>CM075198.1:21650080-22255080 GCA_037577475.1 Chaunax sp. Z400 | reverse complement strand
TTATAAAAATCAAATTAAACTTTTATTTCAAACTTCAATCAGCCAGATGTAGAAGGCACCACCTCTTTAGGGTATTTTAAGGGAGGACTACTGACGTACTGAATTCTGACCAGTGTTGTTGACCACTGCACTATTTAAAAAATATACATTTTGCTTTTAAATCATCTATAGAAAGGGCAGCAGGCCATAATGTTATTCAGTCGACATGTAGATAAATATTTAGACTTCATTAGAAATGATTAGAAATTACCGCTTAGCGTTATCCCTCTGCCAAACACAAACAATTTAATAGTAATATCTTTATAATCATTTATAATTCAGGGGTACTTTAGAGCCGGGGTCAAAAGAGCCATTCTGGCATATTGAAATGTTGAAACATGACTGATTTCATCTGAAGCATTGTTTCCTGATGAGTCACTCTCCAGACACTTAATCTATTTACTTTGTTTATTTATTTATTTAGAGCCAACAAGCACACACTGAGCTCCTCATTTAGTGAAACACTTCGGCAAAGACTGATCTCAACATATCTAAACCATTTCCAACCTACATACTAAGGCTGGTTTTAACTAGAGGCAGCAGAGGTGTGACATAGAGCTCACCTGATTATCTGATTGTCACTATTTGTGTATTCTGGTCATAACCTCATGTCCATTATGAATAAACATCAGTGAATTAATGTTTTCTTCAAACTCTTCCACCGATAGTTGCAGACTGCAAATATGACGTGCTAAAAGCTAACTCAGCATATTTGTAACAGTGGTAATTTGGCAAAATGTAAACAGATTTCATCTCAAATCGGTGGTCAACTTTTTTGTCCCTCAAATCCCCCAAATTATGGGAACTATTGTTCCAAAATTTGGAACATGATCACCCCCCAAACGGGAGCAAGACAAAGAATAATATGAGTTACAAAATCCATTAACATTAATTTTATTCACTTGTAATATAGTATTTTTTAATGAGAATAATGCTGAAAAGCTACAATTGTCTCAGTTGTGTCTCCACGGGGGGGGCACAGTGTCAGACTTTGAAGACCTCTGATGGAGAGTATTTTCCCACACTTCAATGCACAAAGGAAAGAGGGGAAGTGAAGGCAGCGCAGTGGTTCACAGTCACCTCACAGGAGGAAGGTGTCCTTCCTGCTCCTGGGTGGGTTGGAGGGGTCCTCTCTGTGTGCTCCTACTCGACATTGTCTGTAGGTGTGAATGTGAGTGTGAATGGTTGTTTGTCTTTAGCCACTTTCAGACAGGCATTGCACAACAGCGCCAAAACGAGTTCCCTCCTCTGTGACCCCTTTGAGGGGTTCATAATGTATGCTGGCATTCCACAGTGTTAAGTACAACGCAACAGCGAGCATAAAAGCTGATATTTTTCACTATCTCCCCAGTTTAGAGGTAATTGTCTGTACTTGTACTTCAAATAATGGACTTCCTGTTGCTGCCGCAGCGTTAAATCCCCCGGAGTAGGTCGCACACCTGAACATATTACTACAACGTCACATCCGTTCAGCAACGCCAGGGCACTTCATTCATACAGACGCCTGTTTCGGCACCGTTACCACCTCCTGAGGCGTCACAGAGGTGGAACAAACTGACACCCCATTACACCTTCATTGCATTCATGGCGACTGGTCCAGGGTGAAGCAGTCAGCTGGGATAGGCTTCAGCCCCTTGCGACCCGACACAGGATAAGTAAGCAGTTAAGAAAATGGATGGATGGAGCTGCTCATGCCTGATGGTGGAGAGAGGTTTAGAGAGCAAAAAAAGTGCAAATTATTCAACAAAGGTTTTTGCTTTCTTTTGTGAAATTTAATCAGCAGTGGTTCTTCAAACTTACTGTTTGATTGATGATCATCACCACATCATCTATCAGTCAGTGTGACTTGACTTGAGACCCTGATATCTCAGTCTGGGTCCCACATATGACAACTTTGTCTTCTTTCCTTCGTTTAGTTTGCATTAGTGAAAGATGTTCGGTAGGTTTTGGAAACTCTCACCTTTGGATGTAGCCTGTTAAAAAATAAAAACCTCCTCCTTCCTCCTTCCTTAAGGTGATTAAAGCAATTGAAGAGGGCTACCGTCTGCCTGCTCCCATGGACTGTCCTGTGGTGCTGCACCAGTTAATGCTGGATTGCTGGGAGCGAGAGCGAGCAGAGAGACCCACCTTCAGCCAGATACTCAACATGCTGGATAAACTCATCCGTAACCCTGGGACTCTGCGGCGCACAGGAGGAGACAGGTACATGCTCTCCATGTAGATACAGACATAAATGCTCCCAGATTATTAGGCTGACATGCTCAGTGCTCAGTTAGGATTTCACACCCCTATTTATTCCAGTGTTTTTTCCACCACCAACCTGCCTGCTCTGACTGCCTCTCTGTTCTCTCAGACCCACAGGGACTATGCTGGAGTCGGGGGTGGGTTCAGAGGTGTGTGTGTCGGTCATACCAGAGGTGTGTGTTTCAGAGTGGTCGGTGTGTGTGTGGCTGCAGTCCGTCGGCCTGGAGAGGTACAGAGAAACCCTGATAGCAGCAGGATACACCAGCCTCGACAGCCTCCTGGCTCTCACACACCAGTAAGTGCAGATTTGTGTCAAGATGGATTCATTTCTCAGCGGGAAATGTGAGCTGCACAAACAAAATCACATCATCTGCTAATTCTTCCATATATTTCCGTCAGGATGACAGCAACCTTTATTAAAAGGGGTGAAAATCTGTCACAGGAGAAAAGAAATCCTCAATAATCCTAGCACTTACTGTATTTTGTGGTATTACAGTAACACAAACATATTTATTTGCATACACAAAAGAGCAGAAGACATTGGTGATTAATGTATGAGCATGTAACTTTAGCGTCTGACTCTCTTAATGGCTCAGGTAACTCTAACAAAGAAGTTCATATGAAGAAAAATACATGGAAATAAGACCTTAGAAGACATCTTCTGCATACTTCCCTACCTCTTCATACAGTGCTGTGTTAAATTATTGGACCTGCTCCTTTCTTCTATTTTTTTGTGTGTGTCTTATACTGAACGGTGTCGGTCAGAAACCTGAGTAAATACAAAATGCACGTTTAAAACGATAATTTTATTTAATAAGGCTCAAAGGTGATCCGATGCCCAAATCTCCTGTGTGAAAAGGTGTTTGGTCCCCTGAATCTAAAAGCTTAAACACTTAAACACAGATAACTGGAGATCAGTCTCTGACATCACTGTGGTGGTTGAATCCTATTTGCAGAACTGCTTTATTGCAGCCACATTGGAGGGTTTGTGAGCATGAACTGGTCTCTTCAGGTCCTGCTACAGCATCAAAATGGGCTCAGGTCCAGACTTTGACCGGGCCACTCCAAAACTTTAATACTTGGACTTACTCTCATGTTTGGGATCATGGTCTTGCTGCATGACCCAGTTGTGCTTGAGCTTCAACTCACAGACTGATGACCTGACATTCTCCTTCAGGATTCTCTGGTAGACCAGAATTCATGTTTCCCTCAATTAAGGGAAATTGTGCTGGTCCTGAAGCAGCAAAGCATCTCCAAAACATTAGATTGACACCTCTATGTTTGACCTTTACTGAGGTGACAGAGGTCTGCAGTTCACTGAATGTTTTCTTTGGATCTTTTGTGACTTCCTGAATGAGCCTTCGAAGGTCGGCCACTTCTGAGAAGGTTCCCTATTGTTCCAGGTCTTCTCCATTAGTAGATGATGTGTCTCACTGTGGATCTGTGGAGTCCCAGAGCCTTAGAAACAGCTTTGTAACCCTTCCCAGACTGATGTATTTCAACCTCCTTCTTCCTCATCTCTTCTGTTTTAAGATTTTTTTTTTTGTCATAGTGTGTTACTGGTGAGACCAACTAGACAACTTGAAGCTTCTAAAATGGTTTATTTAAGTAATGGTTTGATTGAACAGGTCTGTTAGTAATCAGACCTGGTTGTTTCTAGTCCAGCTCCAACCAGTTATTAAAGCAGTTTGGATGTTTTTTGGATTTAGTTTCTAAGGGGACAAATACATTTTCACACTGGTGATTTAGTGAAGTTATTGTTTAAAACATGTATTTTGTTTTTTGGGGGTTTTTTCAGAGTAAGGACTGATATGTGATATACAAGGTAATAAACCTTTGCTGTGAAATTTATTTTATTGTTTACTATGAATACTTCTATATTTATAGCAAGAAAACTGTTGTGTATTTTATTTTAATATTTACTATTACTTCCAAGTCCAATCCTTTTAACAGATGTGCTTCTTTTCTGTTCCTGTTATTTATTTATGTACTTACTTTGTTTGTGATATAGGGTATATAAAATAATAATAAACATAGTGGGAAAGACGTGTATTTTGTGTTTACCCAGGTTTCCTTTGCTTTATGTTAAATTTGATCTTATTTTTTCAGTAAAAGACACACACAAAACTAGAAGAAATCAGGAGCAGGTCCAACACTTTTTCACACCACTGTAGCTGGTTATTGACTTCCTGTTGTAGGAGGAGGTTTGAGACTCACTGTTTGATGATCCAATAAGCAGAATGAAACTTTTACACTCTGTCAAGATGTCAGTAAAATGTCTGCATTTTCATGTCACTTAGCTTACTCTGGGATGTGGTTTCTTAACGTTGCTTTGCTTTGTTGCTTTACTTTTTAAGTGTTTTAATAATTCTGATGGACAATGGAGCTCTATGGCACAAAAGGGACAAGCTATAATAGGCTTTGACTACACAGAGAACTTGATGACAATGGTTATAGCTCTACTGGTTGACAGGGCTGACTATTGTCAGGTTTGTGGTTAAACGGCTGTTCACAATTCCCCAAATAGCTATGTGTTGGTGGAAAAACCTAAATCCTCTGGGACACAAGTGTCTACCAGTTTTCATGAAATTAGTGATAATAAAAGAGAAACTTTCCTGCCCATGCATGTTGTGTGTTTGAACACTTTGTGTCTCTGCACCCACAGGGAAATGGACAGACTTGGAATAATCACACCATCACACCAGGACATACTCATGGCTAGTATGCAGCAAGAAATATTGTCTCAAATGCAGCACATGCAACACACAATGGTTCCAGTCTGAGTCAGAGAACGGATACAGACCTGGTTTGAGAAGAATTTCCATTTACCTCATCCATGCACTTTAGAGGGACTTTTCACGATTGGGAATACAAGGAGTGGAGAGAAGAAAAGGTACACAGTGAAAAGAGGAGAGCGAGAAAAGCAGCACTTTTCTGGACTTCCGTCCTGTGGAGTTTTCTAAAAACTGTCATCTGGACGTTACCGCGGATAGACTGAAGCCTCGTCCTCATATCCAGCTCTAGTTTTCATTATTTCAGCTCCTGTTTTGTGAAGGCTCACATGTAAGGCTGTGCATAAGCAGAGTGGCTTTCAACCTTTCTTTCGCTGCTTTGGACTTGACTTGAATAAAATGTGTTTTTGTCTGTGTGTGTGTGTTTGTGGGTGTGTGTGCTTTGTGTGAATGCCCACTACAAGGACTCTCCCCTGTCCAGACGTCAGCTATCATTGAGTCTTCTGAATATGCAAAGTTTACCTGAGAGACTGAGAGGACCCAGACAGAATTTACCGATACGAGCTCTTAACTGTTTCACTCTAGAAGATCACGCTAACAAACTGTTTGATTTACTTGTTGTTGTTACTTGCGTTGTTTTTTAATTGTTCAGTTCTTTTTTTTTAAGTGTCCAAATTATTGTTGATTTAGACATTTAGACTAGAATGTCATCCACGTGTGTGAATTGTATGTCTCTTGTTTGATGCTAAGAATTAGCTACATGAACAGGTTTGTTTATTTATGGTCTTTTTATCTAGTTTGTACATTGTAAAATAGAAACACTGAGGAAATGTTGTAATGACTGCCATATTGGATTGCAATAAATCCCAAAACCCATCCATTTATTTTGGCTTTAATCTTGTTCAAGTGAAACTTCATTGTAGTATCTAAGGTACATTCCATGTCCCCAAAGCCAGTTTTTGCAGCCGGGAATCGGTCTGGAAAGGCCTCCGCCGATCCACTTTGCACCGGACCCCTATGGTTCCCCCTGTGTGTGGTGGGCCCACTGGAGGACAAGACCCATGTGGCTCTTTTGGGCTGTGCCTGGCCGGGCCCCATGGGTGAATGCCCAACCACCAGGCACTCACCGCCGAGCCCCTCCCCCAGGCCTGGCTCCAGGGTGGGTCCCTGGTGTCCTCGATCTGGACAAGGTAAACTGGATCCTGTTATTGTTTACCGTCAGTCATTTTGGAGGGGCTCAGAGTGGAGCTGCTGCTCCTCCACATCGAGAGGAGTCAGCTGAGGTGGTTCATGCATTTGGTTAGGATGCCCCCTGGACGGCTCCCTGGGGAGGTATTCGGGCAAATCCCACGGGAGGAGACCCCGGGGTAGACCCAGGACGCGCTTGAGAATGCCTTGGTGTACCCCCAGAAGAGCTGGTGGAGGTGGCTGTGGAGAGGGAGGTTTGGGCCTCTCTGCTGGATAAGCAGATGAAAATGGATGGATGGATGGATGGATTCAAAGTGCAGAACATATTGTAATGTAGACAATGGGCTCAAGCCTCAAGCTCATGTCTGAGTCTGGAAGAAGAAGATAGCGTCCACTGCGAATGCTGATACTTTGGCTACTTCCACTTTACAAGCCTCATTTTAGATTTTTTGCTCAGACCAGATTTGGTTACTTCGATGATTACAGTGACCTCTATCTAGCCCTAATGTGAACACATCTGTCCTCTGAAACAGCAAGCATCATCACATCGATCCGTTTTTGCAGGAGACATCTACGTCACCAAACAAAGAACAGCATATTTGTGAGACAACTCGTGGTATTCAAACAAAAATGGATGTGCTACCATTGAATGCATGCATGACCTTTAGCACTGGAGGAAGACAATTCCAGAAGAGCGGCCAGCTAAAATGCAGCTGGTAATCACACACAGTGTTGGTTTTATGCACGTGAAAGAGAGAAGAAGAGAAAATGGAGGAGGAAAGCCTGAATTAAAAGGGGAGAAAACTAAGAGTGGGCTGTCACCATGAGCATCTGTGTGGCATCTTGTTTTTTGGTCGGCTAAATTAGGATGAGAAACTTGTCAAATCAGCAAGCATCTGTCTCCCACTACACTGCATAGACACATGTATGGTTTACACACAGATGCACATAAACGCACCAGGGAGTTGACTAGAGGAACCTTTTGATTCATAGGAAAGGAAGAGAAGATGCGATCTGGATTCTGGCAAACACGTCAATGTTTTTCAAGCCTAATGAGAGTAGCCTGCACACACACACACACACACACACACGCACACACGCACACACACACACACACACACACACACACACACACACACACACACACACACACACACACACACACACACAAAGTAGCCCCTGCCTCACTCCCAAAACATCCAAACCACACACAGTAAACAATATGCTGATGGTGGTTAATGAGGCAGATGCGTCTGAGTAGAAGGAGGAAGACAGACAGAGGAAGAGTCGGCTTGGCCCAGGGCAATGAAACAGGCAGCTTCTGTCTAATAATGAGGCACTGACAGCGCAGTTAGCAGGTAGCCATTTGTGATGATGCATCACACTGCAGAGCTCTCCTTCAAACGTGAAACAATGTCTGTTCACATAGAAAATGGTGGATGAACCCAGTAGACTGAGAACACGGAGCAGCCTTGCTCTGTGGATGACAATGTCAGGCAGTCCACCCTGTGGGTCCAGACTGAAATAGTTCAACATCTATAGTTAGTTATACATTCGACTGGTTGTTACAATCCCTTGTGTGCCACACGTGACCAGTGCATACACCTGGCTGGGGGGGTTGGGGGGGTGGTGGGGGGGGGGGGGGGGTCGTGGGGGTGAGGGCACTGCCAAATTTAGTTGCATGGCCCGGAGAGGAGGTCATCAGGAGGCCACCAATGGATTGATATGAAATTTGACTTTCAGACTTTCATGGTCTCCATTTGATGAATCCTAGAACAGTCGGACAACTCACGATTTGGAAATGTTAAGTACAGCTGCAAAATAGAAAATAATCATTTAAAATAGTTTGGAGTTTGGCGTCAAGGCACCAACCTCATCACTCCCCTCAGATATGTTGACATAGATATATCATCACTCCCTTCAGATATGTTTACGTAGCAATATCATCACTCTCTTCAGATATGTTTACATAGAGATATTATCATTCCCCACAGATATGTTTACATAGAGATATCATCACTCCCTGCAGATATTTTTACATACAGATATTTCGGAGTGGTGAGGAAACATCTTTAAACTTTAACTGGAGTCAACAGGTGGATGCTGGGGTGATCGTGGAGTTGAAAGTGAGGCAGCAATATGTATGCAGGAAAGCAGAGGCATTGACAGGCAGAGGGACTGATGGGAAATTTTGCAGCTTAAATAGACGGCCAAATTGTGAGGATGTGTTTGATGATGACTGAAGAGAACGATGCATGTCATGTATGTATTCAGCTGTGCAGCTTAAGTTGACTGCCTGAACTAGCTTGTAGGTTTCACTCCATCATCGGTGAGCTCTTGATTTTCCCTCTAGTGCCACCGCAAGGTTGTCATTTGTAGTTCTGAGTGAGATATCTTGACAACTATTGGATGGATTGACATGAAATTTGGTTCGGCAGACATTCATGTCCCCTTCAGGAAGAACTGCATAAACCTCTGTAATCTTATGACTTTCCCTCTCATGCCATCATATTGTCAAGTATATGTCCATCGCTTTGGTTTATGGCTAAATAACTGCAAAACTATCTTTACTCATCCTCATCTGTACCTTTTCTCATGCGCTAAGTAGCAAATGTTAGCATGCAAACACATCAACCTAAGAGCGAATATTGTAAACTTGGTAAACTTTAGTATGTTATTATTGTCATTGTGGCATGTTTGCATGCTGATGTAAGCATTTCCGTCAAAGCACTGCTGTGCACAGCCTGCTCTTAAAAAGGTTTCCATTTGCATTAGCTGCCATAGAGCCTGTAGGTGATCCAAGCTGTGATAAAAGGATCGATCGTGGCGAGAACAAGGACACCGTTTAGGCCTGAATCCACATGGACTGATGGTAGAGTGAGCAGTAGTAATTTTAACCTTAAGAGACACTCTTGTTATATTGATGAGGGCAGGTCAAACTGAATCTTTCTGTCTCCGTGTCTCAGTGGGAGGCGACTGTGGGTTTTTGTCCCCAGATTAGGGCGGGTATAGAGCTGGTTAATCCTGCCCGTTCTTCCATGTGGGAGTGGCGGTGGGGTGTCTTTGCTGCGCAGCCAGCCGTAATGTAATGGGTGTGAGATTGGACTTTATACACGGCACACTCACTCACACACCCGGAGACACAAAACACAAAGTCTAGATTTGTTTCAGGATTAAAGGCATCACCTCAATGACTGACATAATGCCACAGGCATTCCCACGGTAACCCTGATGAAGTTGTCCGAGGATGTGTGTGCACCAGAGTGTGTGCCTGTATTTTCTAGATGCTGCTGAAGAGACAGAAAGAGAACAGGGAACTGTAGGGACACTCTCTACTTAGTGCCACTAGAGAAGCAGCTGCCCAAGCTGGCAGGCCATGTCCCTCTCATTATGCTGGCCAGTCACTCGTGTCCTGGATCTCTCTCCCCAGCTGCTGCTACTGGACAGGTACCATCTGACACACATTAGCCTGCTATTAATGACTTCTGCCACAGCCGTTATTACACGCTTATGGAGAAACATCTCCAGGGGGCCTCTTTGCATCTGCATCTCTTATGTATCTAAGATGTGTCCGATTTCCTCCAAAGTTCCACAAGCAAAGTTTTGTACAAAGAAGACTTGGTTTCATTTTGGATTCTTCTTCTAGTTTGCATTTGTGTCTGACCCCAAATTAAGTCCAAGAGTTTAAGTCTGAGGTTCTCTCAGAGGAATGTGGGGTGTGGCTAGATGACCTCCCAAATCAGGTTAATTTTTTATTCGACCCCCCCACTGTGATTAACATTAATCCTACAATGTGCACAAACAACGGAAAAAGCGTCTTTGGATCCCTAATGTTAACAGTAACTTTCCTCTCACAATGTTTCATATTGTGTCTCTAGAATAATGTTACTTACAACGGTCATTGTAAGGTAAGTTTTCCCCTCATTTTTTCCTCCTTGCTGTGATCACAGCTTCAGGACAGAGAAGAACTCAACGAGTACACAGGCCCAAAATGAGTGAAAGGTTGATATTTTACGAAAGGGTTGTTCTATTTATTAACTCAGAAAGAAGCACATTAGAATGACAATCTGGGCTCCCATAAACATGTGAAAAAAAGTCCAGGAGAAAAGTTTTTTAAAAAAAAGAGCGATCTTCTTCCCCAAAATGTTGCCCGTCAGCTTTAAGTAAAAATGTCCCATTCGATCCAACTGAAAGATTCAGATCTCTGTGGCAGAAAGTGTCCTTGATGAAAACATTGTATCTCACACTGATAATTAGCAGCATAAATATTACGTTTCTAATAAATGCAAAGTAGGGAGTGCAAAGAACATTTACAGTAATAACAAAGCAATGGCTGTCAGTAGGAGTGAAGCGCAATATAAATAGAACGTCTACTCAAGAAACCATCTATTAAAAGTAACTTTATGTTAATCGGTCAGACAAAAACATGCATGGAGTGCTGCTTGGGTGTGGGCTAGTGGTGTCCCCTTGGTGCTCTTCAGTGGGATCCATTCACAAATAAACCATAAAACTGAGGCACTATCAAGGGTCATATGTATAAAAAGCCTTTAATATGACAGGGCTATATCAAATGTAAAAACATGCACATGCCTATGCATTTTGAACACTTTGTGCATGACTACTATGGTTCCAACAACAACAAAGACAACAAAATACAATGTCGGACTGTCTGGTTGTGTTTGTGTTGCAGACTCTATTGAGTTTATTGATGCTCCTCTAATGTAGATTTGCTGAACCACCACTCTGATCTTATTCTGATGTGTTGATTTTCAAAGGGTACACCGCCAACTACTGGCCTGGCATACATTCTACAGTGTTTTCAGCTGCTTATGTGGATCCGTGTGTATGGGGATCATTTGAAAATGTTTCGGTGTGAATGCAGAACTTTTTTTTTAAATGCAGAGGGAAAACTTTCTGTTTTCAGTAAAAACATTGTTGTTTGAATGGGGCCTCAGAGAGTACAGACCTCTTCTAACACCAGTGTCACTAAAACCTGAACAATCTGTCTAATTATAGGCAATCATTAGACAGATTATTAATACAATAGTTTTAAACAATGGTTTAAACAGTACCTTTTCCTAATTTCTGCTTTAGTGATATTTTTTAGGCTCAAACAACACATTGTCTATCAGAGAGTTGTCATCACCAAAGGTTACAACCTGTTTTTTCCCTACACGTACATCCAGACCTTTTTGTATACCTTTTCACCCTGTGCTCAGTAGTTAGTCGCTCACTGACTCAGACATTGGATTACTGTCGGCAGAAAGAAGACCACTGTGTTTGTATTGAAACGCAATCCAGTCTCACTGTGTATGTATGCGTTCAGCCATGTCATCCAATATCAATATTTAGGCCAACCTCCACAGCTCTGCAGGTGTCCAGGTTTGATAAACCTCTACAGAAGCACCAGGCTGCATTTGTTTTCCATTGCACCATAAAAAACATCAACTTAATGAAAGCTGCCAAGAGTGAGAGAGACACACTGAAAAGAGATGGGTGGAGGGGAAAAAATGGCAGCACACCGGCAGGGAAAGTTCTGTCCTTCATCAGCCCTCCATCCCTCTATCCCTCCATCTCATTAAGGATGGATAGATGATCAATAGGAGAGAAGCAGTAGAAGGGGATTAGGATTAGAAATCAATGTCTTTGTTTTCTTCAGCCTGCCATGGATAAACACTGCCTTAAGACACTGACAACGCAACACAGACTTTCATGGCTTTTCATCCATGTGTGAGAGGGCACCACATTCCCTCTGTTTGGACAGCTTCTCACACTTTCTCTTCATTTAGAGAAGGGGGATGGGCTTCTGAGCCAACATGTGATCCTCTGCTGTGGAGCACAACCACAACTCTGTTCATATTTTGCAGATTTTTTTTTTTTGTTGCCATGTACAATGCCAGAGGGGCTGACATACAGATGTGTATCTGTGTATGGGAGACATATGTGAAGTACCACAGATTAGAGATTGACTCCTGCTGTTGATTTCCAGACTGTCTGCGAATGTCTGGAGATGACTGATGAAGAGACAGTATTAAACAATGTGCTCAATGTTAAGAGAAGTGATGCTGCTTAAAACCTGAGTGGGCCATAAAGAGCAAGGCAAGGCATTCTGGGTAGATGAGGCTTCACCTCCTACATGGAGAGCCAAAACCAGAGGCCTATGCTTTGATCTGCCTCTCTCGCTCTCTCTCGCCCTTGTATTTGCACGTGCACACACTCACAAACACACAGCTGTGGTTATCACCTGTATCCCTTTCAAAGAACAAACACATTTGATTATGGTCACTGCAGATGAAAGCTCAGCTGTGGGGGTCTCCAGGGTCTCCAAGGTCCTTAATCCTCATTCCTCTTCTGTGTGTGTGTGTGTGTGTGTGTGTATTGTGTGTGTGGGTGTGTGTGTGTGGGTGTGTGTGTGTGTGTGTGTATTGTGTGTGTGTGGGGGTGTGTATGTGTGTGAGAGAGAGAGAGAGAGTGAATTTATCTTTGTGTGTGCTGGACACACACTGTTTTGGTAACATTTCTGTTTCACCCAGTGGCGGTCCTAGACTCTGGGGGGCCCCAGGCAAAGAAGCCCATCATGTCCCTCCTTAAAATACATTTACTATAAATTAAGAATTTGAATTTTGTACCCAGATATAAACTTAGTCAACTTTTGAAAATGTTCTTCAGGGTTCTGTGCTGAAACCAATATTGTTCGCACTTCATATGCTCCCTTTAGATAATATTATTAGGAAACACTCCATAAAATGTCATTGTTATGCAGACAACACATATATACTTATCAATGAAACCAGGTGAAATCAACTAACTAAACTTCAGGCATGTCTTGAAATTAAAATAAATTAATAGACATCCAATTTTTTGCTACTTAATTCAGACAGAACTGAGGTTATTGTGCTGGGCCCAAAATATCTCAGAAACACAGTATCTAATGATATAACCTCTATGGATGACATTACCTTGGCCTCCATCTCCACCGTGAGAAAATCTGGGAGTTATGTTTGATGAGAATATGTCCTTTAACTCCCATATAAAACACATTTCTAGCACTGCCTTCTTTCACTTGCGCAATATATAAAAAATCAGGCACTTTCTGTCTCAAGAAGATGCAGAAAAATTAATCCATGCATTTATTACTTTCAGGCTGGATTATTGTAATTCCCTAGAAAGCTGCTGCACATGTCCTGACCAGAACTAGTATCAGAGATCATATCTTTCCTGTATTAGCCTCTCTGCATTGGCTCCCTGTAAAATCCAGAATAAAATTTAAAATCCTTCCCCTCACGTACAAAGCCCTTAATGGTCAGGCACCAACATACCTTCAGGAGCTCATAGTACCCTACTACCCATCCAGAACATTACGCTCCCTGGATGCAGGGTTACTTGTGGTCCCTAGAGTCTCGAAATGTAGAATGGGAGCCAGAGCCTTCTAGGCTTAAAACTCTCCTTTTTGATAAAGCTAATAATTGAGGCTGGGTGAAAAAGAGATTCAAATCCAATAAAGTCTACCTCTGAGTTGCACAAATTTGTACTGTGGAAGGAAACCAGAGAGGAGACTGGGAGAACATGCAAACTCCACCCAGAAATGACCATGCAGGATGCATGATGCCACCACGACTCCCTAACTTCCCACAAGTGCTTACAGAATAAGGCTGGTGATATAATGTATCTAAATAAAATAAAAACCAACAATGTGCCAGTGTATTTCCCAATACTTATTTTCTTATGTTAACAGCTTGTCTGTATGTCTCAGCTCTAAGCACATATGTATCAAATGAAAATCGTTGAAAATTGTTCAAGAATACATTCAGTTTTAAAAAATGAGGGCACATTTGTTGGGGACTATTTTGAGCTGTGGATTAATATATTTTGTGCTTTAGTGGGTATTTATGGCAGTAGGATGGTCTATCTGTAAGAGAGGCCTCAAATAAACTATAGTGACTATGTTGATGTAATGAAACAACATGGTAACTAATTCAACAGTGTGGCTCAATGATGTTTTTTAATATATTTTTTGTAATAAGAGATTTTAGAAAATCATTAGCCATAACAATTCTTTATCTTAATCGATCCGTCATATTTTTGCTGAATGTCAGGTAGAACGGATTGAAGAGGCACAATAAAGAGCAAAGGGATTAGGTGTGTACGTGTGTGTGTGTGTGTGTGTGTGTGTGTGTGTGTGTGTGTGTGTGTGTGTGTGTGTGTGTGTGTGTGTGTGTGTGTGTGTGTGTGTGCGACCAGAGGCATGGAGAAAGGACAAAAAGAGGGGGGAAACCAAGAGAGAGGGACAATTTCAGTCCAGGACGATTGAGAAGGCGGCTGCTGATCCTTGTCCATCACACATTCCATCATGGTCTCGACATGGCTGACTTGTCACCCAGAGTGATATTCGCAACTCTGGGTTACACATAAAACACACACATTCACACAGCAATGCATGTGCACATGCACACACAGAGGAGCACAGTGAACACACACCGCTCTCTCTGTAATGTCTTATTGTGGTGACCTCTGTCTGCAGCACAGGTTGTCTCTCACTTTTGCTTATTCTGTGTGTATATATATATAGAGATAGTTTGTGTTACTGCAGACAGACAGCTAAGATCCCAATGGGCTGTTTTGATGGAAGCCATATTGATCCTTGTTTGTTTTATTCCAGTGTATTTTAAGCAGCAAAGCCTGAGCACATTCACACAGCAATGTAAGAAATTACATGTGTGTGTTTAAAAGTCTGTGTAATGCAAAATATGAGGCTAATTTTTATGATTCATCAACTACATATTAAAATTAATTTAGGCCTACAGACAGCTCATATACTAGCATACGTCTTTGTGCAATTTTGTTTTACAGTACAGTAAGACTCTTTTATATCTGTACTGTATGACATTCAACTCAAGGTAGAGTAGCTGGACTGAAATCTGCACTTTGAGATATTATGGTGCCATCTAGTGGGCTAATTATGCAAATAACATTTTTAGCTGGGTAGTGAATGTGGTTATTTTAAAAGAATATTAAAAATACACCATATTACACAATATAATCTTTATTTTCTTTTACACAGTGATCAGCTACAAACACTGTTGCCTGCAAACAGACAGGTTAGCTTTAGCAGACTCACAGTAATAAGTTACAGCAGTTCTCATCGACATAGAAAGTCTCATTATGATCAGAAGAAGGAAAGTAATATCTGTCTGTGGTAAAAGTACATATCTTACTAAACTGTGTACAAAATGAGGTTATGTCATTTGAGCTCAGTTTGTATATATATATATATATATATATGTTCATCTATGGTTAATCCAGTGATGTCACAGACTGTCTGTATTTCTTTTCTTCACACAGCCAGCATGCTTATAGCTGGTTCACACTTTCATGGCCAATAACAACAATTGGAAATCACAGCTTTTGACATTTTGACAAACAGGCCAAACATAAACATCTTAGATTTACATGTCTCCCAATCACACATCAATATGCATGCAAACACATGCACAGACAGAGACATGAGGGCACATACAGACGAACATGCACACACACACACAGTTAATCGACAATTTACAAAATATATATATATATATATATATATATATTTTTTTTTTTTTTTTTTTTTTTTTTCCTTTTCTCTTGATCTCATTCTTCTAAAAAGGTGTAAATGCATGGCTGCTATTTGTTTTAACTCAAAGATTTTGGTATTTACTCAATAAAATGATCTGTATGTTAATATTTTTTTTCTTTTTAAATGGTTACATGTGACCGAAATATCAAAAACAATCATGAAAATTAGTTAATCAATAAGGCATTTTCAATACAACCATTCATCACATCAAAGTTTCTTTAGTTGACCACCACTGCATACACAGCACACCAAACCATAAAGTGTGTTTGTGTTTACAAACAACAGCTGATGACAAAATTAGAAAACATGTATAATGTCATAAGATTACAGCCACACGGACACTGATAAAGTGCTAAAAATAAAACGCTAGACAGCTTTCACATGCCCCTAGTGAAAAATAAATGTATGGATAAACTCTAGTTATAGCCTTAGTCAAAAAGAGAAATCAATAACATCTATATTCATATTGCATAGCCGTAGCTGGCGTGGTGCTGTGTGACCCATGAACACTAAAAACAGCAGGACTGAAATTACACAGCAGCAAATCCTGCAGCTGATTGTGACTGAAGCTTATTTCTGTCTGACATCAGTCAGCTCGCCAAAGAACTGACGCTTCATCATATTTTTTGCACAATATTTTGATAGTTGTAGGTCTGTAGGTTTGTTTGAATGCTCATGATTGTTGTGTATTCCACAGCTTAATTTAAGTTCATTCCTTTTGTCTGTAGTGGTAAAACAAGCTTCCTCTAGCAGTTTGAGGGACCAGTATTAATTGTCTGGTGTCCTGGTGGCTTTATTATGAATATACGGAGACGGCCTCTGGGTTCAGCCGTCACTGCTGTGTCCGCTGAGACTCACTGAAGGAGCAGAGAGACACATGAAGGGGGATAAGTAGCAGAAACACTAACAGGAGAATAGCAGAAACAGATTCACTCATCTCTGCCATGAGAATTAATGATAAATAATGAATGAACCGTTCCCTCACCGTCTCGCTCTCTGCATCTGAGGCCCTTCTAGAGCCGTACAGAGGAGAGGTCACCCAGCTCTGATCCTCCTGGTTCTGCTGTTACCACATTCAGTCGTTAGAGGGCAGCAGAGAGAGATGAGAGAGGGCAGCAAGCAGGAGAAAGGAGAGCAGAGAGAGATGAGAGGAGGTGGGCAGAGATACAGTCAATCAGTGATGACATTCTGCAGGAAATGAAGAGTGTAAAGATGCCCAGTGCATGCTGGGAGCTTCAAACGGTCAGCCTATGTTTGCTCTGCTGTTCAGAGGAGAAGTTATTTTGGTTGCCTGTTTGTTGGTTCGTTATTTAGCAGAATTTCCAAAAATGTTTGTAATTGTTTTCAACGAAATTTTGTAGGAAGGTGTTTTTTTTTAAATGAGGAAGGGGTGATTAGATTTTGAGGCAGATCCAGGAATGGCTTTCACTTTCTTTTACATTGTGTGATTGGACAATTCCTGACTAATGTATCAGTAATAATAATACATTTAAATTTAAATTCAAAATGAATTCAAATCTAATAAATTATATTTAATAAATTAGATCATAGTCATACTTTTGCATTTAAACAGTGAAATACTAATACATACTGTATGTATATTGTTTGTCACTTTAATGTTTCCATAATTGTCATATTTTATCTTCATTCATCCATTGTTTCTCATCCTGTCCTCGTATTCGATATTTTAGTTCCTTCTCTTCTCCTCTGTCCTGTTCTTGATTTGTACTTGAATATGTGTGTCAGAAATTAACCTTTGTTATGTCACAATCCTTGGTTTCCTGTTATTTCATCATAGATTCAGATTGGAGAAGTTTCTCATTGGGTCATACAGTACACTAAAATAGAGCGATTACACAGCTATACACACAGATAATAAAGCTTTTTAGGCCCTTTTGTGTTTGCTCGCCACGATGCAGCCTTGGCAGAGGTCCGAGTGCCCTTCTAGTTTGTTTATGCTGAAAGTAACACATACTCCTTGTGGAGATGTTTCTGAATGAGCAATTCAATTTGTGGAAAGAAGGAAATCTGACTCTATTAAAGGGATGATGATGATTCTGGATACACCGGCTAAGATTGGTGTGATTTCACCTGAAGACCCTGAAATAATATTTTCTCAGTCGGCTTCTTATTGACAGATGGTTCCTTATTAAACACGAGTCAGAAAAGTTTTTGTTGTTTCACATCAGACATGTATCTCTGTTTTGATGTGGCATTAAGTTGGACATAAGTACTTACTCCAGAGTTGACAAGCATTTAAATCACAATCTGATGACAGCAGTGTGACTAATCCCTCAATGCTGTCAATTCCATCTGATCAACCCACATCCAGTTTCCCCCTAAACGTCATTATTCCTTATTTTGTTATGATTTTTCAACGTTTCATGGACATTTTTTAATATTCGAAGCCTCATTTTCAGGGGCTTTAAAATGTCCAAAGTGCAGATTAAAAAAACAGGTGATTTGTGACTTCATAAAGGGAGACTTCATTCTAGTCAAGCACTAATCAGCCTGTGAGCTCCTATGTGCTACCTGAGTGCTACAGGGCAGACGACTGAGGGATAACTAAAAGCACAAGCCCACCACAAGCTACAGCTACAAATGCAGCGCTCCTTCAGCATTTACATCAACATGTTATATAAAGATGCATGCTCCATTTAAATGCACATGATGGGCCTTCAGAAGCTGCAGTTATTAATAAGCAATGCCTTTTTTGCAGACTTTAACACTAAATAAGTCATGTGAAATGCACTGTGGCCTTATTTTCTATGACTTCTGAAGCTCCATAAGCAGAAGTGCTCGTCACAGTCGCCTGCAATGCGACGGCACGTGGAACATGTGACTCTAACTACTTTGGCAGTGACTTACGTTGTAACTTGAGCTAGAGTTTAGCTTACGGCGGCCAAGAACTGGAGAGTACACCCAATATCTTCCATTGGCGTACTGATGGAGGCACACACACGAGAACATGAACACACAAACGCATAAAAGGTGTGCACAGGGAAATGAAAGAATTATTATATGGAGGAAGAAGAAGATGTGAGGTGAGAGGAGCAGCTGTGAGAAAGGAGAGAACGTGGAAAATGCAGAATGAATGCTGTAATGTAACAAATACATTCACAGAAAGAGTGGAATTATGGGGAGCGATGCATGTTGTGAATGTAGACTGACAGATATACAGACATCATGCTGGGCAACGCAGACAACCCCAGTGTGTAGCTGATGTCTTCAGAAGCATGAACTGTGACTGGTGGCAGCCCTGTGCTTTGGAAAGAAGCATTTCAGACAGCGTGAAAAACCCCACATGCACACTGCCACACCCCCTCCCTCCCCTCACCATCACAACTCAATCACGCTGTCCTGACTGGGCCACTGCAAGAAACCCAGTAGATTTAAAGGAAAGACAGAAGAGAAAACATATCTTTACTCTATGGAAGAGAGTAAAACCTTCATTAAAACAGTCTTCCTGTCACATGATGGTGGGAACTTACAAAGTAGATGTCAGACACCGGCACCTCTCCATCCAAAGAGTTGTGGCTGCTGGACATGGACAGCTGATTGTACGATGCACACGGCGCCTGCTGGGGCACCTGGGGGCTTGGAGGCTGGAAGGAAGGAGGCGTTGAAGGGAGAGGGTGAGAGGTGGAGTGAGGAGATGCAGGGCAGATGGGAGAAAATGCTGAGACAGTGGGGAGGGTGGAGGTGTTTTGAGCTGAAGTGAGCACTGTGGATTGCGCAGTTGGAGATAAAAGGGTGGAAGACTGAGCGGCTGTATAGGAGGTGAGGGGTTTGGTGGACGGACGGATGGATGAAGCGAGAGTGGAGGACGACTGGGCGGCTGATTGGGCGGCGGAGGAGGAAGACAGAAAGGAAGGAGGAAGGGTGGAGGAAGAATGTGAGGTGATGACACTGGGCTGATGGTCAGCTGACAGGTGGCTCGGGGAGGTTGTTTCTGTCAGCTGTGTGAGCTCCGTGGTCTTTGGGATTTCACTGTATGACACAGGACAAAGAGATTAAATACTGTTCCACACACCTGTGGATGTTATCCTCCTCTGGTATCAAGGTGAGTACCTGAGCTCCACCTCCACTGTTATGGTGTCCTGCTTTTCCGCATGAACCTGAACTTTCTGTGACCTGGAAGTCCACAGGACGATACAGGATGTGACATCAGCAGGGGGATCTACAGTACACACTTTACATGACGGAACGTTATCATTACTTATTCATGCAATTATTCTCACCTGGCCAGGCTGGGGGAATGCATTTGTCTCCTGTAGCGCGGATGCTCTGGTGTATCGAAGGGGGTGGTGGGTAAGGAGTTGTTAGAGGAGAGCGTGGTGGCGATAGAAGCCGTGGTGGCATCTTCAAAGGAAGGAGGAGTGCAGGGTGGCTCTCTCCCTAATATCCATATGTAAAAAATAATGAGATTATGACATATATGCAAGAAAACAAGAAAGAACATTTAATGACGTTAAATCAGGCCTAATCAAATAAAATCTCAGAATGCTCCTTCAAGCCTTTCATTTTGATCAACTACCACCTAATAGTACAACAACATACCTCAGTCTGTTAAAATGTGGTCAGGATTTTTATTTTCACTTGTTGGACATTTACGAGGTTTGGGCTGCTTGCACAACTCTAAAATGTTAAAGGATGCATACTGGTACACTTTACCTACATTCATGCATATTTAACTACGAGCATCTCGTCTTGATGTGTGATACCTTCACTTTGATTCTAAACAGCTACTGCTCTTCCATTTCTCCAAAGGGATCAATAAAGACTTCATTTCAGTGGAAGACCCAGAGGGAGCTCTCAGCTACTCACACATGAAGGTAATTGGTTGGTATTTATTTATAAATCTCTCCTTGGGCTGCTTCCTTTATTTCTTTGTACATACATGTGTGAAAACCAAGAGCAAAACGGTCTGCACTCTGAAATTGTTTTACGAATGATGTTCCCCAGAGTCCAGACAGAGTCAGGATAAAGAGCTTTTAGACACGCTGCCCCTTCTTCCTGGAATAATTTACAGAAGGACCTGAAACTGTCAGAACTCATTACTTTGGGGGAAATTTAAGTCTAATTTAAAGGATGCAGAAAACAGTAATATTGGTCAATGTGGTTGCTTTTTAAATTGCACTGGAATCATTTTTAACTTGTTCTTAATTAGTCCTTGATTTAATTTTTTTATTGTATTGTATTTATTAATTTCTAGAGCATGAAAGTTGTTTTCACACCTCTCATGCATGCTCAATCTTATTTTCCTTCTATCACAGTCCGGGGCATCAATAGTTAGCAACTGTTCTCATCAGCTGGTCACATCTATCCAATAGCATAGAGGCACACCTTCATTATCAGCCTGTCATGTTGCTGCTGTCTTTTTAAATAAGACTCTCTCCCTTCCTCTCGTTCTTTCATGCTGCTGTTTTGGGTGCCCTCCACCTCCCCATCACTGCCCAGTCTTCAAAGATTCACCAACTTCATCATTCATCAGCTTCACCAGAGTCATCAGCCACCACCACCACCACCAGTGTCTGGACTCCAAGGGGGGATATATATCTTGCTGCTGCTCAGGACAGATGCCCTTCGATCTCAATCTCCCTGAAGAGTCTAAACGCCAAAGCCTTACTGACACCAAAGCCTGTCCGACATACTAATTATCACATATCACTTGACGTAATAAACATTCTTATTTACTTCAACCACTATTCTCTCCTGATTTAAATAAAGCATATACTGTCTACATAATAGTGTTCAAAATTCAGAGACACAATGGAACATGGGAAAACCAGTAATCTCAAGTTATTTTCTGTTTTATTCCAGAAGTTCAGCCTTAATGAACACTGACTGTAACATTTCATGACAGAGTTTATAAGTCAGTTACCGTTGTCCTCCAGCATGAGGAAGCTGTCGGCTCCTCTCAGGTTCTCCAGATTGTCCAGATTCTCCTGCCTCTCATCAGTCAGTGAGGGACGCTGCCCAGTGGAGCCTGTCCCAGCGCTGGACTTGGACATGGAAAAAGCCCCTCGACCTCTCTTAGATGGAGATGATCTCAGTGCTGTCAAAGCAGGGGGACAGTTCACATGTACAACTGTATGTCCCAGTTATTAATATAGCGTTACGGGCACGGGTAAATGTCTTGTGCACAAACTCACAGCAGCTCTTCTTGAAGACAATGGTGCTGCAGAATTTGTAGAACCTCTCAGCGTAGAACCCGGGTCTGTGAACTGACACAGTGTCCTGTGGGGGGGGCAGAGACACAGGATAGTACTAGTATTTATAGTGAGGTTTGTTTTACTGGGATAACAGCTAAATGAGAGGTACTCACCCCGTCATGGATGAGGGACTTCCAAGAGTGCTCCAGCTTCTTGATCAGTCTGTGCGACGGGACAATTAAATTATTTATTACACTCAGTCAGTGGTTACCTGGCAACTCAGGCTGAACCAGTAGCTCCAGTCCTACCAGCAATGTTTTAAGACCTGAATATGTATTTATCATCATTAAACCTTTATTTAATCCATAGGGAGCAAGCTCTCTTTTTCAATGCCATGTACATATAAATATTTACAACAAGTCATAAACAATCAGAAAACACATTCACACTGCTCCACATCTGTCAAAAGGTTCTTTGTGCCGACCTCAGTATTAATGTTGATCTTCCGGGACCAGATAGTCTTGGAACGTCGTGCAGTGTGACCCTAATCACGTAAGACGCCTCGGTAGTTTGCCAGGAAGTGTTTTGTAAATACATAAAATACAGTTCTGTTCTCTTCTCTGTGCCAACGACGGCCACCCAGCTCTCTCATACAACAAACAGTGATACCTTCTATAAGCTCATCTCCAATAAAGAATCTAAGGGCAGAGTGATGAACTGCACCGACAGGTTTAACGGTTTATGCAGGAGAATAAAATGCATATAAATTATATACATCACTGCAGTACAAGAGGGATAACGTACTTTCTTTGTGATGTTTTCTAGAGTCCTGGGTGATTCATGACTTATTCATGAAAGAACGCTGGTTTAGCTTTTGAGGACTTCTGTCATTAACATTGGTTAAACCTGCATCCAGCACCAAGGTGTTTATAAGAGGACACTCTTTTAACTGGTGTCCCATTAAGAGCAGTAATATTCACTGGACAGCAGCTTGTATTTTGTTTGATCCCAACAATAGTTGTGTATAGAGAACGTCTGGGAATGCTTTCTCTGAAGAGAAGTCTCTCTTTTAATATTCCTTTGCAGAGACATAATGCCTGGATTACTATAAGCCTAAAACTAATCATGCAGTGACTTTGAAGCCAGAGAAAAATCTAACTTTGTCATTTAAAGTGTCCTGAGAGACCCAGCGAACGGCAGACTGAAAAAACGAGTGAGTCAGACCTTCATATGAGGCAGATAACGGTGACAGCTGCTGTGAAAGTCGTATCGCTATCAGCTGCTGCAATGCATTCTTTGAGAATCTGAATGTTTTGCCTACCTGTAGGACTGCAGGATGTCAATGATTCCAATGAACAGCAGGAGGCACTCTCCTTTACCACCCACAGCTGGAATACCACCCATACTGCAGAGAGACAGGATAATGTCAGACATATTAATATAATAATAATAGTATATAGTATAATAGTAGTAGAGATATGTCACTCTCAGAACTTCCAGGTATGTAGCTCACGAGGTAGTTGTGGCTCTGAGGAGCAGAAGCCCCAAAATTAAATATTCATGGGTAAAAAAAACAAATCTGTCAACTTAATAATGTTTTGGATATAATGGGTTGATAAAATAAATATCATGAGCGCCCTCAAGGTGAATTGCAGCCAATTTCAGTACAATGGAATTAACGGAGTGAACAGGCTGTATGTAGAAGGGCTGTGCCTACGTGTCATCGTGGTCCAGAGGGTCCCTGCAGGTGGAGCCTCCCTGTATGGACTCCATAGCGGTGGAGTACAAGGCTCTCTGAGCTGCACGCCTCCTCTCATCCACACCTCCTGCAGGTGAGCCCTGAGACTGACACTCTCGCTCTGCCTGGGTCTTGTTGTGGATCCCCAGCAGCAAACTGTAGTCCATAATCTTAAAACTTTCCAGAACCTGGAGGGAGACAAACAGTGTTTTAACACTTCTGTTGTGTTCTGGTGAAATTTAATCTGTTTGTCATCAGGTTCCATGACTCCATTCACACATGGCATCAAAATACATTTTGAGGATTTTTATTAAATTTTGGGTGTTTTATTGAACTTGTGCACACTCTTGGTGTTCCCGGTCAAAAATGACCGGTCATTAGAGACGCCCCTTTTTGGCTTCCATGGTAGCCCCCACAGGAAACTATCCCGAATAGAATTTTTACCCCATGGGAACCACAACTGTTGGTAATTGTCAATAACAAATGCAACATTGTTTCAATGATATCAACAACTTTCTCACAGCTCTGGTATATGAAGCTTTTTTGAGGCTTCACAGTTCATTCTGTGGCAGCATGATGACCAAGAGATATGAGCCTGATCAGGTCAATGAGGCCTACAGGACATACAGAGAAAATGGGAGTTTAAAACTTGTTCAACTCATGTTCACAAGAACTTGAGTTGGTAGAAAGATGAAACACAACATTAGATGATAATATATGTATTATTATGGATTTATGATCAGCTAGAACCGAGCGGCCATTTTTGACCGGGAACACCAAACTAATTAAAATGAAACAAATACAACAGGAGGGTGTTTTAAATCATTTACCATTTGCTCCTGAGAAAATTCCACATTTTTACCTCCACATGTTCCATTAACATTAAGATAAGGCCTTTTACACTATTTTTATCAACTACATATAAACTATGACAACAGATTTTCATGAAACTTGTTAGATGAGGTTAATAATGGACTTTGGATTTGGGTTTGAGTTCCTTAAAAGGGACCGCTGGGCCTTGGCGGAGGTTTGCATTCTGCTGAGTGCCCTTCTAGTAAAACGTACGGATGTGATTTCACTGCCTGGCAAGAATGAACCTCTTTCTCTCCCTTCTCTTCCTCAATGCTTTTCATTTCTCTGTAATTCATCTACATAAGTCACTACTGTGACAGCCATTTAGGTGCATATTGATATTTGCAAAATTGTTTCTATTGTAATTACGTGCTATTATATTATATTCTAGCACTATTTAAGTTCATGTAACAGTTAATCTCCAGTATGTACAGGTCAAGTGTATTTGAGGTGTAAACACTTGAAATTTTGTCGTTTATGCACTAGAATAGAATAACATATACTTTGTTGTTTACGACAGCTTGTGCTGTAATAATGCCCTACAAATGTGTGACACTAGGATATAGTGAAATCAGCAATAAGTTTGGATCAAAACGAGTGTAACATGTACAGTGTGTATAATGCGTACACATAGACATAGCAGGTAACAATGTGTGTGTTTTGCTAATAGACCTTAATAATAGACCAGGCTTTGTGTGAAGTCAAATAAATCTCCACTCAACGTTTTCCCTGCCTCCTGAGGATTAGTGAGTACACTGGGTTTCACTACAAAGTGGATTAATTGAGTGGAACCTGAGTCAGAACTGAGATAAATCGCAGATTAAATGACCTAGAAATGTGGACATAGTAAAACGGCCTCTACACTTACTAGTTTACATGTGATTGGCTGTGTCCTAAAACAGAATAATATGCACAGTGTTCTTTTACAAAGTGCTGTTAATCCACCTCCTCCCTCCTCTTCCTCACCAGACAGTCTCTCTGCAGAGTTCTGACCAGAGCGCTGTACGTGTCCTGGTCCAGAGTGAGGCCTTCAGGAACGTCACTCAGAAAGTCCAGGTCTTTAAAGGTGGGTTTGGTCTTCTCTCTTTCCTTCTTGGATGCTCGCCTTTTGTACGTGGAGCCCTTCATGTCAAACTTCAGGTGCATGCTCACAGAGCGGGGCAAAATGTTGTTCATCACGACGACTCTGATGTTCTTGCCTCCACACTGGACGCAGTAGAGTCCAAAAAACTTTGGCAGCAATGTCCGGGGGTTCTGGTTCAAGTTCTGGACGGGAGCGTCCATGAGGAAGACATAGAGAAAGGGACAGGGAAGGAAGAAATATGGTGCGTTATTTGGTGATGTCACATGCAGCCTATGTGTGTGAGAACCAGTACCAGACCCCTGCACCTGGCAGACAGCGTGAGCCATTCACAGGCCTCGGCCCATCCTTCCTGCTGCCTGCATGCTTAACCTGTTAATGAGTACTTAGACCAGGTCTCGGTCAGGTACGACCTCTGTTCAGATCTATCACAGAGTCACCTGCTGGCGTCACTGCTGACCCCAGGGCGTAGGATAAAGAGGATAAAGACGACTCCAAGTTTCAGCGGCTGCTTTGCTCTTAAGCACTCATGTACACAAACACCACATCTACAAACATCCAACACTCTGGACACACACTATTACAAAACATGTGGCAAAGCAAAGGTACTATAGTATAAATCAATCATGTCAGTCAGTAAACACTTTGGAAACAGCTATCAGCTGATTCTTATGAGGGAGGAGCTCAGCTTTACTTACCATATAATATCCGGGTAGGAGTTTCTGGAGGAACTCTGCCTCTTTGTGCTGAACAGTCTTGATGATGAACTCGTCATCTCGGGTCACGTAGAAGATGGAGCCACTCGCTCCTGGATTGGTCAACTCGATCAGTGGCTCGTTACACAAGGAATACTAGTCGAAGCAGACGCAGAGGAACAACGATTCAAATTTGTGACCTATGACATCTAAAAGGACTTTCTCAACATACTATACAGCAGCCAGAGAGGCAGACCTCTGCCCATGAAGTCCCTCCCTCTGGAACAAAATGAAAGTGTCATTTCATAGGAGACGTTTGTTTCACCGAGTTTGTAATTTGATCCTAAATTTAACACTTCCTAGTTACTGCAGGGCTGTCTGGCTCGGTTAGATTCAATAGAGCTATCAGACAAGCAGCCAGAAGACTAATCTATCCACCCACTCACATGCATTGCTAATTAGCAGCAAAAAGGAAACTTCATTTTTAAGTGCAAATGTGTATTCACTGCTGAGTGCAGAGAGGAAGAGTGTGGGTGGGAATAATTACACATCTAGAGGAGTTTATATTGTACATTCTGACATTTGGATCCTAACATATTATCAGGAGCTGCAATCAGTTTAATGTAGGAATGTTATTTTTACCCCTGTGATGAATACTGTGATGAAAATATATTAAACTGCATGCAGCTCAACATAAGCCCTGCAGTAGCATCAGTGCAAATTCACATGGAATATCTATACAGTGGAGGAGAACCATTAAGACTTTTTAAAGAATGCAATCAGTTCTAATAAACTTAATGTGAAAAGCAGGAAAAACCCTTTGCATTTATTTTTATTGGTCCAACAAAGTAATGTTATTTTGGTCTAACACTCATCCCCTAAATCCACCTCAGATGCAGACACATGCAGACACCAGCGACTCTCTGACTGTCTGCCGCTGCTGCTTGGAGTTTAAAAAAGAAAGCTTTAGTCTGCTAATCTCCCTCTGGCACAAGTAGAAAGTGAGCTTAAACGTGCAGCTGAGAACACTGAATGTCTGCGCATGTGTGTGTGTGTGTGTGTGTGTGTGTGTGTGTGTGTGTGTGTGTGTGTGTGTGTGTGTGTGTGTGTGTGTGTGTGTGTGTGTGTGTGTGTGTGTGTGTGTGTGTGTGTGTGTGAGTGCACCATCACATGGAAATTGTATGAGTTCATGTGCAACTTTTTTGGAGTGGTTTTCTTTATGTGTGTGTATTCAGTGTTGATGCCCATACAGAGCAGTAGAGATCTGCTAAAGCAGGGACACGTTTTCATTCTGGTCATCAATCAAATACTCATAAAGGAACCTTCAAACAAATCTATATTTAGAAAATATATAAGAATATAATAGTTAATTTACTACAATGTTATCAAATGAGATGTAACAAGGAAGACAAAACAGTTTCTGAGATGTCTGATCAGACACATTAGTGTAAGTTATGAAGCTGATTTGATTATAGCTTTGTTATACTTCATAAATTTAAGTTTTTCATCAAAAAAATCAATATATTTACCTCCACCAGTGAGAGTTGGAGAAAGGTCATGTGATCGGTGCCATTTGTTTGTTTATTTGTGTGTTTGTAAGCAGAATAACTCCACATTTTTCAAACAGATTTCAGTAACATTTTGAAGGAAGGTGAGCCCTGAAGAGGTGAGCAGGTGATTCGATTCTGAGGCTTATCCAGAAGATGGTATAGATACAGGATTCTCTTTATGAATCCTACTATGGCGATGCTCTACCTCTGATTGTCTTGGCATGATGATGATGATGTTTCTCACTTAGTTGAAGTTCTTCCAGTGAGGGGTTAGGGGTGAGTTTAGCTCAGTGGGTACAGCGTACACAACATGCACTGAGGCTGCATCAGTCCTCAGGTTTGATTCCACCTGTGGCCCTTTGCATTGCTCTCTCCCCTATTTCCTATCTTATCTTCAGCTGTCCCAATCGCACAATGAATGCACAAAATGCCCAAAAATATAAATAAAAAAAATAAAAAAACAGTGAAAAGCTACATGAGAAATGCCATTGACATGCTGAGCCAATCAGATGCACAGTAGGACAAGTCATTGCATTGCCATAGCAGGATTCATAAATTTGCTTGATGGAGGTCTGCTCTCTCTGAGTGCCCTGAAGTTACATCTGCATGGTTCAAATTCAGTTTTCTTTTTGTGTTTACAGATAAATTACTGTCGCTTATTCATTATTGTCAGGAATATATAATATACACACACACATACACACACACACACACACACACACACTGCCTCAGCATGGCCAAGCCAATTCTTGCACAGCACATTAAAAGACATTCAAATACAGAGAAAATAAAAATCTGACCAGGTAGTCATCTGGTCGGATCCCAAACAGCTCTCGGAAGTAGCGGAAGGCCACAGGGGCGTAGGTTTTAAACCTAAAGTCTGGGTAGTGGTGGGCTGGGGTGAGGTTACTGCCTTCACTGTGTGGAGAGCATGATGGGACCACCAGGAAGAGTTGAAAATCATAAAAAGAAGATATTAGATACTTCTAACACATGTGTGCACAGAAACACATGTCCACTCACACAAACACACCTGGGGAAGAAGATGCTTTCCACCACATAGAAATCCTGCATCAGCACATCTCTCTCAGGCTTGGAGCTGAGGTTGCCAACAGTGTAACCGATACCCAGCTGGATCGCCCCTTGCAAGGCAGAGGAGGTGGTCTGGAGGCGGAGAACAGACAAAAGAACAACAGATTGTAAGGCGTGGGTGGAAAGTAGCTGGTGAGATCGTGATGGGAAGCAAACCTACAAACGGCATTTAAGACAAAAGGCAAAGTCAAACAGAGGGACACAAAAAAACACACCTTCTTGTATGTCGTCTCTCCAGAGGCATCGATTCTCCTGTGGCCAATCTTCTTCTCTTGAGCAGGGCCCACTCCGAACGGGGACGGCATCTGTTAGGACAGAAGACATAATAATAATGATAGATAATATTCTACACTGTCCCATCAGGGGTCGTGTGAATGGAATCATGCAGCAAACCAACACAGATGGGAGTCGAGGAGGAGAGGAGGAAAGGGACGGGTGAGGCAGACGGGTGTGTGGGGTGAAACAGCCTCTTACCTCTGTTATCTGAGCCTTCTTGGTTGAATCTGTGGACAGAGAGAAGAAGAAGAAGAAGAAGAAAAAATGTTTGAGAAAAGTACAAAATTGATACGTTATTTTACGAGATTTACTAATTAATGAATAACATGTTTTTATTTAATATCATCCTCTTTACTTTGTTTACTTTTTCTTTCTTTGTTTATTTATTCATTTATTTTTATTTTTTATCTTCTTATTGTCTTGTTTTATCATTTTTAGCTGGCCTGTGGGATGCCATTTTTTGCTGTTTTATTCCTTCTTTTTTATTGGTCTTATTCTGGGTCCCAGATGTCATCTTTTATTTTCAATTGTGTTTTGATTCTCTTTTAATTTTCCTTTATCTTTCTTGATTCTCTTTTATCTTCTTTTATTATTTTTACCTCTTTGTTTTAGTCTTATTTTGTGATTTTACTCTTGGGATGTGATGTCTTCATCTTCTTATCTATTTATTCTCAGTTTTAATTCTTTCAACTCTGTCTCAGATCTTGTTTGGCTACATGGTTTTGTGCTTACAGTCATCATGTTACCTTGAGTTTCATGTCTTTGTTTTGTCTGTCAACGCACTTTGTAAACAGTCGTTTTTAAAGGTGCTTTATAAATAAAGATTATTATTATTAATATTAGTGTTATAACTTTGGTGTCTGGCTCAAACTAGAGTTGGTGATCATTACCCAGAGGAATTCAAGCCATCATAAAGAATACATAACAGAGCACAATCAAGTCAACATTTCATCAGGGCTCACAGTTTTATTGACTTACTTAACCTTATTTTAACTAAGTTAAACCACATATTTTTAGACTGAATATGCACGACCATCCAAATACCTTAAAGGGCAAAGAACAACAACATTTGAAGGTATAGAACTCCATGACAACCGGAAAAACCTCATCTGCTAAGCAAGAGTGTACAAAATTTCCAGAACAGTGACCAATGGACCTTGGATGGATGGATGTCAACTTTCAGATTTTTTTTTCCTGAATAAATTGGTGTTAAACTCACCAGCAGAAGAATTCAGTGGCTGCAGGTTACCGACTGTCTGATATCCAGAAAACCTGACATTCAGTTGTCAGACCACTTCAGAGTGGAGTCGTGCTTTCTATCCCTGGATCAGTGAGATTTGTACCAAGAACGTAAAAACTCTATTGGATTGACTACCTCCCTAATCTGAGTGCTGCCATTGGCTGAGGTCTCCAGATCACATCGCCAACCAATCACATGCGAGGATTAGGGAGAATCTTTCCCCCTGACATGAAGGACTCAACTGGACAGTATCTTTATGTGTCTTTGTATAAAGGAGGATGAGAAAGAAGGAAAGAAGGAAGGAAGTGAACAGGAAAATAGACATTGTATATACTGTGAACTATGGTTTACATCATCGTGATAAATTTCAGGTCATGTGAGGGTGAAAATTGGAAAAGTGCAGCCAACAGAGGATGGGTAATGAATGTTTAAGCCATGTTAAAGCACAGCACACACTGTAGCAGAGGTTTTCATCACTAATAAACGGTAAAAATAGATAATAAAATAATAAATAAAACAAGAGGACTTCTCGTTGGTATGCAAGCAAAATACAGGAATCATACAATCTGATCCTTAAAAATTCAAACCAACATGCAGCATATTGGGTTAAAAGTCCTGACAACAGTAAGGTCATATATCCCTCTGGAGCCGTGCACACATGTAACACGGCTCTGACTGTTTTTATTATGTGTATTTTTATTTTATTATGTTTTTTAATATTGGTAAATACATTAATAACCAGCTTAGAGGCTTCAGACACACTAGTGGCTCAGTGTTGCTTTCAGCTAATAATGACAATGACAGTTACATGTGCAAAGCTTACCATGTTCACAATCTTAGGCCCCGTTTACACGTTCACATGTTTTTGCTGAAAACTGAGAAGTATTTTTTCTTTGCGTTTTCAAAAAGTTCTGCATTCACACGCCATCGTTTTCTAAATGATTCTCATACTAATGAATCTGCAAAAACAATTGAAAACGCTGTCGTATGTATGCCAGGCCAGTAAATGGTGGTGTCACTTTTCAAAATCAACACTACAGAATAAGATCACAGCGGTGGTTCTGCAGCACAAACTGAACCGGACAGTCCGGCATTGTTTTCTTGTTGTTGTTCTGTCCACGTACACAAATAAGGCTGGAACCATAATAGGCATGTGTGAAGCGGGGCTGTGGCATCATCATTTTCAGTGGTTTCCTGTTTAGACGTCAACGGTAGGGTGGCTTTTTCAAACGTTTCCACTCTGGAGCCCGTTTGGAAAAGTTTGTGTTTTCAGTCCTCAGAAACGCTGTTCTCGTGTAAAGGGACGGCCAAAACGCAACAAAAGTTTACCATTATTTGGTGAAACGGTTGTTATGTAAACGGCTCCTTAATCTAGCATGTTAGCATGCTAACATTTGCTAATTCATGGGAAAGACAAATACACAGCTGAGGCTGATGTCAGATGTCATAAAGTATTGGACAAATCCAAATTTTAGCCTTAAATTAAAAGTCAGAGGATCACCAAACTTATCAGACTTCCTCCTGAGGCGGACGTGAATGTCTGTGCTGAAACTCATGGCGATCCATCTGGGATATGTTGAGATATTTCACAGAAGACAACAAATGAAAAAAACTTAAAGGTGGCCTTCGAGGGAGACTTCAGGTGATCTGAAGACCATGAGGGTCTGTCTGAAATTTGATGGCAATGCATTTAATACATGCTGAGATATTTCAATCTGAACCAAATCGAAGGACTGACCAAACAACGGAGAGAGTGACATCATCATTTGGATGATCATTTATTGATCTCATTTTAACACATTAGCATTGACTATTATTATTGTTTGTCTATTTTATTATCTGTCAACTGTATAGTTTGTCCTACTGTACTGTGTGAGCTGCTACTGGATACCTGAATTTCACCAAGGGGATGAATAAAGTCTCTATCTATCTATCTATCTATCTATCTATCTATCTATCTATCTATCTATCTATCCATCTATCTATCTATCTATCTATCTATCATGACTGAAAATTAAAATGTGAGAGGGAAAAGTGTTTTTGGTGCATGGAGCAAACAAAAAGAGGTAGATAAATTTGATTGGGGTCGAAATTCTGAAAAAGTAACATATTAAAATAATCACAGCTACAAATTCATCGTGCGGCTGGATGAAGAAAAATAGGCCCATCCTCAAAATTTCATTGATTTTCTGGTTTCTTTTGGGCCTTTCGTGCGGTGATACAACACACTGTCACCTGTTTGACCAAACCTGTAACCTGCAGATTAACACTGTATCAAAGCCTCTAGGCACAACAATGAGATGGAGAATCCACACACAAACAGTCTCTGTGGGATTAGGGTCAGGCCAGAATAATATGTCACTGAGCTGCAAGAACAAGCAGGACAAAGACACTGTAGAATGTCTGATCACTGTATAGGAGACAGGCTACCTGAGACAGATTGTTAGAAATGCATTGAAGGTGAAACACTCAGAATGAAACATTTTGTGTCAGTGTTAACAGGAGTATATGCCTTAAAGCCTGTGTGTTTGTATTGTGGCAAGAGGATTAGATGTCTCCCTCTGCAGAGGAAGTGGCGGCCTGCTGCTGTGACATTAATGTGACACTTAACAGAGATTTTTATGCCACAAGGCCTGTCAGCACACAAGCATAATCCGGTGGATTTAATCATCTGTGCACAAACATCCAATGTAACTACACAGACATGAGCATGCACATGCAAGGACAACTTGTATTAAACTGATGGGCCACATGTGCTTTCTTTATAAACATTTGTGCATTAATATCATAAAGCTGCCATGCCTGTAGTGTGTTGTTGTGTGACGGCATACACAGCAATACATGGAATTGATACCAGCGAGGGATTAGTGTGTGGTTTATGCTATGATTCCATATCAGATTATGTAAAGTACTCTTCAGATTTGGCTGAAGAGAGAGAGAGAGAGAAACAGGATGTACTGTGGTCATGTAAATGACTACTGTAGCCTGTGTGTGTGTGTGTGTGTGTGTGTGTGTGTGTGTGTGTGTGTGTGTGTGTGTGTGTGTGTGTGTGTGTGTGTGTGTGTGTGTGTGCACCCTATAGTAAATAGCTACACACTCCATCAGGTAAGATGAAACCCATCAGCTCATCTCTATCAGGTCCGGTATAGACTCCACATCCCTCCTGTGCATCTTGAGGTTGTGCCAGCCTGCAGTGAGGCACCAGCAGGGCTGGGATCTTAACATGAATCTAACCACATACTGTGTGTTACTCCTGCGACAATTTTCACTATGTGGCTTATTATTAAGATGTCTCTAGTCTGTCTGGGCTCACACATGATGAATGGTAGGATGCTGCCCACTTATGTTCAACTTCATTACCCAGTGCTGCTGCGGGGTTTGTGGATAAAAGAATGACATACGCACCGGTGTCCCCCAGGTCAAGCTGAAGGCAGCGGCCGGCCGCCTCATCCCCGGTGTCTGCAGTCCTCCGGTCCATCTCCCGGACGGCGTCTGACGGATCCTCAGAGAGAATTAGATTAAATTGTACGCGATTCGAAACAATCCGCCATCTCACCCTCTTCGCTGCCTGATGCTACGACCACGGACTCCATGTCTCTCCATGGATGTATAGTTATCCTTCTGCTCAGCGATGCTGATCGTCTTTATGAACCGTGCGTCACCATTTGCACGCAACGGCTGAAGCGCATGCCGCTACAGCATCATAGACTACTGCTCACGAGTAACCAGAGCGCAAGAGTTGTATGGAGCAGTGGCGGTCCCGGCTGTCTGAGGGGCAGGGGCATAAATAAACAGGGTCACTGTTAACATGCGGGGTTGCTTTAAAAATGTATCCCGATACAATTACAAATTCCCTCTTAAAAATGTGTTCAGTTACATATTCCAACGACCACAATATTAAAGTAATGTAATTTGATTACTTTCCATTACTTCTGGATTACCTCAATACCAAACATACAAATATATACATGAGAAAAGACATTTCAGTAACATGGCGTTTACTTGAGTGTATTCTGTAAGACAACAGAACAGTATAACATTAGAAAAGAAAAGAAAGAAATATTTTTCTTATAAAAATGTGTCCTGTGCTGAGTAGTTTTAAGAAAAGTCGTGTTTTTGTTAAGTAAATTCAGACAGTAGCCTAAATAGAACACAACACATGACCACATATACAGTTTACTGAGTAAATGATAAAAGCTGCTACTTTACAAGGCAAACAGAAAATGCTCTGTTTTAATACATAGATTAAGAGCACCAACACTATTTTTTAACATATCTGTTGTCCAACTACTGAATTTAAAAAAGAACAAATAAATGAATAAATGGAAACCATAACACTAATTCAGGCAGCTGGTGTATGATGTTTATTATCTCTACAGAGATTCAATAACATGTCTCTAATAAATCACATTACACAAGGGTGATGTCCTGTGCTGAGTCAGCACAATAAACTGATGGTCTGTATGAAGTTTAATATCACTTTTTTCTAACCTTGGGTTGTTTGGCACACAGACCTTTGATGAGTTTGGTTTTTTTTGTAGAAAAAGTAATGGTTTCTTTCTTGCCATCATGACATATAAGACAAACGTCTACAGCATTCAGAAAATGTGACTCGTGTACTTTTTCTATTATTGCATCCAATGAATTTTTGATACTTTTTGGTCTCAGATTGTTCTTTTATCAGTTTGTTTCTTGTCTCCTGTTAATGTTTCCGTCCCCCTGTTTACTCCTCTCACAGCAATTAAAAACATGGGACCCCGGCGCCCTCGTCCTGCATCAGCCGCTGCTGTGGGTGGAGTCAGCAACACCCAGCAGCAATGACTGCTCAGGTCACCATGCAGCAGGTAGGAATTCACGTTTCTTTGTTAGGCCAGACCTACTGACCCACTCTGACCCACACCAGAGAAAACAGATCAGGTTGAAGGTGCAGTCAAAACTTCCTGTCTGGTTTAAGTCCCTCCTTTTAGCCTGCTGTTCATGTTCCGGGACAGGAGCCTCACACCAAATATGGTCATAAGTAAAATGGGGCATTACTGATTTTTATTTCTCCTCCATACAGAGAGGTGATCATACTAGGAGAGAAATGACTGTAGAATTTCTCTCTGTATCCAAAGAGACTGCTTTCTCTTTCACGACACAGGAAAGGTGTATCTTGTGGTCCCATGGTTCTGCTGATATTTACCATTTTTCTTTCTGGGATGATATGACAGCACCTGCTGCCTGAACAGAAGACCATGACCGGTTCAGAAGGCATCCCATGAGGAACAAGTTCTCCATAACTGCTGTCATGATGTATTAATGGTGTCTTTGTAATGCATTCATGATGTATACTAGTAATAATAAATGATATTTATGTTACTTTATTTGATAAGAGTTGTATTAATAAAATCATTATTATTATAATTATAAAATAACTGGTATTTATTTGTGTTTGGGTTTTGTTTGGCTGTTGGTGAAAGCCGTCAGAATAAAAAACTGTTCCTATGACTGATGCCAACCTGATCCAGTGTCCAAATATGTTAGTTCTACCGGCCAAATCAAAAATACTTAAAAACTCAAGTGGTCAAAAATAGTCATAATGCAGAAAATGAAACTGATGATCTGAAACTGACTGACTTCCACAGTGAGCAAAAATGGAGAACTGGAAAGGTGACTTCTTATCATTATTATTAATCCTTTATTTAAACAGGAAGTCTGACTGAGATCTGGATCTCTTTGTCAACAGAGACCTATGTACAAATAATGAACATATACAGTTAAAACATAGACAAACACACAGATAATTTACAGACATGTATACATTCCATAATTTAAAGAAAACAAATAGAGGTGTGATTGCAATTATACAAAAGTGACCTTTTAAATTGTTCAAATGTAATAAGAGAATGTAACTTCAGACATGTTTTAAGTTCATCCCATCTGTATGGGGCATCATATTTGAACCTACTTCTGCCAAGTGTGGCAGTGTGAACAGGAGGTATAACTAGTGTTAAAATGTCCTGTGACTTGACACTGTGGGTACTGTGTTTAAATTCAACCAGACAGTAGAGGTAAGTCGGTAGTTTAAGGCCTTAGAAATAAACAATGTGCAATGCTGCTCCCTTCTGTTTGTTAGGGGACCACCCCATCTTTCCATCCTGGTACAATGGTTCCACCATCTAAAAGATGGTGAAAAATGAAGATAAAAAGATTGGTAGGGAAAAGAATGACTGTAAGGAAATCATTAGCATCTTAGCTAAGATTGCAAAAAATTGGGCCTCAATGCTGGAGAGCACAGTGGATTTATCACCATGAGGTCATGATCCAGTTTAATCATAATAATTTAAACATTAAAGGTCCCAGTACTGGTATTTGTTAAAAAGGGACTCAGCCATGGTTACCTTATTTTACAGGTTAGGTGCCTACAGCTGCTCTATTTTGTTTGTTTTTTATATAATAGTCATTATTTGATTCCAATTTTACCTTTATGTCTCTGAATGCCAGGGGTCTCAGAGATAATGTGAAAGAAAATCACTTCTTCATTTTTTTAAAATCTCAAAGGAAAGTCACTCCATGGAGTCCGATGAGAAATCCTGATGGGGGACAAAATCATCCTCACTAACGGTAGCTGTAATGTTTCAGGATCTTTTTGGTAAGAAGATAATCAGAGGAAACCTTTAGATTCTTGGAAATCGTTAACATTTTTAGCCAAAACATTATCAGAAAAAAAAAGAGAAGTTCTTAAGGAACTCAATGTAGATGTTATTATTTCAGCGGCACCTTAAACTGACCACAAACCACAAAAAAATTGTAGAAAATTCAAAATGTTAAAAGGTACAACTCTAAAATATGCTCCACACAAAAAATGATTATAGATGGGCAGACGGGCATAAAGACGACTACATCCTCCACCAGTTTTATATTGGGGGGGATAAAAATTTAGATATTAATCTTTATGAAAATATTTATTTCAACATCCGTTATGAACATTCTCAACAAGTTGTTAAAGTTATGTATCTGTTCACAAGAACAAAACCTGACTCTAGCTTCTCAAACATGTCTAATAATAACACAAATAAAGCTTTGTATTTGATTTACCCAGCTTAGACACACCCTTATTAAAATGACTCAGTGAAAATAAATACCAGTGCAGCTTGCCAACAGATTGTGATCGCTCACTTTTATATTTGATAAATGATAAAGGAAATAATAAAGCTGTATTATTCGTTTTTAAATAATACCGCTATATTATTTTAAAACTTTTAGTCCCATTAAAAATCCTGATTCTTGTTTCTTATTGATACATGGATTGCTGAGAGTGAGTAACAGAGTATCAGCTAAGACGTGCATGCTGCAGTGCATGGATGTGCACCATGTGGTGTTCAGACTCAGACTGCAGGGTTGTGGTTCTACTCAGAGCTTGTATTTTGGGTAAAGTTGTGTTGCCTTGATATTGTGGATTTGAAAAAAAAAACTGCCTCACACTGTCTAAAATGGCACCTTCATGGAGATCGAGAGATCGAGTTCTCCATTTTTGTTTTGCCCACTGTAAGAGCACCTTAGTGGGCACTTTGTCATGTTTTATCTACTATAGAGGTATTCAAGAGGGCAATGATGTGGCACTGTTTTCAAAGAGGGTAATTAACCCCCACCCCTAATTAATTTCTCGACTGACTTGTGTCAAAATTATGAGATACTTATTTTATCATCTAATTTTCCTTTCCATCTTTTTTTCATAGCTTTAATGACATCTAAAGTGTAGCAGTGGGATGAAGTCATTTACAACCTACATTAAACTGATGAATATGGACCCAAAAATTAATTACCTGTTCAACTGATCTCATTAAATTCTATTATTTGCTTGCATAACTTGGCCTTTTTGGTCAGTGCACGCCACAATTAATATAAAAATCTGAAAATGCATTTGTTTGTTTATTTGACAGGGACGGCGCACAGCTTCTTAGCTGTGCCAGAGTTAGCTATAAGCTAATTTACATCCGTAGTCCCTGGGCAGGAGATGTTTACAGGCTAGAATATTATATGTATATGACATTTTCCAAAATGTTAAAAGTTAATTCAATGAGAGGAAATTTCCACGTCATCTAATACATATTCATTTCTAGGAAGCTCCTGGAGAAATTAGGATATTAAGGAATCATGAAATAAAGCTTTAGGACATACATCATATTATATGGTGATATTATATGTAATTACCTGTTATATGGGGAAATATTGGAAATTAAAATGTTAAAGCATGAGGAAGGAAACAACTGCAAAGTTTTACTACCTTACCAACACTATAACCTTAATTATAAAATATCTAAATTAGGCAATTTGAGTAATAAGATGTATTAGGCAGATCACAATTCTACCCATTAAGCTACTAACTATTAATAGAGTGCATCCATCCATCACTAATCAATGGTTGCATCATCACACCCTCAGCATAGAACACACCATGGTGGCTAACTTCTTACATTTCACAAATACATGAAATCCAATAGAATGACTGATTCTACATCATCTCAGCTACATATTGGTGTCAGTGCCACGCCTACCGTTCTGTTACTGTGCTGTGACCTAATACATACTGACCCTCCAAAGACACGTTCATCTACCAGATCTGGATCCAATCGTTCACAGTGGTGGAGGAGCACCATGGTTTGTCCATAACTGGGTATTTGTATTTTGACTGACCTATTATTCTCATAATGAAGTGAAAAAGTGATCCAGAATCCAGCTCTAAAGTTCATAAAAACGTCTTCCACTCAAATCTGTTGACAACTGTGACATATCTAGTAGACAAGCAAACAAACAAACAAATGTGGGTGATCACATGACCTCCTCCAACTATCATTGGTGGAGGTCATTAGAATTTAATAAGTTCAACTAAGTAAACAAATAAATGTTGAGACAGCTGTAAATGTCCTCTCATATGGTCTTATGCATTAGGTGTCGGTGGTTCTGGGGGTTAGTTGCACGCTGGGGATCATCAGGCCTGCCCTCCCCAATGTTGGGTTTTCAGACAGGTCATCACTGGTCCAGATTCACACACACCAATACAATGAAGTCCATCGGAGAGGTCAGGAGTCAAACACATATGTGAGAGTAGTATTAAAGATACGGAGGGAGGTCCTTCTCCACAGCCTGAAAAGATAAATAAAGCAGCCATTATATACTGGGGAGAACTTAAGTATGCAGCTGATGCGTTTCACAGCATGCACAGAAACATTAAGAGCGCAGCCACTCACACTGGGATCCTCATTTGGGCCATATCGCTTCACAACGTGTCCCTCGCTATTAATCAGAAACTGTTGAGGAGTCAGACATCAGAATATTAGGTCAGCTAATCACATGCAGTTAAGACAATCAAACAAAACTCTCCACAGAAGATGCTTCTAAAAAGATAAAGTGTCCACTGTATTAGTAAATTACCTTTGTGAAGTTCCATTTGATGTTACTGTGAAGAGAAGGAAAAAGAAATTGAAAAAAGTGATCAGTTTCCACAGTGAACAATTATTCAATTCACAGAATTTACTTCTAAATCCACTTCCTATATACACACCACTCCTATTTCTACCCAACCACCAGCTTACATTCAGCTGTAATAATGTATGACCATGATGCATAATCTCTTTAAAGCAGCTATGAAACTAAGCTATGAATTTCTTCACACAAAGCTAATGGGGGGGGGGGAAGCAGTAGAATGAAGAAATAGACACCAAACAGGATGTGTATGACACATTGTTTCAATTCCAGAGCTCACTAAACCAACACAGTTCCTACTCTTATAGTTTTGGCTGCCACTGCCATCAGTTAAAGAAATCAAATTTAAAAAAATCAACTTCTCACACATACAGTACAGTCATACAGTTCAGAGTCCATTAAACTGAGAAAGCATGTTGCCAAAGAAATGGGGCCCAATACATTCAATACAATACAATACAATATATACAATACATTATAACAATAATGTACTGACAACAAAACTCTATCATGATATAGTGCATATTCACAATGTCTAAGCAGTTATTGTAACTCAAAGGGAAAAAAGGCATTGTACACAATGTATTGAGATCTTTTGTTGCATAAACAGGAAATAGGGATATAACTCACTTTCCCAGGGTTCCCTTTCCTTTGGGCTGTGCCTTCATCCACTTCCACAGAGGGTGAGCGTTGTCTCCATTCACCTCAATCTTACTGAAGAGGTCAAATTCAGCATTGTAACCTTTGGCAAACGCTTTAATCTCTGCATCAGTGCCTGGTTCCTGTATCATACAAAAAAATATGAGTTAGACAATTAGAAATACAAGTTTTGCAACTTAGCTAATAAAGATTTAAATAGTATGCATAAATAGGAGGTAATGTATGCAAGAACCCATCTTATATTCATATGCTTATGCTGATGAGCAGTCAGTATTCAAATAGTTCAAAAGCTTATAAAGGTTGTACTATCGGCTATGCTGACAATATTGATTGGAGTAGAATATAAAGAAACAAAAAGCTGTGCCTCCATCAGTTTATTCTTGTTACCTGTCCTCCAAACTGGTTGCATGGGAAGGCCAGGATGCGTAAACCTTTCTCAGCATAGGAGGCGTGCATTCCCGCTAGCTGAGTGTAGTTTACCTTAGTTTTTCCTCATTTAGAGGCCACATTTACAATGATGCACACATGGCCTCTGGCAGGGGAAAACAGAACAAACAAAGAGGTTAAACTGAGATCAAGTTATTTGTTATGTCTGAAGATGTCGACTGTTAAATCTTCCACTCTGCTCTTCTTCTTTAACACTACACAAGTCATTCATTATGAAACCTTGAACAAAAATCTTACCTGTATTTCTCAAGAGACGCCTCATTGCCATCAATATCCTTTGCAGAGAATTCGTATATTGATTTAGCAGTCTGCCACTCTCCCACCTGCGCGCACTGCATAGGGATTAACAATAGAAATGATGTGTGGTTGAGTAAGACAGCTGAAGGTAGAAGGTATGTCAAGGCTGGAGTCCACGGAGGCAATCTAATGGTCAAAGGTAAAGTCAAGATTCGGGAATAATCTAAATGATACAGGAAGTTAACCTCTGCTCCAAACAGGGTGATTTCATTCATGCCCACACAGTTAAATTTAATACATACAGAGCAGGTATAGGCTGCCACCTACGTGTCTATCTTAATAAAGAATAGGATAGAGCACAATAGAAACATAACAAATGGATAATGTTCTTCCCGCATAGTATAAAAACAAGGAAAAGAAATGCCATAAACCGCTAAGCGTCTCCTGATTGGATGATAATTAGATGTCGTCACCGATTAGCCAATTCAATGCTATCTTTATCCCATGTAGGGATACCAGCGTTAACGTTACATCACAGAAAGCTGATAGCAGCAGTCATGTTATTCTAACGGAGAAGCCAAGACGTTAGAATTAAATTATAGAGGATAATCTCTTAATCAAAATTCGTCCGTGAACGTTTTGAGGTGTCATGATGCTAACATCACGTTTCAGGCTGTCACATAGAGCTAGCTTTAGTGGGTGCGTCAACATCGGACCCATTTGACGGTTACACTGCACCTAAAACTAGAATCCCCTATATATGACCTGAATATTGTTGAACGTACAGACAACCGCGGCTAAAAACATGTTATAACCAGCATTAAAAAAAACGCATTAGATAAACATTTCCGCACCCTGAATACTCACCATACTTCTCACAACTCCTCTGCTGCCGACCAATGCCAGCAACACTGTCGGTCTCCAGAGCCACATAGCGGCTATAGTGACTACTGTTGTCACATGATCTGTTCGTACCGCCCACAAGAGATATGGAACGTATCTACGTTTTCTATATCTATGCCGCACATGCCCAAAAGATAAAGGACGCAGGCGTGCAACGCCCATATTGGTCCGGGGAAGCACCGCCTTTTAATCATTATACATATCGAGGCTTTTGTTTATACTTCATCAAGGATAAAACAATATGACAATTTGTAAATATACATGTAGATAACATTTTGATAGAATGTGTCTCTGTACAGAAAAAATACCGCTAAATGATTAAATATATATATTAAATTGGAAAGAAAGAAAAAGAGGGCATCCCGAAGACAGAGAAACAGAAAGAGCTTTAGAGTATATATATATATATATATATATATATATATATATATATATATATATATATATATATATATATACATATATACATATATACATATATACATACACACACACAATACTTACAATATTATACAATACTATTTTCTTATTTTAATCTTTTTCTGGACACAGCTAGAATATCTGCTGTGTAAACCACACATGTATTTAAGTCAATTCCTGATACTATGGTGTTATGCCTGCTTTTTAAACATGTGTCCAGAGCTGAGAGCCGTAAGTGGTGGTACCTGTTAGGCAGCTTGGCTTATGACAAACTAGAATGACACTCAAACTCCAAACATCTCTCCTGAGACCATTCAGTACTAATCCAAAATCAAACTCATAGCTGTGACCATAATTTAAGGTCACTGGGTTTGTAACAGCCAAACATTTAAATCTGGTGGATGTGTTTTTTTTATTTAAATCTAGGTCAAATTACACACAATCATAGACACCAACCCCCTAAACATGCCTGATTTAGTTTCATCAAGATCCATACATCACTCTCTGAGAAATAAAAGAAAATGCCATAAAACATAAAAACATATCGGAGGAGTGCAAACACTTGTAGTTTCCAGTGCAGATACATGTGCATTATTAGCCTTTCATTAAATATATAATATAATATATAAATATATCTGGCACATTGCTCAGAGAGACTTGGATAGAGTTCACATAATCAAGCGTTTTAAAAAATGAACACTATGTACTACCTTGAATTAAGTCTGAGCCTGGCACAGGGTGAACTTGAATGTATTCTTGCACAGCTCTCCTACCACTGGTCTCCAAAGGTCACACCTACTGTACCTCCTGCTTCCACATGTTGTTCATTAATCTTAGATATCTTGCTGTATTTTCTAATGGTTTGGTTGTCCCAAATGATAAATTATACTCGGTGAAATTATACAAGTTTTCATACTACCACAATACATTATCTTATGTAGATACAAACAGTAATATTCATATGATAGTTAAGATGATTTAGCCCTGTGTAGTATGGTTGCCATGGTTGCCATGATGTAATTTTGCTGTTGCTATCTTTAAACCTCAGAGCATGATGGCAACAGCAGAGCTGCATAATAAAAGCCCTAATCCAGCATTATTAATTTGATTACTAATAGTTCTCTTAAATCTCTTTTTTTATTTCCTACTCATAACAACTTTACATTATGCAATTAAGCTTTTGATTTAACCTGATTTCTTTGACTATTGGAGGCAAAGCAAAAAGGTAAATTGACTTATCAGCTTTTAAGTTGACATGGCAAACTTTTAAAAAAAAGAAAATGCTAACAGATGCTCATTTGAACACTCTAGTTAAAGAGTATCATTTATCTGGACTCATCTCTCTGGCCAACTGACAAATCTATGTCATAAACTCACTCTTTCCTACCTCTGACTTTGGTCTCAACCAGATCAAGAGAAATGTGGTGCTGAACAATCAGTGTGTTTGAATTTAAATATCTTTTAAAATATCATTCTCCTGCTTTTCTTAGCTGATGTAAAGCACTTTAAATTGCCTCTCAGAGATTGCATACGTCAGTCGATGCCATTCTCTCTTAAGAACTGAACAGGAAAATAGTGTTCAGGCTATGATAGACAAACCTGTAACAGTTGTTGAGGTGATACATGGGGAAGAGATCATTAATTGCTGTATCAGTGCACCCGTGGCATAGCACATACTGTACTGTGTGATGTCACCATGATGACTTTACTCAGTCATGCCATATTAAATAATATTACCTAATTCCTTGACCCTGTAAACCTACTTCTAACATTTGGAATTTTATCATCAGTAGTTTATGAGTTGTCACTATTAAAATATGATTTTCCATAAAGGTGGATCCGGATCTATTTTCCATCGAGATATAACTTCTTACCATTCACAGATACATGAAATCCAGTTTATGGCCCTGAATCTGTATTATCACAGCGACATATTGGAGGCAGCACCATGTTTCTGCCCCTCTCTCTCACCGTAGTGTGACCCCATACATATAGCGTCCTTCCAAATGTAGATTTTATTCTCCTAGTTGCAGATTATGATACAGATTATGATCCAGATCTGGATCCAATTACACCTAGTGGTGGAACGTCATAAGATGTCAATGCTGGGATATTTTTTTTATTATTCATTCATTCATTCATTCATTCACTCATTTTCTGTAACCACTTATCCTGTGTATTGTCGCGGTGCATCAGTGCCTGGTTCCTGTATCATACAAAAAAATATGAGTTAGAAAATTAGAAATACAAGTTTTGCAACTTAGCTAATAAAGATTTAAATAGTATGCATAGATAGGAGGTAATGTATGCAAGAACCCATCTTATATTCATATGCTTATGCTGATGAGCAGTCAGTATTCAAATAGTTCAAAAGCTTATAAAGGTTGTACTATCGGCTATGCTGACAATATTGATTGGAGTAGAATATAAAGAAACAAAAAGCTGTGCCTCCATCAAGTTTATTCTTGTTACCTGTCCTCCAAACTGGTTGCATGGGAAGGCCAGGATGCGTAAACCTTTCTCAGCATAGGAGGCGTACATTCCCGCTAGCTGAGTGTAGTTTACCTTAGTTTTTCCTCATTTAGAGGCCACATTTACAATGATGCACACATGGCCTCTGGCAGGGGAAAACAGAACAAACAAAGAGGTTAAACTGAGATCAAGTTATTTGTTATTTGTCACTCATTTTCTGTAACCACTTATCCTGTGTAGGGTCGCGGGGGGCTGGAACCTATCCCAGCTGACTTTGGGCAGGAGGCAGGGTTCACCCTGGACAAGTCGCCAGTTCATCACAGGGCCACACATAGAAAGACAAACAACCATTCACACATACATTCATGTCTGCAGTCAATTTACAGTCACCAATTCACTTCTATTGCATGTTTTTGGTGGTGAGAGGAAGATGGAGAACTCAGAGGGAACCCACGCAGACATGGGGATTTTTTTTTTTATGATTGTCTTTTTTTTCATGATATTGATAAAATGTTCATGTTGAACATAAAGGCAGACCACTTCAGGGACCTCTCTACAACCTGACCCTCTCACTCCCACTTCTCTACGTAGTGAAGTCCGTTTTTAGTCACAGCTGAGTGAAGCAGGCCTCCTTAAGGAGCAGGGCAGCAGAAAGCTGTTGGATCTCCTCTGGGAGAAACAGGAACTGTCATACCTTTTCGTAACCAGGGTTTCTTATCTGCATCTTTCGGGAAGTAAACATCTTCTCTAATCAGCATCTAGTTTATCATTCTGATGTTTGTATGCTGCTTGATTTTTGCAACAGTCCCTGTAAATATGCTGAAATAAACACAACAAACCCTATTCAATCAAATAAGCATGTCTAACGTTTTATAGATGAGAGAAGGGTACAATACGTTAAGCTTTAAGTTGTTAACGTCTATATGACAATATAGATGTCTATTTTACTTTGAGTTGTTTTTGTAAGGAGAGTCTTCCATGACAAACACAGCAAGGTTTTGCATATGGTAAGTCAGGATTGGTGTAGACTCAGTGTGGGAGGGTTTTGGAACCTGGTGGTTCCCAAACCTTTTCAGAACCTTTAAACTGATGCAAATTAGACCATTTGATAAGCTTTTATCCCAGGGTGCCCCGTCTGATATGAAGGTATAAAAAAATATATGAAACACATGACCTAAATAATCATACATTCAGTCATTGTGTTTATTATGGATGGAATTATAGTGGAAATAAATTATTATTCTCTGTATTACTGGAACCCCTGGTGGTGCTTGGACCCCACTGTTGAGCCACTGTTATAACCCTTTACCTTTGTAAATTTCCCCACCGTGGGACTAATAAAGGGATATCTTATCTTATCTTATCTTACCTATGCAGAAGTCAGTGTAACTGATGCATTTTTGCACGGTGTTTTTCCAGTGATGGCTTTACCGTCTCACTTTCTCATTAAATCGCCAAGTCATCCACCGAAATACAGCACAAGCATGATAGAACTAATGCCTGAATCACTCACTGTGTCATTCCTAACCTGACAGATACCGATGCTACCAGAGTGCCGCAGCACCCAGTGGTGCCGTCTGGCTTGGTAAATATTCTGATGTTGCTGACATCATCAAATTAATTACAATTTAAAAAATCGAACTCAAAATGAGAATGCAGATCATTACCTCCTCATACATCATCAAAATTGGTCTCACATGTCACAACATCAGCGTATGATTCACTTTTTCACTTCTCTTTTTTTCTTCTTCGTTGTGTTCGTACACATTTGTCGAGCCTTGCTTGAATTGCAGCCACACTGCCCTCAACCATTTCTGGTGGTATTGCTCTGTTTCGTCCGTCTCGTCTGAATCCGTGAGCTCTCAGAAAACATGCCAGAATGATATGATATGATGTGATATGAACGCCGAAGATGTACGGAAGGCTCTGTCTGTATCTGCATCCGTTTCTAACATAGACCATAAAGGGATCTTTACACCACCTACTAACACTTTGCAGTTGTCTATTTGATGGATGTTAGTCCAACATTCACTCTCTTTTAGCTCTGTGTTTGGTCTCCACCAACTGCTGAGTGAAACATCCAACTTCATGTTAAACATTCTTGTGTGGTCTCCAGTAGCCGACTTGTCTGTTTGCTGTTTGATCCTGAGCAGGTGTGTACTGTGTGTTTAAAAGCTTTAAGCACCAGGACACAATGATACTGTCTTCCTTCTTATAGAATTATGAGTGTGAGGTTTGTGCTCACCCACTCCCTCAGGGGGAACCATGTGATAGAACCTCTCAGGGAATATGACATTTGGTTTCTTGCCTAAACATGTTTGTGTAATGGAAAACAGCTGCCATGGAAACACTGTAGAGAGCGCTCACTTATACTCACTTATATTTAATGAAAGGCTAATAATGCACATGTATCTGCGCTGGAAACTACAAGTGTTTGCACTCCTCCGATATGTTTTTATGTTTTATGCCAATTTTCTTTTATTTCTCAGGGAGTGATGTATGTATCTTGATGAAACTAAATCAGGCATGTTTAGGGGGTTGGTGTCTATGATTGTGTGTAATTTGACCTAGATTTAAATAAAAATCCACATCCACCAGATTTAAATGTTTGGCTGTTACAAACCCAGTGACCTTAAATTATGGTCACAGCTATGAGTTTGATTTTGGATTAGTACTGAATGGTCTCAGGAGAGATGTTTGGAGTTTGAGTGTCATTCTAGTTTGTCATAAGCCAAGCTGCCTAACAGGTACCACCACTTACGGCTCTCAGCTCTGGACACATGTTTAAAAAGCAGGCATAACACCATAGTATCAGGAATTGACTTAAATACATGTGTGGTTTACACAGCAGATATTCTAGCCTTTGCCAGAAACAGATTAAAATAAGAAAATAGTATTGTATAAGTATTGTGTGTGTGTGTGTATATTAAGGATAACTGCTTTATAAATCAGTAAGGGTTGTAAGAATTTGAATTTTGTTCTTTTATTAAGCTTAATTCTTTCTGTATGCACCAAATGAACAACCCTCTTCTGTCTAAAGCGCAAAGATAACTGGTATGTGTTAAGAAGCTCTAATAGTGCTGCAGTTTTCTGTGCTCTAAATTTGCCTTTTTCCAGTTACTTTGGCATTTATCAATCAAAACTGATCTGTATCAAAGTAGTTATAGTTCATGATTATCTGGAAATCAGTTGTTAAAGCTGTAGTTTTAGTTTTCTTGCAATAGAGGGCGCTATGGAACTGTAGGAAAGATTGCTCTGCAGCATTGTTATTAACGTTCATACATTTGGATGCAACATGAAACTTCTGTTGAGAAAAAGGATGAAGTGAGATTTTATAAGATGTAATTGCAGATTTTATCATGACTGATACAAATTCAGATATACATGCTTGCTTATACGTTTATTCATAACTATAACAGTTTAGTCTTTTTCCTGCACTTAAATTTGGCCAAGGACTGATTCCTTTTTATGTCCTTGTTCTGAGACATTGGTTCAAATTAGACCTCATTAGTCTGATGTCAGACTGGTGCCACAATTTAAGTGTCCATGAAACAGCATTTTTATCTTTAATTCAATGTATTCCCTGCTGAAAATGGTGGAAAAAACACAAAAAGGAATCACTTGAAGATGGAAACCAACATATTATCAGTTAGAGAGAAAGATTAATGTTTTACTTATTATTATTATTATCATCATTATTATTATCATTATTATTATTATCATTAAATTTGCAATACATTCAGTATAAAGTCAGACTGAAATATTCGGAGAGAAGATGTTAGAAAAAAGACTAATTTAATTTCAGTGGAAGCTTGAATTTACAATTCAAGGTGAACTACACATTTTCCATACTAATAACAGGTAATGTAATGACATCATTTTGATTTAGTCTGATGTAAAGGTGATACACATATAGAAAGTATGTGTATCACGTTTAGTCAGGAATCCAACTATAAATTCTTAAACTTTTTGGATTAATTCACAAATCATCAAACTTTTTTTTACCTAAACTTAATTACTAATGCATGATATAATAAATATTATAAAATAAGAACTGAAAAGCATGAAATACATCAATTTAAATATATCAAATGTTTGAATGTTAAAAAACATTGCCATGGTCTCTGGGAGAATATTTACTGCTATTGGTTTGTCTTTGACAGGTTGAATTCATGTCGGGTCCCTTTGTGAAGCTATATCATAATATGGTATTTTAATGTTGTCATAGGAAAAGTATGATTTTGGTGAAATGCCAGCTGACATCTCATTTATCTCTATTATAGAAAAGGCACATGAGTAGAGGCAGTCATGCTTCATTTCTTATCAATTATTTCTAGTAACCTAATGTCCAGTGAGATGACGCTGTGGACTAACACAGGTTTAGATGCCATGAGACCCATCATCAGGTTTTTGACTTGACTAAACTATCTTGCCGTCCTGCATTTCACTGTCTGGATCACAAGGGCAAATGGATGCCGGGGATAATTAAAGGATGCTGCCTGTGATCTCGCTGTTAGAGGAAGCAGTGGGTCGCCTGCCCTTTAACATGAACACATACAAACTGGCATTCACAGTAAGTGTGCTCAGTTGATGTGGAGGTCATGTCTTCTGAGGAAGAGGATTTTAATTAGATTTCGACAAAACACAGAATGTGCCACAGGTTTCCATCTGAAACATCAGTTCAAAGCCCCTAATTAAACACCTCACATATGGCCAATTAAAACTCATTCTGTTGTGTACGTGTGTGTGTGTGTGTCTGTGGAGGAGTAGGTGCTAGATGCTGTAGTTATTGCTGCTCTGTCTTTACTCAGTTTGTGTATCATAAAAAATACTGTACATTTCTGCTGTTCACAAGTTTTTTTCCACTTAGCTGTACTGAAATAAACTATTGTTTAATCAGCTTAACTCATGAACTGTACAGAACAAATGTTCACTTATCAATGATGTATTGTGAAACTGAGAAAATGTATCAAATCCATCAGGCATGGCTGGTCAAATATATCTGCACCTGTTGCATAAACATCCATAAATTCAGCTTCAAATTTAAAAAATGAGGAAAATAAGGTCACGAGATGAAATGCATGGCGCAAAACACCCAACAACTGCAGCCGGCTTGATATCACTTGATAACCAAATTAAAAGAAGTTTGTTTGTTTGTTTGTTTGTTTGCTTGTTTGTACACTACAGCTCAGTGGTTGTGATTTAATGAACTGCTCTCATCTGAGTCAGAGCTGGGCAGCAGGCCAGCTGCTATTAGGTCAAGTATTATAGCATCACTTCGTGGATGCTGTAGGCATCTGGATGGAAAAGCTGGATGTGACTGCATAAAATTAGAACATGCTGAGATTTTTTTTTAAAGATTCCATGCAAACAGCTGCTGTAGTGTATGACCACCTCTGATTTATATTACTGAAAAATAACTGCATGTATCTCACAGTAATTAATGCTGGGACCTTTTCTAAACAGTAGAAAGCAATTTTACTGTTTCTCTTTTTAGTTTTTCATCAGACAGCGATGCAGTGCCGTTCACCAGTGAGCCAGTTAACCCCATCCAAATGATGAAATAGCACTTGAGAAAAAAAAGCAGGCTATAATGAATAGACAGAAAACACAGAAAGTCAAACCATATTAACCATGTTTCATATTAAAAGAAGAAAAAAAACAGTTGCCTAGAAACAACCTCCGCTGAACCTGACTCCCCCAACCACCAACCCCAACCCCAACCCCCACGACAAACACACACCGAGCTACGGGCGCTGTGGGAGATAAGATCAGATGCTTCAAGAAAAGTTAGGGTTATCTGTTCCTAAGCAACAAGTTTGCTGTTTTCGTGCCTTCGCTGTATCTCTGTCGGCTCCGCTGGAGATTAATAGTTACAGACAGAAAGGAGCGCGGCCACAAAACTTCAGCTGTTACTCAGAAGTATTTCAAAGTTACGATTTGACCGTTTAGATCTTCTTCTCTTTTTTTTCATCTCAAGATGACTATGCTGTGTGACATACTTTAATTCTACACTGGACTGGCACATGGTTTGAATTGCTGACCATTTCCATATAAATGAATTCTCCATGTTGCATTAAATGTGCAGATTTTTACTAGAATGATGCAACATTAATGAGTAAATCTGATGTTTCCTGCATCAAGAAAGTCAACACATATTTAAAATGTTATTTTCCACCTGCAGTGATAAAAGATGTGTAATATCATGTACTGTATATCCTTGCAATCATATCCCAGCACCTTGAGAGGCATATGGATGGGCTTTTAATTAAGATCTGGGTCTACCTACATCACAACGTGAATTTTTCAGGACGTGTAACAAAAGGAGTGTAGTGGAAACAGATGGCAACCTATATTTGCATTGGCAGAGAGTCTTTTACATTTAACCCTCTCACTCTGAGGGGCTTGGTTGGCAAGGCAACAGATTCTGCAGTCTGTTTCCCATGACTGCATCTCAATAGTCCAGATCTTCTTTATCCCTCATTCTTCCTTGAGTGAACACAAGTTTGAAGCTGCCGTGTTATGCTAACATACAGCTGGCAGCCCACTCACCACAGCCCAGATATCCATCATATCCATCCCCCTGATAAATTTAATACCTGCAGGTTCAGCTTCCACTGCCTGACCCGCTGGCAGCCATCTGAGCCTTAGATATATCAAATACATCCAGAGCTTATTGGAATCCTCTGCTGTCCTTTAAGTATTATGTCCCTGCACTTCTCAAATGTTTTATTTTCATATGAAATAATCAGTGAAGGGCAGAACGATGGCGAAGTGGGCAGTGCTGTCGCCTCACAGCAAGAAGGTCCTGGGTTCAAATGTTGGAATTTCTGTCTTAAAAAATCTCCTTGTACACCTCCCTTTAGTTAGAATAGAATAGATTAGATTAGATTCAACTTTATTGTCATTGTCAGTACAAATACTCAACAACGAAATGCAGATTTACAGATTTACAGATTTGTTTGGTTGTGGTGGTTCATTTTTGGTGGTAGAACAAAAGTCAGTGCAGATCTTTATAATTCTGTGCAGCATGGCAGAATGTCAAGTAAAACATCAGCAACAGAATCACTGAAGTCTGAACAAAGAGAGAAAAAAAAACAACAACTCTTGAATGCTGGAGAAAAGATTGTGAAACTTCACAGCTGTAACTGAAAGTGCTTCAGTACATCTGGGAGAAACAGGCACAGCTCATTAAACATTTAGCGTGGTACTGGGAGGGAGCTGGTTCTGAGCAGCAGGCGGTGCTTCACTTTAAATAAGAGGTAAACGGATAAATGAAATACATGACGGGGATATCATTTTAATGCAAAGCCAACTCCACATAGAGGTGGTTTGGAATTTTTCAGTCCTTTAATGCTTTAGCAGCTTTCTATAAATGCTGACTGTGTCTCACACCGTGCAGCAGAGGTTCAGACTTTTAAGTGCATGTTTCTACTTTTCTGGCAGTAATTGCATTTCTATTCATTTCCATAGGATATGAAAATCCCTGGTTTGAAGATGAAACCTGTGAACATCACATCTGCAGTAATGTGTTATGAGTTACTGTTCTATGAGCTTTAATGCCATCTGATATGATAAATGGTGATTTTTTTTTACTTTGAAAAACGTTCACTCCGACTTGAAGTTCATTATACTGTTGTACTAAAAATGTTAAATCAGATGAAATGATTCGCATAACTTTTATGTTGACAGTTTGATGAGAAACTTAAATCCACTCATGTCTGTTTGATAATTATGAAGCTGGGGCCAGCAGGTAATTATCTAGTTGTGGGAAAAGCAGGGAAGGCTCCCTCCAAAGCAACTCTAAACATATTGCATCTCATTTGTTTATTATATACATTTTCCAGTGGGTTGGAAAGTGATCATTATGGGCTGGCAAAAATCAGATTAATAATATGAACAAAAACATGTCTCACAAGAAAACAATGGGCTGCTTTATGCTTTACCAAACATAGCTCCACATTAGGCTTAAACCTTCAGACAGGAGAGGAATATCTCCTTTGTCTTATTCCTGCTGGTGTTACATTAGTGAGAATACAGAGAATTACCACTGATCTGGGAGCTGTGACACTTTTTCCCCTTCATTTCCACTTCTCTGACAGAATACAAAAAAATGCAGATTAAGTGAACCATCACTATAACAAGTCCTGACGTTAATTAAACATATGTTTGTGTTTAAGCCCTGGCAGATGTCTTTGTAGTGAAAACATCAATAAGGATTTATTTCAATGTAAATGATGGAAATATGTGATTGAAGCAATAGTTTAAATCTCACAGTGAATAATGGTATTCAGAGGATCATGCAGAGCTAAATTCTCCCTACATATATCAGTGAAATCAGGGAGAAAATACCTGCACTTATGTGTTACCATGGTTACCAATTGATTTTTTTTTACATACTTATTTAGGCTTATACGTGGCTTTTACAGATTGATTATAAGATCAGTCCCTGAACTGTTCACGATCAGCAGATGGATTTAAGAGTCATTTCAATTCATGCTAAAATAAACTGTTGGTCCATACAGGTACAAACAGCATCACAGTCTGCCTGCAGCAGACTCAAACTCACCTCCTCAGGCCGTCTCGGTGTGTGGTTGCTTAGTGTGCACCAGGGTTTGATGCACAGCTTTCACAGCCGTTCAAACGTACTGCACAAACACACAGTTTTAACTGAACCAAACAGGTTTTCTGTGAAAGCTCAGAGATCATTTTTACCTTTTAGGGTTTTACATGATGCAACCCTGTTTGCAATTTCATGGTTGTTTACAGGGAATAAAGTGTTGAAACATCTTCATCACCAGAGGCCAGGTGGGGGGAGTCTCTCCTCTGCCTCATGTGGCAACAAAACACCAAGAATTCATTGTGATCCAAAATAGCACTTAGTTCCAGGTTTGTGTATGGATTAAACAAATGAGATAAAACATGTTATTAGAAAGCATCGGGGGTGTTATTATAGAGCAGGAGCTCCATTAGAGCACAGATGTGAAAATGGTATCAATCTTTTCATGTAACCCTCTGAAAGACAGCAAATAAGCTAATTTCCCCAAATGTCAAACTATTTATTTAAAGAAAAGGAATGAAGTGAATTTGGACAAGAGTTTAAAACAAGATAGGGAGAAAAAGGTGAGAAGCACCAACTAGAAAATATATATTTGCTCAAACTGAAAGCAAAAATTTGATTATCAGTTTATTATTTGTTCATTTCTTACATCAGGTGGTGAAATCTTGATTTGCTTTTTGATTTGAGGAAATATCCATTGCACCTATAGGAAATGTGAGGCTGGAGAACGTCTGGAGGAACTCTGCTTGTACTTGAGTGACAGGCAGGAACAGAACATTTCACAATGTCCGTAGCCTCTTATTAACAATAATTTCAACGCAACAGTGAAATGTCAAATAAATGCCTTTTAGAAGAATTTAGTGAAGAATCTAGCTTTCTGAATGTTTTCTTTTTCAGCATGAAAAGGTTTTGCTTGAATATGAAATATTATTTTGTGATCCTCCAGGTTTTTGACTAAAAACTGGCTTTAATGTTTAATGTTATGGTGCCAAATGAGTTGGTCTGACTCTCATTCACCTTCTGCAAAGGTGAAAAAAGGTGGATCATTTTGGATCTCCTCTGATTGGCGGATCAGCGGACGTTCCACCAGTCATTTTCACCATATGACATCAGTAACAAGCTGCACAGCTCCGCTACAGCTTGTTATAGAAAATTGATTTGAAGGAACAGAGGCTGCATCTATTTCCTTAAAGTCAATGAATAAGTGATTGCAGCCACTCAGCAGAGGTTTTGTGGTCTGAACAGATAGAGTACAGCAGGTTTCAGAAAGAGGACATGAGTCATGCCTTATAAACAATGTGAGAATGCCCCAGCTGGAAATGCACTTGTTAGGATTTGAGTCATTTCAGACTATAAAGACGTGTGATGTGCTGCTGGTTGTCACAGCGCTGCACCTCCACTCCTCAAAAAGGAGAATGAGTGTATCATCAATCTCACAAAGAGGAGAATAGAAGGCCAATGTCCACCTGCTGCAGACTGACCACTGCAGCTGTCTTTACAGGAGGCCTCTCTCCTTTTTTTCTTCTTCTCCTTCCTTTATAATTGCCCCTTGTCTTTTTTTATCTCTTCCTCTGCATCCATCTTTTCTTTTCCTTCCCCCATCGCACTTTCTCCGTATGCGGTCCACACCCTGCTGTTTCCTGTCTTTCCGTCACGCAAATTAAATGATTTTTCTCTTTAATGGTTCCTCCTCACCTGCACGGAAGTCGCATGTACGAGTGCAAAAACGTGCACGAATAAATATTTAATTAGCCTTTGTGAAGGAACTACTCCCACACGCTACAACACTGTGAGTTCCTCTTATGTTTACTTCGTTTTAATGTATTAAAAAATGATTTCTTCGCTAAAATTTGTATACAAATGCAAATGATTTAGTAAAAAATGTTAATCGTTTCATTTTTGAAATAGATAAAAATATTTTTGATCACACTGTCTACGTCAGTAAATAAAACAATCATGACAGGTGTGTCGTAGTAAAAAGGAACAGTGTTGATTAATTTAAGTCTTTGTGCACGATGATGTTCACAAAGTGTGTGATGACTGACAGGCTGATGTTGTTGCTTTATTTTAGGGGTTTATCGGAGGCTATCTGACATATTGGGATACTGGAGGAAAGTAATCTCAGTAAATCCTACCCGTGCTCATCCTCTTTGTAATTTTTGAAGACCTCTGAAGACATCCCTACAGGAGTTAACTTGGTAAATATCAAAAAGACCCTTGAGGTCACACACAACCACACTTTAATCATTTTGTGATTTAGAGGTCCTCAAGCTCCTTTATTAAACTGCAAGACACTCGTCTACATTTTCAGTGAAACCTGAACAGTATTCTGCTGAATCGGGTAAATGAAACATCGAATTTACAATTTACAGGAATTTACTGTAAAACTACTGTAACTATAAAGCTGCTCTAAGAACAGACCATTTTGTATTTTAGTAGTTCGCAGTTACATTCTTTAATTATCATTAAATACAAGAGACAAACTATAAATTCAAATGCAGATTATATTCTGTAAAAATACAGTAATTTACTTATAAACTGTGACCAGTATTGTGTTGTAAATGTACAAGAATACAGTAAAGTGTATATTTATTTATAATACTAACTGTAATTTTTTTTAAAAACACTAAGAAACTACAAAGAAAACAGTAGTATGAAGGCAAAGTAAGTATGGTAAATTTACAGTGAAACTTTTAAAGCATAGAAACAATTCTTATGAGTTCATAATTCATAATTAAAAAGAACTTATATCTTATATCTACCTTTATCTGGAACAAGTCCCCCTCACGCATCAGAAAAGCAAGCTTAGAGAGATCCAAATCAGAGGGCGGGTTAGGACTGCCAAATTTCTTACATTACTATTGGTCAGCTATCATATTTGATCACAACATTTGCAGATGGGGAGGGACCCTTATGGTCAATCATGGAACTACAGTCTAGTCTCCCTGTCTCTCCAGTCTCCTTGGTAACGGCCCCATTACCTGTTGCTCTAAAAAATTGCAGTCTTAATCACATTGTCGAAAACTCTATAAAAATCTGGACCCAGTTTAGGAAACATTTTAGTTTCACACAAATGATAAGCCTCACCCCATTGACTTTTAATCATCTCTCCTCACCCTCACAATTGGACCTGGCATTCAAAGCTTGGCATGGCTATGGACTGGTCTTTTTGCTGATGATAATTCATTCAGGTCATTTTAACTCTCTGTGTCAGGATCACAATATTTCAAAAAGTCACTACCTCTGATATTTCCAAGCCCGCAGCTTTGCCTCAAAGAATCTCTCATCATACCCCAACCCACCTGAAAAAGGCCCAATGAATAACATTCTCAAATTCAACCCATATAATAAAGGACTAGTTTCCAAAGTATATAATGTGATACAGAGCTTATGTGTTCCCTCATGGAATAGCACTAGGACTGCATGGGAACAGGATATAGGTGAGACAATCTCTGATGAAATATGAGACACTAATCCACTCCTCATCTTTCTGTGTGAGGCAGAATATGATACAATTCAAAGTATTTCATCGATTGCATTATTCTAATGACATATTGGCCAAAATGTACTCATCTGGCCGCCCAGAGGTGCCATTATACCCCCCGTCTCTCTGGGACACGTATTCTGGTCCTGTCAAACTCCGACTGATTTCTGGCATTCAGTTTTCAAATGTCTTTCATCACTATGTGACAAAATACTGAAGCCTTACCCTTTCACTGCCATGGAATATATATATATTTATATTCCCACATCAAAATGTTTATGTTCTGCATATTTGAAAACCATAATAAAAAGAAGTTAAAAAAAGAGGAAAAAAGAACTTAGCATTTTAAATCTTTGTATGTTAAGCTGAGGTCATTTTCAATTATGCTCTGTAAAAAAGAGAGTAAAAAACAGTAAAAAGTCTGGAGCTTCCAGACCGATACGGTTGAATTACAGTAATGACTATACCACCAAATGACATGTAATAAACTAAACATACAGAACGGATTTTACAGTCCAAATGAATTAAACTACAGTATATTATTGTTGATAAATGTTAATTAAGCAGTGGAATAACAGATATATTATGCACAAAAAAACCCCATTAAAAGCAACTACATTTCAGATTAATCTGATAATTTCACAATTTTAGAGACAAAAAACCATCCAAGCACTCACATTAACATTTGAATTAACAAAAAATAAGCCAAATGTGTATTCAGAATTAGAGTTTGAATATAAAACTACCTATTAATTAAAAAACTAATAAGATTTACCTTCAAGTTACAAACAAAAATGTTACATTTTTAGTATGGTCATGAATCCTTTTATAACAAGTTACATATTTATTTACAGCTAATTAGTGTTATTTTACATACATTTGTATGTAATTTAAGAAAGAAGAAAAATACTGTACAAATAATTGAGTAATTTTTCTGTAAAAAAAGATAAATAAAAATAAACATAATTTGTGATTATTGGTATTTAAAAATCAGTTGGATTATTAATTTACAGACAATGTCCACAATTTTAAAAAAGTTTTGGATGGAATAAAACAAACAGAAAATTACTGTAAAAATATAGTCATTTTCTGTAAAATTAGGACAACAACGGTCCAAATGCTCTTATATAGTATATAGTTGCTCTTATATGTCTTCTATGTGATTTTACACGTTTTCTTCTTGACGTATATAAAGATAAAATAAGTCTATTCTCTACCTCGACCTCCATTACTGGACGGTCACACAGAAGAACAACTCCCAGTATGGAGATCACAATCAGCTGATATTTCTGGTGTCCTCATACTTTTTATTGTGATTGATTGGAAAGCTGTTCCTTGTGCTTCGGCTCAGGTTGGACTGAAATGAGGACAGCTGCAGAAGCTGCTAGACACTCACCGCCGAGAGATGTGAGTGATTACCCACTCCTGTGGCAGTGAAGCATAACCAACTAAGGAGGCATATATTTGCCATGCTATAAATACAGTTTGATTGAAGGGATAATTGTTTAGCTGGGAGTTTCAAGACGGTAATCGAAGAGAACTACAAATACATTATTCCACTGTAATGTCAGACTTAGAGGTGTTTTAATCAGTCCATCTGAATTGTACGCCCACCTCTTCTTTGTGTAAATGTCTACGGCTGACTTTATAAAGGACTAGTGGACTGATGGAGCTCCTCGACAGCTGGAGCTGTTGGATATGAGCAGCAGAAACAGGGGATGGAAATGTTTCAGTTCACCAGGCTGTACATGGTATTTTCTACCACCATTCTTTTCTGAGATGAAATATCTACATTTCCCTTTTTGATTACGCTCCATATGCATTAATGTAGGTGTGGAAAAACATCCAATGAAAATTATACCCTAACAATTAAATTGTACTTATAATTGCTGGCACCTGTTTCCAGCCTGCTGGAGGCTGGTAGGTCTCTATCTGCAGGTTGTGGGAGTGTTAAAATCCTAATAAAGCTCAGGCCATGTGGCGCAAAGTGACCAAAGACGGCAGCAAGAAAACTGAACTTTATTATATGAAAGAAATAAAGTAGGTCATGCCGATCACGTTTACAAGTGTGTAGGCTTGTTTTTAAGTCACATATAATGGTTCTGATGGTGATTCATGTAAAACAAAGAACACATTTAATGTGAATGAGTCAATGCAGGCTAAAGCAGACAGCTGGCTGAGGATTTGTCAGGTTTCTTTCTACATTATTGTTCCCCAGAGCTTTTCACCCCTGTTGACTCTTCATGCCTTCTCTTAAAATAAGACATTTCTCACAGTTGCATCACACACACCGTTAAAAGTCCACCTCTCTTTTGACACGGCTTGTCAAGTGAAATGTTTCATGGGTTGTTTCACATCAAAGAAAACTCTTAAAGTCTCACATGGTAACAGGTTGATGTTCAAACTCCAGCAGCCGGTCAGACTTACTGCAGCTTTGTCTGCCTGTACAGCTCTCTGTTCTCAGTGGCTCATGTGATGCAGCTAATGGGGATTTGTCATTCCAAATGTGTAGCAATTTATTTTTGAAACGACAGGTTTCAGACAGAGTTAGACAAATACTTAAGTTGCGACCATTGATTTTATTTAGGCTGACTGAAGAAAGAAGAAACTGAAGAGACAGAGCCGCATCACTGCAGATTATTGAGGGAAGTGTGGCCATAATTCAATTAATGGTGGATTTTGGACCAAGATAGTCTTAATTAAATTTTGAGGGAACAACTGTGGACTCTGGATCACCGTTTTTCTTTAATCAACATTGTGAGATAGGACCTTTTTTTTAAATTAAATTTTGCCAATATCATAAAATTAATAATAGGTCAATCAAAGTATAAATGCCCAGCCATGGAAAACTCATGATGTTTCACTACTATGTGAATGTATGATTATAATTCAGACCTGGGAAATTAACATATACTGTATATTTGGAAGGAGTCAGTATGAATTGAGTCATAGTAGAGTCACAGTAACAGAGAGGGATGGAGACATGACACGGCCAGTAATATGTAGCTGGGATAATACAGAAGATACATCTACACATATAAATAGATCCAGATCCTCCACAATGAAAAATAATATTTTAGTTGATAACTCATGAACTACTGATGATAAATACATGATGATGATGATGGTGATGATCTAAATGCTGGGAGTAGGTTTACAGAGTCTAAGTAGGTGGTATTACTGAATGAGGCATGAGGCAGATCTGATGAAAGTGAAGTTATCATAGGGTCATAATCACAGTGTTTCTATGTCCTTGGTGCAATGATACAACGGTGATACAAAATGGAATGCACATAGTGTTGCATCTCTTAGATGCCTGACTGCTGATGAAATTGATCAAAGGGGCTCTAAGTGGGACAACTATTTTCCCATTGTTTCGGTTTATTGACAATGGTGTTGGTGGAGGTGTGGGCTCTCTGAGTGTCTCTAGTCTTATAAATAAAGGATGTGAACACAACCATTGATGAAAAGGTTTTTTAATCATGGAGTGACGTTCTTAGTAGAGCTCCACGTCACCTCAAGATGTAGGAACAGATTGAATTAGAACATTGCAAGTGAGTCAGGTATTACACATTCTAATATTTTACCATACAGATATTTATTACTAGAATTATCTTTCAAATTCATTTAAATCAGCTTTTTTTTTTTGCTGTAAAACGTATTAATTGTGTGCAGTTGATAACAATGTGACCACATTTGAAATTACAAGACATGTGACATATTTAAATAACAACATGCTTTTATTATTATAATGTCATCTTAGTCCAACAGCATCCATGTATCAGGGTTGTGGAAACCGGCTCTGTGTATCTCCAGCCCTGCTGTTACCTCTTGCCTTTCACTACATCTGTCCATACAATAAATACATGCAATCAGTATGGCAACATTAACAATGAACATTTAATCAGTGGGGCTGAGTAGCGATTTACTTTTTCACTGGTGGAAATGTTTATTCAAGATATCTGTATAATGTTACAATTGATATTTTCACATGTGCGAATTACATTTCAACTGGTTAAAATTTGAGTTACAGATATCTTTGATTTAATTATTGATATCAGTAATTCATTTTTCACTAGTAAGAATAACAATTTCAGATATCTGCAATTGAATTTCCACATGTTGAAAAAGGTTTGTGACTAGTAGAAATGTAATTTACCTTTTCAGATATCAACATTTGCAATTTCTGATATGTCCACCATATCAACAAATCATTTTGGATATTTTATTTATTTTTTTATTTTAGATACTGTATTAATCCCACAGAGGGAAATTCTTTCTGTGCATTTGACCCATCCCTAAGGAGCAGTGAGCTTCCTCTACATTGCGGCGCCCGGGGAGCAAATTGGGGTTCAGGAAAGGAAAATCTCACTTTAGACGAGGCTATGACATACACATAGGATAGTTGACCAATAGCGTGGCATTCTAATCATAGGTACGCCCACATATCCGAAATGTTGGTTCTTTTTGACATGTCAGAATGACATTTTGACATGTAGTAAAGAACATACAAATCAGGACCAGAAATTGCATATTATTTCCAGATATGTGGAGATAATTTATATATTCTTTTTGGATATGTGGCCCTCCTTCATTCAGTAGCATCATTTAAGACATCTACAATGATGATTTTGATATCTAAAATTTAATTAGTTATAAAAGGAATTGTAGATATCTTAAATAAAATTCTTACTAGTATGAATACAATTTTCAATAGTTACAATTGCATTTTCAGATATCTGAGATGCTGTTCTAGATATCAGAAATGCAATCTTAGATATCTGAAATTACATTCTTATTATTTACAGCTACACACCAACATATCAAGAATTTAATTTTGACTTGTCAAAATTGAATTTTAGATATCTAGAATTACATTTATGATATCTATAATGAAAGAACAGCCGTAGATCTCTACAAGAAATATTGCCACCAGTAAGAATTGAACTGCTGTTAACATGACAACTTTTGAGAATCGAGTTTTAGATATCATTAATTAGAATTGCAACTAGTAAAAATTACATTATGCACATGTGGACTTGGAATTATAACATATCAAAATTGAATTACAGATCTGTGTAACTGAGTTTGAATAGTGATCAGTGGTAATTAAGTTGACTAGTTGTGGTTGAATTACAGATATCTACAACTGACATTTCCACTAGTAAGAAATGAATTGTTGATCATTAAATAACATTGTAACCAGTGAGAAATGAAGTGTAGATATCTTTAATAGAATTGCTCAAAGTCACGATTACATTATAGATATGTTGGCTTGGATTTCTAACTATTCAAAAAGCAATTGTTGCAATCTATAATTGCTGTTACTGCTACTGATTAAATGTTAAAACGGCTTGTCATACAATCAGTCACATTCTCACAGTGAAGCTGGCCAATGAGTCATCCACATGTTGCCTTATTATTATGAAGGCTGGTAAAACCATTGTGCAGGTTGTACTGTGAGAAAAGACAGACCATAGAAAGGAGGCTGAGGGGTCCTTGTTTTGCAGAGCACTTCACTTCCAACATTTCTCTATTCTCCCCCTGGGCTCTGTGTTGACACTGAGAAACCAATTCAGAGACGGCTGGATGTTTTTTCTGCTGCAGAGTCAAAATTAAAAATGAGCTCAACAGAATATTTTCCTATGAAAAACAAAAGCAAAAATTCTGTGCAGACAACCTGCCACCACCTCTGGTTCAACGGCATAGTGTCAACAGAGGTGTTAGCAGCCTGTTATCATACAGTACCACCTTTTTTATGTTTCTCTGACATCATATAGCTGAAGTCTGATGACTAACATGTTTTTCCTTTCATGTAATCTTCTATCTGAATAGAACGAAATGTCAAACGGTCCTTGTCCTTAAAGAGGAGGATACGACTCCAAGAAAGAGAGGATGCAGTCATTGGTCAGCAGTTTCAACAAGTATTGACATCTGTTGATTGTGGAACTAATCAGGCTTCTCTTGTCTGCTATAATTCATTTGTCAATGTATTTGTTTTGGTGATGAACTCGGGCTGCCGTGTTTATCTTCTCGTCAGAATATAACAGTGTAGGCCTACCATTTGGTCATCCTTCATTTCTCTCTCTGACACTGTTCATCGGCAGCATATTGTGTAAGGACTCATCATGCTGCTGCCACTGCTGACAGCTTTGACTGCTACACACTTGTCAAAATGCCAACCAGTCACGAGGGATGGAGGGAGCAGCACAAGTATAAATGCAGGCGGAGGGGATGTAACGTAGTAACTGAAGGATTTTGTCTCGTCTGTAAAACACAACGTCTTCATAAAGCAGCACATTATTAAATCAAATCGTTTTTCAAAACAAAAAGTAAATTATCAGATAACTGAGTGACAGAGGAGGAAAATAAGTGGGAATATAGCAACTGACTTACCTCAGATGTCATGAATTAAAAGCTACAGAAATTATATATGTACTTTACTATGTATGTATGTATGTATGTATGTATGTATGTATGTGTGTATGTAGTATGTATGTATGTATGTATGTATGTGTGTATGTAGTATGTATGTATGTATGTATGTATGTATGTATGTAGTATGTATGTATGTATGTATGTATGTATGTATGTATGTATGTATGTATGTATGTATGTATGTATGTAGTATGTATGTATGTATGTATGTATGTATGTATGTAGTATGTATGTATGTAGTATGTATTTATGTATGTATGTATGTATGTATGTATGTATGTATGTATGTATGTATGTAGTATGTATGTATGTATGTATGTATGTATGTATGTATGTATGTATGTATGTAGTATGTATGTATGTATGTATGTATGTATGTAGTATGTATGTATGTAGTATGTATTTATGTATGTATGTATGTATGTATGTATGTATGTATGTATGTATGTATGTATGTATGTAGTATGTATTTATGTATGTAGTATGTATGTATGTATGTATGTATGTATGTATGTATGTATGTAGTATGTATTTATGTATGTATGTATGTATGTATGTATGTATGTATGTATGTATGTATGTATGTATGTAGTATGTATGTATGTATGTATGTATGTATGTATGTATGTATGTATGTATGTATGTAGTATGTATGTATGTATGTATGTATGTATGTATGTATGTAGTATGTATGTATGTAGTATGTATTTATGTATGTATGTATGTATGTATGTATGTATGTATGTATGTATGTATGTATGTAGTATGTATTTATGTATGTAGTATGTATGTATGTATGTATGTATGTATGTATGTATGTATGTATGTATGTATGTATGTATGTAGTATGTATGTATGTAGTATGTATGTATGTATGTATGTATATATGTATGTATGTATGTATGTATGTATGTAGTATGTATGTATGTAGTATGTATTTATGTATGTATGTATGTATGTATGTATGTATGTATGTATGTATGTATTTATGTATGTATGTATGTATGTATGTATGTATGTATGTATGTATGTATGTATGTAGTATGTATGTATGTATGTATGTATGTATGTATGTATGTATGTAGTATGTATGTATGTAGTATGTATGTATGTATGTATGTATATATGTATGTATGTATGTATGTATGTATGTATGTAGTATGTATGTATGTATGTATGTATGTATGTACGATGATGCTACACATCCAGGTGTTAGACAAAAGCTTGAATGTATTATTACTCAGAATGTTACTTACCAAATGTTGTCAAATACAGTTAATGATTATGTTATTATAAACAATATTTAACATGTATTGAATGTCATGTTTTTTATTATATTTGCTGATATGTTTGGTTATTTGCTGCACCATGGTAGAGAATAATTGTATTTTTTCGTCATACATGGTAAAATATCTGTGAAGAAAATTACTTGAAAGGTTACAAAACTTGAAAATGATCATTGGGATATTTAAAAAGGTGTAAATGTTGCATCCTCCCTCAGTAAGATCTGACATGAGAGATTAGGTCCTTTAATAAATTTGAAAGAATATTTGAGTAACAAATTTTTCCTTATGGAAATTTAATGCATTTGAAATTTCACCAATTCTGTGTTCTGTGTCTGTCATTTATTTCCTCACATAATTATATATATATAATTATATATTCTATCATATTCAGTGGAGGTCAGCAGTCATACCAAATAGTTATACTGAATGTTTTACAGTTTTTGTCACGGTTTGTGTAAAGCCTTAATAAAAAATAAAAAAGCTACAGCTGTGCTTTCAGAGGATCTGAACGTCTTTAGCTGAACTGAGAACATCTGCTCCGTGTGTTGGCTGTATTCAGGTCGACACATTAAAGTAAATGACCTCCTTCTTTTTGTGTTTATTCTTATTGTTCCTTTCTTCTGTAGATTATAACTGTTTTGCAGATGGAACAGGTCACTCTTTACTTTGTACAGACTCCATCTCGTACTGTCTGCACCCCCTCTCCATCTGGCTCCTCTTTTCTCTTTGTTGTGTTTACTTGAGCAATGCTCGCTCATGACTTCTGGTCCGTTTGTCTTTATAACAATGCTCAAACAGATTTACCATCGTAGCTTTGAAGACCAATGCTGAAGAACACTGATTCCACTCATCCACACTTGTTAGCTGCGTATGCTTGATGTTTATTTACCTCGGTGCCCAGTGGCCCCGACCAGATGGGTTGGTTGTCTCCTAGCCATGAAGAGGATATCGTAACATCAGAATGAGCCTGAAGCTCAACAGTATTCTTTACTCACTGAGACATTAAGTTTAAATGCAAGTTCCTCCCTTAGGAGTCTTGGGCTATTTTGGATGTTTTCAGCTACTTTTGATTTGACTTTATATTTCACATTTAATGAAAGCTACAATAAAGATAAGCATATTACACAGTAATATTCATTGTAAAATACCACATTAACATATATTATAGATATCTACTAGGGTTCACTTTACTACGAGATAGATGCAGTAAAGCAAATGTTTTTAATTGGCTTTATTGTTATAATCTTACAACCCTGTGTCCATAAAAGTTGGGATGTTGTGTAAAATGTAAATAAAACAGTATGCAATGATTTGCAAATTAGTGAAACCCCATATGTAATTGAAACTAGCACAAAGACAACATTTCAAATGTTGAAACAGAAAAATGTAATTGTTTTTTAAAACGATATCCTCATTTAGAATTTGATGCCAGCAACAGGTTTTTAAAAAGTTGGACAGGGTCATGTTTCCCACTGTGTTGCATCACCTCTTCTTTTAACAACACTCTGTAAGTGTTTAGGAACTAAGGAGACCAGTTGATGTCATTTTGAAGGTGGAATGTGTTCCATTCTTGCCTGATGTAGGATTTCAGCTGCTCAAGAGTTCGGGGTCTCCTTGTCGTATTTTACGTTTCATAATGCTCCAAACATTTTCAATGGGTGACAAGTCTGGACTGCAGGCAGGTCAGTTTAGCACCAGACTCTTTATACGGAGCCATGCTGTTGTAACACCTGCAGAATGTGATTTGACATTGTCTTGTTGAAATAAACAAGGCCTTCCCTGAAAAAGACGTTGTCTACTTGGCAGCATATGTTGCTCCAAAACCTGTAAATATGGTTCAGCATTAATGGTGCCTTCATAAATGTGCAGGTTACCCATGCCATGTGCACTAATGCCCCCCCATACCATCACAGATGCTGGCTTTTGAACTGTGTGTTGATAACAAGCCGGATGGTCCCGCTCCTCTTAAGCCCGGAGGATGCGGCGTCCATGATTTCCAATTTTCAAAAATCAATGAAATTTCAAATTTTAACCCTTTCATGCATAGTGGTCACTACAGTGGACAGCTATTCAAAAGCTGTTTTCTTGTATATGCATGGGTTTTGATGGCATACCCTTGCAGGTATAAAAATGTTGGTGACATCAAGTAACAACTAAGGAATCATATAATTCATAAATTTTCCAAGTATTGATTTTATATTGGGAGGAAATTACGATTAATCATCTGTCCACTAAATTGGACATCATGCATCACTGGCTATATTTCAACTACAATTCATACTATTACTGCTACTGTTGTTCTTGAAAATACTTCATCTGCAGTAACTTTTTTGATGTAATGCAAACAGATGCCATGATGCTGCTTGCACACGAAGAACCAAGTACATCTGCATGCAGTGTCTTGTGGCTTTGTGCCCTGGGTGCTTTGCCAATTATCATAGAAGATAGTCTTCTCATGAAGGATCTTGTTATTAGTGTCACACTACCCTCAGTTCTTAAGAGTTCACTGTGAGGATCTTTGTGTCACACAACCCTCAGTTCTTAAAAGTTCAATATAAGAACAGTTACTATAACAGAGACTCTAACGGACAGTCTAACTTTATGCCAGCGGTGTGTGTAGCCTACTCTTTCCATGTATTCCATGTGCTCTATACAGGAGAATGAAATAGAGAGTATTCCTAAATGGTGTTTTGGATATGTATGTACATTTTCTTTATATTTACATATATTATTTTATAGTTTTCACATCTTTATATATCATTTTATTCATTTGTTTGTTAAATACATATTTCTTCTGTTGAAAACAAAAATGCATGTAAAAATCTCTTTGAAAAAGCTGGATTAAAAAAACTAAAGTTCAAATCTTGTTTTTCATGCCTAAAGAGCAATAAAAACACTTGGTAAAAAAATCCTGACTGAGGTTGTCATAATTAATGCATGAAAGGGTTTTAAACATTTGATATGTTGTTTTTGTGCTATTTTCAATTAAATCTGGGGTTTCAATGTTTTATAAATCATCACATTCTGTGTTTATTTACATTTTACACAGTCCCAATTCTTTTGGAAATAGTGTTGTAATTTAGGTAGATGTCTAGTTATCTATCATATTTCATATAGAGTATGAATGATAACTGATAACTATTTTTTTTATATGCAGTGCAGTCTGGATGTATTCATTGTAAAGTAATTGTAGGATATTCTTCAGGTGCTGAATATTGCAGTGCAGGAATGGGAGGTGTGCTCACCCTGATCCTCCTTGAATGATTTAAATCCTCTCATCTCGGCTTTACTGGAGGCCATGACTCAGACAGAAAGCTTCTGACTTTATTGTAAATGAAGTACTTAATGTAAAAGAGTATTCCACAGATTGAATGTTGCACCACTGTAACACTGTTGGACTCATAACAGACAGTTAGAAAGTGAATGTTAAAAAGCACAGCAGTACCTGAGATAGCATCTTTTTTTATCTCAAGCATAATGTCAAACAATCCCTGTGTCATTTCATTTGACATTTATTTATTCCGAGTTTCCAGCTCTGTTCTCAGAGACGAACTCAATAAAGAGTGCTGAAATCAATAGGTTCTTTGGCTCCCATTATGTTTCTGGCACATACTGTACATAATAAAATGTAGCTAAAATGAACACAAAGAGCTGCTAGTTTCTCTGATGCTGGATCAATTTTTGTCTATAAGGCCCGTAATAATGACAGCCAGAGAACATCCACTGTTGAATGCACCCTAATGAGGCCAATGCTGCTGAAATGCACCACTTCTGAATGCTGTGTCCTGTTAATTTATTACCTTTGCCCTAATGTGATGTTATAACAAGAAATCATGACAATTTGACTTTCCTGGGTTGGTTTTTATATTTCCCCTGGTAATGTCAGAGGACGACGGGTATAAACGTTCATTGAAGGTGAGCATATTGAAAAGTAAAAACGTCTAATTGTAATGTAACTTTTTAAGAGGTAAATGGATGATGGAGGCCTGTGTTAATGGTTTCACTTATTTTTGACACTGGGTGAATATTTGGGCTGTAAATAAGTTTTGAATAATTGTTTATAAATTTCATATGATTTGATGGAGGAGTAGTGAGAACAGGAAAATAGTTTGTAAGTAAATACTTCTGCCTACGCCTTTTCAAACACTGTTATTCTTGTTTTGTTTGTTCTCCATATTTATTTATTTATCTTTTTTTTAATCTTATTTACATTTATTCCCATGTCTGAAATAAATAAATAAACTAAAACAAAACTAAAACTAAACTAATAAAATTAATAAAAAAACTAATAAACTAACAATAAAAACATTTTAAAAATTAAATTAAATTAAATAAAAATAAATAAATAAAATAAACTAACTAACATAATAGAAGCACAGCAGTGTTTGACGAGGTAATGAGTATTTTTAGATGTAAAAGAAAAACATTGTACATATTTTGTTTAAAAGGAATTACATGAAATCAACCTGTCCAGTTAATGACCACATCTCATAGTCTGTAATTTTCATAGCAGACGACACCCTTTGGCTCCAGTTCCTCTCAGGTTACTTATGATGATATAATGAATTATATACACAGGATACTCAGCCATACAGACAAAGACAACCTTTGTCTTGAGGTGTGAAGAGGAGGAAGAACACATTCACACTAGTCAAGTGATGTCAATTTTATTTGTATTGCACCAAATCACAACCAAAGGCATTTTCCTAAAGAGCAGGTGGAGACTGCGCTCTTTATTTTACATTATTAACTAGCTGGATCAATGTACTCACGAGGAACCCTACATGTCAAAAGGGCAACAGGTTGCAACAGCAGCAGGCAATCCATCCATCTATGCATCCATCCATCTGTTTTTTATAACCACTTATCCTTTGCAGGGTCACAGAGGGGCAGGAGTCTGTCCCAGCTGACATTAGAAGAGAGGCAGAGTGCAACCATTCATGCTTACATTCACAACTATGGACAATTTAGAGCTACCAGTTCACCTTTATTGTGTGTGTTTGAACTGTGGGAGGGAGAGAAGAGAAGACAAACATCCAACAAACTGGATTAAAACCCAGAACATTCTTGCTGTAAGGCAATAATACGAACCACTGACCACCGTGGACTGTAAAAAAGATTAGCAAAAATACAAGAAATAAACACTGCATTTGAGGAGAAAATTGCTTAATACTAGTGAAATTATCTGTCAATGCAGCAAGATAATTTTACCTGTCAAGAAATCTTTAAATAAGTTGGCTGTCTAGAAATAAGTAGGTTAGATTAAAAAACTATTGAAATATTTACAATATTTAAAATCTTGACAAGAACAGAACAATTTGCAAAGGAAACCATGAACAAATTATTATGAGGTACAAACAAATCCTATAGAGAAGAGACAAATAGAGCACACAGCCTAATGTGTTCTTCGTCTTAGTTTAGCATGTTAGCATAGCAATATATTTAATTAATCAGGAGAGGGGATTCCCAAATTTCCTGGGAATCCATCCAACAGTTGTAGAGATATTCTTCTCAGATACCACAAATATCATTCCCCTGATGGTGGTCGAGAAATGGCCATAATACTGCAAAAAAAGGAGGAGCTAAAATACAAGAAATAAACACTGAACTTCGGAAGAAATACCAGTTCAATTATCTGTACATGCAGCAAGATAGTTTTAAGAAGAAATTTTTAAATAAGTTGGTTGTCTAGAGATAAGAAAAAAAAACTAGTTAATAACATTGAAAACAAAATAATTAATCTCATGTTTCCAGATCTAAGAATGTAAATCTTGCCAAGTACAGAACAATTTTCAGTGCAATGTTGTCTTTACCATGTGTAGTTGGCTAGTTATTGAAGCCAGTCAAAACCAGTTAGCAACAGGTTGCAGCAAGTAGAACTGAGAATCCACACTATGCAGTCAGCATGCAGAGAGGAAAGTCTGCAGCAGAAATATCCTACATTTTCTCAAAGGTCACACATGCTCAGTGATTATTTTGTAGGATCAGCTGGTGGTCAGAGGAAGTGACATGCATGGCTACATGTGTCGATATGGACAGTCGCTATAGGTGCTGCAGACGGTCTATCTCAGAGACGTAATTGGAGAACGAAATGGAGAGTTGGATTCTGTGGAAGTCCTCATTATGAACAGAAGCACAGCAGTTCTGCTCCAATTAAATCTGACACTCACATCATTTGCTTACTTGTGTGTGTGTGTGTGTGTGTGTGTGTGTGTGTGTGTGTGTGTGTGTGTGTGTGTGTGTGTGTGTGTGTGTGTGTGTGTGTGTGTGTGTGTGTGTGTGTGTGTGTGTGTGTCTGTGTGTGTGTGTGTGTGTGTGTGTGCAGACATGTTGTCGGTTTATTGTGTTTATGTGTGTAAAAAGTCTGTTTACAAAATGAAAATGTATTTTGTGTTTTTTCCTCATTTAAATGAGAACCCAGAAAACTTTTCGGTACCGGCTCCAAAGGAATGGAGCTTCATCTCCAGCAGTAGTTTGGTCCAGTTTCTATAGAGATTATAATCGAGTACTCCTTTGTACACAGCTGTACTGCTGTATGCATTTAATATGAGAACCCAAGGATTCACTGTTGGATGATGACACTGAATTGAGGTGGGACATGTGTAAAGACACCATTACCAGCAGACACTGAGACACACTGGCTTTCTTTAGGGCCCCACACTAAGCATGCAGGGGCCCTATTGTTTTTGCTCCATGTATTATTTTTTTCCCAAATGAATTGCCTTTTTAAGGACCTAAACATGCTCAAAAACTCATGAAACGTTGCACACTCATCAGCCGTGGTGAAAATGTACATATTGTATGGGTTTGAGCAATGCCCGTGAAAAATGGCAAAATGGCTCAACAGTGCCCCCTCGACATTTTCTAAGAAGCATCACGTTTGACCTTCTGAAATTTGGTACACATATTAAGCGTATGCAGATCTACCAAAAAGCCTCCTGCAGCCATGACCTAAACCAAACAGGAAGTCGGCCATATTGAATCAAAGTTTCACAGTTAAGTCTAAACAAGTCAATGATGTTAAGTTATCAAAAGCTTTTGCACAACTTTAAAGGTGTGGCCGTGGCACCGTGGCAAATTTAGATGTTTTCACCATGAAACAGGAAGTGATTATATCTCCACTTTATGGTCCTATCTTTGCCATTCTTCATATGTTAAATGAAGTCCCTGCCCTGAAGACATCCACAAGTCAAAATTCAGTTTTTATCACAGCGCCATCTGCTGACAACAGGAAACATCATATTTTTTACTTTTATGTACCTCTATTAGCTTGTTGACCATATTGCTCTCATATTTGGTCAGACTAAGTATAAGACCTTGATGATGCTTCATTGAGAATATCATGAGCTGCTGTCAAACTGTGATGACGTGGCAGCGTGGTGAAGTTTGATCACACGCCATCAAGGATGAAATCGTAGTTGCGAAGCCAGAAATGCTCAAAACTTTAAGCAGATTGGCAAACAAGTCAAGAGTGGCAAAACGGCTCTATGTCGCCCCCGGAATCTTTCAAAGAAGCAGCCCCCACTGTGCATTTAACCTAGAAGTATGAAATTTGGTACACATGTGAATGACATCAAGATCAACCGAAAAGCCTCTGATGCCATGACCTCAACCAAACAGGAAGTCCATCAATTTGAATCAAATTGCATTTTGTTCCATTTCCTCGCATTGGAATGTAACTACGTCCTCCTAGAGTATTCACCCAAACAACTTCAAACTTTTACAGTAGAGTCTCAACAAGTCAATGATGAAAAGTTATCAAAAGCTTTTGCATGACTTCAAAGGTGTGGCCGTGGCGGTGTGGCGAATTTCTATCATTCGCCATGAAAGAGGAAGTGGTCAATACATGCAAATACAGAGCTGTGTTTACCTCCAGGAGAAGAATAGCAAGGCCGGCGGTGACGCATACCCCAGTGGGTGCATGTCCCAATGGGCGCATGCCCTGATGTGCACACGCTCCAACAAACGCCGAAGTGTGAGGTCCCGTTCAACGCTGTTTGCAGCTTTAATTGCCGATTAAAGATTAAATTGCAGAGAAACTGTTAGTGTTCTTTTACAGCTGCTCCATTGAGTCAGTGCTGAGCTAAGGCATCTCGCTGTGGTTTGCCAGCTGCACTGCAGCAGAAAGACAGATGCTCCAGAAGGTCATAAACACCGCCCAAAAACTCATTGGCTGCCCTCTTCCATCTCTGAAGGATATCTACATAACACGCTGCCTCAGGAGAGCCCACAGCATCCTCAGAGACTCTTCCCACCCCTGTCACCACCTGTTTGAACTGTTGCCCTCAGGGAGGCGCTTTAGGGCCATCAAAGCCAAAACAAATAGACTGAAGAACAGCTTCTATCCCAGAGCTGTCATCGCACTAAATGCTGCACAAAATTTGAACATTCATAACACCAACTTTGTGCATTGAGCATTCATTTTATATTTATTCACTTGTTTCACTTTTTAAATTGCACTGAGACTGAAGAGCTACTATTCCAATTTCGTTGTACTGGTACAATGACAATAAAGAGATTCTGATTCTGATTGATTCTGAGTTGGTTTTCTGATTGCCAGACTATTATCACAGTCTTTTAGTTGCTAAATCCTGAGGAGAACATCTGCCTCTTCAGCTTGCTGTGTATGCTCAGTATATTGAACATTTGGACTGATGAAGGAACTGGAACTAGCACGCAACCTAGGGCTCATTTTTGATTCAGGTCTCTTTTGTAATACTCAGGTGACTGAAGTAATGCGGTCGTGTTTTGCTCACCTGAGACAAATTACCAAAATAAGGTCATTCCTTTTCTCCTGCTGACTTAGAAAATGCCATCCATGCATTTACTTGTTCCAGACTCGACTATTGCAGTGCACTTTACTCAGACATCAGCAACATCGAAAGACTGAAATTAATAGAAAACGTTGCCACCAGGCTTTTAACACGTAGCAAGAGAGGCGGCCACATTACACCAGTCCCTGCTGTCCTTCACTGGTTACCTGTCAGTTTTAGAATTCATATTAAGATTTTACTCCTTGTCTTTAAAACCCTGAATGGTCAGGCCCCTGCCTATATCTGTGATCTGCTAACTCCTTATGAGCTTGATCGCTGTACGAGATCTTCCAGAAGGGCCCTACTAGCGGTTCCAAATCTAGACTGGTCACAAAAGGGGACTGAGCCTTTGCAGTTTGGGCCCCACAGCTGTGGAACTCGAGATCCCAGGCAGGCAAACTCAGTATCCTCATTTAAATCTCTTCTAAGATGCACTTTTACCCTTTAACTTTTTATTAACCTTTGGCGTTGTTTTAAATATTTTATCATTTTACTTATTTGTTTTAATTGTAAAGCACTTTGTAACTTTGTTTTTGAAAGCTGCTATGTAACCTATTAACCCAACCTGTTGTTGTTGTTGTTGTTGTTGATAATAATACAGTGAGCTTAAAGAAGCTAACATTTACAATAAAGCAGGCGCTCCATGGAGTTTGGTGATAAATCTGTGGATCATTAGAATAAATGCATTGAATAGTGCAGCTTTAAGGCTTCTAGACACACAAAACACCTTTATCACATCATTAACTGTGTAAAAACAGTTTTTATGTTTATGTTGCTTAATATAATTAAAACATGATAAAATCTCAGTTGTAATCAGAGACATGTAATGGATGAGTAAATGGATGTGATCACATATTCAGTTTAAATACACCAGATTAGGTACATGTTATTAAATTAGCACAAAGGTATGTTAGTGTTTTCATGGTTTCAACAGAAATATAAATCTAGTTGGATCCACACACCAAATGTATGAATAAATTCACACTTACTGAGGCATATTGTCAGAATTTTTTAAACACTTTTCCTTTACACTCTTTTCTGTAATAACCTTTTTTTTTTACCATCAGCCATCTATTTTTTCCTGGCCATAGAATGTTAGTGTTATTACATCCAGTTTGTGTAGTTTGTATAGGGACAGTGTTTCTCTATGGAATCGCTCAACAGTTGACTTGCTAAATGTCTAAATAGACGGCCAGTCTAGGATGACTCATGCTGTTGCTGTACTAATGGTTCATTACTAATCTATAATTGATTACAATCTATTTTCTGAAAATTAGCCCTGAGTCCCTATCATTTGCATGCATATTTCTGTGTTTATTTTGGTATTTGTGGAGCCGCCGTTTGAAGTAATCACAGCTAAATGTGACACCTCTTATGTGTTTGTCGTCCAGGTTCACACACCTGCATTTGCAACCTAGCATCACTCCGGAAATAGAGGCAAGATGTAGTCAATGGGCTTTGTGAACATAGGCATGAATCATGTTCAGGCACATTTGTTCTGACATTCAGCACAACTTAAATATGGAGAATTTGTGTCCATGTACTCATCAGTATTTCACAGCTGATTTTTCTAATTACATGGAACATTTAGTTAGAATCAGGCAGTATGCCTCCCTCTCCCCTCTTGTGTCCAGTGTTTTCCCCTTCTGTGTGTCTCATCTGTCTCTCCCTGTCTGTCTGTGTGTGTTTTCTAGGGCATGGCTACAGGTCACTCTCCACCCACCTGAGGTTTCCCGCCACGCAATCAAGCACACCTGGGATCAATCTGGCTCATTACATCATCTGACTCCTGCTGCATATAAGCCTGGCTCTTCACTCCATTCTTCGTCAGATCATTGGTTTACTCTGCTGGTATTCAAGCTTATGACTCTTGAACCTGCTTGCTGGCTGTTTCCTGACTGAATCTCCTGTGTTTCAGGTCCATTGATCTCTCTGTTGCCTTCTGTCCCTTGCTGGTAACCCATTCAGTTCTAACCTGAAGATCCTGTCATTGGTGGACACCTTGTATTGTTGTATTCTGCTCCAATGATCTAGTTACAATAAATTGTGCTGTTACTTTTTTACTCCACCTCTGAGTCTGAGTCCTTATTTTGCATTTTGGGTCCTTATTTTTGCTAATTACACATTTAAGTGAAATGATGATTTCTCCCTACCCTATATACTGAGCAACTTTAAAATGCATATTTTTAAGAACCCAATATTTCCCTTTCACTAGCCCTAATCTACTGAAACAAACGTGTGATACACTGAAATGACTTGCTTAAGTACCCACAACCAAAACATGTTAAATCATGAATAACCATCATTTAGTCGTAACATAGAAATAACAGTCATTGGTGCATTTCAGAGTAAATGATGGTGTTGGTGAGATTTTATTGTGCATGATTGAAAACACCTGGCCAAGGCAATAAAATCCTGGGTCTAATTAATGTCCTACTGAAACAACTGATGATGTCACGACTTCCAAAAAACTTAGGTGGCCAGGAAGTTCGGATGCTGATGATGCTGATGGTCAGAACTCAGCAGACATGTGTAGCACCGATGTTACAGATGTTATGGCTCATTGCACAGTGGAGGCAGATCACATTTAGTGACAAGTCCAGATTTAACTTGCACAGAGCTGATGGTCGTAGGCGTGTGTATCGTCGCCGTGGGGAACACTATCCTGCAGCATACATCCAGGAAGTGGACCGTTTTGGTGGTGTTACCATGATGTGGGGAGCTATTGCTAATGGATGGTGGTCAGACCTTGTCCACATCCACGGTACAATGACAACTATCTGTTACCAAGATACAGTCCTAGGTCCACATGTCATTCCCAGGATACAGCAATCAGGCATCACCTTCATGCAGGACAATGTCAGACCACATGTGTCTCATGTCTGTCAGGAGGAGCCTACCTTGATCAGAACAATGTTGCTGTCCTTCCTTGGCCAGCATATTTACCAGATCTCAACCCAATAGAGCATCTGTGGGATGTTCTGGATCACTGGGTGAGATGGCATGTCATCCCACATGTCCAGATTAACCGTCTCATCCATTCAGGAGGTGTGAAGCAGTGATAAATACTGGAGGTGGCGTAGTGATGGTGACTGTTGTTCTCTGTATCACCATCCACACTTTTTGACTTTAAACACAAAGGCAACAACCAGTAATTTGTACAAAACTGATTTTTCTGTACCGTTAAAGTGTGAATAAAGCTGTGTGAACCATAATTTGTCTTTGATATTTAATATGAACAGGACTGTGTGAAAGCCTTCATGCGTTTTACAATTGCTCAGTATATTTTGTGACTGTTTCACAAACTGAAATCTAACAAACTGCAGACTGCAGGAATTGAATCCTTGATTCTGTGGTGAGGGTACTTGATTTGTACATCCACCTCCCAGTGACTGTAGCACAGCTTGTAAATGCGGTGTTTAAAATGGGGTGCAGGCATGAATGATAGCCATAGTGAAAGTCATTAAAAATATTAAACAAACAGGTACCAGTCTATGCACCATACATGAATCCTATAGATGATATTTTATGACTATTTGACAAAATGATGCCTCTCAGACTGTCATTTGTGTTTTAGGTTTCTCCAATATTTATATGTATTTTTTTATCTCCAATGTGTCAAAGAAGTCTTTGTTTGCAATGAAAGTTTTCCACTTCTGTTTTATGAAGCTCAGTCTTCCTCAGTTCTTTAGATTTTTTTCAGGCTTCCTGAAAAACAGGAAAGCACTCACACTGAAACCAGCCTGATTAAACAATGTTAAAGAATAATGAGAGGGACATTTTAGCCAAAAGGGTAATAAAATGGAAACAAATAAAAGGAAACTATAATTTAAAATGCATGGCGACCCAGCTGGTATATAATCTCTACTAAGTATGTTGCTGGAAACAGACAGACTGTTCACTTTCATGCAAATCTTATGTGCCTCCAGCCAAGCACATCAGACTCTAACCACAAGGAGATATCAGCATGCAAATAGCAAAATGTCAGAGTCTGCAGCCAAACAAAAAGTGGCTTATTAATATGAAAAGAAACAACAGTGTTTTCATGCAGTAGTGTGAGAACATACAATAGAGTATTTCTGCTATTCCTTACTGACCTTTATGCAATATGTGCAGATTTCAGTTAACCAACTGATGCTGGACAGAACAAATCATATAGATATTAGTGATACATGAAGGTGTGAGGGATTGTCAACGTGAAATGTATCATGAAGGGACAGTTTCCAGTAAAATGGCCATTTTTAAAAGCTGCAGAATATTGACTGGTCCAAACGACTCCTACGGGATGGCTGCTCATAGCATGACAGATCCACCTCCATGTTTTACACCTGGCAAAAAACGCTGTGGGTTGAACGCATTCTTTGGCTCTCTGCAAACTGAAACTGGTCAGTATAGAAAACCAAGAGAATTCATCAAGCTGAGTTTTTGTACTTTGCTCGGGTTTTATGTCTTCGCACAACTGAACTGCATTAAAATGTATAGAAAAACTGCTTATAAGCAAAGTGTTATGTATGTGTTCAGTTTTTTAGACTTTCCCTGTCACCACATTATTTAATTATGCAGTTTGTTGTTTGGCTATTTGTCAGCAATTATAATTTCCCCCTATATAGACATACATCATATTAATACAACTGTGTATTACTATATGTTCATTCATTATCTGTTTATAGAGCAGCTCACATTATGGGTGTCCTACAGGAGCAATTAGTTATTTTGTTTGTTCGCTTGTTTGTTTGTTTGTTTGTGTGTTTCTTTAATGCAAGACAACAGACAAAACATTAACTACATGAGCACAAACATAACACATAAACAAATGTACAGGGCAAATTTGTTGCAGTTTGGGTGTGTGTGTGTGTGTGTGTGTGTGTGTGTGTGTGTGTGTGTGTGTGTGTGTGTGTGTGTGTGTGTGTGTGTGTGTGTGTCTGTGTGTGTGTGTGTGTGTGTCAGTCCATGGCAATATAGATTAGGTGGATGGATGAAATTGAGCTGGGATAAATAATAAACAAAACAATAACAAAATAAATAAACCAAAACACACTTAATAACCATGCTAGTAATAATAATGTAGTGCCACCAATTCACTGGCAGTGAAGCTGGATAAGGGCACAGTTAGAGTTCTTGATATTTACATAAATAAACACTAATAGCTGCTTACAATGATATAATAGTGAGTTATTAACCTTTTATTAAACATTTATGTAATGCTTATAAATGTTGAATAGGGCAGGTTTTTACCAGATAGATAAATGCAGGGAACTAAAAGAACAATTTAAAACAATCTAAAAGGGGAAAAAAGTGGGACTTTAGTAGAATTACAGGAGAATAGAAACAGCACAAAAGTTACAAGTGACATGATTTTCATTCATTTTATTCTAACAATTATTTTCATCATTCATCATTCAGTCTATGAAATATAGAATACCCAGATATTCAGTTCAAAGGGCTCATAAGATGAAGAAAAGTGAAACTAAACTTCACAGTTAAGAAGCTGGAACAAGGATTTTTTTTAATGATTTGAATGATTAATGCATTCCCCAAATAGTGACCATTAAGTTTCTGTTGACTCACTATTCTATAAATGGACTTTTTAGCTATACGGCACATTCCATGCTAAAAGTACATCCAGCAGAGTGTGCTTTCAGTGGGGGGTTTAAACACCTCATTTGATGCTGTTGTCCTCGGGGGGAGGATGTTTCAGTAAGTAGAGTTTGGTGTGCAGCAAGCGGTGGAGAGCCTGTGGCTCTGAGGGCTCTGTGAGGGGCGTATCTCAGCTCCTATGAGAGTCGGTGGCATGAGAAGATTTACAGACAAACACTGGGATGAAAGAAACCATCCAAAAACTAGCTGGAAGCAAGTGAAGGGACGCAACAACAGGCGGGATGTGAGCTCTTACTTCAAGCTGTGATGATTTATAGGCTTAAAGATGCGAACACTGCATTAGAGAAAAGTTTTAAACAATTCAAAGTAACTTTTTGTGATTCTAATACAAAAGAAAACCATTTTAAACCATTTTTTTATGGTATGTTTACCTCATTCGCATGTATAAAATCCTCTAAAGACTAATAGGTAAAGGAATAAAGATGGTGGATTTGAACACAGCTTTATTGTGACTCCACATTATCACACAGTTTGCTGCCAGGAAGCCCAATTAAGGCTCTTGTATTCCAGGGAGAGAGGACGATGTGACAACAATACATGGGGGAACAGGTGTCACGTGAACGCTAAATGAAATTCCTGTGACGCTCACTTTAAAAATCGATGAGACGTGATGAAGCCCACACAAAATGCAGCACTTTATTGGTGATGAAACAACAGAGCAGCCTGTAGGTTAGGCTGCGCAGAGAAGAGTTTTATAGTAGCCTAAATATCATGTGGAGCTTTCACGACCTCCTCATTGGAAGAAGTCAGAGACTCCATCATATAAAGCCAGAGGAGCTCATCTAGCTGCCTTCAACCGCTGGAGAGCCTTTTTTTTTTTTTGGATCACACTTGAAATTCAACAAACTGGAAAATACCTTTTGCGCACAGAGCGCTTGGGGAGACGAGCGCACGGCGGAGATCAGTTTGTCGAAGGTAGAAGGAGTTCAGCAACCAACAGGTCTGTGAGAATCTGATGTTATAACGCTGCGGCAGAGCTTTTGTTTTTTTTTCTTTGAGGGGGGAAAAGTTACATAGACTCGCAATTGCTCTTTTAATTTAAGGATTTTACCGACTAATTAGAACTCCAGTGACTGGAGAAAAAGCAGTAGTTTAAATAAAGAAGGATTTGATAGAAACCTCAATAGAGTCTAACCGTTTAGGGGAGGATTGTAGGGTTATTTTTTATCTGTTTGCGCAGTGATTTCACTTTTAATGTATGTTTAGAAATGATTTAGACGCTCTTTTTCTGTCTGAATTATTACAGAGATGTTTACTTGTTGCCTGCAGCTTCAGTGTTTGCTATTTATTCCTCTCCTTCTCTAATTGGTTAGCTGAGTGGTTCAATAATTATTTGCTCCCAATGCCTAAAGGGTGACTGCAGGTCATAGATTTATGTCTTATTCAGATATTTAACAAACTTCAACAAACAGATGCACTGTTGGTTTTATATGTATTTTATGTTTCCTCCTATGTTCACAGAGAAACTGTGAGCTGACTTGGGCATGTGGTTACTGCAGAGGCTCCGCGGCTCTGTGGAGAGCAGCGGGACACAACCCCAGCCTCCACAAACAGCAGAGGCCATTCCTGTTTCTGTCTATGCCAACGTCCTCACTCCAGACAAAATCCCCGATTTCTTTATCCCCCCCAAACTGATCTGCTGCCCTCCAGAGGAGTCTCTCACCCCAGAACCTCAGTACTTCTCCACACTGCGACCCTCCTCCTCTGACCACACCATCTGCAGCCAGAGCCCCAGAGCTCGCAGCAGCAAGAACCCCTGCAGCCCTCGTCTTTTTTCACGCCTGGGAGGAGACACCCGCAATCTCCAGAAGTCAGCCAACCGTCACATCATCCAGATAGAGAGTGCTGATGAGCCAGGCGCTGCAGACATTGTCAGAGGTGAAGTTAACACTAATGCCGACCCCCAGTCCCAGACTGCAATGTCTCTGCCTTATGTCCCCAAGGCTCAGACCTCCTATGGCTTCTCCACCCTGATGGAGTCGCCTCATACCCGACGCAAGGAGAGCCTGTTCCACAGTGACCCCAACAGCCCTCTCAACTCCCCAAACTCCCAGAGGCGCTCCCAAGGGGGGACTCTTCTGGCCCCAGCGGACCCCAACCCCTACCGCTATTTCAGTGGTGGAGAGAGCGACACCTGCTCCTCAGCAGATTCATCCCCCTTTAACTCCCCTCTTCTGTCCCGCTCTGCCTCCCTCCTACGCTCCATCGCCCAGGGGACACAAGCCAAGGTGAGGACAGGGTTAGATGTGAAGAAGCTATTAACCAAACTGTTACAAAAAAACTGTTTCCCGTGTTTTATTTACCAAGAGGCTTCTTTCTGTATGTTTACCAGATGCTTTTTCTCTCTCTCTCTCAAGGTGTCTCGTGCCAAGCGCTCCCTGGCACGCCACAGCTCTCTCTCCACTGATGACTGCAGCTCAACAGACAACAGTCCCAACATGCAGCGCCGCATGCGCTGCCCCCCATCCCCTGCCTTCCGTGGATATAAAAACAGTGGCTTGAGGGGTGCGGCGTCAGACCTCTTGCAGCGCGAGCACACCGTCAACCTCCACAAGGGGGGCACTCTGAGGATGAGCACTCACTACGACCCAGAGGCTTCCCGGCTCAGGGTGCGCGTGCTCACGGCTGAGGCCATTTATGACAGGCAGACGGACCTTAAGAGCATCAACTGCTGCGTAGCGCTTTACCTGAACCCTGGCAAGCAGCAGAAACAGAGGAGCACCATCATCAAGAATAGCAGGAATCCTGTATTCAATGAAGACTTCTTTTTTGATGCGCTGACCCAGGCACAAGTGAAGAGTCTGGCCATGAAGATAAAGGTAGTGAACAAAGGGACCAGTCTGAGGAGAGATGTGCTTTTAGGAGAGAGGGAGGTGCTGCTCAGCGAGCTGCTGGCAGACCTTTAGGGAGACCCTGTCAAGACTTAAGTGAAAGCAAGCAGCGCCACATCTCAAGGGCCCTTTTTCTCTTTTCACCTTTGCATCCCATCTGTTAAATCCTGAACGGGTGAAAGCATGCTGACCAGGCATCTTGCACAATGTGTCACGTACATTAACGGACGGCTCTCCAAGGCCTTTGTACAAAAAAAGAAAAAGTCCATCACCAGAGCTCAGTGCAGGTCAAACAAATGGAAACCACCATTATTTACATGCTTACCAGTAAATGAACAGTGTGACCAGTGGAGCTGTTGTCCTTGATCGTGTACTTCTCTTTAAGTATTGAGTACCTAATGGTATTTCACACTCTGATGAGCATAGTGATGTGGCTCAGTATCATATCAGCTGTGATGCAGTGACTGTCTTGTTTAATCTGGAGCTGTATTTTTTGTAATAATGCAGTAATTACAGTACATGTGGGTTTTTGCACGTTCCTGTGGGATATTAAAAATGCCTCTGTGTACTTGAAAGAATTTATATTTGGGAATTAGATTTTAATTGTTCATGGATGTAATGTTAATATGACTGTTGTCACATGTCATGATATGCTTTGGAACTGATGAATAAAAACACTAGCACTAAACTCTCTCTCACTGAGGCTCTTGTCACCTTTGTCTCAGTGACTCAGTCTCAGTGATTTTGTCTTCTAATAATTCCTCAGGATCAAGAGCAAGCCAGAGGAAAATAGTGCGAAGCCTCCTCGGCTCCCTGAGAACTTTCTATTTCTGCAAACAAGTCGGAGGCTTGGTCCTCTGAGACAGGCACAGGCTGGGTGTCATTTGTAAGGCTTTTCATCTCAAATCTCTGCACACAATATTGCCTCTGCCTGCCGACAAACTCGCTGTTTAATTTGACAACACATTTTCTACTCAGGTTGTCCTCCAGTGAGTTTCAACTTGTTATTAAGGATGACAGGTGGTTTAATCATTTGCTCTACTGACACAAATGTTGGCACACACTCTCCTGCTCTGGATATATTTGTACAGGGAGGTCATATCTTGATTTATGTCATCAATATTTGGATTTATAAATGGAATGCATTTGTGTTGAGAGAGTCAAACATACACAATTAGTCCACACTGATACATTTGGCAGGCATGCAGTAATGGTCTCACTGAGAATTAAAGAGCACCAGTGAGGACAAGTGTGGATCTTATGCCCCCTCTACTGGTCAAACATAAGAATGACAATCCACAACCCCCCAGAAATACTGTAGTAGTACATTTAAAGCAGCAAACTTCTAATTGCCTAGGACCTGCATGGGGATCTATTAGCGTTTTACCCATATATGCTGGTATGATCAGCCCCTATGACCCTAAAAAATAAAGAAAAATACATTTGATTCAACAATGTAAACACTGAGAGCACTCTCAGGCTGACTGCATGCTATAGGCTGATCTGCAGCCAGCTCTATTTGCCTCTGAAGTACTAAAAAAAGTCACCATGAGCACTCATGTGGGACACATTCAACTTAAAGATTAATTATTTGCTACAGACTTGTTTTTTTTGCCCCGTTAAAATAAATTATTGAAAAGTGGTGAAATAATTTAATAATCTCTGAATTCAGTAAACCATTAGGCATTTTTAAACCATTTTTCTGTTTCCTCTGACACTCTTGAAATTGTATTTTCTCATCCAGCGTCTTACTAATAGCAATGAGGAACTACATGAAACAAATTAGCTGTCAAAGTTAGAAGTGTTTTTGTTTTTCATTTCACTCGAAGGGTTTCAAACTGTTTGTTGTTGTTTTTTTCCATACTCTCTCTTTGTAACTTGAAGTGTGGTGGTTTTGGTTGGAAAAAAACACATTATTTCCAATTAGGATAAAACAAAATTTAAATATAAAATCTGAGTTTGAGTTTGTGGATTGTAGATTTGAAAGCAAAAATTCCAGGGCTTTGAAAATCTAAACAGTACTTTGTCATGAGATACCTTGGCGCTGTCACTGTCATATTTTACATACTGTGTTTTTAACAGAATTTTAGGTGAATGGAGAGACTTCGTCAAAATAATCTTGAGATGGCATTTAGATTCACCAATGATTCCTTCTGAGCATAGTTTTACTGAACAAAATGTATGCAGTGAATATCACCATTTGACTGTCAGCAAAGCAATTATTTCTACAGTAGTTTGATGTGGCCTGAATTCCCTTTGTACATTCTAGAATATTATAGAATACTGTGTATGCTATAAAACTGTTTATTTTATTTATTTATTTATTTTTATTTAAAAATATTCAAAAGTAAACATAATATATAATATATGATATTTATAACATATTCTAATCCTACGTCACCACTCAACTCTTATCAACAGCTGTAAATTACTGCATGCCACATTGCATTTATGGATATGGAAGTAAACAGATGATTTTTCATTCTGTGGAGAGATTTTAAAAAGGAAAAGTTGAATGAATGTAAGGTCCTGGTGTTCATGAATGTCCATATTTAAGTCAATAGTCTGGCCACTGGCTTTCCGTAGGAATGCGATGTTCAGATCAGTCATGTGTGTTTCCATCTGTTACTTACTGTGTAGTACTGTTGATACGGTTTGATCTATACATCTTCCATTTTTATTAGGAGGGCTCTATGGATAGGATAAATATCTGGATGCTATTGATTTCAAAGGAATTACATAGCACAATCAATGAAAACCAGTTGCTCTTCTCATGCTAGCTGAATTAAACACATATAGTGGATACATTGTACAATAAAAAACACCTAACATTTTGTTATTTCCTTACATTTACAGAAGAAAATGCAAACAAACAAAATTATTAGAAACCCCATTAGCCCTATGAGTGTGACATGACCGCTGAAGCCTGATGCTGTTGGCAGGAGGACTCAGTGTTGTGAGAATCCAGTTCTTGTTATTTGACTGTGTTGGTTATATCTTTATCACCTGTATATGATTTAAACTGAGCGTGATGATCTGAAATGACAGCTGGTGCAGGGTCTGCTGATGCTTTTACAGTAATTTGTTATATATTTTGTCATCATGGGTGAATGTGATTGGCAGAAACAGCTTTGTTTTGCAGTTTGGGCATAATTAAATCCCTGATATCTGCAACTCAAACCCAGTTTGTCCAAAAAAAATAAATTAAATAAAAACAAATAGGGAAAATGTTTGCTATCATGTGGCATGATTTAACAAAAAATTGTCTCAAATATTAATTTCTAACTCCAGATAGAGAGAGGCAACCACACATTATTGTTGGATTGTTTAATAATAATTTCACAGGGATATCATCAAGATTGTGCCGTGTTAGTGGCAGCCTGTTGCAGCAGCTCTGTTGTTTGTGCTCGTCTCAGTGTTAAATCTCTGATGCCAATAGTATTGATAAACTTCTGAAGAAGGCAGGGTCAGTCCTAGGGGTCAGCCTGGTCCCCCTGACAGAGTAGGTCTTTACCTGCCTATACTTTTGTACTTTGCTGTGTCTATTGAATTGTGTTCTATGCTGCTGTAACAAAGGAATTTCCCCTTGTGGAATGAATAAAGTACTATCTTATCTTATCTTCATAGCTCCTCTCTACAGTACAACCAAATGTGTAATTCTATAGAGTAATGTTTTTTGCTTCCTCACTGTCTACCGTCTTGATTGTATTTATTTTAGTTTGTTTTAAGCTTTTTTTCTTGGTTTTTGATGTATCATAATCTGTATTCTGTTGTTTGATTTAATTTCGTTTTAATTGGACCCCAAGGAGACTAGCGACCACTTTGTGAAAGCTAACGGGGATCCGAATAAAGAATAAAGAATAATGCTCAGGTTTTCACGTATCCACAGTGGTGCGAATAATCAGTTCACCATTTAACCAGAGTAGGTACAATGATAGGGGTGTATTTAGTCAAAGCCGTGCTCATTAGAGGTCTGAACATCCATAACAAATGCACCCATCAGCTGGTAGGGCATTTAAGTCGGATGCATCATGGGAAATAGTGTCCTTTGTATTCAAAAAGCCTTGCATTCCCCCAGCTGGGAGTGTTCTGAAAACGACATTACCCACAATGCCTCGCTTCAATCGTAAACATAGACCTGTCAAACAACACAAACGCCATCTTGACAGCACCCTCAAAATGGCAGGGAGATGTGTGCTAGAATCAGAGTCCAAACTGAGACCCCTGCTCTCTGCTACCTAAAAACAGACCCGACAGCTTTTCACTAAACGAGGTGTAATGGGGTTGGTGTCAAGTGTGGCAGCTCAGAGCCTCTAAAATGGACATAACGACGGCGGTTTTCAATGCGGCCAGAGATGGTAAGCTGAAACTTATCCAGAAGTTGCTGTGCAACAAAACTCCTGAAGAGCTCGAGGCTTTAGCCGAGGAGAAAACACAGGGAGGCACTCCTCTGCTCATAGCCTCTCGATACGGACATTTAGAGGTCGTAGATTACTTCCTGGAAAATTGTAAAGCTAATGTTGAACTCGGAGGGGCGGTCAACTTTGACGGCGAGACCATCGAGGGGGCTCCGCCGCTGTGGGCTGCGTCGGCAGCCGGTCACCTCCCCGTGGTGAAGACGCTACTAAAACATGGTGCCTCCGTCAACAACGCAACGCTAACCAACTCAACGCCGCTCCGGGCTGCCTGCTTTGACGGCCATCTGGACATCGTCCGCTACCTGGTGGAGCACCGAGCCGACATGGAGGTAGCTAACCGCCACGGCCACACCTGCCTCATGATCTCCTGTTACAAGGGCCACAAGGAGATCGCCAAATTTCTACTGGACCGCGGGGCTGATGTCAACCGCAAGAGCGTGAAAGGAAACACCGCCCTCCATGACTGTGCGGAGTCAGGCAGTCTGGACATCATGAAGATGCTGCTGAAGTGCAACGCTCGCATGGAGAGAGATGGGTATGGAATGACCCCACTCCTCGCTGCAAGTGTAACTGGTCACACCAACATCGTGGAGTACCTCGCCCACCAGCCTCGCACCTCCAGAGAGGAACGCATTGATGCACTTGAACTCCTAGGGGCGACTTTTGTGGACAAAAAGCGTGATCTCTTGGGGGCGATGAGGTACTGGAGAAGGGCGATGGAGCTGAGGCTACCAGGGGACAAAGCTGGATCCTTGGACAAGCCTCCACCTGGTCCTCCTATCCCTGCCTATGGCTGTGCACAGGAGGTGAGCACCTCAGAGGAGCTAGAGGCTCTGATCACAGACCCAGATGAAATGAGGATGCAGGCCTTGTTGGTTCGAGAGCGCATCCTGGGGCCATCCCACCCAGACACCTCATATTACATCCGCTACAGGGGAGCTGTGTATGCTGACTCAGGCAATTTTGAACGCTGCATCAGCCTGTGGAAATATGCATTAGAAATGCAGCAGAGCAACCTGGACCCTCTCAGTCCCATGACAGCCTCTAGCTTCCTCTCCTTTGCTGAGCTCTTCTCTTTTGTCCTTCAAGACCGGGCCAAAGGCACCCTGTCGACCCGCATCACCTTTCACGATCTGATGACAGTATTGGCAAAAAGTGTTAGGGAGGTAGAGAGAGCAGTGGCGCAGAGGGACAACGTACCAGAAGCCCCTCAGTTCACCAAAGCCCTGTCCATCATCCTGCACCTCATCTTTCTACTGGAGAAGCTGGAGTGCAGCCCAGAGCAGGAGCATCAGAAGAAGCACACAGTGTACCGTCTGCTAAAGCTGAACCCTCGAGGACGCAGCGGCTTCACCCCCCTCCACATGGCCGTGGACAAGGAGACGACGTCTGTTGGCCGCTACCCTGTCGGCCGCTTCCCCTCTCAGGCAGTGGCAGCGATGCTCCTAGAGTGTGGCGCGGACGTCGATTCACGTGACTGTGATAACAACACGCCGCTGCACATCGCCGCTAACAACGGCTCTCCAGAGGTTATGGCACTACTTATGAAGGCCGGGGCTCACTTTGATGCTAAAAACGCACAGAGAAAAACAGCCTACGAGCTGCTGGATGAGCAGAGCAGCGGGCACCCAGCCTTCTACCCTCTGAACTACATCACCCTTCAGTGCCTGGCGGCGCGGGTCATTGAAAAGCACAGACTGCCCTACAGGGGACTGGTGTCTGAGGAAATGGAGGCTTTCATTGAGCTGCACTGACTAACACTACTCCCCTCTGATGAGGCACCTCTGCACTACCCCTCCAGTTGTCCCCCAATACCTCAATATGACCTGCCACACTCTTCGTCCAGGCCATTCTCCTTTATCTTTGTCTCCTTTTGACGTCTGCTTCGCTCCTTGCCGTACAAACCATAGCAATAAAAGTCCGGCTTCTGGGCTTCAGTCGGTGGCCGAGATCTGGTCAGTTAGGGCTCCGTTCTTATGTTAACTCACATAGACTTTCAAAATGATTGTTGGTTTCAACTGCTGTTCAAAGCTGGTTGAAACTTCAACTTAATATAGGCTTTAATGCATTTCCCCCTTTTTGTCCTAACATACAGGAGACTTATGGTATGATGTGTGGCTGGGCTGTATGAACGATGGGTTTCAGTATTACTGATAGGAATCATCTGAACAAATGAGCCAGATAACATGCATGAAGATGAAGAGTGAATATGGGAGCTCACTTGTTGTTATGCTAATTCATTCAGAAAGGATGTGTCTGAACAATCAGAACCACTCAAGTCTGGCCTGCTGACAATTTGCCTGGTTCTTTATGTTCACACATAGCATCTGCTCTGTTTTATTTATATGTGGAGGTGATGAATTTACTGTGCCAAAGGTCAGCCACGCTCTGTTACAGGCTGTAAACTGGTCGCAAAATGAAAAACAACTAAGTTATCTTTTTTTATTTATAAGCAGAAATAACCTGAAGGTGAGACATGAGATTTGTGAAGCTTCCGATTTGATGTTTCAGACTGTGACATGATTGGACCTCCTGCGGACCCATCATTTCGGAAGACTTTTATGAGATTGAAGATCAGTGGTACTCCATTTATAGCCTATGCAGTTTGTGATATTCCAATCATAGGTAAACAGGTTTTACATGGGATTATTCTTCCATTTTACACGTCGATCTTAACTGGATAATGACTCAGACCTGGGACTGCTGCTTTGATATTGAATTTGCATCTCCTGAATGTTCTCTCAGAGTTTCTGCTTGTGTCCGAATGAACAATTTCAAACTAGAGCCTTAAAAGTATCTATCCGTCTACTTCATAGTAGCAACGATGTATAATTCACTGTCAGGGAAGCAGCATCAGAAACGGGACATTTTGTTGTGATTAAAAACTGAGTTCAGGTCCTCTTGTTTGTCCATTAGAAAAGTCTGTCTTAGATAATGTCTACTCTGTTTTGGAGTAACTTTCCCTTTAGCCCCTGATGCAGTCCACAGAAATGGAACAGATGGCTCCATTCCTGCATCTTAGTCTTATTTTTAATAGTCTCTCTTTTGTTTACCCTGTGTCATCATGAATGTTTTATGTGACTGTCTGTGCAAAGCACCGCCAAGTTGAATGCACACTGAGAGGCTCTGAATCCTGAATAGACAACTTACATTCAGACTATGAACAGTCTCTGCCTTTCTCTTTCTCAACTAATTTGTTTAACTGATGGTAACACGAGGACAAAAGTGTGTTGGAGATACTTGAATAAAATTCAGTGTCGCAAGAGAATCTGTGTGAGGTAATCTCAGCTTTGTTGTGTCTTTTCTATATGTGGAAAATCTGAAATTGTATCATAAAACTGAAGCTTAGTCTCTTTTTGTGTTCTGATTCGCTTCAGTGCTGTTTGCAGAGCATCACACATACAGATGGATTGAAGTGGATGCAATAGCAGAACATAAAAGCCTTGTAATCCCAACAGGTTCATGAAACCATTTAAAAAGAGGAGGAAACACCCATGAGTGCACACAACACGTCATATTAGCATATTAAAAGATAGTCAAAGCCCACTTAATTCAGCTCTTTATGCCAATCATGGGCTTTCCTCTGCTCTGCTCACGTAAACCTGAAGCCACTGAAATAAGACATAACGGAAACGTGATCTTTCCGAGTCCTGCTGCACTCTTAAAATATAAATAGAGTGCAATTAACGTCACAGCTGCAGGGCAGTGGTAGAGACAGGGCACTTACCCTGCTAATTTTAGGGATCTTTTGCCTAGCTTCAGCTCTAAAAATGTGTAATGCTATACAGTCAGACAGATCACAGTGTGACCGGCAGACAGTGCACAGACAACTGTGACTGCATTACTCTGACAGGAAACAAACAAACAAAATGATCTGACTTAATAACAATGAGGATTTCAAGAAAGTTAGCTGATCCCAAATACTATTGAAACTATGATTATGACGGGTGTCATGTTGGCATGGTCAGAATATCATTATAGAGGGCTTCAAGTCCCTGAAACAACATGCATCCATCCTTTTAAACAGGATATAGATCTAAGAGCTCCCTAAGATCTGACCTGATGTCTGACCTTTCTGTCACAATGAAAACCAGACCTATGATATGAAGATGTCAAAGACAGCCACAATTGTTGAAGTTGGGACAAAAAAAGTGCTGTATAGACAAGGAGGTGGACCATCAATAGGAAGTACATCCCCCACTTATAAAAAATATTCTTTGTTGTAATTTCATATATTTCATATACCAGATTCTGGACTCATAAACCTTTTGTTTTATAGCTTCCAGTCTCAAGTAAATGAAACATCAAAAAATAATAATAAGTTCCCACTAGATGTCACTACTAACAAAGAAAATCCAGCAGAGGAGTATCCTTTGTCCCCTTAAGACCATGAGAGAGACTCTTGAACTGTAGCTTCCAATTACTATCAGAAGTGGTGGCAGTTAGTTGCTTTTCCTGTCAAGCAGTTTTTGTTTCAGAGAGCAAGAAAGAGAGGATGAGTTGTTGAGAGTGACTTTTACCGCGCTGTTAGGCAGCTGAATATGCATTTGTAAGACTGAATGAACAGAACTCCAGGCACGGCAGAGTTGCTGACTCTGGGTCTGTTTGCGGAGCACTTAATGAGGGTTCAGCAAAGATGCCAGTAGAATGCCTCCTACATACAGTCCTGGAGCGTCATGCCATCCTCCAACACCGCACTTCCAACTCCTCAAAGTCTGCCCTTGTGGTTGTGGTCTTTGTCACGTTGTGTGACCTAAATGACAACTAATCCTAACAAAGGCCCATGTTAGCATTTGTAGCATCTTTTAGAATAAAAGCAAGGTTTTGTTGTCATTGTCACAGTTTTGTTTTCAATTTCAATTGGCTGATTTATTACAAAGGAAAAATCGTGGATCTTTCAGTGAATAATAGGTTACACTGCACATATATATATATATATATATATATATATATATATATATATATATATATATATATATATATATAGTATATAAGGTCCATTTCTCCCAGTGTTTTACATATTGTTCATTAATTAAGGTTAACGTCTGATTTTACAATTTATTTAATAGACTGTTGCAATTCAGTTGTGCTTAATCGGAGGGTTTGCCTTCAGTCATTTCAACGTCTCTTGTTAGCCGTGTAAAGTTTATCAAGGATTTTGTCCATATAATGTGACATTCTGCTAATCCAGAGTGTGGAGGGGGGTGGGGGTTGTTGTCCTCTGGCCTGCCTTTCTCCTGCTCAGGTTAATATTGCAACTTGGGGAAATACCTGCTCCCTTGGCCTTGGCCTGGCCTCGCACCTCCTCATTAATTAGGAACCATGAAAAATTCTAATTATAAATATCTCTAATTTATGTAATTCATATATGGCTCACAATTGTGATGATTACATAATTATCTTATTAATATAACATCTTACAGAATATATTTATAATATTGTTGTGTATGTGTACACGCACACACACACATAAATATATATATATATATACTGTATACAGTATATATATATATATATATACAGATATAAAGAGAGAGAGGATAATAATATATAATTCTATTATAATATTATCATACATTTTTACATATCAAATGAGAATAAGTCCTGAACCTTCTATCCTATTTTTATATTATATATTACTACAGTGTTTTTTTTATGTTAAATCATGTATTTATTTATTCGTTTATAGTAGTGCTCGTCTAACACTGTTTATTATTAATTCTATGTTATCTGTCGCGGCTTCACGTATCACACTCCTCACACCAAACACATCACATGCACTTCTGTATGTTCTGCTGGATCGCTGGGTGAGAGAGAGAGAGATCCTGCTCCAGCAACACATAAACAACTTGTCACAGCACTGCTGGTCCAGATTAACGTCTGATCCATTCCACGCGAAGGAGATGTGACGCTGACTGTTGTTGTTGTCGTTCTCTGTATCACCATCCACACTTTTTGACTTGTAAACATAAAGGCAACAACCACTAATTTGCACAAAAATGATTTTTCTGTATGTCTAAAGGGTGAATAAAGATGTGTGAACCATAATTTGCCTTTGATATTTAATATGAACAGGATGGCATGACATCAAAATGAAATATGCATTTCTACTGTTGCTCAGTATATCTAACCTTATAACCCTCCTGAAAGTGAGATCAATTATGTGAATCTGTTGTTCTAGACTGCATTAGTTTTAGCTACCATGTGTCTAACGAATAACAGTAATGTTATTAACTCATCTATTATTGTCTGACCGACCTCCTATTGTGTTGTATTATCATAATGTCCCACAGTGAGCTCTGTTTTCCATATTCTACATGGTCCAGCTCTAATCTCTGGTCCTTAGGAGTTCTTGTGGTTCTCTGACTCTATATTCATGCCAACAGCTGTAATTAGACACTAAATTATGGGAATCTATGGGGTCTCAAGGTGCTTATCTTCATTTTAGCCCCTGGGGACCACAGTGGAAAAATCAGCCACCGGTGCACAAGAGCAATCTCAGCAGTCACCTCTTTGCTCCAGTCAGCTTTCCAGCTATAGTTGGAGGAGGTGTGTGTGTGTGGGTGTGTGTGTGGGGGGGGGGGGGGGGGGGGGGGGATGTGGGGTAAGCGATGGAAGTAATAGAGGGTGATGGGGGATACGGTTGCTATTGGAGATCATGCCTGCATCACGTCATGTGTAGGGGGGAGGGGGAGACCTTCGGCGTGTGCTTGAGAGTGAGGGAGAGAGAGTGAGAGAGCGAAGAGGGGGAGGAGAGGAGAGGAGAGAGAAAGAGGAGGGCATTAAGGAGGAAGGTAGGGAGTATCAATGACATCAACCAGCAGTATCTGAGGCCCGACCGGCGATGCTCTCCCGACAAAAGGGCTGAGGAGCAGCCGGACCCGCTGCGTTAACGTGAGGTCAGTCGACAGTCAGGGCGGCGGAGGAACGCCGGCAATGCGCGCATGCATCCCCGATAAAGGCAGACCTTTCTCTGGTTGGAGCTCTGCTGCCACTGGATTACATCCATCCCTGCTGTTTCCGAGGAAGCTTCCAGCTGCAAATCCACCCACATGAGTCTACCAGACAGCAGAGAAGACGGAGCACTTCCCACCAAGGTAACCAGCATCCTACGTCCTTATGCAGATGATGTTTGCAGCCGTGCACCCCCACCCAGGCGGGTTTTATTGGCTGCCTTATTGGGGAACTAATGAAACCTCACCTTCTGTCGGGGTGAAATTTCATTGTTCAGTTCTGATCACAAGGGCCGGGAGGCTTCGCTGCGTTTTTCATCTCGGCATCACTTGAGACTTCGCTTCAAACGTTTGGGTGGAAATCAAACCTCGGGTCGTGTAGACCAGCCTGGTTGGCAACAGCGCTGTCCCCCTCCTCCTCATTCTTGTCTGGGCAGCATGAGGGACCGGGGCAGACTGGCAGAGCCTTTGTTCCTTATTCACTCTTATTTAAAGTTGCTTTTTCTGACGGCTCTTAAACGCACCCTCCAGGTCTCATGTGAAAACAGATATTTTCAAGTCTCAAAGAAGGGGAAATGTTGACAATAACGTGAAAAACAAAAACTACAGTAGGCTTCCCTGCATTCTCCAAGGGTTTAAAAAGAGTCTTGTTGTCATTGCACTGATATTTAATTCAGTGATGCCACAGCAAAGTAGAAATCCATTCTGATAATGTCACACTTTTAAGGGGTTATCAGGCTTTTATGTACTATTATACTCATATTAGAATGCTATTAGTTGGTATGCAAGACACCAGGTGGCAAAGCTGATGGTTTTATTTAGCAAGACTGTTTTCAAGACAATAGGCTGCTGCATCTACTCTCACCTTCTGCAAGCCAATCTGCACACAAATAGGTTTCAGACCTCTCATATGTCCATAATTATGCACAGTAGGATTTGTTGTCTTGCAGCCACTCACGCGTACAGGCAGAGTGTAATTTAATGATACGTCAATTCATACTGACACATTTTCCGAGGGCTATTGCTTGTTTGGGATTTAATCATGTGCACTCCAGACGCCTGTTTAGGTTTTCAGTATTGCCGCTGTGTGGCCTGCGTAAACTGGAAAATCGCACTGTCGTGGTGAATCCAAGGGAGATCTTCCTCCTCGCACACAGATGGGAGATTTTCCCCTGGGGTGCCGTGTGTTTGCTGGTTATTGTTCCAGACCATTTCCACTTTCCTAATTATTTTAATCAGTTATTTTTACACATGGATTCCTCTCTTTAGTACATCCACAGATCTTTTTTTCTTTCCTGGTTTCTGAAAATTCACCCTTTCTCCCTCACTGGAAGAAATACACAAGCCACATATTATTATTATTATTATTATTATTATTATTGTTATTATTATTATTATTATTATTTTGTTGACAGGGAAAAGTCATCAAGCAGGATAATGTCTTGTGTCTCAGATCAAAGATGCTCCTCCCTGAGCCAGGAGATGCTCAGCCTCACCAGGTATTATTCATCCAGGCTCTGTGCTCATGAAATCAATGATGGCATGTCCTACTTTAAATAGTGTTTCACCGAGTTCAGCTGTAGGCCTCAGTGGTTTCCTCCTCTTTCCAAGCAGATACCACTGTAAGATCCATCCAAACATGAATATTGCGGATAATGTGTGCTCCCAGTGGAGCAGCTTTGCTTACATGTCCAATGCCTCATTGAAGTCTGATTTCCACATTCAGCTTTACCCTCACTGCTCCGTTCTCTGTGCTTTCCTCCCTTGTGTTACATGTCGTGCCCATACATGTGTTTTATTAAGTCTTTAATGCAAGCTCTCCATTAGCTGAGCTCCCCAGTCAGCTGGAAGGGTTGAGAACTTCAAGGCATGTACAGCAGCGTTGCTGCTGGGATCATAGCCACCTGCATGACAAGCAGACAGACTCTCTGTTGTGTCTAGGCATTGATATTAATTGACCTTTTCAAGCCTTTTCTGAATAGTAAGTGTTTGTCTGCTCTTCTTCTCTGCTTGTTTATTCAGGTCTGTTGAAAACAGAGCGTACGGCATGCAGAATGAGCCAATCAGGGCTGGGCAATATGGTCAAAGTCATTAGAGCGATATTCATTTTTTGATAATGTGACAACTTTAATGCAAAATAGAATGAAATAGTCAAGCTGATGTCAAATCAAGTCAATTTGAAGAAAGAATATGAGCAACAGAGGATCCAGGATGTACGATAATATCATAAATGTTTATTTATTATTTTAACCTTTGTCTAAAGGCCAATGAATGTCAATGACTGTTTGTGGACTTTTTATGGAATCACAATTCAATCTCAATGATTAAATGACTAATTCTGTGCCATTTTGTTCCACACGTGTGATGAGTGTCATCTATGTGGAGCAGAGATTGCACTTCACATCACTCCAGTTATTTAATGCTGTAAAATAATGTATAATGACTTTGAAAAATACTCTTATAATACTGTCATTTTGATTTCAGCCCTATTGACCAGCCTTCATATCTATGACTGAAAGACACAGTCCACTGGAAACAATCATATATTGTGAAATCATATTGTGCAATAATTAATCATCACATCTAATGATTAAGTCCTCAGAACTATACCCACATAAATAATGGATGTTTGCATCATCAAAAATACATCAACCAACACTTCAATTCAGAATGTCCTTACTATTGAAAAACAGCTAATTATAGAAAATGATAATGTAGAGAGCAGAACTCTCCAGCAAAATATCATGGAAACAATAAGCGATCATGTCATCATAATCAATAAATGATCATTCAAACAACAACAGCACATTTTTTTAATGATAAATAACAATCATACAAAACAACTGTAAAACTGATGAGCAAACTGATGTAAGAGATCTCAACCATCATCAGGACCTGCACCGCTGGTTATTCAAAGGTCTGCCTACCTTGTAGTCTATTGTGACTGGTGTGATTTTCTCTTTAGCTGTAGGTGAACTGTGAAAACAGGTTATTAAAATGATGTTGAAATAAAATACTCGACCTGATAGAAACTCTGTTCCATCCAGTCGCCTCTCTGTCTGTAGTTGAGGGCCTCTGTAGGGAGTCAGACCAATAATTACCCCTTTCTCAACCATTCACAATCGTGTGTGTGTGTGTGTGTGTGTGTGCGTGTGTGTGTGTGTGTGCGTGTGTGTGTTTGTGCTTATGAGTGAGATAGGTTGTGACTTGACTGATGCCCTTCTCCAGATGAATCAGAGATTCTGATGTGTCAGCAGGGATGAATAATGCACACTCCTTCACTACCTCTCTTCTCTTCATCCCTTCTCCTTCTCTTGTCTTCAGCTGTTCGCCTCTTTTCATCACAGCTGCCATATCTGAAGACATCTTGGCCCTCCTCTTTGCCCCTCCCCCTCTTCCTCTCCTCCCTCGTGCAAAAGAGGGCATCATCTCCCCCGCTGCTGCCGCTGCTGCTGCCTCTCTGTCCTCGTCAACCCTCCTCTCAACTTGTTCTTCTCCTCCTCTGTGAGGAGAAGAATGAAGTTTCAGATGAAGTTTTCCAGAGTCTCCGTTGCAGACGTTTCTGCATGACAGAATAAGATGTATTATTATTTCTGCTGATGTTTTCAACTGAAAATGGCTAAATGTGTTGATGTGCACAGTTCATTATCCATCTGGGAGGAGGGAGTGCAGCCATTGACTCGGTTTGACAGTTACATCCCTGACTGACAGGAGTCATTAGGAGTGTAGGGCTGACTGACAACATGGCTGACAAAGCAAGGGACAAACTGCTTAATCAGAACTTGGAGAAAAAGTGTGCACCAATCACTTTGAAGTCTGCAGTAAAGCGCCAATAAATGTTCAAACAGCAGAATATTCTGTGCACCTTGCTTCAAGGTCTTGACAAGTCCTCAAGAGAGTTTTCAACTATTGGAGAGAAAACTTCCTTGCATGCATAGAGGGTTGGGTGAATTTATTTTGGCTGGATAGCTGCAAAAAAGAATTTTAGATCTTGAAAAACATGAAATAATAAGATTTTTATTGGATGACATGGGGAAACGGGGTTGGGGGACGAATTTCAAAATGACGGACTACGTCAAAGTCTGTCTTCTTTTGGTTGTCACTGGGTGCAGCTGTGTTAGTGCTCAGGGCAGGGTTGGCTTCCCTCCCCTTAGCAGCGGAGGAGTTATTAACATCCTCGCCACTGGTTCCAGGTTCAGGTTGGGTAGCGGCAGGTTGGAATGCGGCAAGGGGCGTAGCGACGCATAAGAAAAACGCTGATATTTTGGCCTGGTTTGCACTTTGGGGTCGACATTTGACCATCTTTAGTTTTGGGGAAGTTTTGCATGCATGCACAGAACATACTGATGTCATCCTCAACTCAGGTTACTGTCTCTCAACCTGTCTCCTCTACTTCACTCTGTGTGTCTGTGTGTTAGGCATGGATAAGCCACGCCTTTGGTAGGAACACCAGAACAGAGCAGGGGAGAGTCGAATCATTGATTGAGACAGCGAAACGCATAAAAGACACTCATGTTTCACTGAAATGAAATGAGTGCACATATAAATTCCATAAATTCCATAAATAAAATATTTTGCCTTTTCTTTTGAGGGGGGCGGGAGCTCGCGTTGAGGGGGCGGGCCGCCCCTCCAAATGAATGGTAGGGGAAACACTGATGTCATGTCATACATCATGAGGCAAAAGAAAGCATCTGATTTATTAGACGAGGTTTGAATATATCTTTCCAGTCAGCTAGCAGGCGGGGTCGAGGGATGCCACTGTCAGTCGGTCCACCACTTTAGTTCAAACTGAATCATCAACTATTGGATGGATAGCCATGAAATTCAGAGCAGATATTCATGGTCATCACAGGATGTATCTTGATGACTTTGGCCATCATCTGACTTTTCTTCTAGCTTTGCTTTGAAAGGTCTCAACATCTATTGGATGAAGAACCATGACATTTTAATAGAGACATTTATTTCCTCTTCAGAATGACTTGAAATACCTGCAGCATAATACTATTCTCATCGGTTAAGCTCTCTGTGCTTGGTGCTAACAGGCAAACGTTAACAAGCTTTCATGCTAATCCAAGCCGATGAACTAAATAATTATAACTCCTGCTTAACATCAGCTTGCTTGCTCTGTTGTGAGCATGTGAGCATACTAATGTTACCAATTAGCTCAAAGCACCACTGCACAATTTGACAGAGGTGCTAGCATGGATAAAACGTCTTTATCTGATAAAACATTACAATACAATGAACATTTTTTTAATTTCCTATTGCATCTCTGCCACCTGTCCAATGCAAGCGCTACAAATCCAACTTTATTGCATCAGAGAAACAGCTCTGCTAACAGACCTTTAATGCAGGATGGAAAAGGTAAAACCTACAACTCACAGAGAGAGAACCTAAAAGCTACAAAAGTACACCCTCTCCGATGTCACCAGGAACATCCCACAATCTGTGGTGTGTTTGTGTTTGTTTGTGTGCGTGTGTGTGTGCAGATGGTGGCAATGAGGACTGGTTGACATGCGCCCACATGTTTTGTGTCATTTCATGATTACTCTGCCTCCACAGTGCTGGATGACACCAGGCTGGATGAAGTACTAGTTGGAAGGGAGAGTAATGGCCAGTCATTGGTGGAAAGCATCCCTGCGCAAGTCTATTACCTTTGACAAGCGTTTCATCTCTTCACTTACCAAGACACACACTCTCTCCTTGTGATCTCAGCAATGAGACGGAGGACAAATGTAGCTTTTCCACACCATTACTCCGCTTTTCAATTCTATTCACAACTTTATCGTCCCTCAAGGAGAAATTCATTTGGCGTCACAAATCTCATCTCCATCAGGAAGTCATGCGATGGCTGGTTAGCGACGGCGCTGCTGAGGCTGGTTGCCTCGGTAGCATGTAAATAGGATTTTTTTTTTCACCAGCATCTGCAACCTCAGAAATTTATTTCTATTTGAATTCTTCAAATTAGTGGCCACATTGTCGAGTTGTCCTTAATATGGGTGCATTTTTGAGCTAAGAATGTTACTAATGACCATACACCAAACGGTACCAAGTGTGAAATGTCTGTCTATGTTCCAGAGATTATCTCAGTGTTGTTGCAGAACAGCTGTGAGATAATGAGCTCTCAGTGGACGACGTATCATGTGACCAATCCAGACAGGTGACACCATGGCAGCACAAAATACACAGGAGAGGTGGATCATGGGCAAACACATCTCCAGGAAATGATCACCCCAAAGCAATGGAGATTCTTTAAATAAGAAGTAGAAACTGTTTGCTGAGTGGATAACAGCGAACACGTATAGTACAGATGGGTGCTTATGGAGCAGTGTAGTGTCGAAACCAGATGTGTGATGGTATTTAAAATGTTCTGTTTTCTAATGATATTCATTATGTAGATCAATAAAAGGATACATCTATTTGAAGTCCATCTGCAGCGCTCACATTAATGACATGCTCATTGCTTAATTCTGTTTGAGTGATCAATCAATATGAGGTTATTAGAAGACACCTGCTGTTATCGCTCTCAAGTAGCATCTGAAAGTATCTCTAGGTAACCCGACGTCGTCTCAGGACCGATGTGTAGGTTTAGTCAAACAGCTGAAACGGGGGAGGGGGAAACGGTTGTCTCATTAAAGAAGTGAAACTGGAATATGATGATGGCCGGGGTGATGACGATGATGTCCGAGAAGATGAAGGTGTTCTCTGTTGTCAGGGAGCCTCAGTCCTGCTCCAGGAGAAGCTCATTAATTGGCTACGTGTGTGTGCTGTTCAGATAGAAAGATAGATAGGTAGATGGATGGATGGATAGATAGATAGATAGATAGATAGATAGATAGATAGGTGGATGGATAGATAGATAGATAGATAGATAGATAGACAGATAGATAGATGATAGATAGATAGACAGATAGATGATAGACAGATAGATAGATAGATAGATAGACAGATAGATGATAGACAGATGATAGATAGATAGACAGATAGATGATAGATGATAGATAGATAGATAGATAGATAGATAGACAGATAGATGATAGATTATAGACAGATAGATAGATAGACAGATAGACAGACAGACAGATAGATAGATAGATAGATAGATAGATAGATAGATAGATAGATAGATAGATAGATAGACAGACAGACAGACAGACAGACAGACAGATAGATAGATAGATAGATAGATAGATAGATAGATAATAGATAGATAGATAGATAGATAATAGATAGATAGATAGATAATAGATAGATAGATAGATAATAGATAGATAGATAATGATAGATAGATAATCTCTACATACAGTTACATACTGTCAGTGATGTAGTGGGAATTAGGGACGGTGCCCTGTGATTGGATAATTTCCACCATCCTTCTCCTCTCATACATCGGAGCTGTTTAACAATTAGTGAAGAACATGCAGGTGCATAACTCTGTGGGCATCAGTATGGATATACAGTTCTCTCTCCTGCTAGGATAAGAGCCTGTGCCAGCCTTAGATATGCTAATTGGACAGTGAGTTGACAAGGACTCAGCCATCATCCTGCGTAATGAGCCTCTGCACACAAGATCAACTGCCTCTGAAGAAAGAGAGGAAGAGGGAGGTCACTGACAGAAATTACCAGATATGTTTGGGTGTTTGTGAGCCCTCTGCTGTTGTGTTATTGGAGCGAATGCAGCACAGGTCATCTGTATGTGGACAAGCACCCGTCTACCATCACCCCTCAGGTGAAACTGTATCTGAAAACTGTCGTTTTGGGCCTGAAAACTAAAAGCAGCCATCATTAAGCTGGATGATGACATATACATTTTTGGCATTAACCTGAGGGGTTTGAAAGAGGTTTATGAGCTTAAGGGGTTTAAAAAATCGACTCAGCTCATGGAGGAGCAAGTAATAATCCTTCAACTTATTTAAAAGCATGGAAATTGTCGAAAATGAAGCTGTGAGGTTTTCATCCATTTTTAAACCAAATTTAGGACATGCTAAAGAGGAGAGCATGTGCACATTCACACAGACTCTTACATATCTATCTATATATAATAAGTTTAAATATTGTGATACACAACAGCTGGTAGCTGTTTTTCACAGCAGTATCTTAATTATATTTGCAGGGTCATTCTGATTTTTTTTATCCTTTAGGAGTCTCAGTCTTTTGTTAAAGTGAGCATAAAGGACCTCAGGAAAACAGATGGCATTACATTAGAGATTGATTAAACAGAAAAAAAATAACTTTATCGAACAATGTACTGCAATTCAATGTAATTAAACAAATATTGTTTTACATAATATCCTAATAATATGCTTTATTGATCAGATATGTGTTATTTGTAGCCTTCATCCCAGGAAACAGCTGTTCACTTTCACCTCCAACACTTTTACTGTGTCCCCTCTGTTCTGATCCTCCAATAATCTGTCCTATATGTACTTTTACACCGTTTTGTAATACATTTCCTGCTTAGTGAGAGTCGGTCCATCTGTTGCTGGGCTTATCTGAGGCCTGTGCATCCATTACTGGATGGCTCCTTCTAGCTGTGTTGGCTTGTCTGACCTTGGAGCCCCTTTAAAATGTGTGGGACTATTGTTGCACTGCAGCAGCTTTGCTATATCTTTCACATGCAGGAGGTGAACAACAGCTTATGCAAAATATTTTGAATGTGGTCGAGCAGCTTTAATGGTCAGACATAATGGTCATACTGATGGGTAATTCTCTTGATATGCTGTTGTTGTGTCATTGGAAAAGGCTGATTATTCCTTCACTTCTTAAACAAATAGGGCAGAGGCTGTGTGTGAGGCTGTGGCTGCAAATGTGGCAAGAGTTGAGAAAATAGTGCAGTCTTATATAAGCAGAAGTTTGTCATTCTGTCTTTAAATGCTACATGCACATGGCCTCTACCCTGTTAGCTGCAAGTGATAAGTTCATTAAATTGTTGCCTCAAGCAAAGCTCATGCTCCCTGCCAAAGAAAGCCAGAGAGAGGATGTAGGTGGAAACGATTTTTAAATTCTCTTTTCTCAAGACATTTATTTTTATCATTGCGATATCATTATTTGATTATTATTAGAAATCATACTTGCTTTCTGAAGATGATAAAGTATGTAAATAAACTTCCACAGGAGACACATGGACATGTGAGACAGATGATGATGATACGTTCTCATCAGAAAGGGAGGCAGTAGATGTGAAAACATAGACCTTCACAATAATCTAATTGCAAAAAAATATCAACAAAAAACACCTAATGTCACTCATCTACCTCATACTGTAGCCTTTAACCAAGAGACAGAGAGAACGAGTAAATAGAAATAAATATATGAATGAAAGTATTATTTTATCCCCTCTACTATTCCAACCAGAACATGAAAACATGTTGAAACTTTTAAATAAAAATATATTTTTGTGTGTATGTGAACTCCAAACAACCTTTAATTTGAAACTTCCTCTTTTACAACAGAGATCTCATCAAAATACCAGCATATAGAAACAATGCAGACTCAGCCAACAAATAGAACAGTCCTAGAAATTAATACTGAAATAAGGCTAAGAGTGGTTTTAAAACAGAAACACTGAAAAATTCATTCATTCATTTTCTGTAACTGTGTGTTGCTGGAGCCTATCCCAGGGTGGAAGGCGGGGGTTCACCCTGGACAAGTCACCAGTTTATCATAGGGCAACACATCGAAAGACTAACAACTATTCACACTCACATTCATGCCTATACGGGCAATTTAGAGGAATCTGTTCACCTATATTATATGTTTTTGGTGTTGGGAGGAAGCCGGAGAACCAAGAGGGAACCCATGCAGACACGAGGATAACATGCAAAATAAGTCCCAGGTCCTCAGGTGGATTTGAACCCAGGACCTTCTTGCTGTGAGGCAACAGTGCTAACCACTACGCCACCATGCCCCCCCCCACAAACATTTAAATGTCACGAGAAAATACAGTTCTTTATGTCATCTTCATTAAATTATTTTTGTTATCATTTAAGTGTTTCTGTGATTTGTTAATGATTTATTGTGTAATTAATAATTGCATGTTGCACTAATGTTGTTGCAGTATTTAATCATTTAATAATGAGAAATGCAGATGACAGTTTACCACACATCAAACTGATGTCTAAAAATTGCATTTGTTTTTGTCTGACAAACATTTACATTACACTTAAAATGACATTAACTGGAAGAAATCAAAATATTCAATGAGTCCCATTAAAGTTACAATAATAAGGATGAATACTTGAATGAATAAATGACTGTAGCAGTCAGAATCCCTGTCAGTGATTCCATTTCCTGATTGGCTAAGCGATGAATGAGTACAGCAGCATAGTGCTTCATCATAAAAAACAACTCACCATATATAATTACAAATGTCCATCTGTACCCACAGCTTTGGTGTGGGCTTGCTGTCTCCTTGAGCCATATTCACTCTCAGCTGTGTGATTAGAAACTCAAGAGCTAACCTTGTCTGTAATTGTTGCAGCTTTTCATCAATAGTCCCCATGATGAGAGCGTTTGGACACGCCTGTGTGGGTCAACCAAAGGCCTGATTCCAGCATCCTGCAGCATTAAACAGGACTGATAGAGATGAAGGCACCCAAGTCTCCAGATTCATTGATATTCAGGGGAAAAGAATTGCAATCTATGAGTGACAGGTGTGTTTTCATGTTAGAGAGGAGCCTCAGTTTATCTCCACTGCTAAAAATGTAACCAGGGCGGTGCAGCTCATGCCTGCAGTAAGCAGCGCTGCATCCTGTGCCTCTGATCATCATTGTGTGTGTGTGTGTGTGTGTGTGTGTGTGTGTGTGTGTGTGTGTGTGTGTGTGTGTGTGTGTGTGTGTGTGTGTGTGTGTGTGTGTGTATTTGTGTTTCTGTAGGCTGTGTGTTTAGGAGAGAGAGAAGGGAAGTGTGAGAGAGTGAGTGCCAATCTCCCCCATGATGCTTTGCCATCTGCCATGTTTTGTGTATTGTTTATGTGTGTGTGTGTGTGTGTGTGTGTGTGTGTGTGTGTGTGTGTGTGTGTGTGTGTGTGTGTGTGTGTGTGTGTGTGTGTGTGTCTGTCTCTTTGTGCCATTGTGTGTGTATAGCCCTATAAGTGTCATGTGCCTGTGGTGTTGTGGTGTGTGGGGTCAAACTTGAGCTAATATCTGCCCCAGTCTCTTATAATAGGCAGATTCAACTGTAAACTTTTCTTCTCCAGGCTTTCACACAAAGCCATACATAATTTAATGCAGTGATCTTTTTCTGCTGGAAAATACAAATTCAGAGTCAGTGGGGGAAATGTGAAAGAGGACAAATGAAATGATATATTATCTAAAATTGTTATTCACCCATAAAAATCTTTGGTGCATTGCACAGCCTTACATTTTTTTCCCACCTAAAATGTAAATTAAAAAAGAACAGTTTCTGAAAGGTCACCCAGGTGTCACACCCCACATGAGGCATTTTCTCAGAGCGCCGGATCGAACCATATAAAAGCTAAAAGAAGCTTTCCATCAGGTGCACAGCAAGCCTGGTGCTGCAAGGAACAGATCTGGTCCGTCTGTGTGCTCCTATCTCGTTGTCATGGAGACAGGCCTTGTGAGACCATCTCAACCCACTTGTGGTGAAAGGCATCATGGGTAAGGGTTGAGTTTAGGTGAGAAAAACAAAACATGTCATCTTCCAGGGAGCCCCAGCGGAGCAGGATGGGTGCCACCTAAACAACGTTATTTCATCAGCCTGATGGAGCGTAATAACCGGTGTGCGTTTCACCACCTGAGCAATGGTGTCATTATCTGCTTCCCTGCAATAAACAGCACATGTAACCCCATCAATCACTCCACCCGGCTGACCATCTGTGTTGTCATGCTGAAAAGGTAATAAGGCCAACCCCTGCTGCGTTCTCTCTGGATGCTGATGATCAGGGAGAGATGGAGGCGGATTTAGAGCCTCTGATTTGGCCTGAGTCATGAGAATATTCATGCTCACACCTTTTAATTCAGCCACCATGGCAAGAACAGGACATCATCTTCTCTACCTACATGTCCAGCGAGGATGGGCGCGTTTTGGTATCCCTTCGGCAGAAGCTCAGACTTGCTCAGACTGGCCTCACTGTGCCTCTTTGCATCTGTTTTGGCTCAGTTGCTCAACATTCACAGCTGCAGGATGCTCTAAGTGCGTTTATTTTAACTGTGTCAATGGACCAACAACAGCTGGAGCAGCCGGTGCAGGGCAGCTGGGGAGAGGAAGAGGATCTGGATACCAGCAAGGGTTAGAGTGTGCATAGAAAGACAAGTGGATGAATGACAGGGTGTCACGGAAGAGATGGCGCCAAGAGAGAAGAGGTTAATAAGGGAGGAGAGGAGGGGAGGACGAGGATAAAACGAATATAGGAGTGAGACGCAGATATTAAGGGTTAGGTAGAGGGTGAGGAGCTACGGTGGAGGTAGAGGAGGCTTTGTCAGCAGGTGGATAAACTGAGAATATGTTTAGACTGAGGTCATGGAGTCGCAGAAAGGCCCCAGCACATAGCAGAGGAAGCAGACGCTGCAACATCCTAATGTTCCAGTGGCCATGTGGCTCCACGCAGAGCAGCACTCCCAGTTAGATTAACGGTGGCAAATTGAGTTTCCATAAGAGTAGAATTTACTTAACATGCTGCCAATGGTGCTTGAATGAGCTCTGATCTGATTTCTCTTATCACAGCGTTCAATTGAAAAGGGGACGCTGAAAGCTTTTCTATTCCACGTCTATTACGCGGCGTCAGATAAAGCCGGGGCAAAGCGGCGCTAAAAAAAGAGCCCCTATCAGATAGACAGCCATGTTTTCAGAGGAGTTATTTTTAGAGTAGGAATAGACAGACTGTTATATGTTTGAGCAGGTCATTAGCTCAATAAGTGGTTGGAGGAGTCCGACTACTTAACTCACCAGAAATGCATCTATCATTTTGTAAAGTAAAAAAAATAAAAATAAAAAATGGCTGGCCTTCTCTCTGCTTCTCCCTCTCTGTCTGTCTTTGCTGGTGATGGTGCCTAATGTCTCCCATCACCCGTCACCCCTTGAGCATACATGTTATTCTGTCCTGCTACTTAAAGGTTAATATGCATGTGTGTGATATATGTCAGGTTAACAAAGCCTCATTTCTCGTTTGGCCTCCCCACCTGCGTTCTGACACATCGGGCCGAGGGGCGGGGGATGAGAGCGCTCAGTAGCACTGTGGCGTTATTGACTCCCCAGACAGGGAGCTCCTGCACAGCCTGTCTCAGTCTCTGCGAGCAGACAGAGCTGAATTATGGCCAGACGTCCAGATGTGTGTTTGTGTGAGGAAAGAGAGCAAAATACTGACAGAGACGCCGCTCATCGTGGCGAGGCATTAAGAAGACGGGGGACATTTATTAAAGCAGTAGTGTCTGTTATTGAATTTTGCTTCATTCCTTCTAACACTACAACCCTCTTTGTTTAAGTGTTTCCATTACTGTGACACACTCTGGGTGTATTATTGCATTAGAAGGAATTAGGCCAAGACTGAAGTGAAATGAAATTCTTAAGATGTCTAACAGAAGAAGAAAAAAGTAACAGAGTATCAGTGCAGCTCATTTCATGCCTCAATAGAAAATGAGACTAATCAATACAGAAGCACTTTACTCAAAACTATTTTGTTCAGTTTCTGGTCTCAGTTGTTGAGCAGTAGCTCTATTATTCTGGAATTAGTTCAGTTAGTGGCTGGTCTGCTTCAGCTGTTAATCCCAAATCACAAGTCTCTAAATCAGACGACCTAATCCTGCATCAACATCAGTTCGAGGATGTTCTCTCTACATATATGAATTAATGCATGTTGTCCTTCTCCTATCGTTGTGCGCTGACGTTTCTAAATGCACAACGATGAATCACGGGTTGAGGGACTATGCCTTTCCTTCAGTCAGCTGACCTTCATGTGTTGTGTGTCTGCAGTGTGCCCACCCCTGTTGAGTGAAGCTCTACCAGAATCTCAGTCGTCTCCAGTCAACCCACAGTAGGACCATGTCTCTGCCCAGGACAGGAGTTCTAGTCCAGTCCAGGAGGATCCTGGACCTCCGCCTCAGCTGCTCCCCCCTCTGTCTGCTACTGCCCATGATTACCATATTAACCAGTCCTCTGAGCACCGTGTATGGAGCACTAGGTATGATCTATCTATCTATCTATCTATGATCTATCTATCTATCTATTATCTATCTATTATCTATCTATCTATCTATCTATTATCTATCTATCTATCTATGATCTATCTATTATCTATCTATCTATTATCTATCTATCTATCTATCTATCTATTATCTATCTGTTATCTATCTGTTATCTATCTATCTATATCTATCTATCTATCTATCTATCTATCTATCTATCTATCTATCTATCTATCTATCTATTATCTATCTGTTATCTATCTATCTATATCTATCTATCTATCTATCTATCTATCTATCTATCTATCTATCTATTATCTATCTATTATCTATCTATCTATATCTATCTATCTATTATCTATCTGTTATCTATCTATCTATCTATCTATCTATCTATCTATCTATCTATCTATCTATCTATATCTATCTATCTATGATCTATCTATCTATCTATCTATCTATCTATCTATGATCTATCTATCTATCTATCTATCTATCTATGATCTATCTATCTATCTATCTATCTATCTATCTATCTATTATCTATCTATTGTCTATCTATCTATTATCTATCTATCTATCTATGATCTATCTATCTATCTATCTATTATTATCTATTATCTATCTATCTATCTATCTATTATTATCTATTATCTATCTATCTATCTATCTATTATCTATCTATCTATCTATCTATCTATCTATTATTATCTATTATCTATCTATCTATCTATCTATTATCTATCTATCTATCTATCTATTATTATCTATTATCTATCTATCTATCTATCTATTATTATCTATTATCTATCTATCTATCATTATCTATCTATCTATCTATCTGTCTATCTATCATCTATCTATCTATCTATCTGTCTATCTATCATCTATCTATCTATCTATCTATCTATCTATCATTATCTATTATCTATCTATCTATCTATCTATCATTATCTATTATCTATCTATCTATCTATCTATCTATCTATCTATATAGATAGATATACACACACACAGTCAGTGAAAATATAAAATGATTTTTTGAAACCAGATACAGACTAAAGATGGAAACTCTGTTAGATGTTTACATTTATTGGACATGTGTTTCATTTCCCATTTGTGTAACCAATCAGAGGCTGTGATATTTTGATATGATTGACATCACATATATAAATACTTTTATTTTCACTGTAGAGGACCGACCACAGCGAGTCTCTACAGAACAGACACAAAACAGAAACCACCAAACTGACTGGTTCATTTTTCTTTTATTCACATGATTAATTGCACAGGTTGAAGTTAGATTGAAGAAACGGAACAGAGAGGTTTCAAGTCTAACTCTGTACAAATGATCAAACCAAAATAAACAATCAGTGACAGGGAAGTTAAATTTTTCATGGTTTCTCCTGTAAAGTTGATCCAATTTTAATGATTTTAGCTCTGAGTGGCCACAAGGTAAAGCACATTTTCTTAAAAACTAAACACTAAATGACTCACCTATATAAATAATGTTTTTTTGAGAAAGTTTTAATTCTCAGAAAGAATACAATTTTATTCTTACTATAAAAAGCATACCCACTCAGACCACTTTGAGTTTTAAATCACATTATTAGTGATTAGTTTGACATGAAACAGACCAGAACTCCTGAACGATGACATTTGTTTGTCTGCAGATTCAACGTCTCGACTCAAACCTCTTCCTTTTTTCAAAATGAATAAATTCATTTCAGACGTCACATTTTCCCGTCGCTCTTTTCAATTTTATGCTAAACACGTTCAATATTTCCCTCCCTGAAATGATCTACATTTAACTTTCAAACATTAAGAATGTCAAAATCATGCAAATGCAGTTAGGAATAATTCCTTTCAGTTGTGTCAAAATTTCACAGTCTTGTTTGAGACGGGCCCATAAATCATGTCTACTAAAACTTTCATTCCTGCAGCTACACAGCTACTCCCTCATCATCTTTATATCACAGAATTATTTTTGTTGCACACATTTTTCTTTGAAATGCAAACAGCCTTGACAGCAAAGACACACAAACAGGAAGACATGCATTATTAAAAGTAGCTTAAAGGCTTGTCAGACCACAGCTGGTTACACTTAATACCTGAGCTGCATGTAACTTTTCTTTAAGGCAGCAGGTAGTGAAACAATTTCACCAGGAGTTATTTTAATTTTCCCAAAATGACAAACATATTTATTCAAAGCCTGATCACAGTGTGACCTGAAGCAAACTCACACCTTCAAGTATCTAGTTTGTTGGAATGGCATGCTAACTATTACTTACTGGTCCCAGTCATACCTGAGCACAGAAGTTAGTCCAGTAGTAGATCTGTGGTTGACCTGCCTGATCCAGTGCAACAGAGTGAAATGTATTATTATTTCTTATTTTGTTTAGGCAGTTTTCGAGAACCATCTGATTACAAAAATGTCATGTTCAGAGCAAATCTGTGCAGAGCCGGAGCCTTGCGGGGCTTTTCCCTGGCTTTCAGGAGAGGCTTAAGCAGTAACGCTGCCAGTGGGGTCAGTTTTGCACGAGGATTGGTGTTGAAGCACATTTAAGAGAACACAGATTTGGACTCAACATAAAGCCACTGAAAACCCATGTAGAGTCCCTAAGCACATGAAATTCATTCATAATCCCATAGGCAGGAGATAGTCCTCAATCGGGACATTTTTGGACTTTTGATGGCCCATATTCTCACATTGGTGTCAGGGTAAAGGGGCAATTCACTCAATGCTCTGTGTGTCTAACAGGCAGGAAATATCCTGCTCTTGACTCCCAAAATGGAAGGAATACATTTGCTCTCATTGACTCCACCGAGCCCGTTTTCTGCTTCTTCCTGTCGAGGATTATTGCAGGCATAAAATAAAATTACTCTATTTTTGACATTCAGAGTCTTTTAGAGGTACAACAGGAGCAGTCTTTGACATGGCGTCGTTCCAGTTACTGTCAAGGCATTGTACTGAGACTGGAAGCCCTCTGTGTGGCTGTTAGTCAGTGAAGTGAGCAGGAGTGGGAAGATGTGCAAACAGGCTTTGCACTGTGCGAGCAGCTGAACGATAGCGCAGATTCTTTGTTCTTGTTCTGTCTTCAGAGCAGAAGTGAATCAACACAGTAAGACCTCACCCACCCAGACTCGGGGAGTGGGAGGAGGGATCCAGGTTGCTATGGTAAGGGTCATCCTGACTTCACCCTGATGGATGGCAGAGATTCTGTAGCTGAGGAGGAGTTAAGCTTGGCGCCATGGTAACAGGCCACAGACAGATAGCATGGGGCGGGTGCATGAAGTTGCTTGATTGATCTGACTCAGCCACTGTGGAAAAATATAGGTTCAGTACTGTTGGCTTAATATCATACTTGGAAATTGCTGTTTTCTTCCAAACAGCAGCTGCTGCACATCCGCATCCCACATCAGACGCATCAGCCCAAAGAATCCTCCCCTGAGGCAAAAGCTTGAAATGACCACAACTAATGTTGATATATTCATTGTGTTCGTTAAGATCACCAGACATGCAAGTGCAAATCCCCTAAATGTGTTGGAGTGTGCAGGCTCAAAATGACACCTCTGTTATTAATACATTTAAACCAATTATATGCTGTGAATTTGCAGCCAACACTTCTCCTGCCTGTGAAACATCCGTGTGTCATGACAGTCTGCTGCCTGCAGTATGAGGGTAGCCTGCACTGGAGGAAGCAGTGAGAGGGAGAGAGAGAGAGAGAGAGAGAGTGGGAGAAAGATGTTTCTCTGAAGCCCAGCCCCATCTTTTATTTATGACCCACAGGAAGTCCTTCAGCATGTCCTCTAGATGATACCCAGGAAGTAAGCACAATACGCAGCCGTCAGAGCACAAGTCAGCCTGACCAGTCACTGACAGCGAAATGGGGCGTGGTCAGCTGGGGGTCGCTGCTGGTTGTGGGGCCAATTTGGGAATCAATTTTCATGTTTGTGCTTTTCTTTATCTGTTTTCTTTTATTTCCAATCTGCTCTCCATGTGTCTGTTTCTCAGCTCCCCCAAAGTTCACCAAGATTCCAACGGACCAGATCGGCGTCTCAGGCGGTGTGGCATCATTTGTGTGTCAGGCCACTGGCAATCCCAAGCCAGTCGTATACTGGAACAAGAAGGGCAAGAAGGTCAACTCCCAGCGTATCGAGGTGGTTGTCACAGTGCACAATGGTTAACTCCTACTGTAGCAGCATGAGATACACAAGGCAGTATATAGTAAGGACAGAGATGTATGAATATATGAATGCAATATAGATATATGTCTAGATTATACTCTATATTCCTACATAGGTAGATGTTACAATGTTTATTCTTTCTAGATTAGATATGGCTTTTTAATACAAACTGTTATTATTTTGTTTTTGGTATATTCTATAAACTTCTTTCTTAAAGAAATACTTCAACATTTTGTGAAATTTGCTTGTTTATTTACTTGCTGAGAGTTGGATTAGGAGATTGATAATACTCTCTTGCCGCTATGCTAAACATGTAGCCAGATCTGTGAGTTGATTAGCTTTGCCTACCATCAAGACTAATAGCAAGAAGTATGAGTTGATTAGTTTAGTCTACTGTCCCATCAAGGCTAACAGCAAGAAGTATGAATTGATTAGTTTAGTCTACTGTCCCATCAAGGCTAACAGCAAGAAGTGTGAGTTGATTAGTTTAGTCTACTGTCCCATCAAGGCTAACAGCAAGAAGTGTGAGTTGATTAGTTTAGTCTACTGTCCCATCAAGGCTAACAGCAAGAAGTGTGAGTTGATTAGCTTAGCCTACTTTACCATCAGGACTAATAGCAAGAAGGACTAGCTAGCCTGGCCCTGTCCAAAGGTAACAGTAGAAGTTATAGATCATCTGTTTAATCTGTAAAAGACAGTTTTAACCTGGCAGGCTGTGGTTTTACTGGAGGTCCAGGTGCTGGAACTATTTTTTGGCTGGGCGCAGTGATTTCCTGGAGTCTTTTTGTCACTGTGAGATTGTCAGGATTAAACAAACAATAAATGAGGTAATAAATAATAATGTGTGAACCAGTTTGTCTAAGATGTGTTGTGTAGCAAAGTATATTTCAAAACTGACAAATGAAAATATGAAGCTCGTTGCCTAATACTTTATTTTCTCTCAAATGCACATTGCTGTCCCCAAGCTAAGATGCTAATTCCTGCAACTTATTCACATTAGAGGCCTGATTGTATGTCAAAACTAATGGTTAGTTATAGTGAATTTCAACCAGGGAACCAACACCCGGCCCCTCATGTTGGTGAGTATCGACTCTGCTGAAGTGTCCTTGTGCAAGAATCCCTGTGAGCTCAGCCTGACCTTGTGGAACGGATCAAAAGGAGAAGAATTTCCTTTATGAGAACAATAACATATTAAATTATTACTTCCTTAATAGTAATGATTGTGTTTATTCTGCTGAGGCTGATGTGTCTTCTTCTGTGGTTCTGTGGCTGTCCAGACTGTAGAGTTTGATGAGGGTGCAGGTGCCGTGCTGAGGATCCAACCCCTCAGAGCGCCCCGAGATGAGAACATCTACGAGTGTGTGGCACGCAACAGTGAAGGAGAGGTGTCTGTCACTGCAAAGCTGGCCATTATCAGAGGTAAGACACCCGATCACCGCACGCACACACGCTCCATCCTTTTCCACTTGAGTGGTGCTTTTCTTTCACGGGCACACCTGATTGCAGCCGTCCTCCCTGGTTCCCTGGGCTGTCAGCTGGAGGGTGTAGCGACAATAGAACCATACCACACCCTGCCACTCAGGAAGCTGCAGTCGACTGTTCTTTTTATAGTCCCTCTTGAGTGCGACCGAGCGTGATCTGGCCAAAGACAGGGCCCTCTAATGTGCTAGCTAAAGGATACTGTAGCATCCAAGTTTGCTGTAATTACTGTGATTCCTGGCTAGAGTTAGGGCATTAATCTAATGTGCACTACCTCCATGGAGGGAGACCTATCTAATGTGGTACTTCAACATGCAATGAATTTAAGTTACAGCATGTGGCTGCAAGCCTAGGGCCCGAGCACTGGCCATTCGCCCAGCGCGGCAGGAAAGGACAAAGAAATAGAGGACTGCTGCTATGGCTGTTACTGCACAAAGAAAAATCAGGGGATTAGGCCTCGGTTTGGCAGACAACCCATTTCTGCCAGGGGGACATTGAAGAAGAGGAGGGAAGAGGGAGGAAGAGGTCAAGGAGAGGTGCTACGGAGAGTGATGGAGGGAGAGAAGGTGGGGAGAAGTTGAGTTACACTACAGGATGGCGTGGAACAATAGAGATGAATGGGGTGGTGGAGGGGGTGTAGAGGCAGGAGATGGATGAGGATTGTGGAGCTGGCGAGGCTGTGTGGTAAGCAGAAGGCTGGTAGCCCAGGGAATATACTCCTGTCCATCTGTTAGCCGGCCCATCATCTCTGCACACACAGCCCCAATCTAAAGCACATTAACACATAAACTACACCTAGAGGGCAGGCCTCAATGTGTGCCTGTTCCTGCTTGGGTAAACTTTTCTCTCACTGAGGTCTGTGCACCAGGGCATCCTCTGTCCATGCCCTTAATAGAATACAGGACTACAATATATCTGACCCAAAGGGCCTACGAGACTCTCAGCTGTTACAAGACATAATATTTTTTCAGACACCAGATGAGGATGAACAGTAGACAATATTAATTTTGTTAGCTGACAGATTTTGCCCTGCAGTGTTTGGTGTCCCTTTAATATCTCAGGTTGTAATATGTGATCGTAGGCAATGTTTAAAATCAATGAGGAAATGTGTTTTATGATAATTCTATGGGATTTTAATATAATTTTACATCCGTTTGATTAGATTATTTATATTTAGGTATTAAAGTTATTGGATTTGCTGAAAAACGAGACATTTCATCCTTTAATTGAATTTCTATTGAAATGCCATTATCTACTGTATATCAGTAACTCCTATATATTATGTTTTTAATGACATCCTCTGTGTCTGTTTCCATGCAGACACAAGTTTCCTTGACACTTTGAGATTTAAATTATAAATTTCTATATGATAGATGTTCATTATTTGAACTTTCTTGCTGAGAGATTAAGATTTTCAGCTTGATTTGAGAAATTGTTTTAAATATGCCACTAAGCTGAGTTATCCCATATTTACCCAGATGTGACAAACATAGAGGAGGTGGAGGCTGTACCCTCATTCATATGTTCTGGCTGCAAACCCCTGTCTGCAATTCTAAATTTCGAGCTGGAACCTAAACCCTCTAGTCGCTCCTCTTTGGCTCCACTGGAGAGAATAACGCTCGCCTGACTCCAGACAAGCATCGTCTGCTATCTTTCACCTCTTGACTGGCCCGGTGTGCAGTTTTACAGAGATGGAGAGGTGCTGCCCCGCCCACCACGATGAGTGGCTGAGGGACGTCACTAACATAACTAAACTCAGGCTTGATTTCCTCTCTCTTTCAATCTGTGATCTATCTGATTGCTGTCAGTACACAACTTCCAGAGGTCCGTTACTTTATAAACCTTCCTTTATTTTCTGTTTATTTAATTATTCTATTATTTATTTACTCACATTTCCTTTCCCTCTTTTCTGAATACATAGCCTGACATCCATCTTATTTCTGTCATACTCCAGGTACTCCAAATATCCTCTATACTTTCAATGCTAGCTTGTTCACGGAGGTTAGTGAGGGTAACATTTGTAGGCTTCCAGATTATGTTCATATCCTTAATATGTGTTCAGCAGAATTTTCATATCTGTGACAATGTCGCTTATGAATCGTTGTAAAACAGCTTTTCCTCTGAGCTTTCTACAAATTTATCTTCACTCTGTTAAAAATCAATAAAAATATTTTTGAGGAAAAAAATATGCCAATAAGCATGAGCCTCAGCAGTGATTGCTATGGACAAAAAGCCGGTCAGAGGTGAGAATCAGAGTTACCAAATTTATATCACACCATCATTGCAACTGGGAACATAAGAATGCACCATTATTGCTAAGTTTATCTGAAATTGATCCAGAATTTGAAACTGTAGACTCTTCGAACTTCTGATTGGGTGATCAGGTTTCTTCGAAGCATAAACAAAAATTTAAGCCCTGTGATTGGATGCTTTTTACAGTGAAGCTCATAATTAACCTTTTTTTTAAAACACAGTTGCTCATCTTAGTACTTATTTATATGATTTAATACCCATCTAAGATTTAGAATGCCAGTCACCGAACTACATTTGAACACAACTCTTCTCCTGAACAAGTATAACTCTATGCTTGTGACTGTTTGACAATATGCTTTCAAAGCCTTGAACCCCTGCAATCGACTAGTAATATACTGTATGACAGCTCAGGTCATCCAAGGATGCTGTTAAGTGCACAGAAAATGTGTTTGGGTCAGTATTTTCAAGACATGGTCCATTGGAGAAAATGGAATAGAAAGGAGACTTTCCATTACCGAGCAAACCGCTGAAAAGTCTTTTCATCTCATCGCTTTGTGTAATGGTTGGCCGACACTAATAGCAGTGCTGTACATGGTGAGGGGCTTGTGGTTGAACACAGGATGTGGGCTCCTGCTCTTTAGGCCACCTAATGGATGGAGATGTGGTAAGTTATGGTCAGGAGATCATTCTTATTTTGCCTTCAACACGTCATCATTCCCATCCCATCACCTACTCTCTGTCCTGTTTCATCTTTCTCTGACTCCATCTTTGACTCTCGCAGCCTCTTTTTTTTTGGCCCACAGCAATGTATGTTTTTAATTTCTTCTCGCTTGTTTTATTCATTCTTTCATTTTCTCTGCCATCTATTCTGCCTGACCCTCACTCTCTATCCGGCTTCTCTCTCTCTCCTCTTGTTGCCGTTGCATTTTTACAAGCTCTCTGCTGCTGCCCTCACTTCCAGCCGCTCCAAACCCACCCTTATCCCCTCTCCATCCAGACTCCTCTTTTCTATGGACGCTGCAGTTGCGTCGTCCCATCTTCAAGAAGACGTGAATATCTGCAGCTCTGCATGTTTGAAAACCTCTGGTGGGCGAGAGATGTTTGCACATGGATTTCTTTGTTTATGAGTGTGTGTGCATGTGCATTTTTGTGTGTACGGCTGGTTTGTGCAGAGTAATCCTGATTATACTCACCTCCCAGTGTCCCATTTTAGAAGAAAGGGAGGCGAGGGATGGGGGGAGAGAGAAGGGGAGGAGAGATGTTCTGCCACCATGGCAAACACCCTTCAAATGAACAACAGAGTCAGATCAGTGATTCCCCTCAGGCGTGTGCTGCATTGGCAGGCCGGCGGCTCAATCGGCATTTTGGTCTGGAAACAACACAGAGTATCAACTCAGCTTGCGAGAGGATTACACCCCATGACACGAGAACTGTCTCTTTCATCACCTTCATCGTTCATCATTTCATTTATACCCCCTCAGCCTCACTGTTTCCTCCCTCCTTCTGTTATTTTTCTTTTTCCTCTCCATGCATGTTTGCGTGTAATAGGCTGTTCTGTGTGAGATCATTGAGGTTTGTGTGTACAGTCCCAGGGTGCTGGATCTGTGAGGGAAGCCAAAGTGGGGCTCAGGATCGCGGGGCACAAGGGTGTTTTCAGCGGGATTGATCTACGATGCTAAGTCCGATTCTGCATTGTATTGTGATATATTATCATAAAGCGCCATTAGCATTTAAAGTGCTCCCATTCAGCCCTCCTGCAGTCTATGTGAGTCAAAGCATTATGCCTCTGAAGACTGCTGAGCGCCGGCAGATTAATTCTGAATCAGGCTCCCTGAGATCGGCTTTTATTCGGGTTTCTTTCATGCACACGGCCGTTTCCCACTGAAATGAACAGAAACATGATGAGGCAACCTGCTTCTTAACCAGGACTAAAGATCATTTCATGTGAGGGAGCCGGTATTTGTGCGTATCTGTGTTTCGGAAATACAAAGAGAGATGGGAAGAGAAAGCCTGGACTCCTGTTTGTTTGTTTGCATCATATGCATTATGTGTTTGACTTTGTGTGTCTGGAAGTACCAGTATTTGTGTGCGCGCGTTTGCATGCGGACACACGCATTGCTTATGTGCCCAGATTCGTCTGGCTCCACCGTCTGGTTTTGGGCACGCGGCCTGATCGGCCTTCTGCAAACATAACCAGGCCAAAAATTACGCTTTCAACCTCTTGATGCGTACAGATACACACAAAAACAAACCTCCGGAGGACAATGCTGGTTGGTCCTGGCCGGTTTTTCACCCAAATGTTGTTGACACACACATTGTTTATTCACATATGCCACTTTTTTCCATAGACTGTCGTACCAATTTAACCAGGAGATGAAAAATAAGCAGTACTTTTGCACAGCAGTGTTTGCATTTGATAAATGATTCATTTGGTGAAAAGTGTGATCAAGGCCATGCCCGCAGTATCTATTTCAAGCAGCTGCTGACTCATCCAGGAGCCGGGCTGAATACCTGTAGCTCTACAGTCTCCTCTCCAGTGAACTGTACTTCAGTGCCCAGTGCAGCTTTCTGTCTGCTTTATCTGCTGTTTTATGTCCACTGCTGTGTATCTACTGGTATACTTAGAATATAGTATCACTAGCTTCATGTTTGCATTCATTTACAGTGAAATGACACTGATGTTCAGTTTCAGAAGCTAATTTCATATCATTTTAAGTAAAATACGTGTGACACAATGAGAGCACCTCAGCTCACATATCTACAAATCATCATTGATAAAAAATATATAAATATGAATAATATATTATTTCCATTGATGCAGAAGTTCAGGTGCCAGATACAGTGGTGGATCTAGAATTTTTCTAAATCAGGGGCCATAGAGGGGCCACATTTTTTTTACAGAGGGGCCAACTATATGTCCAATATTCATACACATTTCCTTATTCAGTAAGATGTGTACACAGAATATTTCACGAGTCATTCATTGTTTGCTGTTGGCTCCATAGCTTTTAGTAAAGACACACATAATTGAATACATTATGCAAATTGTGCCTTTTTCAAGCACACTGTGTACATCAAAAAAGTTTAGCAATTACTAGGATGCATAAATAAATATAAAACATAAGACACTTTGTTCCAATTATGTAATACATTAAATTTTTAAAAAATCTTTTTTTTACATTAAAGAAAATACTTATAAACTATATTACAGCATACACAACAGTTTAGAGGAGAAAAACTTGACACAATCAAGTATTTAAGGTGCAACCAAACAGAAAAAAAGACAGACAAGTGACAGGACAGGGGCACTTCAGGTGCCAATCAGATTTCAGCTGGGGCCAGTGTCCCTCTGGCCCCGCCCCTGGATCCGCCCCTGGCCAGATAACATGGCACCACTTATGGCCCATTTATGCTCTACATCAAAGATGGAGAATAACATCCCACTGGAGGACACTGGAATGAAGCACTTGTGCACCAAGAGAAGAACAAAATGATGCTACACCTTATTTTTGATTGACATGAGCTATGTAGCTACCATAACGCTATGCTAACAGATGTGATAGAACAAAACTCACCAGAAACATACAGTGTCTGGCTGATCTGTGGCTTTCTGTTTTCTTCTCTGTTATGATGGTTTCTGTCTGATAAGGTTCAGTATAAACAGACCAGAACAACCTTCTCCTCCATTTTCTCCATTACCAGGGTGATGGGTGATGAGTCCCGCCTCATCTAATACATCATTTGTTACCGGAAAAAGTGACAACCCCAGCGCCTTTTTGGAAAGTTTGTGTATTTCACAGTTGAAGTCCACACGAAAAGGTGGAGTTCTCTGACAAAGTCACTGGGTGCCTCACTTTTTCTCTCTCCCACCTCTCTAACGATTCAGTCCAAGGTCCACCCACACACTATATATGCAGCATTGATAAAGACCTGACTGGAATACAGAGCCTGAGCCCCTACAAACACACACACACACACACACACACAGACACACATGCCCTAAGCATGCTGCAGTGGCGTGCTCTAATTAACAGCCAGGGAGTCCGTGTAGTTTTAGCCGGCGGGGTGATAAAAAGACCATCTGAACCCTCTCAGGAGAGGGGTGTGGTTGAGGGAGGGCAGAGGGGGAGCAGATGTAGGCCTATCATATTCCTCGCCTCAGGGGAAATTGCCTCCTGACCTTCCTATCGATCCCCCATCCTGCCTTCCTTTCTCTCCTTCCCTTTTCATCAATGGCCGTCTACCACTAGCCTCCATTCAGGTGGATCATTAACATTGATCAGTCGACGGCAGCGGATGGGAAGCTGGGTGGAGGCAGGGAGGCTCTACGCACAGCACCGAGACTCTCGCTCCCACACTCTCCTCCTCTTCCTCCTCCTCCTCCTCTCGTCTTTTGTGGCATTTCTCCTCTCCTTCCTCCATCAGCTTGATATTCCTATCTGACGCAGCCTCTACAAAGCTGACGAGTGTGGAAAGAGAGGAAGAGAGCGATAGATCCTATCTCTACTCAGCCTCTCATCCCCAGTGTGTAGTGTGTGGAGACAGATGGTGTGCGTCTGTCATGTGGTGAGGTAGCAGGGGGCCCGGAGGAGGAGAGGAGTGGAGGTAAAAAAAACACCGACAGTTGACGTGGCCATGCTCTCATCTTGGACAGTGTTTGGCTTCAGATTTGTCAATAATGTCCCTTTTGAGCGAGCTAACATTTAGGGGTGTTTGTTGGCGTGACAATCAAGAGGCTCCTGGTGTTTTGATCTATTAGCCGACTGTGGTAATTGCTTAGCTTGCTGTAGAGAAGTGGAATATATAATTATAGTTGCAGGTACGGAGGAGGTGTCTATGTGAATGTGTGAGAGATAGAGTTGTTAAAAGGTTAAGGAGAGGAGGAAGCAGGAAGGCTGATGGATGCTCGATTGCGTGTCTGGCCATCTGGACTGTTGTCACAGAGCTGTTTAATCCCATTCACCACAGAGAGTGTACATGAATGTGTGTGTGTGTGTGTGTGTGTGTGTGTGTGTGTGTGTGTGTGTGTGTGTGTGTGTGTGTGTGTGTGTGTGTGTGTGTGTGTGTGTGTGTGTGTGTGTGTGTGTGTGTGTGTGTGTGTGTGTGTGTGTGTGTGTGAAAGCAACTGTTTTTCTGCCTGCACAGGTGCCCATTCTCTCGGATGTGAGTGTGTCTGTGCATTATTCCACACAACGCACAAATCTGTGAAGATGCTAATAAGAGCACAACTTTAGAAAAAATGTGTATCTGCACACACAAGGCGACGCACACTTATCCCCCCCCCCCAATGTAATCAGACATTTCCAGACACATCCCAGCTCGGCCTCCCTAATCGTTGGTACATTTTAACAATTACTGCTAACAAGTCCTTATTACCCCCGGTGCCCTGCCTGTTTTCTTGATCCCAGCTTCTAATTGCTGCCGCTGTTTCTGAGCAGCTCTGCATAGTTATTAGACAGGAATCATTATCACCATAGAGCCACATCATGGAAACTCACACTTCACTGCCACTACCACCAAACACCTGTGTTTATAGGTTAATAGTGCATATGTGTATGTGTGTGTTTGTGTGTGTGTGGGCATTTAAACTCCTGCTGACTGGGCGGTATGTTTATGCCCCTGTGGAAACGCTCTGTCACACACACTAAAACCTAGCTGTGCTTCCGCCCGCCTACTAGATCACCTAATGAAATCTATGTGGGAACAAACAGGCTTTAATGAGCAAGTGTACAGTGGCTCTGCTGTCCTCACCAGTATCTCTACTTTCAAGGGTCTGCGGATGTTAAAGGCAGGGGAACAGAGGCTCTCACATCACTGCGTGCGAGTCGTATATTTCATCAGAGGAGAAGGTGATGGCAGATCTGAGTCGGTCCAGGCTGATAAAACAGTCATTTGTGTTTCGAAAAACTGCAGCTCAAATGTCCCAAAAATGAGAACACACATTGGTTCATTACTGTGGATTTGCTCCAAAAGAAAGTGGTGTGTTGTCTTTATGGCAGTGATGGAAGTCTGTTGGCAGCGATAGTATAGAGATGGTCCACTTTAGAATGTAGGTGTGTAGGTAGGTGATACAAAATGAATGGGGCCCTATCCAGAGAGAGAATTTCCCCATGGGGACAATAAAGTATATCTTATCGATTATGTTGGAATGTTTTCTTTTCACTTCTGACATATAATAGATACTATTTGTGCAAACTAAGTTAAAATTTGGGCTTTTTTTGTCAAGAAGTATAGGTGAAAATAGTTGTTTTAGCCGTTTAGCTCCATTCACTCCCATTCATTTAGGACTCCTTCTTGAGCGCCCTCTAGGTGAACTGCAGCCGAGGGAGTGAAGGGCTAGAGGGGTAGAAGGGCTGTGTCGCTGGACATTCCACAACTTTTGTCCAAAAACAGAAAACCTTGTCCAAACTTTCATAGATGACGAGTCCTAATGACTTTGGTCATCCTCTGAGTTCTCCTCTGGGACCACCAGGTTGTGGGTTTGACTGAAATGTCTTGATAACTAATGGATGGATATCCAGGATATATCTGGTCCAGATATACATATTCCCTATAATTTATTCTAACTTGTGTTTTCACCTCCTGTAGTTTTTCATCTAGCATCGTCATCAGATCAAAATGTTAGTTTGATTTGATCAAATACCTGCAGACTAACAACGTTCCCATGAGCTTCAGCTGCACTTTTCTAATTAGTGAATGTTAGCATGCCAGCACATTAAACAAGGATGGTGAGCATAACGCCTGCTAAGCATCTGCATCTTAGCTTTGTTTCCATGAGCACGTTAACATGATAATGTTAGCATTTAGCTCAAAGATCGACTGGTCCTAAACAGCACAGAGCTGCTAGCATGGTTAAAGGTTCTAAACCTTGTTTAAATGGGCCATCATCTGTAAGTTCTGATCACTTTCCCCCTTTGTTTTCATCCTTCCAGAGGACTTGTTGCCCTTTGGCTTCCCCAGTATAGACATGGGTCCCCAGCTGAAGGTGGTGGAACGAACGAGGACGGCCACCATGCTGTGCGCTGCCAGCGGCATCCCTGACCCAGAGATCTCCTGGTTCAAAGACTTCCTGCCTGTCGACCCCGGCGCCAGCCAGGGTCGCATCAAACAGCTCCGATCGGGTAAGAAAGACAAGGAGTTATTGTCACATTACTTCATTTTGAAAATAAGTAAACAAACAAACAAGGAGTGCATCTAAAACTCAACATGGCTGTCAGGTAAAATCCCCGTTGTTCTAAATTTAGTGATTATCATGTTTTAATTAGGATTGAGGGATTACATGCTCCTCTCTGAGTTTATCTGCATCCTTTGGGAGTGGAAAAGCTTTTTAAAGACATAAAAGGATAATTGTGCCGTCCTTAAGCCAAGAAGAAAATGCTGTTTTATCAACATTTGGGAGGGAAGATTATAAATAGATGACAATTTACAGGCACAAATCTCCTCCGACGGTAGACCCTAAAAGGAAAAAAAAAAAACGCTGGGTCTATACACACTTATTACAAGTAGGTTGAAAACGTTCACACATTAGCAAAGTATAAATTAAATCTCTTAAATTCTCTTTTCTCAGATCTCCTAATCAACAGATAAAGAGATGAGAATTTCATCACGTTAGGTATTTATGAACTGATGCTGCTTTTCACCCACTCATTCTGCTACTGTGTGAAACGGCACAGTGTCTTAAAATCTTAATGTGAGATCACTTTACCACAGAAACCAGGAAACGAGGGAGGGAAGTTTTTCTGTGCGGCCAGACAGATGGGAAAGAGTGTGTTGTGTGTGTGTGTGTGTGTGTGTGTGTGTGTGTGTGTGTGTGTGTGTGTGTGTGTGTGTGTGTGTGTGTGTGTGTGTGTGTGTGTGTGTGTGTGTGTGTGTGTGTGTGTGTGTGTGTGTGCAGACAGATGAATCGTGAACACAGAAGCATCACATCTTGCTTTTTAGACCCTTTGTTCAGCTTTGTTTATGCTCCTCTGTATAGATGACACAGTGTCTCCTGCTGTAGGCAGACACATATTTCCTCAGCCTTTCTTGCCCAGTCGTCCTCAGGGGGAATTAAAGTGATGGTGAGGTGAAACCATTTTGTTGTTGCTTCATCCATATCCTCTGTGCTCCACCCCCCTCCAGCCCCGACATCTCTCCGCCGTCAGCCGATAACCAATCACTAATACCCTCTGTCAACCTCGTATTTATGTTTGACCTAATTTAGGGGTATCACACTTTAAGTTGCTGCTACTCACTGTTGCTACACTCTACTATTCAAGCTTTCCATTTGTGCACAGCACACATGCATTTTGTGACGCCAACAGGTCGGATTCACTAGAAATTCTCAGTAAGTTCTGAAGTGAAGTGTGTGCCTGATCTATCACCACCCTTTGTTTTAGGGCTGTGACAGCACCGCAGAAAGGTCTGGCTGAACCCATTATCATTCTGGAATTAGGGACAGAATGCACTACCTTTTTAGTGTGTCTTGAAACCAATCACAATTGTCTTGGGTGTGCTAAGCCCGGGATGTAGTGAGGGAGCTCTTGTGCTCTGCAGGTAGCAGAAGGGGAGGAGAATGATGACTGAAATAGTCACAGTGACTGCAACATCTTCTGGGTGAATTGACCGCACCAGGCAGATTTTATCAGCTATAACTAGCTAATTTGTATAAATAATAACTTATTAATAATAAATAATAACTTATTTTGTGTTCGTTGAAAAGCATGCAGTTGATGGCAACATACAATATATTATGCAAAGGTACGTGTCCTAGGCAAGATATACAGCAAAATGTAGAGGACATGGAAATAAAGGTACAGCATTACTTTGTGTTGATATGTAGAACTATTATCCCTATTATACTGCAGTATGAAAGTAAAATCAGAGATATTCCAGTAGTATAGACATAGTCCACTCTAAAAACCTCCAGGTATGTAGGGGGCGCTCACGAGGTAGACCAAAATGGTTAGAAACGATACATATAAGGTCCATTATATTATTTTTTGCAGCTTCAGTTGTTGTGAAATACCTTTATTTAAATAGTTTTGACGTCATGCACAACAAACCACTATACAGCATTAATAGTCAGTGGAATATCTCTGCTTATTAACCAGATCTACATTTTGCCTCCTGGTCCTCCTTTAGATCTTCATTCATTCCGGGTAAATTGGAGGAAATGTGTCCTGTCACAATCACTCGTAACAGTAAATCCTTAACTGACCAATCAGCAGTCATTAGCAGAATGCTAGCGGTTTGTGGGCAAAATCTCCAACTAAAAAGGACATTAGTATGTTTTCATTTCACTTCTGAGATATAATCAATACTACATTTGCACAAACTAAAATACAATTAGGGCCTCTTTGTCTAGAAGTAGGTGAAAATAAATACTTTAGCCATTTAGCTCCATTCACTCCCGTTCATTTAGGACTCCTTAGAGAGCGCCCTCTAGGTGAATTGCAGTCGATTTCGGTACAATGGAATTAATAAGGAGTGAACAGGCATAATGTAGAAGGGCTGTGGTGAAATGTCAATGATGAATGATCAAAACTTTTGGATTTGGACGATGTTACGTTATTTCAGCAAGAGAGGTTAGATTTATGCATAAGTGTTTGTAATTTTCCCTTTAAAGGAGAAACAGCTTTGAGGGTGGGGTTGTGCTGTTTGGCAAACATAATGCTATTGTGGGTTTGGCTGGTGTTCCTGGACTATAATCAAATCCCATAAAGAACAGGTCAGACTCATTAGAATAAAATATTTTGTGCCTTTCTTTCTTTCTTTATTTTTTTTTTGGGGGGGGGGTCACATTGTGACCAAATAAATGGTTGGGGAAACACTGTACATACAGTATACAGTATACATGTATGTATGTATAGCGTTGCAGATAACATTGCATGGCGTTACGGCGCTACCTTGATGAACAGCATACATTATAGCACATCCAAACACACTGTTGAATCTGTTTTTATTACCATTGTGCTCTTTAGGTTTTAAAAAAGATAACAGACACAACCTTTCAAACCTTTATATAATCAGTATAGCTCTAGCTCTTGCATGCTGCATAAACATGTCGATAAACCCAGATACTATGCAGTTTGTGTGGGTGGAATCTTCAAGCAGCTTTGCTGCTGCAGGTGAGACTATATGTACTGCAAAAAACTAACTATAAAATCGAGGTCCCCAATAATGACAAACACTAAACAAATGTTTCCTGTTCTCTGCTTTCAATTTATGGGAGAGTGTTGGTGGCCCTGGAGCTACAGATTAACAAAGTTCCCTCACAATAGTTTTTATTTTTTTATGCCTGCACCACAAGTATACACTTGTCCATCGGTCCGTAGTCCATACATTACATGGGTATGGTCTATCCACATAAACCAGCACAGAATTCAATGACGTTTCACACTTACAGTACTTTGCAGGGGTCCTAAAGGTGTGCATCAAATAGTTGTCTTCTTCATTTTTCTTATTTTTACATTTTTATGCACATTTGACCTTTGGCGATTTTTATGCCATTCTGCTCTTATTCTGCTATGATAAAGGTTATGGTTTATCCACATCAGCACTAATTGACTTCTTCCAGTAGCGGGGGCATCTTTGTCCTTGAACACACATTTTCTAGTTGTTTTCTCTCTTAGTAAGTCCAGTATATTTAGGTGTACATTACAGTGAATACTTAAATATGCGTACATGATTTAGCCATCGATCATAATAAGTTCCACGTGGTCTGCTCCGAGAATCATTCTAGTCCCTGTAGGGTGTCACACAGCGACATGACACTGATTCACCGTTACAGAACATTAGGCCACGTATCACATCAATGAAACAGCAGCAAAACAAATTGCTCAGTGAGATTTGCCACGGTTTAATAGGATTTCAAATCACCAGAAGCATCACAAAGCCAAACAACAAAATGCACTGTATAATGAACCAAACACTGCAGTGAAATGACTTGGAGGAAATCAATTACACCTGAGGTAGGCACAAGATAGTACCAAGATGTGTTATGGATGAAACACTCCTTTAAGATCTGTTTAATGGGGACACCTTCCAAGTAATGCCTCTGATTTAGTGAACGGCTGCCAACGCTGGTTGGAGCGCAGCCAGGCATCTGTTTCGGCCTACAAACATTCTCTCTGTCTTTCCATTCCTTTCTCTGTTGGCTCTTGGAAATATTTTTATGGCCCATATCAGTCAGGGTGAAAAATGGCATTGAGAATGACTGCGCTCAAATCCCACAAAAGATGACTCTCAGCCATTTCACAGCCCACAAGTTCGTCCCAGTGCAGGTGACTGTCCAGAAGGTTGCCTCTGAGCGCCATGGGTACAAACCTAAAGCCTGCATGCACACACCATCGGTGTCCTGAGGAGGGAAACATATGGCGCAGTATAGAGTTGAACTTCACATGACATCTTTATACCTCAATGAAAACATCCATTTATTTTTCATGCCATCTGCTGCACCAGTTTAGATGTGCGTGAGGAGAACCACGACAAGCTATCTGTCATTTGCTAACATTTGGGACAGAGATTTGGAGTTTACCTAGGCACATACTGTAGCAGCCTTTGTAGACCTGCACTCCACCAGATGGCATGCAATATGGACCCTGAGGTTGACTGCTGGGTATTTGATGGACCTGTCGTTATAGTAACGGTCATGGTTTCGGCCAATTTTATCTGAAGAAAAAAGGGAAAAAAAGTTTATTTTCTTTAAATCAGCTGCACAGTACTTGTGCGATAGTTTGACTCATGACACAAATACAATTTTCTCACTTTACAGGCATCCCTAAAAATTATTTAAGCCTTTTTTTATTGAATGGGGTGATCAGGATGGATCAGAATGAGGCCTGAGCATCACTGAATACTTTTTCCACAGAGTTTACTTTGTTCCTGTTCTGGCTCTTAGTCAGCAGGATGCCCCAAAACAGATATCAGTTCAATTTGGTGGGAAAATAGTATAAGAAACAAATTATTATTATTATTAGTAGTATTATGGTGAGGATCCAAGATTTCTTAAAGGATTTCTTAAAATGACAAAATACACAAACCCTTTTACAAATCATATTTCTGGACTTTGATTATTCTGGGATTTGTTACACTTCTTATCTAGTTTTCATATCCGATTTTATGGATGTATTATAAATCAGGGCACAGCTAAATCTGCAAGGAGTCAGTAAAAGGCAGCAAGTAATGATTGTTTTCATTATCGATTAATCTGCTTATCATTTCCACAAAGAATCGATCACTGGTTAGGTCTGTAAACTGTCAGGTAATTGTGACAAAAATCTGCTGTTTGATCATCAGCCCAAAACTTAAAGCTAATGTATTAAAGTCTAAGACACATATTCACATCTGAGAAGCCAGTGAATATTTCACAATTCAGCAAAAAGGAAGTCAATCTATTAATGCACTACTAATTCTAAATTACACTGTATGGTCAATAGCTATCATTATATACATTTTTTTTTCAGTGACACCCGTGGAAAACCTATAAAAACATGATAACAGATACAGAGGAGATTTTACAGTCCAAATGAATTAAACTACAGTATATTATTGTTGATAAATGTACTTTATACTATAGTACTATATACTACTGTATTATTGTTGATAAATGTTTATTAAACAGTGGAATAACTGATATACTATAAAAAAATATTAAAAACAACTACATTTCAGATTAATCTCTGTTGATTCAGGGGTTTTAGAGACAAACAATTCAACCACTAACAATAACATTTAATCCTACACCGGGATTTGAACCCATGATCAACGGTGCTAACCATTACACCACCGGTCTGTTAGATCAGTGGATGTGAGGAGATTCTGCTGCTTTGCACTGCTTTCTCATTGTGACTAATCTTTCAAAAAGACTATGCATTATGTTTGATGCAATTAAAAAAACAACCAAATTTGCATTCAGAATTAGAGTTTAAACGTAAAACTTACTAAAAAACTACTAAGATTTCCCTTCAAATTACAAAGAAAAATTACAAATTTTTAGTATGGGCATAATATTTAATTACAGTTAATTAGTGTAATATTACATATATTTGTAAGTAATTTAAGAAAGAAAAAAATACTGTATATGGTTATATGATCCCAGTTAAAAGTTCATGTCTCCTTGTGGGAGCCTTGGAATCCAGGTGATCTGCTTGACCCAAATATTCTGGCAGTGCTATCAGGTTAGTAGCATCTATTGTCATCTGATCGGGTGAGTCTCTGCCCAGCAGACATAATACACCATTCACATTTTCACAGCAGCTCAATTTACCGGAGCCACTTCTCATTCTGGGTCTGTCAGCAGCTTCTAGCCTCACCAGCAAACAGCTCTCCCTCCTCTTATCTGTCATCTTACACTTTCTCTCTCTGCAGCTCTTCATCCTGCTGTCATTCCGTTTGTCCAGCTATCCGTCCACGCCGTGTGTTTTTGTAGCAGCTTTCTATGTATATATGCTGAACCTATGTATGGTGATGGCATGTTTTGCATAAAAGAAGATCTCAAACGGCGATCTCAAATCCATGCTGATGGTTAACCATACGAGCTGCTTCCAGCTGTCAGATAGGTTCCTGTTTGCAGAGCTGCACCTGTCCGGCTCCATCTCCTCTACACTCTTTCTCTGGCTTCTCTTTCTGTCTCTACCGTTTTTCTGGAGAGGTGTCTAAGCTTGTAGAGGCAGATCATTTATTCCTGTTTATCTCCCAGCTCTGCCCTGTACCACACGGAAATGAGAGAGGGAATAACGGAGAGAAAGAGGAGGGCACCAGCTCTTTACTTTCATGTAGCAGAGGCAGAGGCGAATGGATGACAGCTCCAGCTAGCAGGGCCTCAGCTCACCAAGCACAACCCTAAAGTGTGCCCCAGCTGGGAGAGAGGAACAAGTCAAACCTCCTCCCCTCTAAGCCTCCCAGAACAGGTCCTTAAACTTTAGCTGGTGTGTGGTATGGAGATTCACTGACACCTAAACTGTCTCTGTGGAACCTTTTAATGCTTAAATGGACATAATTATGATTTAATGTTCCATCTTTAGGATAAAAGCACCACATGTATGCGTCTGCAGTGCCTGTAAGTGCATTTACTAGTGTTAGGTTTCACTTTGAGGCATTTCTGCTTTCCTTAAGTACAGGGCTGCAACTATATTGATTCATTTTCTTCCCTTTATTTCTTCATTAATCAATCTGATCTATTGGTTGCGTGACTTTTTCAAATGCCTCATTTTTCTTTTCTTTATTTTATTTATTTTACTTTTACTTAACCAGGGAGTCTTGTTGAAATTTTAAAAATCCTTTTTACAAGAGAGACCTGGCCAAGGTAGCAGCCAATCACACATTAAAATGCAACAAATACATGTTGTAGAAAAATCTACAATAAACCAACATGAAATATTCATACATAGTTCGCTCAACAAAAACAAGCACGTCGCCATCACCACATTCTTCATGATGCCTTTAAACTTGTCAGTTAAATACAAGCACATCTAATTTTAGATCCTTTGCTAAATTGTTCCCTGCCCATGGTGCGTATATAGGAGAATGCAGTTTTTCCCTAGATTTGTCAAAACTAGGGGTTCATTGAAAAGCAGCCACTTAGAGGAGCGTAGCTGGAAACTACCAGAGCGAACACAGAGAAGGGAACAGAGATGATCTGGAAGTTTACCTTGAAAACCATAAAAAAAAATAAAAAAAATCAGTTAAGATAACCAGAGAATGTTCACCATGTTTTTCACTTTGACTACAATAATGAACTGATTATCTGATCAAATCAATTAATTTCCTGTCAATCAACTCATCAGTTAATCAATATTTACATTTTATGATCATTTGCACCTCTACTGTTTTACATATTATCATCAGATTTAAAGTAGTGCCTCTTAGTATCTAGGAAACAACATTTATTTTGTGGTTTGATGTTTTTGGAGTGTTCATACATGCATCCGTTGGACCGTCTGTCCTGTTATTGTGAACATGATGTCTCAGGAACACCTTGAGTGAATTTCTTCAAATGTGGCACAACGGTGTACTCAACAGCTCAAGAATCCATGCACTTATTATAACGACATTTCACATTACATATCCAAAAGGTCAAAGGTCAATTTTGCTGTGGCATCCTTACGTTCTTTACTGGCCATTATTCAGCACCCTAACTCAGGAAAGGAAGGGGAAATAGCGTCCATATTTCACATTTATCTAATCTTATATGCCCACCATGAAACTAATTTAATTTATAGATTTTTATCTAATCTTTATATTTCTGTGGTGCTGATTTAAAAAATATCTGTGAAGGATTCACATTTTAGAAGTCATAGCTTCTTCATGTCCTGTCAGCTTTATTACCTAAGCATGTGAACACACAGAAGAAATTTGACCATGTATTTTATGCTCTCACACACACTAATAGACACACAGCAGAAGATCGTTGGTTTTGCTTATACTGAGCTTCAGGTGATTGTCATGCACCATGTGATGAAGCTCTCCATCAGTCCTCTGTGCTCCTCTTCAAAAGGTATTCTCTCAGTGAAGACAGCAGTTTCCCTCTGGAAATTAGTCACTGGAATTATAATTTGTCATTAGCCAAGAGCTACACTTACTGGTAATATGTGAGTACACAGAATTTATTTCATTTATTTATTTTAGCAATGTCTTCAGTGGAGTATGATAAGATTTTCTGTTTGTCTACCTAGTTTAAAAAGTAATTAAAGTTCACCAACATGACAAAAAAACAAAACAAAAAACAGCCATATTTTCTCAGTCATCTCTGAGGCTACAAGCCACGCAGACGATTTACGGTGCAGAATTTATGTGCAGATGTTTTTGGTTCACATTGCCAGCAATAAGTCAGACTTGTTCCCAGTGAGAGTTGGACTCCATCAGGGCTGCCCTTTGTCACAGATTCTCTTCATAATCTTTATGGACAGAATTTCTGTGCTTAGCCAGGTGGTGGAGGGTGTCCGGTTTGACTCAGGATTGCTTCTCTGCTTTTTGCAGATGATGTAGTCCTGTTAGCTTCATCCTGCCGTGACCTCCGACTGTCACTGGGACAGTTTGCTGCTGAGTGTGAAGCAGCTGGGATGAGAATCAGCACCTCAAAGTCTGAGGCCATGGTTCTCAGTCAGAAAAGGGTGGATTGCTCACTCCAGGTCAGGGATGAGTTGCTGCCCCAAATGGAGGAGTTCAAGTATCTCTGGGTCTTGTTCACGAGTGAGGGAAGAATGGAGCAGGAGATTGATAGAAGGATCGGGGCAACATCTGCGGTGATGCAGACGCTGTGCCGGTCTGTTGTGGTGAAAAGGGAGCTAAGCTACAAGGCAAAGCTTTCGATTTACTGGTCAATCTACGTTCCTACCCTCACCTTTGGTCATGAGCTCTGGGTAATGACCGAAAGAACAAGATCGCGGGTACAAGCAGCTGAAATGAGCTTCCTCCGCAGGGAGTCTGGGCTCACCCTTGGAGAGAGTGTGAGGAGCTCAGCCATGCGTGAGGGCCTCAGAGTGGAGTCGCTGCTCCTCCACATCGAGAGGAGTCAGCTGAGGTGGTTCGGGCATTTGGTTAGGATGCCCCCCCCAGACGCCTCCCTGGGGAGGTATTCCAGGCATGTCCCCCACTGGGAGGAGACCCAGGGTAGACCTGGGATTCGCTGGAGGGATTATATCGCTTGGCTGGCCTGAGAACGCCTTGGTGTACCCTCTGAAGAGCTGGAGGAGGTGGCTGGGGAGAGGAAGGTTTGGGCTTCTCTGCTGAGACATAAGATATTTGTGTGTGTGTGTAATTTGGGTAAAACTCCTTTAAAACTGGTCTGCATCTCAACCGGCTATCGATTCTAAAAGCATATTAATGCATTATTAATAGTAGTTAAGATCCATTTTTAGATACAAAACACATTGGTGTGTGTATGTGTGCGTGTGTGTGCGTGTGCGTGTGCGTGTGTGTGTGAATGTGTGTGTGTGTGAGCGTGTGTGTGTGAGTGTGCGTGTGTGTGAGTGTGTGCGTGTGTGTGAGTGTGTGTGTGCGTGTGTGTGTGTGCGTGTGCTTGTTTGTGATTTTTTTCCTCTCCTCCTGCAGCAGAGTGAAATCCTTGGTTTCTTGTTTCTTTCGGCTTCGTATCAAAGTCAGCTTGAGATAAATGCGACAGAGCAGGCTGAAACACCAAAAAAAAAAACGAAAAGAAAACAGATCTGGTAATGCAAAAAAAAAAAAGAAATAAAAAATTGTAAAAAGCAGTAAGAATAGCACCCTGTGGAACAAAAGAGTGCCTGACAAGTGCTGTGTGTAATTATAGCACATTAATGGAGACACTGTTTACCACGGTGGGATCAGGGTTGGAGGATAAAAACTGAGGAGGTAAAAGAAACGAGTTGAGGAGGTAAAGAGCGTTGTCAGGTTGCTGCCGTGGGGTAAAGCTGTAGAGCTGCTGCCTGTTAGCTCTCAAGATAGAAACAGGCTTTCTTCATGGCACCAGTGAGCTATACCAGCTTATAAAGGAGTATACAACAAAAGGTCCTTGTCGTGTCATCTGAGTATATAAAAAATCATTTTGGGACTTGTTTTTGAGTTTCAAACTTTTTTGAAAGAAATGTAAGATTTCCTAACATCTTTCCATCTCTGCTCAGAAGAGAGGAAGAAAAAATTCAAGGTTGTTCTTGGTTTTGCACAAGAGCACCACTGGTTCAGATCGTGCCTCACAAATGCAACAAAGCTGACTTTATTGGATGCTGGAGCGATAGAGGAGAGAATACCGCAGGGTCAGAATGTAACCGACAAACATCTCTGGATGAAAAGGAGAGAGGATGCTAAACGAAGCAGACAGCCACGGGAACATTTTCTGCAAACTCGGCTGAACGTGTTTCTTCTTCTCTTCTCCGTCTTGCAGGAGCGCTGCAGATTGAGAACAGCGAGGAAACAGACCAAGGGAAGTACGAGTGTGTGGCCACCAACTCTCAAGGTGTGCGCTACTCCTCCCCTGCCAACCTGTATGTGCGAGGTAGGACCTTAACACAGAACACACATGCACATGCACACACATGCAAAGACAGACACGCAGAAATCACCACAATTAAGGTGCTCTTGGTAGAAATAAAGCTATTTATTTTCCATAAATGTGCTCTTAAATGAGTATTACTAACCCATCCATTGTCTACAGTATATGTTGACTCTGTTGTTTGGTATTGCTCACAACCACCATTAACTAGTCCACCTTAAACCTTGGTGGGAGTCCCTGCAGTAGAATCCAATTGAACATGAAGCTGGGACTGCACCTTGGTTTAACTACATGGAAACATCACTGATCTGTCTGTTAAAATGGTTTCTGTACAAGAGGAAAAAGTTGCACAAAAGATGCACAGATTTGATCTGAAATTGAATTGAATGATTTTGGAAGTTAATCAATCAGGCTGTAATTTATTCTTAGGTATGTAAATGCATCATTTGGCTCCAACGTGATCTCTGTTTAACTGATTCTAGCCGCTGGACTGTGGCTCAAAGATCATGACCAATGTTCAAATTTATCATTAATAGTTTCTATTGTACCTATCAGAGAAGTGTGTGTACGATGTGTGGCTGTTCGGAAGTAGTGTGTGTGAGATGTGGTGGAGTGAATGGCTTTGCGCTGGCCGTTTTTATTCTCTCTGTGTTTCCCCGTTCTCTCTCTCCCCCCCTCACGTCATTGTGTTCCGCATCAACCCCCTTCCATCCCTCAGAGCTTCGAGAAGGTTGGTGTGCTCTTTCTTTTCTTTTGTTACTCCTTTGTTTCAGAAAGCTTCACTTATTGAAACAGAGAGAAACAAAAAAAAAAAACACAAAAGACTCTGAAGTAGATTTGAAGTGAAATGATTTTCTCTCCAAAATGAAGAGACTTGATTTCTCTAAAGCTGCTGCGATGATGAAGTGGTCTGCCTACGCAGCAAAGTGCATTGACTGCATTGTGAGGCCTTGTGTGCAGAACCCTTGGTATTGCCTTCACCCCCCCCGATCAATGTTTTTCTGCATGGTATGATCTTGTTGTCATGGAGACCCAAGAATTGGAAGATTAAAAAGAGGTGATGTTTGCATGGAAGGAGTGAGAAAGAAAAAGAAACGAGCACCACTTGCATGTCTGTTGACTTGCATGGCACAGTCTGTGTTCACGCCTATTGATATGCTCGGATTAATATTACTGAATCTGCTGTCTTGTCATGTCTTTCCACTGTTTCTGTATCATTACAGTGTATGTGCGATGTTGTGTTTCAACCCCCATGTCATCCTCTCCAGTTCTGCACTTGTTGCACTGAGTGGAAAATTTGCACTCACGGTCATGCTTGTATGTGCCCTTCTGTTTTTAAAGTCATATGTGTTGTGTAGGTCTGCAGGAGAAACATCATTTATTTTGCAAAATTCATGACATGGACTCAAGATGGTGAAATAACCATCACATCACCTGAGGTGAAAAGTAAATAAGAAAAAAACAAATTTACACGGCGACATACGAATTGAAAACAATCTCCATACATACTGATCTGCAAAAAGTATGTATGCCAGGGCAGTAGATGGTGGTGTAACCTTTCAAAATCAATACCAGAGAATAAGATCACAGTGGTGGTTCAGCAAATCTACATTAGAGGAGCGTTAATAAACTCAACTGTCTGCAGCACAAACAAAACCGGAAAGTCTGACGTTGTTTTTTTTTTTTACATGAATAAAGCTAGAACCGTAATATGCATCCGTGAAGCTGGGCTGTGACATCATTGTTTTAAGAGGAGTTGCGTTTTGCCCGTTTACACGGCGACGGCGGCGTTTTCAAAATATTACACTCTGGAACCCGTTTTCAAAAGTTTGTGTTTTCAGGCCCCCAAAACTGCGTTGTCATGTAAACAAACGACCACAACGCAGCAAAAGTTTACTGTTTTTGGGCAAAACAGATGTTATGTAAACGGCCCCTAAAGCACATAGTGGTAACAGAGTGAAGAAATGCCAAAACCGATAAAGCCCCATTACCATGCATGGTACCGGTTATATGGTATCTGGTACTTTTCTTTTCTGTTTTCGTTTTCCATTGATGATGGTACCTCCTCAGGTCAGATGGGCATAGTGCGAAACTGCCGTGGCGTAGTCTTCAACGCGACACACGTCTCTCGTGATCCTCTCATCAGATGCAATTTTTAAAAACGTTATGGTCGCTAAAGTAGCTTCGCTGTTTGAGTGTGGCGGCCATTGATTTGTGCTGTGCAGGATATTCCAAGTGTGCCGGGCATTGACCAGTCAGTGGTCTGTAACGTTTCACGTCACCTTTTAGTACCTGCTCAGCTCGCTTAGAACCGCAAAGAAGGTGGCACTAAAAAAGTAGCACCAGGTACTTTTTATAATGGAAAAGCAAAAAAGGCGAGTCCAGTCGAGTCAGTACTACACAGTGGAAATGGGGCTAAGGTTTACTTCCACAGTAGATTTACCTATGTACTGTACTTAAGTACAGTTTGAGGTAGTTGTACTTTTCTTGAGAGTAATACTCCTCTACAGTTGAGTAGATATGATGTTTTTACTCCTCTACATTTATTTAACAACTTAAGTTACTTAATGAATAAAAATTTGACTTCCTGTAAAGGATGATGCATTGTTTTACATAAGAATACACACCATTATAATTTCTTAACATTACTGTAGCTCCAACTCGACCGGTTACAGCAATAAAATGCACATGTATTCATCAATAATAATACTAGAGGGGGCTCTGCCAAGGCCCAACAGTCCCTTTTAATTAAATGAAACCCTAACCCAACTCCCAACAAGACATGTGTTCCATCAAAATGACTGCCAGCAGGGTTCTGTTCAAGTAAGAGAAAAAAAAAACATCATGGATCCACTCCTTTTTCTGGATCTACTCCAGAATTCAACAGTGTATTCTTTGGTACATGCCCAACTCTTCACCACTCCACCAAGTTTCATGAAAATACATCAGCTAGTTTATTCATACAAAAACATTCAGAAAAGCCTTTTCTTGCAATGTAGAAAAAAGTAGAAAAAAAAGTCCTGAATCCCCCTTTTATCCAGATCCAGTCCAAACTTTAATGGGTTCTTGTTAAAAAAATCTGCCTGGTAGGTTTCCTGTAATCCTGTGGTGAACACAGCCTCCTTGGTGGAGGTAATAATAGCAGTATATGGTAAGACTAGCAGGGGCCATTTTATGAGCACTCCATCTTTTACATTTAATAATTTACAGTGACGAATTACAATTTAATGAATTAACTAGACAGCTCAAACCTCTCAGCCTCCCCATTATGTCAAAGCAACAGTCCAATGATAGTCCGACCCTCATAAAGTGACCCCTGGACCATACAAACCTGCCAAGAGAATCTGGAATCACATTGGTATCACTATTAGTTTGATAGTTATTATTATAAGAAAAACTATATTTCACTAATGATGGTTTTCTTCAGGATCTAGATCAGTAACTTTTGAAGATTCGTCAAATTTGACACCAAACTGAATCAGCAGAGTTTCAGCTGCAATTCGATGTTGGTTCAAGTCTGTATCGTTATTATTATCTGTTATCTCACAGTAGTGAGATAACAGATAATAACAGAACAGATAATTTTCTGTTAGCCCTATAGATTTAAACATTCTGGATCACCACATCCAGACTGTGACTTGGATCCAGATCAAACTTTAAGGTGTGCTAGAACTCATCTCTCATCGTGTCATTTTTCTACATGCATTGTTGACATTATCCATGAAGTTAGAAGCAAAAATCTTGCAACCTTCCCTGTTCCACACTAGTGAAGAAATCTGGATCCGGATGATGATCCAGATCACCACCAAAATCTAATATACCTCTCCAAAAAATAAAAGAAATCATCAAATCTGTTTATAATATTTGAGTGATCCTGCTGACAAACAAACCAACAGCAGTAAAAAATCTAACCTCCTTGTTGGAGGTAACAATAAAACTCTGGCCTTGCTCTTTTCAGGACTCTCAGGGGTTTTACTGCTACAGCTTTGCTTCTTCCGGCATCACTAATAGCAGCTAATGTGAGCTAGCTTTAGCACACATTAGCTAGATTTTGTTTCTTTTCTATTAGGGCTACTGCTATGTTATATTTTAGCATTTAGCATCCACGCTGCCTCTGTACTGTGATACAACCTGTGCTGTATCTTGCTGGATGTTGCCAAACACTCAAACATGACTGACATTTGAAATGAATGCATTCACACAGATATGGAGGGGGGATATGAATGATTCCCTCTCACTACAGTGCTTAATGAAAGGCCCCGTCCTTGAGACGGACTGGATGGTGCTGGGTAAATGTCAGCTCGGATAGGGGCTGAGCGGCTGTACAGCAGAGCTGAGATACAGCAGTAATCCTTATGGCTATCCCCAGCCTGTAGCCTCCGGACTCCATGCAGAGGACAGGACCAGCTAATAAAGATTGAAGATTCTGGCTCCCTCAAAACTGTAGGAATTTGGAGCGGAACCATGCGGCCCGGCTCGATTAGCTTTAAGCTAGAGGCTCAGTGGGTGTGTGAAGGATTATCCCTTGTTATGAGCTCATTTTATTGTAAAGAACTCGACTGTTTCTCTAAAGTGGGATCTGCAGTTTTTCCGTCTCTGGTCCCGACTGACTGATTGTTTTTATAAATATTGATATTGTTAACGTTTCCGATCATTGAGATTCGTCACGTTCATCCTGTTGCTCATATTGCTATTATGTTATTATGACTCTAACTGATAGCGTTGTGACCTGCTGTTATCTGTCTTGTGCATGGAGCTTTCATGGAAGCCGTCTGTCTGTCTGTCTGTCTGTCTGTCTGTCTGTCTGCAGCATGCTCAGACCAGGAAACGCCTGCCCACTGATGTGTGTTTTCTAACAGATCTACCTGTTTTTTGTCTCTTTGTCTCTTGTCTGTATCCAATTCTGGGCATCCTTTGGCTTTTTTTTTTCTTCCTACAACTGTTCCAAATGCTTTGTACTGAATCTGTTATTCATGAACTCATAGCGACATCACAGCAACTTTTATTTTAAAATTTAATTTGCTGAAATCATACAAAAATGTTAACTTCTATCCGATTGTCTCTAGATTCTTTGAGTGGGGGGGATGTGGCCCGTGAAGATTCCCAGTAATGATGTTACACATTAAGGAGCGGAGGTTGTGCAGCAAATTTCAAGCATATTTTCTTTATTGATTTGTCTTTCATTTGATTTTTTTTTATTTCATATATTTATTTGACATATTATTTAAAGTAGAATTACTACTACAGACAACTTTCTGTAGGGTTTTAATGTGCCTTTTTTTATTTGTAATCTATTTTTATCTCCAGTCTTTTTGCAGAGTTTTTTGACAATGTTTCTGCTCTCTTTCTGCCTTCCCTTTCATTCTCTCCTTCCATGCAGAGATGTTAGTCCGTTACTCTCTCTGTCTCTCTCTGTTTCCTGTCTTGTGACCCTAGGGTATCCTCTTCCTCTCTCTCTCTTCCTCCAACATCCAATCTCTACTAGTTTTTCTTTTTTCTTTTTTTTTTCTTTATAGTTTTGAAGCACCTATACTCTCTGAATGGGCCTGGCTCTGGTATACAGCCGTGTTTTTAAATAGATCCATGTGTTTTCTTCTTCCTCGCTCCTCTTTTCTTCCCCCCTTTTCCCCTCCTTCCCCTAAACCCTCTTCTAATCCTCTCTTTATCTCCATTTCCCTGTCTTTTCCCCTCCTCTCCCTCCCCTTTTTTCTCTTCTGCATTCTGTCTGCACCCTGATGTGTAGGAGCGACAGACACATGTACATAAGTTTATTAACTTATAAACATGCACATACTACCTCACATATCTCTCTTTTTGCTCGCACTCGTTCTTTCCCGTTCTGCCTTTGTCATGCTGTCTTGGTGTTCTTTAATTGATGTGTCCGATGATCACTCTGTAAACACCTGAATGGGTTCTACCCTCGATCCACTCCTGTCCACATCTCACACTGTATCAGTTATGAATCTTATGTATTGTACAGTATCTTGTTGTACAATGTGGCTGTCCTTTGCTACATTGCCTGTCATTGTCTGGAAGAGAAGCAGAGCTGCCTCTCTCTTTTTCTGTCTCTCTCTCTCTCTCTCTCTCTCTACCTCTCTCTACCGTTTCCTCTATCTGTCTTGTCTCGCTTCCTCTCTGTCTTCAGTTCTCCGTTCTCTTCTTTGTGTTCCTTCACCATTTTATCCCTCTTGAGTCGCCCAGGCATGCAAGTGACCTATGAGTTCAGTCTCTCAATGCATCTCTCCCTAATATAGTCGGCCGAGTATGTCAGATGCAGTATTGGGTATAACTTGCCACTTTGCTTGTTTTTTTTTCACTGGGACACAAATAGCAGACAGGGCCTATTGATCAGCGCCCTGGTGCATGCACTCCTTCCAAAAAGAGTTGCAGAAGGACCTCAAGGCACGGCTCAAAGAAGTGAAGTAGTTCAACATGTTTAATCGAAATATAATAAGTATCAACTACAATCCAAACATTTATAAATGATCGATAACCAATAACAAGAGAAACTGACTATAGGTGTCATGTCCTGGTTGAAATGATACTCAAGAGTTTGTCACTATATTATTTTGAGTAGGCAGCTCACTGATTGGTTGAGCTCAACACGAGATTTGTGTCTTTTTGTTGGAATCATCAGTACCATAAAGTAATTGGGACTAAACTTAAAATATCCGTTTGTAATTTCTGTAAAAACCCTGAAGTTCATTCTCCCCCTTCCTGTTACCTCTCCTCTCCTTCTCTCTTTCTTTTTATCTATCTTGCCTTCACTTTATCTCTCAATCTCGACCCTGCTTTCCACCTCGTTCCTCCTCTCTCTCTCTCTCTGACTCTCCCTCATTCCCCCCTTCTTCTTTTTCTCCACCTTTATTCTCCTCACTCCCTTCCCCACTTTTCTCCTCCTCCCACCTTACCCCCAAACCCCCTTTCCTTTTCTACCCTGACTCTCCTCCTTTCCCAGTGCGCCGCGTGCCCCCTCGTTTCTCCATCTTCCCATCCAACCATGAGATCATGCCGGGAGGGAGCGTCAACATCACCTGTGTGGCTGTGGGTTCACCCATGCCCTACGTCAAGTGGATGCTGGGCAGCGAGGACCTGACCCCTGAGGATGAAATGCCGATTGGACGGAACGTGCTGGAGCTCAACGGTGTCCGGGAGTCCGCAAACTACACCTGTGTGGCCATGAGCAGCCTGGGTATCATCGAAGCCACCGCACAGGTGTTAGTAAAGAGTAAGAGACATCTAGTTACATGTTCAATCACGGGGGCTACTAGAGAGAGAAGCATGTGGAAGAAGTCCCACAGTTGTTTCTTACTATTATTTCTCTGTATTTGCAAATATGTGTAGATCAGGAGAATTGGACACTCAAAATTTCCAGGATGTTGATTTGTCTTCTGTCAAGCAAATATGCCTTTACTTTACCTTATATTTAACATATGGTTAAGACACATTCAACATTGACACATGACATTTTAGAGGGCCGTTTAATAAATACTTTAATGTAAGTTGCTTTGGATTAAAACATAAATGAAAGCTAATCTAATATCCTCACATGTTTTATTAAACTAGATTAGACTGCACTCAGGGAGCACCTCTACAAAACCGTGCATATATATGTAATGTATATATGGTAATATATATAAATACATGTGCATGTATAGAATAGTAATGCACAAATAAACAAAACAGTGTACAAGATGTAAACATTATGCAGCCTAACACCTCATGAATGTAACAGTGGTAGGTCTAGAATGGACAATTACTTAATACTACATTGTAAATTATATAATTCACTTCTCTAATCCCCAGCTTTGCCAAAGCCTCCCGGCACACCCATCGTCACTGAGACTACTGCCACCAGTGTGACCATCACCTGGGACTCTGGCAACCCAGACCCCGTCTCTTACTACATCATCCAGTACCGAGCCAAAGGGCCGGACAGCAAGTACGAGACGGTGGACAGCATCACCACCACCCGCTACAGCATCGGGGGGCTGTACCCCAACACAGAGTATGAAATCAGAGTGTCAGCCTTCAATAGCATCGGCCAGGGGCCCTCGTCTACGCGTGTGGAGGCCCGGACAGGAGAGCAGGCCCCAGCGAGCCCACCCCGAAACGTCCAGGCCCACATTATTTCACAGAACACTGTGATGGTCCGCTGGGAGGAGCCGGAGGAACCAAATGGACAGGTGGGACCAATCTGTTATCAGCAATAGAAAACATACAGATCGTATTTTGTTTTATTTTTATTTAAATATGGTGGTAAATGTCTACACCATTGCTCTGTGTTACAAATCAGTATGATAGCTACACTCTAAATTGAAGAGTTTTAAATTTTGTCCCATTAGATAAAAACACTCTCTGCCATCTCTCATCCTATATACACAGTCGGTTCCCTTCATTTTCATGCCCCCACCAAATGGGTCATATACAGTAGGGTTACCCTTGTCTGTACGTATGTAACAGGATATAGTCTGTCCACATCTCTTTAAAAAACCAATGGACAAAATTCAATGAAACTTCACACATGCTTTGTAGGGGCCCTTAAGGTGCATGTGCATCTCATAATTGGTCTAGTTTTATTTTTGCACAGAATTGGGGGGGTTTAATTCCCAGTTGTTTCAATTTTTCACAATTGTAAACAGATTGATTACAAATAACATTATTTTAAAACTGAATGATATTCTGTCAAATTGTTAAAAAAAAAGTCATATATTAGTCATATATGAGTTTATTTCCCTTGTTTGACATTACATCTACCCTCACTTACTATGGACTGACAACATTTCGGAATTGAACAAAGGCCCAGTCATGGTTAGATTGATAAACTCTTAATTAAAGTCACCATTAGGAGCGTCATTACAGCATGCAGGTTCATGTCCTTTGCAGGGATTGGGTCTTGCTAGAAATTTCCCACTTGTAATTCCCTTGCTATTTTCCCCGCCCTCTAAAGAAAAAAGGTAATTGGTCTGTCCTTTCTAACTTAAGAGCACTCTCTCTTGAGGCCTATTTCTTTTTCTAGCCTACCTAACTGTACAGTAAGTTCATAAAAGTACAAAATGGATTGAGTGCATATGGGGATTAGAGATATTAAGGAGTAATAACAGGAGAGGTGGAGGGTTATGGCAATGGCGTAGCTGTGGGATTATACTCTGACCTGACTGAAAACTAGGAAGAGGACAATATGAGGACGTCCGCAGCTTGGATTGGAATTGGTTTAGTCAACCGTATTGTGAGATATATTTATCAGGGTCAACTGCACAGCAGCCCCAGAAACATGAGGACATCACCATGTGACAATGACCTCTAGCAATAGGACCATCTGGACAGAAGTAAAAACTCATTCAGAGATGATGGCCATGCTGTGATAAAATGGTGCAAAGATGTTATAATGGATTAGCAGGGACTGTCCTTTTCCTTCTCCTCTAGGTGAAAGGCTACCGTGTTTACTATACCATGGACCCTGCCTGGCCGATGAACGAGTGGCAGATCCACAACGTACAGGACAGCGTGATCACAACGATTCAGAACCTGGTGACGTCAGAAACCTACACCATCCAGGTCCTGGCCTTCACCTCTGTAGGGGACGGACCCTTCTCTGACCCAGTCCATGTTAAAGTCATGCCTGGAGGTCAGTGTGTTTGTATCGCTGTGAAGGCGTGCGTGCATAAACATAATCATTGGCAGACGTCTGTGCAAGTGAGCGTGTTATCTTTCATGCCGGTGCATAGATAACAGCTAAGTAGCTGTCTTCATTTATTCATGTGCAGGAGAACAACATCTGTTTTCAGATTCAACGGTGGACAAATGAGCCTTTATTTGTGTGTGTGTGCATGTATACAGACAGATGAGTAGCTTATGCAAGCGACTTACGTAAAGTTTTTCAGGCAATCCACTGTGAAATAAGAATAAGACTGACCTCTCAGAAAATATGACTTCTTCAGAATGAATAAATTCCACCTGCAGGGACAGAGCTGTGGATACTTATAAAAAAGGATACAGGGATGGTGGCCAAAATGCCCCTCACACCTTGGTGCTGCTGTTGTCACAGGTTTCATGTGATGGAAGGGACAAAGAAATGATTCCTCTGATGGTATTACTGGTTCAAACTGAGCTAATGCTACACGATTAGGTGTCCATAAGAAGTCCTTATCAAACATCTTCCAGTAAATGAAAGGCATAAGATTTTTTTTTTTTTAAATGCACACAAATGCAAGGTTTTTGGAGAAATATGCATCAATGGACCCATATTATGACATCATAAATTAATACAAACTCCTTTTTAAAATGGACTGGTTTCAACATTTAAGAATTTCTCTGTTGACTTAACATTAGAAAAATTGAAGAAGATTAAAAGCATCCTCAGTTAGAAATTTATTTAATTTTTAATTCAATTTTTGAATTATTCAAATGATTTTAAATATAATTTAATTAGACACTCAAAAATTCACCTTCATCAGGACTGTGTGGGAGGGGCTTAATCAGATTTGACTGACAGTCTGTTTGTCTTGCCAATTCAATTCCCATACTTGTATTAATCATAAAAATACGTGCATAGAGTGTATTGCAGTAAAAATTACAATGCAAAACTGAAAGAAAGGTAAAAAACAAAATAATAGGCAGAAGAAGAATACTATATAACACAATATTACATTATTAAATGAATAAAATAAAATAAATAAAAACAATGAAAGAAGAACAATATTTGTTTTAAGAAGTGATTGTATTGCTGAATTCCCATTGGTGCATGTAAATATTTTACATATATGTAAGTATCATCATACAGTATGTATATATTGTTTAAATTAATAAATATTTATTTATATATATATACACACACACACACACACACAACATAGACACTGTTCACACTTCAGATGAACTAGTTCAAAGTTTAGTTCACAGTGGTCAAAATGAACTAGTTCACGTTCATTTTTTTTTTAAATAATGAACTGCTCTGAGCGATTCCCAAGTATCCCCAGAAGTAGGGGCAGGTAAGGCCTCTTACAACAAAACCGTGTAAGAGCATGCTAACCATTTAGCAACATATACATGTAGCATACCCACTGAACGGGAAGAGATTCGGCTAAAAGTCCATGAAAACTATTTTTACCAAAAGGAAACACAATTCTAACAAACAGCAATTAATTATGCACATAGCAAGACCACACTAACGGTGCATGCTTGGTGCTGGTGATGTATGTATCTGCATCCAAACAATACAAACGACATGTACTCTACAGATTTCAACGATATAAGTCTTATTACTCTACGACCAAAACTCACCAAACCAGCAGGCAAAGAATAGCAGAAATAAACTTCACTCGAACAGAAATTATGTCTTGTGTCATGTGTCTATGAGCTTTGCTGTTTATTTATCCTAAATTGGGTCCAAGTGCATGATGCCGGCCGGCTTCTCTGGAGTCAGCAGCTGCTCTGTTTGAACAAGCCGTGCTGCATGTTGTCATGAATCCTAGGCCTTGGCTGTGCGTGAACGTTACTGAGTTGAAAAGGGATGTGTTCCATTCACCGTTCACCAAAAGTATTAGCACTGTGCATGAATGCATTCATGCACACTTACTAGAGATACATATCCATATTGATTGTTTTGTCCTTGTCCCTTCAGTCCCAGGCCAACCAGGGAAATTTAAAGTGGGCAGGGTGACAGACACCAGCATCGAGCTGACCTGGGAACCTGCTTACACCAAGGAGGGCATCGTCAACTATGAGCTGCTCTACAAGCCTGTCAAGTTTGGCAGTTTGGTAAGACCTCTTACCTTAGTTTTAGAAGTCTGTCTGCCGAGTCGATTTCCTGACAAGGCAGGGGAGGGTCAGAGAATAATAGATAAAAGAGGAAGTTTCAAAGATTAAGCCCAGCGTCCAGTGACAGCCCTCATCTATTTTTCACTTCTAACTCTCCTTTAACGTCCTCTTTTTCTCTGCCCTCATCACACCTCTGGTCCTGTCTTCTGCTCCTCTTTCTTCTCTCTAATAGGAGAAGCTGACCTTCGGGCCCAGAAATTCTTACACTTTGGAGGGGCTGAAAGCGAACACAGAGTACTCCTTCTCCCTGGCTGCCATCTCAACCAAAGGCATCGGAGCTTTCACCAACGAGCTGGTGCAGAGGACGTCACAAGCCAGTATGTCTCAAACCGACTGAGTTCACACACCGTACCTGCAGGCACTCACACACACTGGAAGGCCATGGATGTTTGAGTCTTGTACACATGTCTCTGCACACACAGCTCATATAACTCCTGACCTGCTAGAGCCTGGGAACCGGCTTCACATCTCTCCATCTATCTTGTTTATCAACCCCATCTGTCCAGACCCCCTCCCATCCATCCATCTATGTTTGACGGTGCCTCTCGTCTTGTGCTCAGCCTCTCGCTTTCTTACACAGCCCGAACGTCACGACAGATGGAGATGGAGCACCGATTACTGTTCAGTGCTTCCTTTTCTTCACCATCCTCTCACTTTTTCCACTCTATCAGTGTCTAATGTCTGTGAAAGGGTGAAAATGTCTGCCACTTACTGGCTAGCAGCCAGTGGTGAGGAGCATTAAAGGGACGCTGGTTGGCCTGCTGTGTTGACAGGTAAGTGTTGTATTTCATCCATGCTGAACGTCTTTCCCTTGTCTCGTTTTTTCTCTTGTCCTGCCCAATAACTGATCATGATAAGAGTCAAGTAAGTGAACTGACATATGTCATTCTGTATCTGCTGTAAACAAGAAAAAAATCCAGAGATAATGGAGAAAACGGGGCAAGGGAAAGAATTAATACTCATGGTTGAGAAAAGAGGCCCTAAGTCCTGCAGAGCATGGCGCCGCATCGTCTCAGCAGTAAGTTTTCTTAAGTTTTTATAATCGCTCAAAAGACACAAATGTTTTTCGGTGGTCTTCTTTCACTCCTTACTTTTAAAGAAAGGGAGATCAAGGTGCAGCAGCAGAGGAGGTGGAGGGGTGTCCAAGGGGGAGGAGGGGAAGGTGCCAGACTACTTCATCCAGCAGAATTCATTTCCCAGGGAGGTTGTGTGTGCTTTGTTATCGCCAAGCTTTGGTGCACATCTAGATTGTCCCCCGAGGCCAACAGAACAGTGGCTGTATGGCTGAGTGGATAGATACTTGAGCCTGTCAGCTATGACTGCTACACTCCAAAACTCAACCATCAGACGCCTCGGACACGCTCTCGCATTCTGTACGTTTGTGTGTGTGCTCTTTAAGGAACGTTATATCGGTGGAGTGAAATCCTCGCTGATGTTTTTTTTTTTTAGCTTCGTTCTAAATCCTCTCTTTTAGTTTGCATGTCTCTTCCCTCTGTGAAGCCCCAGGCCTTACCCCTGGTCAGCAGTGCAAAGTGTCAGACCACTCTATTATCCTGAGGACTCAAGGATTATGCCACCCTGCGGCTGGTGTTGTGTAATGTGTGTATTTGTCTGTGCTCATGTTTTACTGAGCTGTGCATGCTTGAAAATAGATTGATCTGTTTGTCATTCATAAAGCTGCATCCTTTAATGCCCCTAACTATGGTCATAATCATTGGGTATGAGATGCACATTCTCCTTGGGTATAATTAAGTTGTCCACTCAGGGTCGATACTCTTGTCTTTGGTTTTTTTCATTAGGCTCTGAGCCTAGCATTATGCTTTTACATTATGTCCTCACTCCCCTTTTATCCCAGAGTCATGTTTGTCCTGGTGTTATATCTTTCAGTTCAGTTTACCTTCGTTTTTATTGTTTCCTTTTCTATCCTTATCTCCTATCCTTTTGCTTGTGTTTTCCCTCTCTCTTGTTTTTTCAATCCCATTCTCTCGGGTCTCTCTTAAACTTGCCGACTGCCCTTCTTGCTCCTTGTCCAATCAGAGCCCTCAGCTGCGCCCGAGGGGGTCTCCTGTGAGAGTACCGGCTCCACCTCACTGAGAGTGAGTTGGAGGCCGCCTCCAATGGAGGGCCAGAATGGTGAGTTGGCAGGTTATGTGCTAAGCTACCAGAGAGTTTCTGGGGCAGGAGGCGGAGGTCAGGGCCAGGAGGTGAAGCAGCTTCCTATACTGGGCCAGCAGGGGCGAACAGTGTTAGAGGGGCTGGAGAAGTGGAGCTGGTACAACGTCACCATGGCAGCCTCCACTTCAGTGGGGACTGGACCCAACAGTCTGCCTGTCCTGTGCAGAACTGATGAGGATGGTAAGAGTGAGAGCCGTAGATCAGAGCTAATCAGTATTGATTGTAAAGCTGATTATTTACTGGCTAGACTGTTGATCACTTCATTAATTCTGCATGTGTGTGTGTGTGTGTGTGTGTGTGTGTGTGTGTGTGTGTGTGTGTGTGTGTGTGTGTGTGTGTGTGTGTGCGCTTAGTTCCTGGTGCGGCCCCCCGTCAGGTGGACGTTCAGCCGCTCAACTCCACAGCACTTCGAGTCACCTGGCGGTCAGTGTTGCCACGGTTACGGCAAGGCCAGGTCCGCGGCTACCAAGTGCATTTCAGCCAAGCAGCGAGTAGTGAATCACGAAACCTTCCCCGGATCAAAGACCTATTATTGGATGAGTCCCAGGTGACATCATCGCTGAATATTTAAATGATTTAAACAGTCACCTATTTTATCATTAAACATCCTCTCTCTCTCTCTGTCTCTCTCTCTCTCTCTCTCTCTCTCTGTCTCTCTCTCTCTCTCTCTCTGTGTGTGTCCTTTGACTCTCTGCCCGGGTCTCATCTGTCGGATAAGATGGAGGAGAATGACTCGACTCAGTATGTGAGTACAGGCTACCCATCCTATTTTCATTATAAATGAACTCACTGGTAATACATACAGCACTAGCATCCAATACATTACACAGAGACAGATTGTTGTCTCATATTTAAAGCAATGAGTTGGTGGTGTCTGATGTAGCTGTCGTGGGCTTTCCTCTGCAGGAGCTGATTTTAGGAGGTCTGAAAGCAGAGACTAAGTACTCTGTCTCAGTAGCAGCATACACCACCAAAGGGGATGGAACTCATAGCAAAGCCAAGCTGGTGCAGACCCTGGGGATCGGTAAGTATATGCCAAGTATACAGTTCATTGCAGTGGATTTAGTAACATACTCAAAAATTGATCTTACAGTAAGCTGCACCAGGAGCCGGCAGTAAATAAACAGCCAAATCAATTCTAATTCTTGTACAAGATTTACATGATATACGTTTTATATATATATAAATATATAAATATATATATATATATATATATATATATAGTGTGGATATATATATATATATAGTGTGGATATATATATATATATAGTGTGGATATATATATATATATATATATATATATATATATATATATATATATATATATTACAATTGATTTTCTGCTGCCTACGCTGTCGTTTCAGTGCCTGGCCCCCCCTCCCTTTGGGTGCGTCCAGGATCGGGCCCATCAGTGACGGTGCGGTGGGCTCCTCCGCTGGAGTGGTCTGAGTCAGGCTCCGATAGCCAGGGGCCCCCAGTGGAAATCCAAGGCTACCGCCTACAGTTTGGCCTGAAGAATACATCTTTCGACACCGTAGTGGATTTCACCAGTCGGGAGAAAAACTTAACTGTTAGAAACCTTTCCCCAGGCTCCACCTACATCTTTGTCCTGTCAGCGAAGAGCCGAGCAGGCTATGGAGATGTAGTGCAGCAGGAAATAACGCTTCCTATGTTCCCACCCTTAAGATACCCCAAAATGTTGGACTTTTTTAACATCACTTGCTGCTCCCTCCAGTTCTCCTGGCTGCCCCTTACCCCAGAGGACTGTAACGGTGTCACCACAGAGTACACCTTAGCTTACAAAGAGGCTGCAGGCCCCAAACTCTCCACTGACCGTGGCACTTCAGGCTTACCAGGTCCCCCTGCTCCTCCGTGGCTGATCACTCTACCGGCGAGTGAGTCCAGCTACACCATCCTGGGCCTCAATCACAGCACAGCCTACGAGGTGCAGCTCAGAGCCCACAACAAGGCAGGCCCAGGCCCCTTCAGCCCACCTCTGGTGAGCCGAACAGTGGCCTTTGAAACAGGTAGGGCTTGCCCCAGGCCTCAGGAACACCCCTCACCTTCTAAGCACTGGTTCAGCCTCACATCTCCCCTCAATGTGGACTTCCCTCCAAAACACTCACGTAAAAGAAGTCTGGACCAGTTCTTACAGGTCAGCCTTTCATCTGTGCACCTCAGAGAGGCTGAGAACTGCAAAGTCCAGGGGAACACGACTACTCTCCCCAATCTCCTCCACTCACCCACTTGTACCTTCATCACCCACCCTTCACCACCAGTGGAAGCAGGCTGAATTTTAATGGATGTTTGCTTCAAGAGCACTGCTTATCACAAAGCCTCAGGTAAAAGTCAGCACAGGGCATCAGTGCACAGGCTCTAATACAGAAGGTAAGTGTTCAGTCTGAATTTAGAGTCCAGACGTCTGGTGCTGTATTAACAGGTAAGTCTTTTTATCTGATCAACCTCCACTCACACCTTTTTTTCCCAAAGCTTTTGCTGACATGCTGAATTCTGAGTCTAACAAACACAACCTTCCACTCTGAATGTGGCATGTCACATTCCTGCAGCTGGTCTGTCTTTTATCTCTGCTGGTTACTCTTGTCATCCACTCTCCTCTTCACCTGCCCATCCTCATGTACATCACGGATTCCTCCCCCAGCAACACATCTGACTGACTTCCATTTTTACAGGTTCTGCAGTGGGAAAGTAGAGAAGCCAATGATGGAATAAATGCTTCGTCACGCGTGATTCTGTTTTTTCTGTGTCCCAGATGTGCCGAGGAATTTTTCAGTCAATCTGGCCACTAAAACCAGTGTTCTTCTGACCTGGGAGTTTCCAGAGAGTAGCAACCCCTACCGCTTTACTGTAAGTCCATCAGATGGTGCATGTGTGGTGACAAACACCTATCCTGTCATTTCCTGACATGATTGATAACATTTCATATGACCTCAACTGGGATTATGCTCCCACCTGTGGAACCTTTTAGCCACTGCTCTAATTAACATGTTGTATCTCACTAGTTCATTGACTGAATCCAATTGATTCATCAAATGTAGTGTAAAAATGTCAATTTGCTGTTTTTATGCCTTGGAACAATTAAATTCCTAGAGTCACTAATTATAGTCCAGCACATAACACCCAGTAAAATTACAATTTTAAAATTAAAATTACCAGTAAAATTACAATTTTACTGGGGATACACTAAACAAATGGTTAATTTGTGAGTGGCCACAGTCAGTTTCTTAATGCTAAGCTAAATTAGCTCCTTGTGATAGCTTCATATTCACCATTCAGACACGTGACTCCTATCAAGCTTCTTTGCTAACTTTTGGAAAGAATGTGAATAAGCATATTTCTTGAAATATTTAATTTTTTTCTTTTAAATATGAAATGAAATGTTGTAGTACCTTGAAATTTTAATCTCTAAATTCATATCAAAGGTCTAATGATAAGAATTTGCTTTAATTTAGCCAAACCACCCTAAACAGGGGTGTTAATGCCTTTAAGTACAATATGATATCATCAGCATAGAGTCTTTAAATACAAATCTTTTCTTTCTTACCTATTATTGTCATTTCAACTTCCCTCCCATCCTCTAGGTGGAGTATAACCGACAGAAGATGGAGGTGGATGCTCGTCTGAGAAAGGCAGTCATCCCAAATCTTCAGCCTGACACCAGCTACGACTTTAAGATCACTGCTCCAGAGGGCAACATGGGAGGCCTTCGCCACCGCATCTCTGCCAAGACCTCCCCTCCAATCACCATCCGCCGCCCTGAGATTGACCACGCCCGTGACACTGAGACCACGGTCACCATTATCCTGCCATCCCTGGAGACTCGCTCTCCCATCAAGTAAGATTGAAAGATGGAGTTTTAGGTGTTGTTATAGTGTGAAGGTCATCATGGCTCTCGTAGACTGGCTGTACTCAGATCAGATGATTACAATGACAGCCTTTAGTGTAACAAGTTGGCAAGGAAATGCGAAATTACTTTTTTCAGCATGTTTGCTATTGTTTTGGTACAATTTCACCATGTTCTTCATGGTGTCTGTCCTCCCTCTGCTCTCACAGGAATGTTTATGTTGTCGTGGTTCCTCTGAGGAGAGCCCGCGGCGTCATCAGACACCTCAAGAGCCCAGATGAAATGGACCTTGAGGAGGTGAGAACCACAACAATGACAGCACCTGCTAATGTTTGGAAGGAGGAGGAGACCTGTAAACACACAAACACACTCTCCCGTTGCAGAGAACGTCTGGCAACACTTATACTTTGTCATTACAAATAACAGTTTAAACATTAATCATAGATATTGGAACTCTGTCTCTCTCTCTCAGCTGTTAAAAGACATCAGTCAGAGGCAGAGGGATTCTCGACAGCAGAAGCAGGTGGACCTGCGCCGGGCTTACATCACGGCCCGTTTCACACCTGCCACCCTGCCGGCCTTCTTCACTCTGGGGGACCAGCTGGACTACGGAGGCTTTGAGAACCGAGCTCTAGACCCCGGGCAGGAGTACGTCTTCTTCATCCTGGCAGAGCTCAACTCCACAACTGGGGTACAAAAACGGCTTCATCACATCTCTTTTACTTGTGTGTTCATAACCACTTCCTCTTTCCACGCTGCCTGTGCTTCTCTGCTGCAGGCTGTCACGTTACATCGTAATCAATATGGCCTTGCTGCTAAAACAATAAAATACAAGTCAGTCAAAGCGTTGTAAGCAAAAGGCAATAACCTTCACGTACTTCCATCACCCTTACTAATAAAGAGTGAGTGTCCCTACTGTGGCAGTAGAACGGATATTGCCCTGTGCACGGATTGTATAAGAGACTTCAAATAGACTTAAATATACAACTTGAATTATAATAGATTTTATTTTTTATTAGATGACTTTTACAAGGAACACTTTTAGCTCAGGGCTGCTCTTCAAAATCCCTTCTGAACTAATAAAAAAGCTATTTATTTTTATTATAAAATCACATATCATGTAATTAAGCTTAGGTACATTCTTTATATGTTGCCTGAAATTCTTAGATTGATCAACTGTAATCTCATACACACATACACTACATATAAAATCAGTCGTGTGCAGCTTGGTCACAATTCAGTCTAATGCAATCCAGTGAAACAGCTCTGCAGTGAATACCACCTTGGAACGATACATTTTGGTGAGATCTGGTGCAGAACATGAAGGTTTTTGTTCTTTTAAAACTGTTAATTAAGGAATTAATTGCTCTTTATTGTCATGTGTTCATGTTAGTCCACTGAAATAAAACAAAATTACTGAGGAAAGCAAAAAACACACACCTCTGTCTGATGAGAAAGTCATTGTGCTAAAGCGTCAGTATTCTCTAAAATAGATAAACATAAAGAAAATCACCTCCAGTGTTTTGCACCGGTTTCTTGAATATGTGTCTCTATGTTTGTATGCAGAAAATGTACGTGGCCAGCCCCTACACAGACCCTGTGATTGCCCCAGACTCAGACCCCCAGCCACTCGATGCAGGCGACGGTCTCATCTGGGTGGTTGGACCTGTTCTGGCTGTGGTCTTCATCATCTGCATTGTCATCGCTATCCTCCTTTATAAAAAGTGAGTGAGACGGATCATGATTTTTTAGAGTGGCAGAAACATGCTCCATGCAAGGACATGACGCAGATGCTCCAAGCATCCCAAGATCGATGTCATGCCTCCTGAGATCGCAACGCAAAGCAATGGAAGTGCAAGCTTCAGTCCTGCAGGCACTAAAGGATGAATCAACAGGAAGAAGCTGACCACTTTCCTTTAGTTCCTCTCAAAACAACTATGAGTCATCAGAACATGTCCAACTCAATGTACATCAGCATACTTATGAAACTTTGTCACCTCCCCGATCCTATACAGCAGCACACATTCCTCCACACACACCGTTTTTGTTTCCTATTGTGGTCATAGTAACGCCAAGATTAGCTCTAAATTGCCCCCTTGAGGCCTGATGGCACCAAAGCCAGTATTTGATTATTTTCACAGAGGACACCCGTTGGTGCCAGCTGGGTATTGTCATTTGCATTCTTGCGTGGACCATGACTCTGCCCTTACTGAAGATAGAGATCTTTGAAAACAGGTCACAAATACTGTATTGTACTGACTACAACAGTCTGTTATAGTCTAAATAATGTCCAAAAAAACAGTTAATGTTACTCAGATGGGACTAAATATTGTTTTTCTTGCTGACTATTTTCAGCAATGGATTCATACATTTGGTGTTTGTGGCAGCAGGATGGTGTACATAGGCTAGACTAAAAATAAATGACAATGTCCAAGATTATAGTTACTGATTGTAACAGTGTAACTCCATGTGATCTGGACAACAGCTGACCATGAAGAGGAGAAATATAAGCTTTCTATCAGGCTTTGGCTCCTCAGACAATATGTGTCAATACCGTTAATATAAAATCAACTTTATTCCAATTTAAAGGTTTGTTCCCTCCTCAGACAGCTATGAAACAATCTGACCTCTGCTGTGATATCTGCTGCAAACTATCAGGCTTTTGAATACTAATGCAAATTATTGATTTCCTTCTCTAACAATCTGTCTATTTCATTCCTTTTCTTCCTCTAATTATTCCTTCCTTGCTCTTGTTTTACTGGGAGCAGCAAACCTGACAGGTAAGATTAAACCAGTGTCTAGCTCTTTGTTCATTTTAACCCACAGCAATTACACAACACCAGATGCTGTGTACAAAACCATAAAACAGCATATCTGCTAATTCTCTATTTATTCAATTCAAGTAGCTATGCTAATGATGTGTCAGTACTGAATTGCATTTTATCTCTCTGGTTTTTTGCATGTGCTAATGTGCTAATTGCTCTTTTGACTCACTGGTGTTTGAGCAGCAAGCGCAAGGACTCTGAACCTGGAACCAAGAGCCTTTTGAGCAATGCAGAAATGATGGCTCATCACCCAACAGATCCTGTGGAGATGAGACGCATCAACTTCCAGACTCCTGGTATGAAGCATGTACCCACACCCAAGCGCACATTCTGAATCTGCATAATAAAGTATTCTTCCGATCGCTCATCATTTGATATTGAAATATTCATGCCTCTAATTATAACCTTGGTGAGATTATGCAGACAAGATTATGAGAGAACTCTTCTGTATCACAGCCAGCATGTACCTGGCAGCTTCAGATCAAAATGGTCACTACCCAGGTAGCAGTCAGAGCTTAGTCATGGATGAGTCATAAAAGTGTGACAGAATCTGATCATCTCCACCCGCCCACATCCCACATGCCAGGCTTCAGATAGCACATCACATCAGAAGAGACAGAAACAAGAGCGTTGTGAGACCGCAAGCCTCTGCCAAGTTACTTTCCTATTTGTGTGCAACACCTCAATTTAACATCTTTCACTGTGAGAACATACACCTAGAACTTGGATCCATCCTTAACTCTTGGTGTAGGGAAGAAGAATCAGCATTTCCTGTTCAGCTGGGCAGATTCTTCCCTAAAATTTAATCACCTGTTCCCCTTCCTGACGCCATCTTTGAAAAAAGTTTCTCGCAAATCTGTCCGTAACATTTTGAGTTTAATGGCTGCCCTCAGAGTTTGGATCTACCTCTTTACCCGCATCTAAATTCAGTGGTTCCTTCTTTAGGCCCATTTATGCTCCCTCTATGTATGGATATGGAAACGTCCATCCACAAACGGTATCCGTCGACCTGTACAATCTTCCGTATGACCTCTACGTCATCATCGATACAACCGCAGGAGGGCAGTGAAGTTTCAAAAGTTTTGACGACAATAAATATGGCAATGGTTGGAGGAGGTTGTGATAACGTACCTAGTAAATACAGGTAACGGTGTCCAGTACTTGGAGGTGGTCTGTGAGGCCATTAAATACATCGAGACTTGAGGACGGAGAGTTTTCACACTTTATCGCTTAATATTTCTCTTCTTCGTTGTTTCCGTACATATTTGTCGTGCCTTGTTTGAATTGTAGCTACGCTGCCCTCAACTATTTCCTGTGGTGTTGCTTTATTTTGTCCGTCTTGGAATGAATGCAGACGGAAGTCTCCGTCCATCTCTGTGTCCGTCTTTAACGTAGAGCATAAATGCGCCTTTACATTGGGCCCATTTATCTCTTCCATCCAAATTCATAAAAATCCATCACGTAGTTTAAGTCTAATTGATAAAAATGGTGAAAAAAACTTGCAATGTTAAAAAAAAGTAAAAAGACTTTGGATCCACCCGTTTATCTCTGCAACATGCCCAACCCTTCTGCCAGGTTTCATGAAGTTATCAGCTAACAGACGAACAAGGTAAACCATGAAAATACAGTGAGAACAGTAATCAGACTAGAAGAAGCATTTCACTGCAAGTTGTGCATGTATGACGTGTACGTCATGTATGTGAGGAATAAAGACCTTGAACCTTGAACAATGCTCTGCCTTCGTTTCTCCCATTGAATCAACAGAACTGACCAAGTAAACATGGCCTGGAGGAATCTGATTACTCTTCTCACTGGATTCTCATGGTTGCCATTTAGTTTAGTCTTTACCTTCCAGTATATAAAAAACCAAGTGATGCCACATTTTATTAAATCTACAGATGAAGCTCTGATGTCTCTTTGTACTTTTCCCTGCATGGGTACCAAAGTAGCGCCTACAGAATGAAGCGCCTCATCTCTTCTATCATTTTTACTCTCATGTGGCTGCGACCTTGAAGTTCCCACTTCACACACTCCTCTTCCCCTGAGATCTGTGCTCTTGAGATGCTCAGCAGAGATGAAAAAACTGGCTGATGCCACCTGAGGTCATTTTGGTTGTGATGGGAGCGTTTTGTCGTGATTACATGTGGTGCCAGCCTGAAGAAGAAAATCACGTTCATATTAGCCTGTTTTCCAGAGCTGCAGCAGCAGAATGAATGGCTTTGGTATTAAATGGATTGCATGTATTGTAAGCTAAAGCTTTGGTTCATTGTTGTGGCTATTTGAATTTTGAATGGACAATGGATTATTTTTCTTTCTCTTTTCTTTCTCCAGCTGCGAGAGAAAGAACTGTATAGGAGGCCAAGGTTGCTTCCATTGTGTGTGTGTGTGTGTGTGTGTGTGTGTGTGTGTGTGTGTGTGTGTGTGTGTGTGTGTGTGTGTGTGTGTGTGTGTGTGTGTGTGTGTGTGTGTGTGTGTCTGTGTGTGCGCAACTGGCCTAATTAGTGTTCTGTCTGTGTTTGTTTTCTCTGAGTCGTTGCTCTTCTGATCACAGAGAAAGCAATTTATCAAAGGAAAAACAATTTGCAAAATACAAACAAGACTCTCCTCACTTTGTCCTCGCACATGGATCAAAATTGATTTTCTGCCTCAGCGTGTTCCTTAATGATACATGATTTTCCCTACTTGTGTAATTATCTTCACATTTTTGCATATGAGTACTGTTGACCTGCTGTAATGCAGTTATTCAGCTGAGGTCTGGTTTCACCTCTGACCTCTGTTGCCGCTCTGGCCCTTTGTGTCACGCAGGGATGATGAGCCATCCTCCGATCCCCATCAGCGAGCTGGCTGAGCACATCGAGCTGCTGAAAGCCAACGACAACCTGAGACTGTCCCAGGAGTACGAGGTGAAAATACACAGTAATTCCTTTTATATAGTATACTGTATAGAAGGAATGATGTCATCCCGTATATAGATGACATCTTTATTGTTTAGAGATGTTAAGCCTGTTCAGCCTTTGCTCCATAAAATCTTATTTAAGATCTGTATCTCTTTGTGCAGATTATATATTCATGATTTATTCAGCGCTGCTGTTTATTTCTGTAACATGTCTGCATTAAGGAACACTCTCCTTCCATTAGCCTCAAATGCACTAGAGGATTTTCCCCCCACTCACTTTGATGTGTTCATCTTTTCTCCTTCTCCCCAGTCCATCGACCCGAGTCAGCAGTTCACCTGGGAGCATTCGAACCTGGAGGTCAACAAGCCCAAAAACCGCTATGCTAACGTCATAGCGTACGACCACACCAGGGTCATCCTGGCTCCCACAGAAGGTGAGGATTAGCTGGAAGAGAACAGTTTAGAGATGCTAATAGAGCCTGAATGAATGAATGTGTGTTCAGGGGCGGGGGGCACCGCATGACGGATGACAAACAGTGTTTACGACTGTCTGTGTGCAATGACATGAGACTAATAAACAGCACTGGTGCGTTCAAGTGCAGCCAGAACAAGGCGGGGGAGAATGGGTTTGATCTGGAGTTCATAAATTTACGCCCACAGATTCTTGTTTGTTTGCTGTTGTCTGCTCATCATCCAGCAGCCGTCTGTCGGAAGCCACGGCTGCCAGAAACAACACCGTTCGTTATTGTGTTTGATGTCATACATGCAAGTTCATTTATTATGTTGCTCATCCAGATTGCAATTTAGCGAGACCCTCACAAGTGTCTCACCAGCAGGTATCCTGGGGAGTGACTACATCAACGCCAACTACATTGATGGCTACAGGAAGCAGAATGCCTACATTGCTACCCAGGGGCCACTGGCAGAGACATTTGGGGACTTCTGGAGGATGGTGTGGGAGCAGCGGGCCGCCTCCGTCGTCATGATGACACGCCTGGAGGAGAAGTCACGGGTAGGAAACCAGTCCACCCATCATTACGAGGACCTATAGATGCAGACACAAGGCAGAGATAATGAAAGTGCAGTTCAGAGATTTAATATCAATAAGTCCAACAGGCAAGGTTCAAAAATGTGGAGCTGTCCATAAAAGGTCAACTACGTCCGTCCAGGTCCAAAATACAGGAACAAGGAATCCAAAATCTGTAAGCAGAGGCAAAATCCAAAAACTCTTCAACGTTTGCTACATTGGATCAACGATGGACTATAGACAAATATATAGACAGAGGAAGAGATAAGACAGGTCAATCTAATCAGAGACAGGCAAGCACTAAAGGAGAAGACAGGTCAGTCAGAAAGTCGGAAAAACTTTATTTATACAGCACTTTTTAAAACACACAGTTACAAAGTGCTGTACACATATAAGAGAGGAGTAAAATAAGCAAATAAATGCATAAATAAACAACAAATAAGCAACAAAACAAAAACAAAAAAAATTTTAACACATAGAAACACAAGATAAAATGTACAACCCACAGGGACACAGCATACAAACACACACACACATACAGATACACACCCACATATGCACAAACACACACACTGCATATTGTTGAGCGATAAAAATGTTTGACAATAGAGGTGAGATTTTAAAAGCCGCTTAAAACAGTCCATATTTTTCAGCACATCTGACAGATTGAAGCCTGTTTCAAAGGGTTGGGGCGAAAACGGCAAAGGAACGATCACCTTCTGTTGTGAAACTAGTGCAGGGAAGGAATAAAGGAATAAGGGAGGGGTCGAGAGGTCGAATGAGGAACCAGAAGCCAGAAAATTCAATGGGTTGTGCAGCGCCTTAAATGGAATGAGCAGGACTTTGAATTGAATTCTGAATTTTAGGGAATTTTTTTTAATTTTTTTTATAAAAATGGTAGCTTTGAAACAGCAGACTGGGACCAATGACCTGAAGCACAGATGAGTGGGTCCAGAACCAGAACCATTCATTTATAGTCCGGGGGCTGTTTGGTGAATAAGCTGAAGAGGGCTGTTGCTTTAGATCAGTCTGATGGTGACGATGTCAATGCTCTTCCTTCCTCTATCTGTGTAGATAAAATGTGATCAGTACTGGCCGAGTCGCGGCACAGAGACATATGGGATGATCCAGGTCACCCTGCTGGACACGATGGAGCTGGCCACCTTCTGTGTCCGAACCCTCTCCCTGCATAAGGTAAACGACTCTTCTATTTTTCCTCTTTTCAAGCCTCACTCTCACTCACTCTGCTCGCCCCTCTACTAATTACTGTCATGCACAACCAAACCTGCTTTTACATCTTGAGCAACTAGAGCGCTCATGAGTTTCCACTGCTGCTGAATGAGGAGTGCATGTGGACAACGTGGAGGATTGATCAGTCTGGGCTTCATGGAGCGTTCAAACCAGGCCAGCCTCCCCACGTCAGGCGCAGTGATTTGATCACTGTTGGAAGCAGAAGGCTTTCTGATCACACAGGGCTAGTGTGAGACTAGCTTGTCTCTGTGGCCTCCTTATAAACAGAAACTAGGCCAACTGGAGCCTCGTTGCTTCACTACATTTTTGTTGATGTGAAACGTCAAGTTAGGAAATCAGTCTTACAGTAGAGAATAATGCACATAAAATATTCAGCAATGCTAATAAGCAATGCTTCATTTCTTTGTGAAGATTGACAGGCTGTAATTAGGAAGGAGTCATGATGAATGCAAATGTGTCAGTAGGCTTTAATGACTTAATAGGTTTTGTCTGGTAACATTCAATCGTGAAAAGGAATACAGAGACTTGTGCAATGTACGAACAATAATGTCCTGTCTTTTCATGTCAGAGTGGTAATAGTGAACGGAGAGAAGTGCGTCAGTTCCAGTTCACAGCCTGGCCAGATCATGGTGTGCCAGAGTATCCAACCCCGTTCCTCAACTTCCTGCGCAGGGTCAAAGCCTGCAACCCTCCGGACGCCGGACCCATCATCGCTCACTGCAGGTACAGCACGAACACCCAGGTTTATCTTTTGTTGCTTTGGGGATACACTTGAGAAAGCGATGTCTGTTTTTTTTTTTTATCAGTATAATGAGGAAACAGCACATCTATGGAAGCAAAGCATCATAAATATTGTGTGCTGGTAAAATTATGTCTACAAATAACTTCACAGCCTGCAGTCTTTTATTGCATTTTGTATGCAGGTGAAAAAAAATCATCAATTTAATTTAAAGTAGGTTGGAAAAAACAGTAGATGTCTATTGGCTGGTCAGCTGAGCTGTAAAAACAGGGTCAGAACTTGTGATTGTAACTCTTAGCTCGTAGCTTGTATCCATAAAAAACATTCCTGCACAAATTTCAATTAGAAAAAAACAAAATATTTCTACAGCTACAAAAACTTTGTTGACAAAAGCGAATTGAATCTCTGTCCACAAAACTTTTTCACACTTGTACAAAATATTTCTACAGCTGTCAGCATTTATTACACATCCACAAACTTTAGTGGCAAGTTGTTGTTTTTTACAAATACACATATGTGCATGTAACTTTTCCACATGCGTCAAAAAAGTGAAATACAACTGTAGACTGTTGAATCATTTGTGAACATAATTTCGCAAGCTCCGAACATTAATGACCCAAATAAGGGTCATTAATTAAATTGCTTGAATGAAATTATGATTTAAAACAAATTCACAAGGTTAAATATTTTTAAGAGCTTTAGAGGAGCTTGAAGGTGACCTTCAAGCCTTTAAGCAGCCAGCTAACTGACTGTTGGCTTCAGCCTTATATCAGATGCTCAAACATTGAAGTGATATCAATCTTCTCTAAATGTGAAACGATTCCTTTAAATAAGTCCAAGATCAAATCTTCTCCATCGTGTTCCTCTCCCTCTGTTAGTGCTGGTGTCGGTCGCACCGGCTGCTTCATCGTCATCGACGCCATGCTGGAGCGCATTCGGCATGAGCGCACCGTGGACATCTATGGTCATGTGACCCTGATGCGCTCACAGAGGAACTACATGGTGCAGACGGAGGACCAGTACAGCTTCATCCACGAGGCCCTGTTGGAGGCTGTGGCCTGCGGGAACACCGAGGTGGCCGCCAGGAGTCTGTACTCTTACATGCAGAAGCTGTCCAAGATAGAGAGTGGGGAGCATGTCCCTGGCATGGAGCTGGAGTTTAAGGTAGGGGAGGGAGCAAAGAGAGAGAGGTATTAAATTCAATGGTTGCCACATATGCTGTCTGGTGTACAGAAGGGTTTCTAAACCCCTTTTTGGTTTGTGGCTCTTTGAAACAACATGAGATGGATTTTTCTCTTCTGCAATTGTTTCCCTTGAATGATATTTAGAGAACTATTGTCATGGTTCTGTATTTTTGGTTGTCTGTTTCCTGTTTCCCTCCTCTGTGATTGTTTCCACCTGTCTCTGGTTGTCTCCTCCTCCCTGTGCCACCTGTTCCCCATCTCCTCTCGTTACCTGTGTATTTAGTCTGTGTGTTTCTTACCTCCTTTGTCAGTTCGTCTGTGTTACCTCCGTTGTTCCCTGCGTAGCTCCTGTATTCCCCGTGTAGCTCTGTCTCATTCCCTCCTAGCCCTGCTGTTCCCTGTGTTGCCTCCCGTTGTTCTGTGTTACCTTCCCGTGATTCCCTGCATGGTCTGTTATATGCTGTTTGCCCTGTTTACCCTGCCGTGCTCTGCCTTGCCCTGTTCTGTCCAGTTTTGCTCCAGTGGGTTTTGTTCTTGGTTTTGTACTTTGCATTTTGTGTTTTTGTAATTTTGCCTTTTTATTTAATTAAATCCCTGCACTGACTCTCTCCTGTGTCGTCTGCGCTTGGGTTCTATATTTTGAGCTGCACCGTAACAACTATAGTCAAGGCGAGAGGTAATAAAAGCACAAGTATCTGTCTCCAGATCTTTAGCAGAGAGATGGGCCTTGACCTCGACTAAAAGGCATTATAAACAGGACTAATCTCTTTGTCTGAACTGTCAAATATCACACCAAGATTTTTAACAGAGGATCGACTGAGTGGAGCTAAAGGATCCAAAACATAACAATCTCTGTCTTACTGTCATTAAGCTGAAGAAAACTTAGTTCCATCCATGTTTAAACGTCTTGAAGACGGTTCATCAAAGGTTCCAGTGATTCTTTATTGCATTTTTTTAAGAGCAGATCAATTTGAATATCATATAATATATCATTCAAACATCAGCAAAACAATGATCGTACTCTATATATTCTATATGTATCATAATCTATAAATTAGCAACATTTTGTGTAACAGAAAAAAAAGAAAGTTTTGTTCCTATCATCTCACAATCCTGTATCCTATTATGTCGAAAACAGCAGCTCTGTGCTTTAGCTAACCAGGCTAATAATCAAAACATAATCCTGAACTCTTGCGATCAAAATCAGTTTTTTGTTACAAAGCATTCACATGTTCTCTCTCCCTTCAGCGGCTGGCAAATACCAAAGCCCACACGTCCCGGTTTGTCACAGCCAACCTGCCTTGCAACAAATTCAAGAACCGACTGGTCAACATCATGCCCTATGAGACCACCCGCGTCTGCCTGCAGCCAATCAGAGGCCTGGAGGGCTCAGACTACATCAACGCCAGCTACATCGACGGATACAGGTAAGCATTCATCCCCATAACTCTAACATGCCCCGACCCCTTTGTCCTCTTATGATGGCTTGTTGAGTGAACGGATTGGACAGGTTTTCACCGCAGCGCTCTCCCCTGTCACGTCCTGTCAGATCCGCCGACATGTTCCCCCTATTTGTCTCTGCACGCCACTTGTTTTCGGTCGGCCGGTTAAGGAGACGGACGCCGATGATTCAGACGTTCAGAGTGGTTGAACACACATGTTTAGGCTGCTCCTCTTCCTGCCTGGAGCCTGACCCCCTTTTTCAGTCTGATGCTTGACACAGGAAGAAACAGGGAGGAGATGGCTTCATCATATGAGTGTGTCTGTGTGTGTGTGTGTGTAGGCAGCAGAGAGGCTACATCGCCACCCAGGGTCCGCTGGCTGAGACCACCGAAGACTTCTGGAGGATGCTGTGGGAACACAACTCCACCATAGTGGTCATGCTCACGAAGCTGAGAGAAATGGGACGGGTAGGGACGACTTGAATATGCACAAAAAGTTGTACAAATAACAGCTAATTTCAACCTTGCACTCATTGTCGTTTCTTTTCTGCTCGTTCAGGAGAAGTGTCACCAGTACTGGCCGGCTGAGCGCTCAGCTAGGTACCAGTACTTTGTGGTGGACCCCATGGCTGAGTACAACATGCCTCAGTACATCCTCCGGGAGTTCAAAGTTACAGATGCCAGAGTGAGTCCGTGGTGTCGTATTCAAACAGCAGTGTAACATCACACTCCTTGACTTTTCTGCTCTACTCCTGATCCATCAGCGCTGTCAGAAGGCAGTGGTGCAAATCATGTCCTATTGATCTCTAGTTGTGTCGGTTAGTGTGTGTTTTCTATGTGAATGTGTGTAACACAACAGCGTTTATCGACGGGCAGCCCCACAATGACTCATTCAGTAATGGTGTGTGTATGTGTGTGTGTGACAATGTGTGTGCACGTCCGCTCGTGCACACATGTGCCAGTTGGAGATAACTTCAGTCAGGCTTGTCCTGCACCGACGCCACATTGACAGAGGCTCTATTGATCTCCATTAATGCAGAGCCAGACAGGCTATGCAGAAAGGAGAAATGTAGTTGCCGTCTGAGTGGATTACAATAGCAGACACTGACAACACATGTTGAAGTTAACCACGGACACTGATCCAGGGTCAGATAACAGTAATCATTAGAGGGAGAGTCTCTCTTTGAGGAGTCTTTTTTGATTGGATCACCTCATATGAGCACAGGCTACACATTCAAAGGATCTCATTGTGACATCGTATCATCTCCTCTCTCTCTCTGTCTCAGGATGGCCAGTCACGAACAGTGCGCCAGTTCCAGTTCACTGATTGGCCAGAGCAAGGTGTGCCCAAATCTGGGGAGGGCTTCATTGATTTCATTGGCCAAGTGCACAAAACCAAGGAGCAGTTTGGACAGGATGGACCAATCAGCGTTCACTGCAGGTAAGCAGAGGGTTTCAGTTGGCTGAATGTTGTCGACTGAGCTCTGGCTCATTATAACCTATGCTTGAATGTTTTTCTGTATGGTTGTAGTGCTGGCGTGGGGCGAACAGGTGTCTTCATCACTCTGAGTATTGTCCTGGAGAGGATGCGTTATGAAGGGGCGGTGGACATCTTCCAGACTGTCAAAATGCTGCGTACACAGAGACCAGCCATGGTGCAGACTGAGGTAAACGATCACTGATTCATGAAGCAGGGCAGAGACATAAGCAACGAGCTGAGTCAGCACAAACACCAAATCAACTACCTTAAAACTAGAGTTTTAATGTTCCTCCTGTTAATATTTGGCTTATATTTTAATGTCTAAAAGAGCTCAAGCTGTGTTTTAACATTTTTATGTCCCCACCAAAGGGGGTATATAGGGTCACCCCTGTCCGGCCGTACCTGACAGGTTTGATAGGGGTCTGGTCTGTCCGCATATCCTAAAAACTAATGGACAGAATTCAATAAATTTAACAAGTGCTGCAGTTTTTAGGCACATTAGGTGATTTTCATGTCATTCTGCTCTTATTCTGCTAAAATGGAGGTTATGGTTTATCCACATCAGCACAAATGAAGTTCTTCCAGTAGCGGGGCATCTGTGTCCTTGGACACAAACGTTCTAGTTCTAAAAATGGTGATGCTGTTGAAGTAAGCGTAACTTTGAGTCCTGTGCAGGGTCACAAGGGGCTGACATTGGGCGAGTGGCAGGGGACATCCTGGACAAGTCTCCAGTTCATCGCAGAGCCACATAGAAAGACAAACAACCACTTACATTCACGCCTACGGTCAATTTAAAGTCACCGGTTCACCTGTATTGCATGATTTTGGTGGCGGAGAAACCCAGAGAGAACCCACGCAGACATGGGGAGAACATGCAGACTCCACACAGAAAAGTCCCCGCTCCTCAGGTGGATTTGAACCCAGAACCTTCTTGTATGGGAGGCCGTTTAGGCCAAAAAACATCGAGAGAATACACACACCCACGGAAAACGTACATGTACGCAAAGAAAACGTGCACACTCACTGAAAACAATGCACATACACACCTCACCACCGGGTCACTTGTGACAGTGTGTGTGCGTGTAAATAGTTTCAGTACGCCTGGAAGTTGTTTTGGTGTAACCAGAAGGCAGGGTGAAGTCATTTCTTATATTTCATATCTTTTTTGAATTAAGTCTGGTCAAAATAATAGTTAATTAATAAAACAAGTAATAAACTGATGTTTTCATGTCGGGGGGGATATAGTCATCAGAAAATCTTTTCAGTCTTTCTATTTCTAGATTTCCATATCCCACAAACTATACTTACAAGCTTCACCAAATTCTACACATACATTTTTTTTTAAAAAGATACAAATTAAGATTCTACAAATCTTAATTTCTTTTCTTTTCCATGGAGAGATGAAGGTTGATCATCTTCTCCATAGCATATATCCAGAACAGTATCCTCTACTCTAGTCTCACCATACTAATAGAGAATATGTCATATACTGATGCATTTGTGATACGTTTTGTGGTCTTCAGATGACTCTTGTATGTATTTATTTTCTCACATATCAAATTAGGGCATGTCCTCACTTCATTGTGAATTCCTCAATATCATCATCACGAAATAAAAGAACATTTAATTCCAAACCATCACACTGATAGATGAGGATATGCATCACATCACATCACATAAAGTCAGGATTTTAGTGAAGTCTCTGATGCAACAATTGGCTCCTGTTAAAACTGAGACTATGGTGTTGTGAGCTGGACCCACAAGTCCACGCTTGTTTATAGCAGTGATACACTTTTCTTGACTTTCATCTGCATCCTCTGTTCCTCCCTCAGGATGAGTACCAGTTCTGCTACCAGGCTGCTCTGGAGTACCTGGGTAGCTTTGACCACTATGCAACGTAAGAGAGAAGACAACCATCCATCCATCTCTCCGCTTCAAGGTCAACAAAAAAAAACAAAAAAAAATCAAGCGAAACAAAAGAAACACGGCCTGAAATAACAAGAACATTGAACCTTTTTTTCCAGGAGTGAGACTCAAAGATGAATTATACACCAAGAAGAACAAAAACAGCAACAAGAAATCTGTGTTTAACAGCAGCCACACTCATCAGGAGTCTCCCTGAGGAGCTGGTGGGTGTGGAGACTGTCCATGTGTAATCCATATACTTACCTCAGTGTTCCAGTGTGAAGGACGTATAATACATGTGTGTTGTGGTCAGCTATCTCCAATATGAACCAACTTCTGAAGAGGAATTATGATACTATATGTGCATAAAAAAACAAAAAGGAAAAAAAAAAGAACCTGGATATTTGCTGCACCCTAAACGGGCTTTTTATCCTCAACTTTGTATCTATCGGTTTGGTGTACTGAGGGGTTACAAAGTGCAAAGGTGAACATTTCTATGTGTCCGTGAGTCTGTTTCAAAGGTGTCTACGGCTGCCGCAGGTACAGTAGGTGTGATCATAGTGTAAAGCGGATGCCTCCACAGAAGCCTGCAGTGTGGACTCACCACCCGGAGGACTGGCTGGAGAAGCAGGTGGATGCTCAGCTACCCAACGCACAGTGCCAAGAGAAACCATGCAGCTCGAACATGAACTGTGGCCTAAAGGAGAGCCAGCATCACATCGTCAGACTCAGAATCCTGCTGAGTAACAGCTGGCCTCACAGCAGTGATTAGAGCCCATCATATCCCCAAATGGGTTGAGATTTGTGGTCCAGTACCTTCTTCGTTCATTAAAGCTTGCTCGCTATTTGTTGTGGTCCTTGTTCCTCCTCCAGAATCCGCTCCTCTTCGTGTCAGCCGCAGTGTGTGGAAGAGATGCTAATGAAAGAGTTTTCAGGCCATTTCTGCAGATTTTAGTTTTTACTGTACGTCTTTGCCTTATGCTGACTCATGTCTTGTGTTTTTACATGCTGCTTAATGTTCACGTGTCGTGTGCGATACTGTTATCGTCATACAGTATCTCAAACTGAGGACGAAGGCTGTCTCCTAATCATCTTCCTCCTCTGAAGCTTACCTACTTGAATTGCACCACTTTGCAGTTAAATCACTGATATTTTACTATTTGAGACAATTAGAGAAATCCCAGAAACATTCAGTGAAAGTTGTGAATTGCTCACTCCCACCCCCACCCCACACACACACACACCCCCCCAACCACCCCACCTCCATATGAATACCATTAAAATTCTCTCTGTACAGAACATCCCATCTTAACCAGATGACTCTCCCTCCTCCAGAACAACTGCACAAGCCGTCCATATCGATATATATCTTTTGATTTGACATAGAATAATTTGTCCCATGTGACTGAAGAGCACAGCGATGTTCCAGCGTATCAGACATCTCCAGTGATCTCACCGATTTTGTACATACTGTCCAACATTGGAGTCCTATACAGTACAGTTACATATGTCTGAGCACAAGATATAACGTGGGATTGGATGTGATGTAGTTCTTATCGTCGCAAAAAAAGCCTTATTGTTATCGTTCACTTTGTCACATTTATTTCATGATTTTTTAAGATATTCATCATTCTATTTTGTTACTTTTTATGTACGATTTTCATGTATTTATTTGGGATATCTAGCAACTATAACCAATAAGATGTTGTTTACTTGTTTCTTTGGCGAGCGATGTTCATGATATTGTCAGTGTTTGGGTTTTGTTTGTTTTTTGTTGTTGTTTTTTTATGGTCAGTTTTGGTGCTTTTTTAATTTGCTTTATTAATATAATGTATGCCCTCTGTGTAGGGTGCTATTTGATACTGATAATGATGTCGGATTAGCTAGCTAGAGATGTACATTAGCGGCAGACCTAGTTTTAAGTTTCCAGTGATGATATCCTCCCTCGTTTACCTCCCTATAAACAGCCGTGGTGTGATCCTAGCAGCAGAGGTGTGGTTTTAGGGTATCAGAGTAGATATATAGAGCAGACCTGTGGGTGAAACACCTCAGATAAGCTGTTGGTTTTCAGTTTGCTGGTGTATTTTGGACAGATTTGGATAAGAATCGCCCAGCTACACACACACACTCAAAAGCTTATGAAATTATTCTAATGAAATCTATGTGTGGTCCGGAAGTCTTGACAGTGTGTGACATATATGAAATATGTTATTCCCTGGATTTCTAATGCTTATTGTGTCCAGAAAAATGTAAAAGACACACACATGAAACAACATGAAATGTGTTGAGGGCCAGCTGATGATGCCATCCCCTCACATATGTACCTGTTCTTTTAAACCATGGATGTAGATATTGTATCTTGACTTTGTATTAAAAGCAGGATTATTGGATATATGGCACTAAGAGCTGCTTGATTCCTGTGGCTTTTTGTTTGTCATTCACTCCTCGTCCACAAGGTGGCACCAAAGTAAGTCTAAACCCAACACTGCACCCACCTCATACAGAAAATGAGTGGATTCAGCTTCGACTGTACAAAGACGCTCCAGTTCTTCAGCTGATTTGGGCCTTAAACTTAAATTATCTTCAGTTCTTTTGCTGTTACAGTAATACAGGACAGAGGACTGATGATGGCATATTAAGGAGGTGGAGATGGGAAAGGATTAAAGGTCAAAATATTCTAAAACACCATAACCATGTTTTTTAAATTAATAATAGTGACCAACAGTATTTGACTGATGTTTACACTATATTTGTTTTTCAGGCACATATCAGGCCAACTCTGATACGTGAAACCTCTCAAAAAACCAAAGGTTCCCAGTCATAATGTGGACAGATGTTGACATGATCACTATAAGTTGTTTTCCTGTATATAAGTCTTAGCATCCAAAAAAGAAGCATACTTCAGGTTAATGTTTTAAGTATATTTAAGCAACCTTCGAGTATATTTTCCAAGTATACTTTATGTTGTAAGTATACTAATATCGATGCAGTAACAGTATACTTGCAAGTGTACTTTTTAATGTTTCCTGGGACTATATTGGCCCACTTTTTAGTTTACAAAATTGTACTTTTAAGTATACTTTAAGTTAAAGAGTAGTAAACTTTGAGTACACGACCAGTTTACACTTTAGTTTTATTTTGTACTGCAACTATACTATAAGTGAACTTAAAGGTATACTGTTACTTTACTAGTTACATACCTCCAGCTCATGTTGCAGGACACTTTGGCATGTAGACGGGGATCGAACCACCAACCCTCCTATAAGTGGATGACGGCTCTGCCCCCTGAGTCACAGTGTGTTTATAAGATGGTATGAAAAACATATGCTGGAGGCTGAAAATGTGAATTGAAGTGAAGTCTGCTCTATCAAAAGATTAAGCACAACTACAAGCCAAGTATACTTAAACTTTCAAAATAAAGCAATAATATTATATTTTTATCAAGTATATCTCAGTCAAAAGCTTAAGTACAAGTATAGTCCAAATATACTGTACACTTGTCAGTATAGGCCAAGTATACTTAAGTACAATTTTGTTAAGTATATCTCTGGTAAGAACACAAAAAGTTTAAAAGCAGTATATTAGGGATTGATGCAACTACAATTAATTTGCAACTACAAATACAAGAAATATTGAACATTTTATAATCTTGAATACGTAACTTCATAATTGATCTCTAACAGTAGTTTGACCACACACAAAAAATAGAAATTGTTCAACATTTGACAGTTAAATTGGAAGATCAGTAGCAGGTGTTGGCTCGAGGACAGGAAGCAGTTTGGTTCTGTCCAAAGGTAACAAAATCAGCTACACAACCTCCTGTAAAACCACAACATATAGTGTTTAAACTTATTTTTTATGCAGATTAAAAAATAAGAAATGTGTTCATCACAGATTTTTCGAGGTGTTGCGTTTCATGTTCACTGTAGAGACATGACGGCGGTATCTATCTCTTTGTAAACCTTTGCGATGACCATATAAGTGAGGGAAAGTTATTTTCAAACATCTTTTCTTTCCCATGAAGAGGAACGTCGCTCTTTACATCCTTGATATTGTCTGCTTTCGGTACAGACACACACCATGCATATGGAGATGTAACGGAGTGTATCTATGTTCCCATGGTCATGAGTTCACAAGGTCACACATTAACCCTCCTACTGTGTTTGGGTCAAATAAGCCGAACCCTGGGATGGGGAATATTCATGTTCCATTATGTTCCAGTGTAGGAACATAGGACAAAAAAAGAACATAGGAATGACTCTGATGTCATCAGTGTAACTTTACTCAAACAACTGATCTCAGCACAGCTCTACGCGTGTTTGACTTTTCATTATGGAAGACATAGAAGAGTCCTTTGCCTGCGTAAAGTTCACACATAACAACATCCACATTGTTTCTATTGATCTGGCTATTGATATGAAGAGCTGCTGCACCTGTGTTCATTATCGCTAAAGGTTGAGTGTGATTGGCTAATCTTTCTGACCAACTACTTCCTGGAAATCAGACTTAAGAGGATGTGAGGAATGCATTGTTCTGATCATCACAGGACAATGCATGTACGCTTTCATGACTCTAACCTGCAGTTTATCCTTTATGAGACGTGCTGAGACAGGCCCGGTAACTTTACACCGTTATCTGTAGATGGAGAGCTATTCATAATGAAATCAGTGTCACTCACCTGTAGAATGAAGCATTAGATTTAATGCAGGTAGCTGTTTTCCCTCAGCTCACCTAGTGATACCACAAACAAAGCCAAAGACAGTACAACCCTGAGCGACTGTTGTTGCAAACAAAAAACCTAGTAAGCAGTATGGATAACATTTCTGCTGATACCAGAGATGTGAGACACGGTATGTGCATTCTGTGAGGAACTGATTCTGCAGGGACGATTCATCATTTTATCCATCTTCTCCTTCAAATGTTTACAGACTGAGGTTAGCAGTTCCTTATGAACCATTAGACTTTTGAGAAATGTCTCTCTAACTGACACTAAACTCTGTCATGAACAAGCCAGATGCACTTGAAGCATGTAAAGTGGATTCTGACAACATGATTATTACAGAGGTGTGTTTAGGACTGGTCACATTAAAAGGCCACTCTAAAATCTGCAGTTTTATCACATAACGCCACAGATGTCGCATGTTTTGAGGGGGCATGCAGTTTGCATGCTGGCTGCAGGAACGACCACCAGAGCTGTTGCCAAGGGATCAAATGTTAATTGCACTACTGTACCATGAGCCATCTCCAATTAGAGCTTGCGTCCGATCGGTGTATTGATCTGATCACAGTTGTTGTCGTCCTCACCGGTCTTATGCTCACCTTTGACCACAGGTGGTATTTATAGATGCCAATGTTATACACACAGAGATATGTGACGAGTTTCAGAGGTCCAGTTTGTGCATCACGTGACCCACCAGGCTTGTCGCCCATTGAGGATATTTGGGATGCCCCATGTGTTCAATAGTGCGTCCCAGTTTCTACAAATATTCAGCACAACCATTGAGAGGGAGTGGATCAACATTCCACACGTCATAATCAACTATTTGATCAACTCTATGAGAAAGAAACGTGTCGCACTGCATGAGGCAAATGGTCACTGGATACTGACTGGTTTTCTGATCCATGTAAAAAACAGGAGTGTCATTAACAGCTTTAATGAGAGTCATTAAATAAAGTCCATCTTACCTTCTTTTGCAGGCTTTAGAGACAAAGTCAGCAAGCTTCTAAACATCACAACCATTCCAATTTTGATTATCTGAGTTTTGTCAAATCATTTCATGGAAAAGTTTTTTTTATATATACGTATATCATCATAGTTTTTACAGAAATTTCAAAAGAAAATGTGAAACTTTCTATTTCACTCAAATCCCACAGTCACACAACCGGATTTATTGAATATTTGCTGCCTTCCTGTTTCTGTGACTGCAGCATGATGATGATGATGATGATGATCACATGACAAAACTGTTTGTAAGTATACAAACAGATCAACACAGCTGTAACTAACACTGATTTCACTGAGGACAACAGTGGGCCTCCAGACGCTCTTAGCTCAAATGATATCATGCAGAAAACCATGTATGTATTTTTGAACATCTTAAAGAATCTACTTTTAAAGGCTGTGACTTTGTGTCATGGAAGGTATTTTCACTTATGACCACCAGTTATTCTCTGATGTCTATCTGTGCAGGCTCAGCAGGTTGCCTAGCAAAAGGCACCGCATGACTCAAACCTCTCAAACACTCTGTCCTTGCATACCTTTGCCGCATTGTGTGTGTGGGTGTGTGTGTTTAATGTGTTTCCGTCTGTTAAAAAGTCAGGTAGTACAACCCACAGCACATGAGAGGCTGAGCAGAATATGAAGCCTTTTAACATGCCATAAGAAGAGTCCCTCCTCCTCACAGCTGATTGGTTGACTTTACAATAACAAACATTGACAGCAAGCTGCCTCAGTCCCACAGTCAATCACTGACTGTAAACCTGAAGATCCTCAATACTGCATTTAAGGAAGTGTGACGCCGTGTGCATGTGCACAATTATGAGTGTGAAAAGCAGGAAATTGTCACTGGACAGCTCTGTGTGAGTATCAATACTTTACTATGTCTGCATTTTTTTATCTTTCTCTGTCTGTTTCATATCATTCATAAGATCTTGTTGAAATTAGACATCAATAATCATCTTTTACAGCCGCTCAACGGTGTGAATAAATCACTCTAAGTACCAGATGTACATAACATTCTTATTATGTTGGCAGTGTTTATAGCTGTTGGTTCTCCAGGGATCCTTACTGTTGTCCAGAGACTGCAGACTCAGCACATGTCCAGTAGACCAGTTAGCCCAGGCAGAGGGAGAAAACCAGTACAGCTGGTAGTCAGGGACGTTGGAGCTGGGTTTAATTTTGATTTCAATAGAAGAACTATTAAAACAGACAGAGATGTTAGATTTCCAAAACCAACAAGAGCAACATATTCAGTTGTTTTATTTATTGACCCTTAATACATACCATTAAAAAACACTTTTGTTGATTCCTTATGTAAGAAATATCAGTTTGTATTTGTGAATGACCCACATTAAGCTCTGTGGAATGACTTGTTTGCGTGCATCAATGCAAACTGGACGATTTATCTGATATCTGTTTCCTGCATTCTTGAGACAGCTATCTGGATATGTTCATTGGCGGAAAAAGAAGCAGCAACAAGAATACTGGTAAGAAACCTCGGCAGAGTCCCAGTCTGGATGAAGCCCAACAGCAGAGCCAGGAGCTGAATGGCAGCCTCAGCTCTGACTTGCCCCTCAGGTAAACTACAATGGCATCAAAATAAAGAAAAGGAGATGGCTTAAACGTTTACATTTGGACCTAATGTGGTGCATTTATGCTGTTTGTGTCCTAAGGAAGGAGAGCATGACCAAAGAGAGCCTTGAGCAGTCAGATGAGCTCATCAACCATCATGTAAACCCCCCTCACACCATTCTGCTTCCTGAAAACCACATTTTTAATCACATTTTCTCTGCATCACAGGAAGAATTTAAGCAGCGTCAATAAACTTTTTTATGATAGCAATGCACCAAATGTGGAAATAATGTGAGAAGACTCATTGTAGTGATGAACCTATGGAGAATCCTAACCTGACTCTGCAGCTCCTCTCAGCTTTAAAGAGTCTCAGCACAGTGTTTAGCTGTGCAGCCTGCAGCTTCACTGTTTGGTTCTCACCACTCTGATGATCATAAGTCTCGCTTCAAGGCAGACATTTCACCTGCTTAGCATAAAACATGAGTCCAATGCAGGTAGAGACCAGCTGGTGAACATGGTGAAGCGAGCTAAAAGAGAGTGACTTACATCCACTATGTGCACACAAACTGCTGATGTTGCTGGATGGGTAAATAAGGATATGATGGCTAACACTAAACACTAACACACTAAACCTGCTTCTTGTGGGTTCCAAGTTAAAATCCCACTTATTCACCACAGTCGACAATTTCTTTTTAAATGTCGGTATTTTTTTCCCCAGAGCTTCATAAAATACAACAAAATGTTCCACAAACTGTTTCAAGAGATTCCTGAGGAGGAGAACCTGACACACGGTGAGTTGAATCAACTCAGTGATTGTGTCAATTGCTCTATATTGTGTCATTTTTTTAAAAAACTTTCTGTCCGATTAATTGCTGCCAAGACATTGTTTTCTGAATGAAGAGCTGAAACACTTAAATAAACGATTCATCGGCATGTGTCTGTGCATGGTGGAGGTGACACTTCTGTTTTATTATTAGAGAAACACCTACATCACAACATCACATCATACGTGTGTGTGTGTGTGTGTGTGTGTGTGTGTGTGTGTGTGTGTGTGTGTGTGTGTGTGTGTGTGTGTGTGTGTGTGTGTGTGTGTGTGTGTGTGTGTCTGTAGCATTCACCTGTGCCATGCAGAAGGAGGTGTTGTATCATGGAAAACTCTTTGTGTCGGAGAACCACGTATGTTTCCACTCATCCGTGCTTCTGAAAGACACCAAGGTAACAAACATACTGATGCATTCATCCGAAGCCTGATTCACACCAGTGAAATTATTCAACAAACAAATGTCATAACATCTGTTACACTGCTTGGGATTTCCAAGATTTAAATTCACCTTTTAGGACAATTAAAGGAATGTTATTCATTTTGCAGAAAATTTGTCAGACTTTTGAGCTTAACGTCCCAGACGTGGAGCAGTCAACATTAGCTATCCTGGGAATTCACTCTCATCAAGGTTTTTTTTTACCTTGACATGAAAGACTGACTTCACAGAGGGAAATTATTTTAGGGACCAGAATATGAAAGAAAATATTTAGCTTTTGTATCAGGTCATATTATGACATAATGTCCTGTTAAAGGTGGTGATTCCTGCATCCAGCATCATGAAGGTGAAGAAGCAAAACACGGCTCTGTCCATGTTGGCTATTCAAACTGCTGATGACGAGAAGGTAAGACGACACATTTTAACAATATATTTCATCATTTAAAGGTTCACTGTTTTATTCTAAGCGTTGCTCTTTCTTATATTCCACTTTCACGTTAACGTTAGCCAGCGAGCTAATTCAGGCAGACAACTCGAGCTGCACTGCTGCAAACGCACAGATATGCATATACAGATGCACATGACATGCCTCGTTCTCCTCAGATGTCATCAACACACCCGTCCAATTCAAAGTTAAATTAAAAAAACATATTGTTGCACCTTAAATTCTATTCATTCTGCTGCATTGTCAGCCTCACCAAACCCTAGCATCCACCTAGGCTCCAATTAGGGGATTCAAGAAGTTTTCTTATCACTCCCCAATATAGTCATGTAAATATATCTGTGGGGAGTGATGAGGTCGGAACCTTGAAGCCAAACTCGTGAGTTGTCTGACTGAACTCCCTTTGTGGAGAGCTTTGGGTATTAAACATAAAGACTGATATGATCCCGCTCCAAAGGTTCCCAGTGGTAGAACCTCTTTGGATTTGTGGGTCAGTAAAACAGGATACGCCTATGGAGAACTGTAAAAACATCAGACACACTTCTCTGCGGAACTCTTTAACAATAATTTTATTAATATGCTGTTTGTGTTCTGTGTTGTTTTCTATGTGTTTTTATTTGTATTTTGACTATTTATAAAATGACTTGTTTAGGGATGGGGTGGCTAAGCCTATAAATGTTTTAGTATGTGGCGTTGGTACCCGTCCCTATCATATAAAACATTAGATTTAGTAGTAGCAGAAGTTTCTCTAATTAATAATTATTATTATGACTCAACTTGACTCAGATGTGTCTGTTGGTTTTACTATTACTGAAAGATGGAAACGGAAGAAGGCTAGTTCCTCCTGCTGATCTGACTTGACTGTCAAGATTAAACCGTGAATTATGAGCATTCATACAGTTAGTTCTGATCCAGGATTAACCCTGTTTCCTGTCTGTTTATTTCTCTTTCAGTACTCGTTTGTGTCTCTGAGGAACCGTCAGATATGTTATAAACTCCTCCAAACTGTCTGTTCACATGCACGGGTACAGTCTGCATAGAATAATGGTGTACTTATTAAAGCAAAGGTCATTTTCAATCTCACTCATGCTTCTATGTTTGTCTGGAACAGGAAAAGAACCCCAACAGCGGCCCTCGTCTCTCTTCTGCAGAGAACGAAGTGGATGACACGGTAGGTGTGCTGCTCATCTGATTCAGACGCATCAGGGATTTAAGTCATTTTGTTATACTGCAGCCAGTATACCTACTGTGCAAAGGCAGACTTTGACTTTCAGCATCCCTGTCCTTGTGTACAGGCCTCCAGTTATTCCAGTTTGGAGGAGTGCTGTGGTCTTGACCTGAGCAGGGAGAGCAGCCTCTGTCTGGACAACGACTTTCCTCACATGTCAAGTGAAGGTGAGACAGAGAGTAGTGTGTAACGGGATGGCTCATGCTCACTAGGTAATACTGTGTTGTCAGCTCTTTTACCTGCAGGATAATGGCTGTTTTGCACTTTTTCTTTTTTATGTTCTATGTTCCCCTTAGTCACAACGAGAAGGCTTGAGTTCTTCTTTCACTGATGTTCAATGAATGTCACACACCATCCAACACCATCAAACACCATCCAACACCTTCAAACACCATCCAACACCATCAAACACCATCCAACACCATCAAACACCATCCAACACCATCAAACACCTTCAAACACCATCCAACACCATCAAACACCATCCAACACCATCAAACACCATCCAACACCATCAAACAGCATCCAACACCCTCAAACACCATCCAACACCATCAAACACCATCCAACACCTTCAAACACCATCCAACACCCTCAAACACCATCCAACACCATCAAACACCATCCAACACCGTCAAACACCATCCAACACCATCAATCACCATCCAACGCCATCCAACACTGTCAAACACCATCCAACACCATCAAACACCATCCAACACCGTCAAACACCGTCCAACACCATCCAACACCGTCAAACACCATCCAACACCATCCAACACTGTCAAACACCATCAAACACCATCCAACACCATCCAACACCATCCAACACTGTCAAACACCATCAAACACCATCCAACACTGTCAAACACCATCAAACACCATCCAACACTGTCAAACACCATCAAACACCACCCAACACCATCAAACACCATCCAACACTGTCAAACACCATCCAACACCATCAAACACCATCCAAGACTGTCAAACACCATCCAACACTGTCAAACACCATCCAACACTGTCAAACACCATCAAACACCATCCAACACTGTCAAACACCATCAAACACCATCCAACACCATCAAACACCATCCAAGACTGTCAAACATCGTCCAACACCATCAAACACCATCCAACACTATCCATCCTATTGATGCTTCTATATATATTGATGCTTCTATATAGCTTGATGCTTCTATATATATTGATGCTTCTATATAACTTGATGCTTCTATATATCTTGATGCTTCTATATATATTGATGCTTCTATATGTCTTGATGCTTCTATATATATTGACACTTCTATATATCTTGATGCTTCCATATATATTGACACTTCTATATATCTCGATGCTTCTATATATCTTGATGCTTCTATATATCTTGATGCTTCTATATAGCTTGATGCTTCTATATATATTGATGCTTCTATATAGCTTGATGCTTCTATATATATTGATGCTTCTATATAGCTTGATGCTTCTATATATGTTGATGCTTCTATATATGTTGATGCTTCTATATGTCTTGATGCTTCTATATATCTTGATGCTTCTATATATCTTGATGCTTCTATATATATTGACACTTCTATATATCTCGATGCTTCTATATATCTTGATGCTTCTATATATATTGATGCTTCTATATATCTTGATGCTTCTATATATCTTGATGCTTCTATATATATTGACACTTCTATATATCTTGATGCTTCTATATATCTTGATGCTTCTATATATATTGACGCTTCTATATATATTGATGCTTCTATATATATTGATGCTTCTATATATCTTGATGCTTCTATATATCTTGATGCCTCTATATATCTTGATGCCTCTATATATCTTGATGCCTCTATATATCTTGATGCATCTATATATCTTGATGCTTCTATATATCTTGATGCTTCTATATATATTGACACTTCTATATATCTTGATGCTTCTATATATCTTGATGCTTCTATATATATTGATGCTTCTATATATATTGATGCTTCTATATATCTTGATGCCTCTATATATCTTGATGCCTCTATATATCTTGATGCATCTATATATCTTGATGCTTCTATATATATTGATGCCTCTATATATCTTGATGCTTCTATATATCTTGATGCTTCTATATATATTGATGCTTCTATACATCTTGATGCTTCTATATATATTGATGCTTCTTTGCTTTATTTAATTGTTGGCTTCAAACTCACAAATTACTCACATATTCTATTCTATGTATAAGTGAAATATCTGAGAGCAGCAATGTGCATTTCTTTTCAGGTGCTACAAGAACGAGCTCCACCCGCCATAGCAGCTTAGCAGATGAAGATGACAGAGGTGAGAGGTCCCAGACTTCACAGGCTATAATATCTATGTTATATGTCACCCATGAGGCATAGAGGAAAGAGTCATCATAGAATCACAAGCTGATTTTTCTCTCGACCAGCTTCATCGTGGATTTGGAGGATCGTAGAGAGGGTATCCCCGTTCTTCCTGTTCAGACAAATCAGGAATCTCAGCTTCCTCTTCCACTTCTACATGATGTTGTGAGTATTTATTCCTCAAAGCAGACACTGCAATTTCAAGTACTTATGCATAATCATTTCATGGCACTTTATATTTCTACACTACTGCAATTCAGAGGGATATGCAGTATTGTACTTTTACTCCACCACATGTATTTGACAGCTATAGCTACTACCTTCTTTACAGATTGAGACTTAACATACAAAATGAATGCCCTTCTGCACAACGCAGCGTTATAGATGCAAACCTAAATCAGCGACAACATTAAAATTTGATGTTTTTAATGTACTACTAATAACAATGCATTAATATATTAATGTATGACAGTAACATACTGGGTAGAGTTCATTTTGATACTTAAAATATATGTAACTGATAATACATCCGTACTTTTACCTCAGTAAAACTTTGGCTGCAGGAGTTTTACATATTTTGTTACTGTAGTGTATAGAATTGAGTCTCTCTGCTTCATGTGCAGGCACACGTGACCACTATCCCCATGTAAAACCTGTAAATGGAATAAGAGGAAAGAAGTTAACAATTACTGTTGAAACAAGCATAAGGGACCTTTAGTCCTTGAGACAGGACTTTAAAAACAGTCACCTGATTTCTGCAGAAATCCTGCTGCTGGAGAGGAATGTTGACTTTCTGGACCGGCTGGAATCTTTGTTGGAAAGGAAATAATCTTATCTTAAGATGTCATAATTCAAACGAACTCACAGGGTGTTCTCTCAAACTCCATGCAGATACAACTTACCGATATCTTATGTTAGAACTGTACAGTCTGTACCGGTCCTGGGCTGTCTAGTGAGCTCTGCATTCACTCTAGATGGTGCACTCTCACTTTGTGGATGAAAGGTGCTTTTTAAGGCATCCACACTGTAAAACTTAACAAGTGGTTTCAACTCTACAATATGAGTGAAAGGGCTGCCTTTAAAATGCATGTTAATTCATTGCTGTCATGTCTGTCTTCTCTTTGTCATTCGGCCAATGTGGAAAAGATTTTGAAGTTCAAACAACTGAATCAAATCAAATAGAATCAAAATGTCATATTAGTTATGTTGAAATTGATTTTAAAGTTCCAAGAATTGCTGGATAAATAAATTTAGTTTAAATAAAAAGAGCTTTTGAATTAAGACCAATTAGATTTGCATGTTTAAACAAACCTCCACCAAAGCAGATGTTTCCCCATTATGTCACTGCACCTTAAAGCAACAGTCCAATGATAGTGTGACCCTCATAATGTGACTCCTGGACCATGAAAACCTGCCCCTAGAATCTAGAATCACATTGGTATCATTATTAGTTTGATAGTTATTCTAGAAAAACAATACTTCACTCATGGAGGTTTTCTGCTCCAAGTTTTTCCACCAAGTTTAAGGAAAATCCATCAAATAGTTTTAGTATAGACAAACAAACAAATAACCCAACACAGGCGAAAACATTGCCTCCTTGGCAGAGCTTCTAAAGATGATAAAGATATAGATTCACTCATATTTTAAAGTTAAACAACATGGTAGATTTTGTTAACTAGAAATCGTTTGTCTTAATGACAAAGACAAATATGTTAAAAGGCACAATCCCACATTACAGTGCAGGTGATTATCGTGTGTTTGCAGGATGATGCTGCTCCTGCTGGCGTCGGGGTACATCGGGATGAGGATCAGTGAGCTGGAGGAGCGGCTGAGGTCTTTGGGAGACCTGACGGAAATGTCGTTATACCACACAGAGTGAGCAGACACACAAACAGAAAGAAAACAAAATGCTCCACAGGAGGAAGTCAGTGGGAGACTGCTGGAAAACAAAAGTGAAGGTGGCTCAAACCGGTTTGGGCAACTTTTAAAACCATTACATGCAGGTCACTTAACACTTACATTAACAGCGAGCAGCTGCACACTTTAAGCACAGAAATAAGGACAAAAGATAAGGGAGTACATTCCACCAGAGTCTAAATCATGAGTTTAAAAGAGGAAATCCTGCAGCAGCTTAAACATCACAATATTTCTATCAATAGATTTAATGTAAAATTAATTTAAGAATATTCTCCTTTCTCTGTGGTAAGACTAAGTATCACTATATCTTCAAGTACAGCACTTTACTAGAGTATTCCCACTACTTTTACCAGTATTTGAAGAGTTGTAGTTATTTTACAGATTCCACTTGGGGGGGGGGGGTTTACATACAAATCATGAAAACACATAAAATATGATGCTTTAATAAAAGAAAGATGTAAAGTAGTTAAGGGCTATACTTCATTTTACTTACAGTACATATTAAAGAATGATCATACTTTCACTTTTTTTAAGTAAAATGTTAATGGCAGGACTTTTATTTTGGAGTCATGGTGCTTCTTTTACTTTTACCCTCCTCACTGCTGCTTCTTCTTCTTCTTCAGGTACCAAGCAGTGTAAGCCACTGCAAGAAACTGTGACAAACAAATAACTCCTGCAGTGCATCACTGCTGTCCAGACACACTCCCAAAAGCATATTAGCAGTCAGACCCTCTCCATTTGGCACACAGTACATCGAGTACACAACGAGTTAAACGTTACGTTAAACGTAAAATACATTATTATAGAAACTAATATTTTAAATTATGTCAACGCCATGTCAACAGAGGATGCAGGTCAGCAGTAGGATGCTTTTAGGATGTCTGAACCAGGCATCATGTGATGAACAACATGGATGACACACTGCTGGCAGAGGAGGTATTTCTGTTCGGCGTGTTTCTGCTGACAGTTCAGAAAACTGAGGGAAGGATGTCCTACACTGAGTCACTTAGAGTCACAGAGTCATTTCATGGCTGCTGAACAGTTGAACACAGCTAGCAGAGGTAGGTAGAGTCCAGGCCATCTTTGATCAACACAACATAGAAGAAGAGAACATTCCAGAGTCAGTCCTAACCATAATGTTAGAGGAGCACTGAGTAGAGATCATCTGTAGGGTCTGAGGTCAGCCAGCAGAGGGCAGTCACCTCCATCAAACCTCTATGTGACATCAGGCACTGACATGGAATACAAACCCTATTAAAATGCTGCTGCATGTTTCGTCAAATCTATCCTGTTAATAGATACTAGAGAATTTGTGATGCCCAGAGTTTGTAAACTATTTAATCTCAAAAACATTCTTATCATAGTTTCTGTATATTCATGAAAAGTACATTCAGTATGTGCTGATCTTAAAACAGATATTCCACAAATTACAGTCAGTTATTTATGAATCTGTCCTTCCGGCACTTTTCTTGGGCCTGTGAAAACGAGTCCCAGATTTTTAGAACTGCACTTATCTACATGTTTTACAGCTAACCTGAGAAGAGACTGTATGGTTTTATGTGTTTGCCAAAACTCATCATCACTGGTTTAACAACTTGTATCATCTAAATGGTGAATCTCTGACTCATGAAATACAGTAACAAAAGTCTGGACACAGCGACTCATTCAGAGGTTTTTTATTTTGTCTAATTATTTTGACTAATTATGTTAAAAAAAAAGGGGTTAAAACACAAAAAGTTTATTTTTTTTAAATTCTTTTAAGTGACTTCTTTGTCACTTTACACCATTAGCATCATCTTAACCTCGTCACCTGGAACGATGTGTTGTCAGTGTTTTGTCGAGGTGTTGGTATACAGTAAATAGTCCTATTAGTTAACTGTAGTAATCTATATTATGTCAGCAATAAGACAATCTATCATCACTTCAACACATGAAGGTCAGTCAGGAAAATTATGAGAACTTTGAATGTATTTTAGTGTAGTTCAAACACTGTGATGAAAGTGGTTGTCATGAGGACCGTCCCAGGAGAAGACCAAGAGTTGCCTCTGCTGCAGAGGATAAATTCATTAGCGTTACTCAGAAATTACCAATTAACACCTCAGATTAGAGCCTTCCAGTAGCAGACACATCTCAACCTCAAGTGATGGCATGAATCAGGCCTTCACAGTCGAACCGCTGCAAAGAAACAACCACTTAGGGCCAAGAAACACCGGGAATGGACAGTAGACCAGAGGAAGTCTGTTCTCAGGTCTGATGAGTCTAAATGAGGATTTTGGGAATGGATGTTATCTGCATGTGGTTCCCACCAGGAAGCATGGAGGTGGTGTGATGGTGTTGGTGACTGATTCAAACATCACTACCACAGCATTCTGCAGCAACATGTCATCTCATCTGGTTTGAGCTTAATGGGGCCATCATTAGTCCTTCAGCAGGGCAATGAGGCAAACACACCTCCAGGATAAGTGACAGCTATCTAACCAAGGAGTGTGAAGGAGAGCTGCATCAGATCACATGACCTCCATCATCACCTGACTTAAACTCAGCTGAGATGGTTTGGGATGAGATGGACCACAAAGGGAAAGAAAAGCCGCCAAGTGATCAACATTTATGGGACCTCCTCCAACACTGTTGGAAAACTGATCCAGGTGACGACCTCATGAAGCTGGCTGAGAGCTAAAGGTCGCTAAAATATAAAACACTTTCATTGTTTACACTTTTTTCTTTACTACATAATTCCATGGGTGTTATTTCATAGTTCTGATTTCTTCAGTATTGTTCTATAATGTAAAAAAAAAGAAAAAATAAAGAAAAAACATTTAAATAGGTGTGTCCAAACTTCTGATGATGCTGTAAATATAAATATTGGAAATGTTCTATCATTGACTACCAGATCTCATTCATATCAACATATGCACTGTAAATACAATAAATGCTATAAAATCAACATGGCCAGTTTCATATTTTTGTACATAAGTGATTTTTTTATTATTTTGTCGTCGATAAAAAGGTCAAGATTCAGTCCCATTAATTATTTTCATTACATCATATTCTCAGTTCAAAAAGCAACATGAAATTACAAATCATAATACAAAGAATAGAATAGGTAAGTACAGTAACCATATAAACAGCCCACTAATATTCTCTAGCCCCACCCACCCGCCCGCCCGCCCGCCACGGCCCTGCTCAAACTCTAGCACAAAACTCAACAATACATCAGTTAGTATCAGCAATAAAAAATTCAAATAAACATCCCATTTTTAAAAAGCGCTTCCATGGTCTGATGAGCTCAACTTTACCCCTACATAGAATACATACACAGAGAACGTCCCACCCCATCACTCTGCTAAACACAATAGACATGCATACAGTTTTCATTGTTCAACCCCCCTAACCACTATCAATAAACATTCAGAGCCAAAGGATACTATATATTCAACCATAGTGGTGCATCAATAAAACAGCAAGTTTCCACCCCGCATCTCCAACCCTATGAGTGAAAGTGGATCCAGTGGTTTCCCTGATAGCACGACCTGCCCAGGAGAAACTGAGGCCTTCATCTACTTACAGAGGTGATCATTCTAATTCTTCTGGCGGCTCAGATCCCTGGTTCAAGATGGTAACAGATGTCCATTAAATATCAGAGACACAAAGCACAGGGTGAGAACGTGAAGATAGACGGGATGAAGGAGCGAGTGGTGTTCAGTAACCTCTCTGCTGCTTATCAAAACCAACTCCCAAAAATGGAGTAATGAGATCAGTGCTAGTTTAGAACGTGTTCCCTTAAAACAAATGGAGCTACTGTCAGAGAAAGCGATGGATCTCCTATGGAGCAGATCTGAAAGGTACGAGTGTGCGGGCATAAAACCAGTTTTTGTACTGATTCAACCGTGATGTTAATATCCTTAGTGCTGGCCTGTAGAAGACAGACAATAATAATGACACACAAACTTACATTTTATATCCTTATTACACTTTGGATGCTTTGTACAATAGTGCTGAACTTAAGACCTGCTTTTGTCATGCTTGATCTGATATATATAAACGTGTAAATATACTGTATACTACAGTACATGTATTACGTGTGTATGCATGTGTGTGTTGTGTGTGATGATGTGCAAAGGTGTGTGTGGTGGAACCCGCACCACACCAACAGTGAGAGGCTCAAATATGGCTTGTGTCAGACATGGAGTGTGCTGCCAGCCATAAGAGAGCTCCTGTACATTTAGGGCCACAGAGGTTAGTCAGTGCTAGTGGACATGATGTCCCATCCTGGCACCCCATCAGAATCATAGTGTTAGTCACAACGTCCACACATGTGGTTTGGAGATAAAACAACCCATGAGCCTACACTATTTCAAAGATGTTCAGGTTAATTACATCAACAGAGTGAATGAGAACAGAGCGTTGACTGACACTGGTTCAGAGTGCTACTGGAAAAAAGAAACTGCTGTAAGACTGTGATGCACAAGAGATTCTGATGATGCAAAAAGGCTATTCTGAATAAAAATGGACACCATCTTCATTAGTTTGGTGAACTGAGCAGCTTCTTGGTCTCCTTATACCTTTAAAGCCTCCGAATCCAGTCAGAACAACAAGCTACAAAAGGATGTGTTGACCAGAGGAGACCTCAACAGATCCACTTCAGCTGGACATTTAGGAAACACACGTATTTACTTTCTTTACTCTCATGTCTTTAACTTTAAATAAACTCACAGCCAGCAGCTGGTTAGCTTAGCATAAAAACAGCAGGAAACACCTAGTCTGCCTCTAATCAAAGGTGACAAAATCCACCTCAGTTCAGCGTGCTACATCTTGTGTTGTCCATACAAAAGCTGATGTGTAAAGACGATATGTTGTGTTTCTTGTCATGAGACCCCGTGTAGCTCTCAACAAGAAAGTGAATAAGCACGTTTCCCAAAATGTCAAACGGTCTACCTTTAAACATCACATGTCAGTACCAACCTTCTGTTTACAGACAGCAAATCTAATGTGGGATGAAAATTACAGTAAACCTGCACTTCTACATATTCAATTAATGTCCACATGAAGAGAGATCTTCTCCTTGTGGCTCTAAAGCACGTTTCCATTTCACCCACACCATCATTCTTGATCACAAACATGTAGGACGGGATGGGAAAAAGCAATTTTGTGAGTTGCTGCTGCAATGGTGCGGACAGAAAGTCAGATACACAGTTTAGCCAGGAAATACAGTGGAAGCTGGCCATTCTGTGATGTTTAAGTCAAAAACAGAGGGAAAGTATGAGACACCCAACAGCCGAGCTGTAACAGTATTCCAGAGTCCTTGTGTAACTGACACACAAAGTAGATTAGTGTTAGCTGGACAACAACTTGGGAAATGCCCTGGTAGTCATATGAATGTCCATTATTAACAGGTAAACTGGTAATTTGGGGGGACATGCTTGACCTGTGATAGGAGTGGTCAAGCTGTGGAGGTATTCTTCATACATACACGCACAAAAAAAGAAAACACAAAAAACATCAATATTGATAAGTCTCCATAAGCCTTCTCCACTTGCAGCTCTCCAAGTCATCAGGATGTCCTTCATTTCTTTCAGCAACACACACACACACACACACACACACACACACACACACTCACACATTATTAAGGTGTCACAGGTCCATGGAGATATTAATACACACTCACTCACATCACAGACTCACACATCCTACACAATAACATGGAATACTTAAAAACTACATCTGTGTGCCTTTTTGACAAAACACATTTCTTCTTAATTCATGTGAGTGAAACATTTTAAAGCTGCAATTCTTAATTTTTTCCATGTTAAAAAAACCTCTGGATGTCTGGGTTCTTGTTAATAGTGTTTCATCACACAAATGAAAGTGACTAATGATGTATTACAAACCATTCTCACCTTTAAAACAGGAAGTTATTTAAACATATGCCATGATGAAAAGTAATCTCAAGGTGTCCTGCTTCAAAGACACACAGATGTGACAAAAATCACAAGTCAGTTCCTCACCTGCACTCATAACATGCAGACGATGTCACTTATCCTCACACACATGCACACAGTGTCCTTCATACAAACACAGAGAGGCTCTAGTTTGTTTTTCTCAGGCGTGCTGTGCAGCCAGGTCCTGGTTGATGAAGCGCCGTAGCCTCTCCAGGTACTGACTGTAAAGCTCAATGTCGTTGTGACCGGCTCCCTCCACCCAGAGCGGCTCCACGGCCTTGGGACAGCGCTCAAACAGGGCGAGGCCATGAGAGAAGTCGATCACCTCGTCCTCTGTACCGTGGATGATGAGCACTGGAGACGGGATCTTTGACACTTTCTCTATGCTGGAAGAAAAAAATCATGGAGGCTATTAATGCACCAGAAAATTAAAGGAACTGGGTAATTTTTTTTCACTGATACAGACCATCACTGAAAAATAATGACAATTTGCATGTCAGTCAAAATGTCAGTGATGTATTAACATTTTATTACACCTAAAATCTGTATTTTAAACATCATCCACCTCTGTTGGCTGTAAAAAGAGCTGACAATTACTATGCAAATACAACTTAAAGGAAAAGCCATTTATTGGCACCGTGTTTGGCTAAACAGTCGGTGGTGCTGAAGGCTAATGTGATTCTTCACTCATAGCAGAGTAAAGGCAACCAGATGACATCATTAACGAGCGCCAAACAACTGTGGCAAACAACACGGAAATATCGTTGGAAATACAGTCTGACGTTTCTGTTCCATACAGACGAATGGACTGCAGTTAGCTCAAATAATTACAATCATGCAGTTATGTAATAATTACCACCAGGCTTAATATGTTTGTGGCTCATCGAGCAAACTTGATACCTCAGAAATCAAGGCACTTCATCACATTCACAGCGAAAAATATGGACTGCAGGAAGAGAAGTTGTTGCCAGGGTAACAACCAGTGGGGATCCAAATAAAAATACACAATAAATTGGGTCAACGTAACCTTTCCTACGATGGACTGATATAACCAGTTATTAAAAGGGGTAAATAAAGCTATAAAAAATACATCTCACAATGTAACTCCTATCACCCAACCTTATTCATTTACAGACACTTTAGTCTAAAGTACTCCAAACAGGTGTGTTCAACCTCCAAGGGGAAAACAGCTCTATGCTGTCGCACTGCTTCAATGTGACAGTGCAACGCTCCTACAACTATCAGCGTTTCAATGGCAGCATTTAAACAACACAGAAAACAAAACACAAACATGTTCTTGCCTGTAGAGAAACTTACTTAGGAAAGGCATCGAAGCAGTACGTTTTCTTAGTGTCAGGGAAGGCCACTCTCATGCCAGAGGTGAGAGGAGAGTGGAGGACCACAGCAGCGCACTCGAACCGTGATGCCAAGTCTACTGTGGGCACCGTACCAATACTCTGTCCATACAGGATGATATTCTCAGGGCTGATGCCATACCTAAGACAACACACACACACAGATTTATATGTAGAATATCAGAGTACAAGTCCTTTTTATTCTGCAAATATTCTCAGTACCAAAGGACTGATTAACATGGTTCAGTAAGCCTTTCAGTCCAAAAAATGGGAACAATTATCCCTGTGTTTCATGTTTATAATAGACCACATTTGAAAGAGAAAATTATAAACAAAGAGCATGACACCTCAACTCCTCAAGGCTGCAAAGAAAAAAAACTGGAATCTAAAAATTATATCCCTTTTTTTTTTACAGCAACACAGTGGATTACCTCACCTGTTTAAATATAAACAGTGTGTCAATGAGCATAGACAGATGCTTTATAGCATAAATGTTTGTTGTCTTAAAGTTCCTTTGTGTTGACACTTGGGAATAACATTAGGCATTAACCATGAGAGAAACAAGAAGCATATTTGTCACAATTTTAGATGCTGCCACATCATGCAGAGCACAGTGTTTAACAGCCAATAATCAGCCTGTATGATACAGAGCCTCTGTCTAGCTTCCATCTGGCTGATAGTCACAGAGAGAGTACCATCGTCAGCAGGGACAAAGTTTGTGTATAACTGAGCCAAACTAAAGTTGTTTTCATTTTCATATTGCATTTGGTGCTTGTTGGCTTTTCCTGACCAACTCTGTGGGAGTGGGAACCAATAGTTTCTGCCTGCTTACCGTGTGCGCAGGGCGTGCCAGGCAGCATCAATATCAGCGTATAGGTTCTTCTCAGAGGGCTTGCCGGTGCTAACACCGTAGCCTGAGTAATCATAGGAAAAGATGTTGCAGTTGATGCGTGTGCCTAAGCCAATGTAGAAGCTGCTCATCTGGCCCAGGTCTACTGCATTACCATGGGAAAACAACACTGTGAACCTGAAAGACAAAGCAGGGAGGAGGAGGTAAGGAAACATGGTGAGGGGAAGCAGCGACATTTTTTTTTTTATTATTATACCCAGCCAAACATATGATACCAGGACCAATATCTTTAAAGCGATACCAATATGATACAATGCCTTTATTTCAAGCTGACTTGATTACTGTAACACACTATTTACTGGTCTCCCTAAAAACAAACCAACAGACTTCAGCTTCTTCAAAACTCTGCAGCTCAGCTATTGACCAGAAACAAGAGGAGACCATATTAGTGGAGTTTTAGCTGTCCTGCACTGGCTTCCTATTACATCTAGAATTGACTTCAAGGTCCCACTCCTTGTATACAAAGCTCTTAATGGGCTAGCACCAACCTATATTGCGAACTCCGTACTTCACTACCTGCCTTCAAGAACACTGCGATCATCTGCTGCTGATTTATTGGAGGTTCACAGAAACAGTCAAAAGAGAATCTGGGATGCAGCTTGTGTCAAATATGGCCCAGAACTATGGAACACACTACCTACAGACATCAGGGAAGCCAGCTCACTGAGTATTTTTAAAAGAAAGCTAAAACCTATCTCTTCACATTAGCATTTAAATGTGGAGGAGGTGGGTGAGAGGAGGATGTTAACAAAGCCGACATCCATCCTGGACAACCCCTCTCACCCCCTACATGAGACTGTGGGAGCTTTGAGCAGCTCCTCAGCAGCAGACTGCTACACCCACAGTGTAAGACAGAGCTACAGCAGGTCCTTTGTCCCGACAACAAAACAAATCAATCTGAAGCTGTGTTGTATCAGAAACCCTAGAACTCTTCATTCATTCATCCATTCATTCATCCATCCATCCATCCACTTATTACACACCACGTGTGTCTCCACTCACTGCACATTCGCACTGACTACTTATATTTATATTTGTTTATATTTATATTTGTTTCTGGAGATTGGACTCTTTAATCATATTTATCTGTATTGCATGTCTATGTGTATATTTAAATGTCAATGTGTATTCTGTTTTCTCAATTCTGTTTTTGTTCTGTTGGAGTTGCTGTAACAACCGAATTTCCCCTGTGGGGATTAATAAAGTCTATCTATCTATCTACACATCTATTGTAGACACACAAGACTAACTTGCACTACAAGCACTACATTTAAAATGTTGTTTTTGTGCATCTCTACTTTCATTATCAAGTTTACATTTATTTTCTATTCCTGTTTTTACGTTCTTTGTCATTTTTAGCACTTTGCGCATGTAAATTTTTTCTAGTAAAGCACTTTGAGGTGAATTTATTGTATGAAACGTGCTATACAGATACAACCGTACTTAATTTGGTGTTTTTTTCTACTTCATTTTTGATACCTATCATGTCAATGGAAGTACAGTATTCAATTGTGAACAGGTAGCATAGCCATGCTTTTGAACACCAGACTGTGTGTTGTAGCTGTGGTAGATGTCGCATTTCATCGAAGAATGTGTGCAGTGACTGGCTATGAACAAAACCTTTAGTTTTAATAGTATTTCTTTCCTAAAATACTGGTATACAATGGATTGAATGCAGATAGCGTTTGACTGGAGAAGTTTTGATACTACTTGGTCCTGAGTTACTTCAGTCAATACCTTACCGATACTCAGCTTGTATGACTGAGAAAAATATACTTGTATCTGGTTCTAACAAAAGACAGACAAGCCGTTCTATGTAAAGTACAAGCTAAACTCAGAGACTCATGTTTGTGACCTTTGTGTGCCAGCAGGTTCAGTCTCAGGGGGTGGTGTATGTCTCACCTTGCATTGGGGGCACAACGAATGTACATGCATCCAACCCTGTTCCCTCGGCTAGATCTGGTCAGGAATACGTCCGTCACATCCAGCTCTCTCTGTGAATACTGGAACTCTGCTCTTTCTGTCAGATGAAGCTTCCACCTGCCCTCACTCCCAGTGATGCTGCTGCTGCCACCACTACCAGCTGCTCCCCCTCCTCCTCCTCCTACTCCTCCTACTACTCCTCCAGCACCTCCACCACCACCTCCGCCTCCTCTGTCATTTCCACTACCAGTGCCAAGCCGAGAACGCAGTCCTGGGGCTCCAAGAGAAGGCACAGCAGCACCAGAGCTCACTCCAGGAGCAGTCCCAGCTCCAGTACCTGGGTCTGGGTCTGGGAGAAGGGCGTACGTGGGCTCTGGAGGAAGAAAAGCCAGCTTGGCTGCGATGCGGCTGGGGCAAGGGGGGCAGCAGAATAGGCAGCATAGCTCTCGTATGGACAGTCCGTTCATTTTCTGTTAGAAAATAAATATGGTACACAGAGTAATTCGGTGGCAGAAAAACAGAATAAAAAACCCATGGAGGAGGCAAAGTCTCTCACCTCTAATTAAAAACAAGTTGTGCACTTCCACTGTACAAAATAAAATATACTTTAATTAGATATTAGGCCTATTAAGATTCAGGGAAAATGAGTCATGCCACTTTGCCACACAACAAAGATACATGTTTAATAAAAGTGGCGAATGTTTGAATTATCATCTAGTAACTAAGCTGATAATTAAATGTGACACTTCAGGATTTGCAGGTTCAGTCAATGATTCATTACTCCAACACATCCTGTATTTGCTTTGCATTTAATATTCAGAAAAGAATGCTGCAAAGTTGAGGAGAAATGTTTTTATAACTTAGGAAAAGTAGAGATAAGCAAGGCTCACGACCTCCCTCCCCTAACCAATTTCCTGGGGGAACACCTGCACAGTTATCCTGTTAAGAACATACCTGGATTCAGAAATCCCTGGGTCTTGAAATGAACAGGCACACAACTGTGCCAAGGTTTTCTGGTCTAGTCACTTAGCCAGCTGGATCTTGATTCAAAAAAGACAAATCAAATCATGTGACAACATACTGCACATGACGATATATAATCACAAAAGCATGAGCCCTTGATTGGCCTAATGTATTGCTTTCTAGAGCTTTTGTCTGCCAATATTAAGTGACAACTATTAAGTGGCCAACTGAACCATTCTTGCTTAACAGAATGTAGATGTTGGGACAAAATAAAATGACACAAACACTGAGCAAAGGGTCAATATAACCTGTCATCACAGCTATGAGGAGGAGATAACAGTACTTAAAACCCGAACTCATGTGGTCATTGTTATTTTTAAGCTCCAGTAAACAATTAGCGTTCAATATTATTTATCCATGTACTGGTGCTGATAAAATCTCACAGTGGGATTAAAGTGATTCAGAAGCCTTGATGTGATCATGGCCATAATGACTAATTACAACACCCTCTCAACACAAACAGCGACCGACTGATATGCTAATGGCAGCTACATGGTTAACAGCGATATTAACCTCTAACGTTAGCCAGTTATGTGGACACAATACGGGAGCAGTATTTTTACTTAGCATACATACAACTATAAAGGCAGACAAGCGACATGTTACTGCTATTATCAGAGACTAACGACTGAACAGGTCAAGCCAACAACCAGTCAAATTATAATCATTTACCGTTAGCAAAGCAACGAGCTAGCGGCGGCGGCTAGCTCGCTACCTCGCTAGCCTTAAAGCTACTTACCGATTCACAGTAGGTTGTCAGGAAGGCTGGTGTCTCCCTATATATACACAGAACCAGCACACGACTTCGAAATCCTCCTTGTGTCTTGACATGGATGTTTTTACTCAAGTGTACAGAAAGTTGTCGGGGAGTAGCCAGCTGAAACTAATGGCAATTAGCTAGTTTTTTTCCTACAACTGTCCATCCATGCTACTGTCCGACTAAACCCGGAAGTGACGTAAAGGCGTATTCCATTTCAAAACTTTGTTACCATGTCTTGATTAGATAGATAGATAGAGAGATAGATAGATAGATAGATAGATAGATAGATAGATAGATAGATAGATAGATAGATAGAATAAAGGTGCTATACAGGCAAAGTCTATTTCCTAGTATTACAATAACATTCTTTAATAATTATCATTAATAGAGGATACATACTGTTGATTCACATACTGTAAAAATACAGTAATTTACTGACAAAACCATGAGCAGAATTGTGTTGTAAATATACTGTCATTCTAAAATACAGTAGGCCTACTTTGCAGGTGAAGCTGCTGACAGTTAATTACTGTAAATCTACAATGAAATGTTTTACAGTGTATGGTGTGTATTGGCGATAAGGTCTGATTAATTTTTATGTTGGATTTATATTAATATATTTTCAATATGTGTACCTTTTATTTTGCAACTTTCCTTCCCATCAAATGCGTGTTTTAATAATGGCTTCACATCGAATAGGGTGTCTGTGTGTGTGTATCTGTGTGCATGTATGTGTGTGTGTGTGTGTGTGTGTGTGTGTGTGTGTGTGTGTGTGTGTGTGTGTGTGAGGGAGAGAGAGAGAGAGAGAGGGAGAGAGAGAGGGAGAGAGAGAGGTCCTCCATTTATCACTGATCCACTGCAGGACTGTGTTTCAGGGGGTGTGAATTATGGGCCCCTGCTGTAACAGACTGCTCTGCTCTGCGTTGGACGTTTCACCTCGCCACTGTAAATTTAAAAAGGGGATTACATTTTGCTGACTACAGATTTCATGTGCAGACAACTGGCCGGTCCACTCCTGACAGAAGACCTAATAATACAGGATTTGGGGTTTTGCTGGGGTCTGAACAGCAAATGGGGCAGAGCCAATTCTGGATCACAGAAAACCTCATCAGGGTACCGTTTACACATTTACACTAAGGACTGTCTCCTGTGGGGGATTGGGCGTTTTTGACGCGCTCGTTAAACGGTGATGCTACGGCGACGCGCAGGAACCGTAGAGGGAAGAGACAGGTGAGGTGCGGCTGAGGAGCTGCTGCTATTACAAAAGCCTTGGGATACCGAGAGCCGTGGTATCCATCACCCTTTTCTCTACAGAGAGAAGACGAGCGACCCGCGAGGGCGAGTTGGCGACTTGTCACCTGCCTGCGCCTCCCTTACCTGGCCATCAGTGCGGTGAGTGTGCCCGGTGGTGGGATTGAGAGATGGATTTGTGCGAAGTAGACGGGGGATGGATGGGATGAACAGGTATACAGCATGTGCGCAATTTTATCGCTGCTACCGAACGCGCTGCTGCATTATTACTCCTGAGCCAGTCGAAGTCCGTTTGGCATCGCCTGGACCTTTAGACACGAACTGCTCTTTGTGTCTGCTGCAACTTTGAATATTTGCCTAGCATGTGCATATCTGTGTTGCTGATCATTGTTCTTTCACGTGTAGGTTTGAGGTGATGCCAGCAAGGGCTCGCAATAGTCGCATATTATAACGCTGCATAGAAAACACGAGCTCAAACCCTACTGAAATTCTAATTTAGATGACGACCTGCATAATAGGTCGTCATCTAAATTAGACTTATTACCTTCAAATGTTCATTTAACTCTGTAAATTCCTGCTGTTTTTATCAAATAGATATTTGCTTGAAGAGTAAAGGTCACACGTGATGATTTGGAAGCCAATAAAGTCAATTGATTATGTCATTACTCTCTCATGGTAGAAAAACAGGAGAGGTATACTAGCATAGGGACCACTCTATGTTTCTGGTATTTAAATCTTTTAAGATTGTTATCAGTGATTTTAGCATAAATGGTCGATACATGTTTGTCTCCTAGCCTTTTGCTTTCGGCTGATCCAAAGATGACTCACAAAACCTGAGAATACTCTAGAGAGAGCTCTAAAGTGTGTCCTTTGTCCAAAATGTGTCTTGCACACTTCTAATAACTATAACTAAATTACCCATAACCACACTACAAACTCATAACCTCCATGGCACAAGTTAATACTCCTTCACTGCTGTCCCAGCTGTTACTGAAGTGATTTACTCTTATATGTAATGTATTTTATTTTCATCCTTTAAAAGCTATGGAGGTCCACAGGAGGACTACAGCTCCCAGCTCCTGCTGTTTTATGTTTGTGTTTCTGTGTGAATTGAAAGGCAAAAAGAGAAGGCTGGAGACAAAAACTAGATGGAGGGGGAGGGGGAGGAGGTTATAGGGAGGGAGGGAGAAAAAAGGCAGAAATATTGTGAATATAAAGAATATAGTGTGGCAGATAGCATCCAGGCCACAGGGAGGATAGGCAGAGAATAGTAAAAGACGGAAAAATGAATGATGGAACAGAAAGCTCAGAGAGTGAAAGAGCATTTAGGGAGAGGGGCTGCAGACAGCAGTCTGAGCGGGTGTGAATGGTCTCCCTGTTATCCCTACTGCCCACACAGACAGCCACACAGCAGCCGTGTGAGCAGGTGCTAACCCCACCACACAGCTACCGCAGGGAACAACAGGTGCAGCCACTGCTTCCTTCAGCCTCCTTTTGGAAGATCTAACACCCGCCCATCCTCAGCATACAGCAGTCCCATAGCCTTCTCACACAGAACACCCACAGCCATCCGAAGGGAATGGATACTTCAGATTACATTCAGGAAAAGAGCACGCAAAGGACAGACTGGAGTTATCCAATTATAAAAACTAATTATGCCACCAACAAAGTTCAAGCAATTTGAAGCAAAAAGGCAGAGCAGGCACGTAAAAGCAAATAGTAAAATCTAAGAGAGCCTCAGGTTGAGACCACTGCCAACAGGGACATTTAATGAGCTGTATTGATTACATTAGGACCCTATTCAATCACATTCGCTAAGCCGCAAACAGGGCATCTCAAGCAAGGAAAAAAAGTTATATTGGATTGCAGCATAATACAGACAAAGAGAGTAAACTGACGGCAGATCAGTGTGTTGGGGTTGCTAAGGAGCACATTTCTAGAGCTATGTAGAATGACTGTCTACGATCTTGTGTGTGTATGTGTGTGTGTGTGTGTGTGTGTGTGTGTGTGTGTGTGTGTGTGTGTGTGTCTGCATGTGTTAAATAGAGTGAGGAGAACCTAACAGCTTCTCTGTTCCTATAACACCAAGAGAATAGGCCTACGTCAAGCATTCAGAGAGAGAAAAAAAAAAAGAGGCATTCAGAGACAAATTGCCTCTCTTTACCTGCGGTACACAGAGAGGAACACTGACTCAAACTGAATCTGTTTTTATCACTTTGGGAGTTCTGAGAGTTCTACACGGCAAATTATTCTGTACTTGCCAGGATTTAAAATCTTACATCGAACATAAAAGTTATTTACTAGCTGTTGTTGTTTTGTTGTTTTTTTCATCTCAGCCTACTTATTTCTAGACTGAACAACTTATTTTAAGATTTCTTGACAAGTAAAATGATCTTGCTCCATGTACAGATAATTCCACTAGTATTAAGGTATTTTCTCCTCAAATTCAACATTTATTTCTGCTACCCCCTTTTTTGCGGTGCATTCCTATCCTATATTCCTATCAAGGGATTGTTTTGCGTCTTTCACCTATGGACAGGGGTTCCCAAAATGTTCAACCCCTGACCCCCAAAATAACGGTGCCAGAGACTCACGACCCCCATTATGGTGGTTGAAGCATACAAACATTAAGCACACATGCACTAATAGGCTTATCCAAAAAGATCCAAACGACATCACAGAAGAACACAACAGCCTACCATTTATATTTTGTAACAATCATGGCTAAAGTAGACTATTTCTAATCATTTAAAAATGTTATTTGATTTCTGGTAGTCATCTGCTGACCCCACCATTAACGTGGTTGCAACCACCACGTTAGGAACCCCTGACCTATAGGACACTGTTTTAAAGCTACAAGAGGATTTGTTTTAATAACTTACTGTTTACCTTCAGATTTTGGCCACTTTTTAAACCTATAATCAGAGAATCTCTTGATTTCCTCAACTTTTCGTGACTTTCAAATCTTGCTGTATGAGCTCCCATTTGGCCTAAAGCAACCACCCTGCTCTGTTTCAAAACATAGACAGGGTTATTCTCTGTAGAATAAAATAGCCAAGTTATGATTAGTATCAATAGATTTGAATGGATGTTTATTTCTCTCAATAGCAGTTCCAGCATACAGTATTTTGAAGTTCCAGTTTCACAGAGTGTAGAGTTTATCTGGTGGTAGGGTTTGGTCTTTAGCTCTAAATCAACAATGGTGTTGAAGTCAGCAGACCTCAGAGCAGCTGGAAGATCAGAGGGAATCTGACTGGGCAGGAATCTACTGGATGACCCTTTCCTGCAGGGTCCTCAGAGTGTGGACCTCAGGGAGCCATTGTGCAGGATTATGAGGGCCAGAGTTTCAGCAGTCTCATGCAGGCTTACTTTATTTATTGTCAGAATAGCTCTCATCCTGAGATATAGGTGTTTTAAATAAACATTCTCATGCAAAAACATTCTCCTTTCATGTGAGAGGCTTCCAGGAGCCCAACAGGTCATTTCAGACAATTCCTTTCAGATGATGGGATAATAGGAACCACACGAGCAGAGGAGCTTTACCTGTGGCAAACTCTGCTGTAAATTGTCCATGGTGTCATAAACTGTATACCACAAGATAAATGATGTTCAGGGGGCAAAGCTGGTTGCACAGGTGGATTTAGCAGCCACATATACTGGGTAACAATACTTTGCGGTTGTTTTCACTGTAACAGTCGTCATATACTTTACAGTGGCAATGCATTTTCAATTTTATGACTTTTCATCTTCCCTGATTCCTCCCCTGAGGTGCAGCCAGTTCTTTATGAGTCCCTGTGCACATGGTGTGGACTCGGCACATGCTATAAAGTGCTAATGTGTGTGTTTATCAGTGCAGTGGTCTGTCAACTCTATCACCTTAGCATCCTCTCTGACAAATCCTCATCCAACGGTCAGGCAGGTAATAGCTGCGCTCTGTGTGCGCTTGCTGCGATGTCACAGGAATATGAGTTATTGTCTCTCAGATGAACCAGTCACTTATTATGCAGCTGGTACCTTTTAAGCTGCCTGGCAATTTTGGCTGTGAGTGACGTCGCAGCCATTTCAACTTGGACAGATGAAGGCAGCTCTTCTCTTCTGTGATCTCATTTACATAATAAAATTGCAAAGTGATTGAAATGACTGTCCACTTCATGCACACAGGCGCTGGCGCAAATCTACATGCACACACACACACAAACAAAATAAACAAACAACAAAGTAACCTTTCTCTCAAATGCCACTGCTGAGACGCTTGACTTTTTATTTCTTTAAACAGAATAAATGGAGCTGTGTAGATGTCTCTGGTACTTGGTCTGTCTTCTCACACTTCACTGTTGTCCAACAAATTCAGCTAAGACCTAAGCCAACAGCAGGCTAGTTATGGCAGCTTAGCCACAGGGATTTGGAGGACTTTATACAGGGAGATGAAGGCGCATCCAAGTCCTTTGTCTCCCAGCTACTTCAGACGGTTTTGTTGCCTGATGAAGCTTTGCTGCAGCTAATCTTTCCCGTTCCTTCATCCTGTCCTCTCTCACGCCCGTCCCGTCTTTGCAACAGACACAACTTTTCTCTTTTAATTATGTCTTTTCATCTGGGGCCCGGTAACAACTGAGAGTAGAGGCGCAGAAACACAATTATACCTGTGAGAAGGAGGAAAAGCTCTCGGGGGAGTTGTTGTCTCTCCGTACGGGCGTGAACGCCAGGCGTGTAGACGTGTGTGCATGCATCACGTGCCTGTGTGCACATGTCAGTACACAAGCAGGTTGTTTGGCATTTTGATGTCTGTTGTGTATGGACCACCTATTGTGAGCTGTGATCCTCTTAGCAGGCTTCTGCCAAAAGAGCTATATTTACCCTTACTGGTGATCACAGTACACAAAGAACAACTTGACAAGAATATGAGCTACCTCTCAGCCTCCTTCTACGTCAGCATAAGAGAAGCCACTAAAAGCCTAAGAGATCTATGCTAATGGCTGTCACGTTGAGACATTAGCATAATCATTGGTGAAGCAAAAAATAAAAGGCAGGGAGAAGTTGTCTGTAAAACAGGGAAAACAAAAACCAAAATAAAACAAATGTAACAAAAATGGCTTGTATCACAATTTATTTAAATGAAAAAGTCACCAAAGTCCAAGTGATATGATGATTCCTTTCTGTGCTGGATATTACCAAATCATACGGTTCGCTTTAGCAGAAGATGCTACCTGGAGACAGACGCCATGGACTACCTAGAACAGCACAAAGTGCACTTTTAACACCGTGCGACAAAACAGAATGATAACAGCATTAAGAACAGGTCAGAACCAATGCTGCTGTTGTGTAATTATCTTCATCTTCATGCCGTCGTACAACCTGCAGTGTGCGTGTGTGTGTGTGTGTGTGTTTGGCTCCGTGCTCACAGTGTGTGTCTGAGTGCGTGCACCGAATACTCATGTGTTCGCCTCCAGCTCAGAGCTGTGCAGTGAATGTATATGTGCTTACTGCAGTCAAACTCTGGTTAGTAATGTTTGCCCTTGCTGCAGATTTGTACAGCACTATAAAATTGCGTGTGTGTCTTTGTGTGTGCGTGTGTGTGTGTGTTGTTTTGTTGTGCATTTCTAACTCAGTGCAGCCCCAGAAGTACACACATCACCTGTTTTACTGTATATCCCACATTTTGTCTTGATTGCTTTGCACCTGAATATGTGAGACTGTGCGTTCATCCGACAGAATGTACATGTCCGTCATCCATAAGCTGATAACTCGCATCCATGTAGACCAGTGTGTGTCTGTCACTAGCAGCAATTTAGCTTTAGGATGAAGGCCCGAGTGTGGAAGAAGTCTGCGGGGAGATGGAGCTCTCTCTGGCTCGTCTCCAGCTCTGTCCATCCTATTTTAATTACCTATGGCACTCACACATGGGAATAACTCCCTTCCCCTTTTCTCTCCTCTCATCCTTCATCTCCCTTCTCTCTCTCTCTCTCTATGCAGCCATCTTCTCTTTTCATCTCCCCCTTTCCTTCATTCATCCTCCTCATTTCGCTTGTCCTCCTATCTTTTCTCCTGTTTGTAGACACATACAGCACACATGCGTCAAAGGCCTGTGCAGAGGTAACCTTGCATTAGCATATAAATGACGCTTTGGATTGAATGGTATTTTAGAATATTTAACAGCAAAAGACGGTTTGCCTTATGTCTGATTAGACCTGGTCTGAGGAGACAGGCATCCACTTCAGGGAATATCACCTCCATGTCGATAAGATAAAGACTTGACACAGTGATTCCACTCCTGACAAGAGTATGATTGTATGTGTGCATGTGTACGTGGATGAGTATGGGTGACATCACATTAGCTCCTGATTGTATTTGTATCTGAGTGCCTATGAGCAGGTCTGTCTATCTGAATGATTAACTGCGTTCATTTCTCTTCACTCTGACCTTTTTTCTTTGACATCATGTGGTTCTCATGCCTGTCATTAACCTAAACCCTAACCCTCATCTGTCATTGGATATGTCTAATAACTAATAATTATAAAATTCCTGTATTAAACATTTTGATCTTTTTCCTCACATACATGTAATTCATAAAATGCACATGGACAGTGTCTACTGATGGAATTAGGGATCTTTAAAAAGTAAATATGTTCACTCATTTTCTGGTGCAGAGCCAGATGATTGAATAAGGTTCTCTCATGTCTGCAGCCAGTCAGCTCAGCTTAGCGGGGAAACAGCTAGCTGTGGGCTATTAAGGTGTAGACTAAATGGCTGGACCCAAAAGTGAGACACTAACACTGCAGGGGAAGTTTTAAACTGAGTCTGTTGGATGGGGCAGGAAGATATAGATGACGGTGCAGGAATCTTCCAGGGCAGACTCGGACGAGCTATCAGCCTGGTATGTCCCTAGGCAGAGCGTGACCAGTCAGATGACTGGGCTGGCTGGAGCAGGTGGCTGGAGGAGGCTGGCAGACTGGAGTTGATGATCTGGAGCACAAGAGAGACGAATGAGTCACGGGAATCTGAAACGTAGGAATACCTTAATTAGAGCCTGAACGTTGATATTACCACTGGAGAAAGCAGTATGATCTGGTGAAGAGAGATTGAGACCAGGGTTTAATAGAACAGTGCTATTAATTCTTCATGGTTGTTAAATTTCCTATAGCTCTGCAGAGAGTGACAGAATTCCCAACTTATGTCTTGTGTTGGGCTTGAATACATAAATAAATAAATTGGATTGGCAGTTTCACACTTAATAACATCGTACCAGTTCATTTTTCAGCAGTGCACTGCATGTGAGCAGAGGCGTCGACGGGATGATGGTTGTTCTAGTTTGCAAAACCCTGTCAGTCAATCTGGTGTAACGGTTGTGACGCAACCGACCTAAGTTTGAATTTCAACGCCTTTTTTTAAAAATGTATTTAATAATGTAATGATTGTTTGCTAATTTAAGGTTTAGGGTTGTACGGAAGTGTAATGCATTTACTTGAGAAAAAAAATCGCTGTTTTTCTGAATTAATGTGATAATTATCTCAAAATTCTGAGAAAAGTTCTCATGAAAAAATAAAATTCTGCTCTGGTTTTCTGAATTAATGAAATCATTATCTTGTTAATTCAGAAAAGCAGGACCCATCCTTTTTTTCTCAAGTGAGAGGATTATTATTCTGTAGGGTTTGGAGTTATGGTTAAGGGTGAAATATGAATTGTTTAAATTACATATCTTCTCTGGACCTAGTCTGGCTCTTGCCGCTATACTGCAATTTAGGGTTCCCCCAACATAGATGTAACCCCTGCTGATACTTAAATCTTATCCGATACAATCACAGCATACATACAGTACCAGTCAATAGTTTGGACATACCTTCCCATCCACTTGAATGGGAAACTGTGTCCAAATTTTTGACTGGTACTGTATGTATATTTTCTAATTTCCCTTTTTAGCTGTATGTCTTTGTGGTGATTTGAAGAAAAAAAATACTAATCTAAACAAATCTTTAAAAAGAGATGTAACACCAAATAAAAAACCCAAATCCAAGCATGAAAACATCCTTAGCTTCTTTACAGATGCTCCGTCCATATTTTATCATTTTACTGTGAAATCTGTGAAATGTGTGCAGCTATTATTTTCCAGTTATTTTCTGTGAAAAGTATTTTTGTTTATCAGGATCTTTAATATCTATCTTTCATCTATTAAGTTTTGTCTTGAATCTTGAGACAAGCCACTGAAAAAACAACATCTATGTTCTAATCATAGTGCACCTCCTGGTGTTGTTGATGGACAATAATGAGTGATTATTTTGTGAAGTCATAATGTTTGTCAGAGCTTTACTATACCAATGTGGAATCAGCGCTGTACCACGGCAGGAAACACTAAAATCTGTCAGGGTGACATTTTGTTCATACCCTTTCCATTTGCTGTGGAAACCTCTTTTAAGTCTATTAATGAAGCTACAGTGCTTGAAGGTTTGAGTACTAAAGTGTGAAGGTGACCCACTTCTCCCAGTTTAGCTCATGTCTGTGTTTCTATCCTCAGGCCATCTTACTTTATTCCAGGCCTTAACCAGACGGTCCTCAAGGATCACGTGTTGCAAAAATTAGTGTTAAGGATTTTGTTCCAGTTGAGTTTTCATGTTGATAAATCATGTCTTTTTCTACACTACACACTTTAAACGTATTGATCCATGTTCTTTAAACTCCACCAAGGAGGGGCCAGTCGGTTGGTCGGTCAGTTTGTCAGTTTGTGGTTGGTTGGTTGGTTGGTCAGCCAGCTGTTTGTTTGGTTGGTCGGTTGGTTGGTTGATCGGTTGGCTGTTTGTTTGGTTGGTCGGTTAGTCAGTTGATTGGTTGGCGGTTGTTTGGTTGGTTGGTTAGTCAGTTGATTGGTTGGTGGGTGGTTGGTTGGTTGGTTAGTCAGTTGATTGGTTGGTGGGTGGTTGGTTGGTTGGTTAGTCAGTTGATTGGTTGGTGGGTGGTTGGTTGGTTGGTTGGCTGGCTGGTTGGTTGGTTGGTTGGTTTGACGGTTGGTTGGTTGGTTGGTTAGTTGCTTGGTCGGGTCGATTGGTTGGCTGGTTGGTCAGTTGGTGGTTATTTTGTTGGTTGGTTGGTTGTTTGGTTGGTCAGTTGATTGGTTGGTGGTTGGTTGGTTGGTTAGTTGGTTGGTTGGGTCGGTTGGTTGGTTGGCTGGTTGGTCAGTTGGTGGTTATTTTGTTGGTTGGTGATTGGTTGGTTGGTTGGTTGTCATCAGAATTATGTAAAAACTACTGGACAAATTTCCATGAAACTTGGTAGAAGGATGGGACTTGAGCTTGAATATAACCCATTAAATGTTTTTGATTTCCAGGAAACATTGTGGAGGGCTATGGGTCAGGCAAGCTAAACAGATATGTGTAGGATTGTTAGACCTTTGGCCGAGGTATAGTATAGGTACAGTCTCAGAGTTTCCATTGACAACAAGCATTCCATCACATTTGCAATACATCACAGCTGACCTTATATCCTGTAAAGTTGTTCTTTTTAATGGGTGTTAATGGTTTTACGTAAACACTGAGAAATGATTATCCAAACAGCTCATTCACACTTTGAATGGAGAACCCCGGGAAAGAGGCTTAACTGTGAGCATCCTATCCCAGTGAATGTGTCATAAATGCACACTTAATGCATATTTTCCATTGTTGATCTGTTGATTTTAAATGAGCTGTATTATCCTGCCAGTGTGAGGATAATGTTGAGACAAAATGTCTGCAACTCCCCCATCCCCCCCTCCTTGTTGAGAGAGATGACCCCCACCCCTCTAAATGTGTGTCCACGTACATGTTCATGCACATGCTATGAATATACATGGATTTTGGTTCACGCTTAAGTGCGTGCATCAATGTGTGTATGCTCACACATGTGTATATTAAAAAATGAACCCTCCCTACTCACTTTTACATTTACTGCAATAGAACATCTCTGCCTAGCTTGCTATTGGTTGCTACGGTAACAAAGGCATAGAGTGGAGTGACTGCAGCAGCTGAAGAGAGAGCAAGAGACAGAGGGTGAGAAAGCAGAGAAAGAGAGAGAGGGAGGTTTTTGCACATAGACCTAATCACAACAATGGATTTAATGCAGCACATCTGAGAAGATATTTCAGATCCAGGAAGAAGCAAAACATCAACACCACAGAAAGATTATTTGTTATGCATATTGTTAATGCATTTACAGAGATATTAAAGGGCTCTGGCTCAGGCATCCCAACACTAGTGCTTGCAGCATCAGTGATGTTGGCTTTGGCTGCTGACACCTTTTGTGTTGTTATTTTTTTGTATGTGTCAGTGTTTCCTCGTGGTCGTCCTCGTGGTAGCAGAATGAGACTGCAATGATTTTGCCCAGTAGCTTTAATAGTTGCGATGCCTTGTGCCAATTTGAGCATGTCCAAACACTGACGTGTAGATTCTCCTGTCACACACATGCATATACACAGATATCAAATGATTAAGTTGGTGGGATCAAGGCTAATATTAGATGGATAATCGCTGAGTATCGTTCATAGCGCTTGATGACGTACTCTGGAGTTGTGTAGAAATTCCCAGTGTGCTGCTTACCCCCATCATGTCAGTCCAATTAGCTGAGGCAGGTGAACAAAAGCATAGTGAAGGGAAACACTTGCTTGATTGGTTAATGATGTGAGTGTCAGCAGGTAATTTGCTTTTGGGTTGCCTGATGAGGGCAGATTACACTGCGTGGCTTTTGACATCATTACATACATCCCATGATAGCCGTGTCGGTGTCATACCATTTAATCCGATCACACCAACACGATCTGACACACCTTTCTTCTCTCCACACCATCGTCTCTCTTCCCTCGATGTCTTGATACTCATTCTGTCACCAGTGGTCTGTTAGTTATTGCTTGATGAGCTGGAAGTCTGTTACAGGCTGTTCCTGTTTTTTGTCTGCTACTCAAACCATCTCCGTCTTTTATCGTTCATCTCTCTCTTCTGTCTCTCATCTCAGCAGGGAAAAATCAGAAAGCGTTGGTAACCAAATGTCAAAGCGCTGCCTGAAACCTCTTTTTATAGCCCTGAGCATTAAAAATACTGTCTTTGTCATGGCGCTGGCGAGCAGCAGAGTTCTAATATATTGGCCTTGGCCCAGATCTGATGGTTTATCTTATGGATCAATAACCTTAATCAATACACACTCTAATGAGGAGGTTCCATCAGTGATTGGCTGCAGGGTTTGGTATTGCTAGTGCAGGTTGTTTGCAAGTCCGTTGGGCCAGAGAGCGAGAAAGGAAAGTGAGGCTTTTTTGCTCGAGTTTTTCTCTGTTGCAGGCTTTTGCAGAGTAACTACAGGTCTGAACCAGACATACCTGCTATTGTTACTTTCTTAATAAGTTGGAATACTTCGAAGTGCTGGCAATTTGCATGTGAATGCTACTGTGCATTTTCTAGGAAGGTTTAATGTGACAAAATTATACAGAATAGAGCAGAATGGATGTGGGTCAGTGTCAGTGTTTCAGAAATACAAGGACTACGTTGACAGTCTGAGCCTTTGCAATGTGAAAATACTTACGCACATCCAAGAATGAAAAACAAGTGGTTATTTGATTTTTCATTTTAAAATACAAAAGCCAAAATTGAAATACAAGGCGTTTCCTTTTGGTGGCCAAAAAGGGAGGAGTGAAATTTTAAAAAAATGTTTTATTTTCGTTTTCTGTTTTGAATAAGAAAAAATAAAATCAATAGAAAACATAAACAAAAAAAGGTCTGTTTTTTCATTTTCTAAGAACAGTCTACAATGAGAACACTGAACATTCTACTATGAGAACACTGAACATTCTACTATGAGAACACTGAACATTCCAATATGAGAACACTGAACATTCCACTATGAGAACACTGAACATTCCACTATGAGAACACTGAACATTCCACTATGAGAACACTGAACATTCCACTATGAGAACACTGAACATTCCACTACGAGAACACTGAACATTCCAATATGAGAACACTGAACATTCCACTATGAGAACAATGAACATTCTACTATGAGAACACTGAACATTCCACTATGAGAACACTGAACATTCCACTATGAGAACACTGAACATTCCACTATGAGAACACTGAACATTCCACTATAAGAACACTGAACATTCCACTATGAGAACACTGAACATTCCAATATGAGAACACTGAACATTCCACTATGAGAACGCTGAACATTCCACTATGAGAACACTGAACATTCCACTATGAGAACACTGAACATTCCAATATGAGAACACTGAACATTCCACTATGAGAACGCTGAACATTCCACTATGAGAACACTGAACATTCCACTATGAGAACACTGAACATTCCACTATGAGAACAATGAACATTCTACTATGAGAACACTGAACATTCCACTATGAGAACACTGAACATTCCAATATGAGAACACTGAACATTCCACTATGAGAACACTGAACATTCCACTATGAGAACACTGAACATTCCACAATGAGAACACTGAACATTCCACTATGAGAACAATGAACATTCCACTATGAGAACACTGAACATTCTAATATGAGAACAATGAACATTCTACTATGAGAACACTGAACACTCCAATATGAGAACACTGAACATTCCAATATGAAAACACTGAACATTCTACTATGAGAACACTGAACATTCCAATATGAGAACACTGAACATTCCAATATGAGAACACTGAACATTCCAATATGAGAACACTGAACATTCCAATATGAGAACACTGAACATTCCAATATGAGAACACTGAACATTCTACTGTGCAGAAATGTTTCATTTCATTCATCAAGCAACTCTGGCTCCCACATTAGCAGATGACCTCATCCGGTTTCTGAAAACAAAAATTAGACCATTCTTTGTTTCTGTTTTAAAGTTAAGTTCTTATGCAAAACATAAAATGAAAATCAAATTTTGTTTTCTACTTCACTCCTCCCTTTTTGGCCACAAAAAGGAAATTGCCTTCTCTTTCAATTTTGGCTTTTGTATTTTAAAATGAAAAATCAAATTAGCCACTTGTTTTTCGTCTTTTGATAGCTGTTTCTGATACAAAAATCGAATTACCAGGAAATACACGGACCTTTTCAGGCAGGTGCTGAACTATGATTACACAAAGCACATCAGAGATGCCAATCTAAAAATGTGTGTGTCATGTCTGCGTGTGATGGAGGAAGGAGTACCAAATTTTGAGAGAACTGCATCACTCAGTGGTGAGGGGTTAATGTGACAAAGCTTGTAAATAAGATGCCTAATCTCACTGGAACACGTTTAATTTAATTTATGCATCCATCCTTTCAATCCTCAACATGAGAAAATCTGTTTTAGGTTTAAGCTGCAGATTTGAATCCCTCCCACGACATGGCCGTAATGAAATGAGGCTGACCCTAAACCTGACTCAATCAGTTCTAGTTCAGGGAATCCCATTGGAGAGTCAGAAAAAACAAACCTCCCACCTCCTTCAGGGCCATGATGAGGAGAGGGCTTAAAGAGCTCAAACCAATCTCTGGGGTAGAGTTTCATTTTAAGTGGCCTTCAGTCTATAGTATGTAGCCCACATCACCTCACAATGTCTTCAAACAGCTTGTCACTCAAATGCATGTACAAACCGATGTTGGCACCACAGGTGAATGTGCTTATGTACATGAGTATGCTGCATCGCTGTGCTTCAAATAGCAGCTGTCATCACCTTAGCAACCAACACATCTACCTCCCTACCTGGTCTCCCGTCTTTGAAAACATTCATAAAGGGTTTTTATTCTGAAAGAGCCGAGCCAAGAGATAGAAAGAAAGAGAAATGAAAGGAGGACATGGGAGGAAGAGAGATGGAGGATGGAAAGATTTAAGCAGAGGCTGGGGGAAATGGCATTCATATTTCTCACATCTTTTTCTTTTTTTTTCATTTCCAACCTGTCTTTTCAATTGTTTTCCATCAAACTCCATATTTTCCAGGATTTCAGCACCACTCTCAGCAAATCCCGACAAATTCCATGTCTATGCTCCTCATGTGTTGTCTTTCTAACTCCTCTTCTTTTCAACATATTCTCATATCAAAGACAGTTCGCTCTGTCAGGCTAGCAGTGAGGATGAGCCACAGGCATTTTGCATGAATGCACAGAAAAGGTTCTACATTTAAACGTGTTTGATGGTGCGGCTGCCATAATTTATGAATGGTAACAACTTACTGTATGTGCAGCAATGTTATTCCACTGTCTTGGTTTTATTAGTGAAAGAGATGCTGATGTGCAGCATGGGGACTTTTTGGGGAGTTTTTAGCCAGGCTGTTGGTCAGTAAATGTTGTACAGACATTCATTATCCCCTGAAGATGAATCCTATAGACTTCTGTGATCCTTGTAGTGCTACCAGCAGGTTAAAAGTCTGTTTATTAACAATACTTTGGTTTAATAACTTGGATTTTTTTTGGTGTGTTTCATGCTAATTAGCAAATGTTAGCACGCCAATGCAGTAAAATATGTTGGTGAAAATGGTGAATAGCTGATGAAATTAGCATTTTCATTGTGAGTTAAGGCCCATTTATGCTCCCTCTACGTATGTAAATGGTCTATCCGTCAACCCCTACATACTTCTGTACGTCCTCTACGTCAACGTCAATACAACCACAGGAGAGCAGTGAAGTGTCGAAGTTCCAGCTTCGACTGTCTGCACCTACAGTCCAAGGATGTTACGCGTGGGCGTTAACGTAGCATATGTGCCGTGTGGAAAGGATCTCCCATCCCATTCACCAGGTGAACAGTGACGGGCACCAAGCAATAAGTGCAAGGGATAATGTAAATATGTAGAATTTTTTTTTTTTTAATTACATATTTTGGGATTCTCAGCGTGAGAAATACGAGTTGTGGCGTGTTGGCGTGTGAACTGGTTGAATGTGTCAGTCTCACTGTTGAACTGTGAGACTTGGCAGCTCTGCGTTCACATTTGTCGTGCCTTGCTTGAACTGTAGCCACACTGCCCTCAACCATTTCCGGTGGTATTGCTCCGTTTCGTCCGTCTTGTCCGTTTCCGTTAGCTTTCTGAAAACGAAACCCAAATACATACAAAATGAACACAGAAGACTTACAGAAGGCTCCGTCCGTGTCCGTCTTAATGTAGAACATAAATGGGCCTTCAGTGAGCATTGAGGCTTGATGGTAGCACTGTGTACTACTGAGCGAGAGACTTGAGTGCTGTTTCTTGTTATGTGTGTGATTGTGTGTGTGCACAGGAGCTTATGACCCTTTTGTGGCATCTTAACAAAGACTGAAATCTGTTTCCTTCTCTTTCCCTTTGCTCATGATTTAGGGCAATCTTGACTTTTGACCTCAAGAGAGAGACAGTCCCGCTTCCCCGAGTCACTCCCTTCACCTCTCCTTTTTCTACTCTTACTCTCTGATCTATAAAGACCAGCTCTCCCTTTTTTTTTGCCACTAATTACCGGTCACAGCGTCCATATGTCCGCACAGAAACACATTTTTAGTGAAAGGAACATTACCACCCAAAGTGGCTTTGTAATCCTGTGAATGTTTTGTCTCTCAGTGTGTTATATGACTGTGAGAATCTCTTTCACTTCAAACTGTTTGACAGTGGACTGACATCTCGGACAATAGATCCCCATTTCATCACGATAGGCAGACAATAAAAACACATTGAAGACAGGGTGGTGACAGTCACCCTGCTGCACTTCTGACCCTGTCCTCACACACACACACACACACACACACACACACACACACACACACACACACACACACACAAAACTTAACAGAAAACTTAAAAAATTCTAAATATTAAAATGCACAGCTGCTCATAACGGTGTCAAATATTTGAAGTTACTATGTATGTATAGTTTGTGAGATATGCATGGATGCTTCCTGGTCCTCCTTTAATTATTCATTAGATTTAATTCCAAAAACGTCCCTAGACTCCAGGAGACCTTCAGGAAGGATGTCGCAATCAGTCTTAAACCCTTAACTGACCAATCAGTATTCATGAGCAAAATGCTAGCGGTTTGTGGGCAAAATCGCCTTCCTTGTAAAAAAACAAAACAAAAAGAACATTGGTGTGTTTTCATTTAACTTCTGATCTATAATCAATACTACATTTGCACAAACTAAAATAAAATGTGGGCTTTTTGTCTAGAAGTAGGTGAAAATTATTATTTTAGCCGTTTAGCTCCATTCACTCCCATTCATTTAAGACTCCTTAGAGAGCGCCCTCTAGGTGAATTACAGCTGATTTCAGTACAATGGAATTAATAGGAAGTGGACAGGCTGTATGTAGAAGGGCTGTGGTTATACTCTATCCCCCCATTATTTTTATGTCATGCTGATTTGATTCTCTCAGTGGCCATTTTGACGATTTTAATCATTTTGACCACACACAAACCTGTTGAATAAGAAATCTGTCAAAATGCAATACACTAGCCTGCATTCTTGCACATGCACACACTCACAAATAGAGAATAAGAATTTTGAGCACACAACAATGAAATTTATCTCTCCCCTCTCTGTGTGTTAACAGTGCCTGTGTGTTGCTGCCATGGGGACCGTGGCTCCTCCCCTCACATTTCTCCTCCTGCTGCTTCAGCTAGCTGATGGCTCATTCCCAGAGGAACCCAGTCCTCTCAGCTACGTCCCCGTAGAGGGTATGCTGTGTGCGTATGTGTGTGTGTGTGTGTGTGTGTGTGTGTGTGTGTGTGTGTGTGTGTGTCTGCAGCATTTGATGAATGGCTCCGTGGTGGATGTGGAAATCAGGGTTCAAGGGTCAGAGCCTTGGTGTGGAGCTGCCTTGAAGCTACCCAGGCATACAGATAAATTCAAAGAGACTCAACTCTGTCTCTCCATGGCAGTAGATAAATAAATATGAAGGGGAAAGAAAGAACGATATGAAGACAGAAAGAGGACAGAATGATTGGTATAGATGTTGAGCAGTGTAGGAAGATTAAAAAGAGGAAGACGATTGGATTGGATGGGGTGATTGAGATGATAAGAAAGAAGGCTGACGGGTGCAAGAGAGAAGTGAAGGAGACAAGTGGAGATGGATCACCACATCCACCCTCCCTCTCCTGCAGTCAAGGACAATGGGACGGTTTCCCAGTCTGTCTCCTTATGATGAGAGCTCCCTTTGGAGACCATTGACCTTCTCTTGGAAACTTTTTCAGAGTCAGATACCACTTTCTCCCTCCACCTCATCTGCACCACCATTTATCTGAAACATAGGAAGGAGAGGGAGGGAATGCTTTTATGCACAATTAAATTACAGTGATTGTGTGCAGTTTTTCTAATTATGGAACTGCATGCATCAACAAAAATAAAAACACAAAGAGGATAAAAGTGTTTTGCTGCGCTGTTACTGCCACACCATTCATTATCTTTATTTTTCTAAACGGAAGCATCAAGAATGAGTGCAGACACTGTTAAAGTGAAGGTTAGAGTGTTTGTTTTATGACCTGCCTGAGCTCTTTGGATAAATATATATAGAGAAAGTGCTCTCTCCATCAGCAGCTGTCAAAGTATCCTTGAGAAGCCACTTCATTTACCGGTTGTTTCAGTAAACTCTATTTGTCTGTCTCCGTGTTCATGTCAGTGGTGCGGAGGTATCCGGTGTTCCTGGGCAGAGCTCATCGTTCAGCTCAGAGACAGGAGCTGCACATCCAGACGGTCCTCCAAGTCAACCGCACTCTCTACATAGGAGCCAGGTAACCAACGGCAACCACCTCCAACTGTGCGTTACTGACGCTCAAGCATTAATATCCCCTCTCTTTGATTTGATGCTGCAGCTTCCATCTGCTGTCACTCTGTAGAGGACATTCAGGTTTTTGTTAAATGTCAAGTGAAAGCTGTTTGTTCCCATAAATACATTTTACACCAGCAGAAGGCAGATAGTGGTCCCTGGAGCAAAATCCAAAATAATTTGGCAGCTTGCATCAAAACTGTTACTTGATTTTCCTAAATATAGGAAAAAAATATATATATATTGCAGTTAATGTAAATACAAGGATAAAATAAATATCATTAAGTATGACTGTGAAATCAAACCTTGACTACCAAGGCTCATGCTAAAAGGATTTGGGACTGGTCCAATCCAATGTCCATATCCGGTTGCAGTTCTAATGCAGTTCACTCATAGGATAATATTATCCAAGAATAAACAGGGTACTGTATCACAGAAGTTTTTACAACTAAGCTGTGCATGAGTTTGTCTCAACACCAACCACTGAACGAGACTGATGAGAAATATATGACATTCTAGACAATCGTCAACTCTGCTGTGAAAGACGCCATCTAAGACATAATGTTAAAGGTAATGTTCAATACCTGAAGAGTTGTAGGTTACTTTGTAACCGTTGTTCTCCAAGTGAATAGACCGTACGTCCCCAGCTGACAGATGACGTGGATAGCTTTGTAAGACACAGCAACTGCACCGGCACCCACACACAGTCTATATTAGACTTCGATGTGCGTCATCAGTCAAACTTTCTAAGACCGACTCTTGATTCTGAGCAACCTTTAATTGGAGAGTCTCCTACTCAGACACTGCTTACCCCGGACACTGGTTCCCACAGAATCTGTCAGCTGGGCAGCATCCCTGTGCATGTGGAAAATGTAGCCAGAAGCTAACTATCATAACATTCAAACAAGGTCTCCAGTGCGATTGTATATATATATATATATTGTATATTGTATATGTAAAAAAGGAACAAACATATTACCTATTTGTGCCATTTGACATTTAAGATTCTGTACTAATTTAATTTTGTGTTTGTTTCCATGCAAACATGTTGTTTAGGTGACTCTGAAGGGTGGTCATTCTCTCTGGATTATATTTCTCAATCTATTTATTTTAGGCTCATCAAAATTTACCCATAAATTATCATGATAAGTAGCCGTGCCTTTTAATATTTAGATTTTTCTACAAAAGATGATTGTAAGGTGACTGAAGGTCAGTCATCTTCTCTATACCATATACCCAAAACAATATACACAAGGCTCACCAAAGGAATGGAGGTTATGTCATATACTGATGCTTTTGTTGTGAAAGATTTGGCATGGGTCGGGGGGGATATCAGTGTTATTAACACAGTACTGTATACATCTCCAAGATTCCCTGGCTTGCACTAAGGCTACGTTCACATTACCAAGTGACTAAATTCTGATTTATTTATTTTTTTTGCCTTAATGTGACACAAATCTGATTTTTCCAGAGTTGTGTGAACACAAAAACTCTGTTCCCTCCCCAGGGCCCACGTATCCACAAAATTTAATTCAAATCATTTCGAATCTTCGAGTTATCCTGCTTACTAACAAAGAAACAAACAGCACCGATCACATAACCTCCTCCAACTCTCGTTGATGGAGGTAATATCATCCACAGTTTTAGTTCAATAGCTTTGCCTGTTTGACGAGAACAGATTTGTGTTATAAAAAACTACAAACATGTGGTAGACATGATTCATTAGTTAGCTTTCAGCAGGGCTTTCATTCAACCAAAAATGAAGCATTATCTTCTAATTATTTTCTAATTTCTTATTTTCCAATGGGAAAATGATATTTCCTTGCAGACATGTTTTATAAATGAGTATCATTCTGAAATAAAGAAAAAGAAATAGACAAATTAACAAAATAACTGGAATAAGTTGCTTATTACTGACCCATGGACATTGTTTATGTCAGGAATCATCTCCTATTATCATATTACTCTTATGTATCTGCAGAGATGACTTGTACAGAGTGGAGCTGGACAACATGGCAGGTGATGAGATGTTTTACAGCAAGGTAAGCCTCATTTTCTTGGAGACTCATAAAACCAAACATGCACTAATAAATGATAACACACACATGCAGTATAAGAAGCACATACTGATCGTTGATTCCTTTGGCAGAAACGGACATGGGAATCCAATAAGAACGACATTCGAGTGTGCCGGATGAAGGGCAAACATGAGGTACAGGGCTCATACACAGCACTCACTTTTAGGCCAGCTCTCACATGCGTCAGTATCATCTTCACAATTGCCCGCATGGACAGACACAACAGCTGTTAGAGAAGCCCTATTTCCTTTGGGTGCACCTGCATATGGTATTTACACAAATTTTACCTTGTTGATACAGAATCAGAACATCACTTAATCACACTAGATCAGTGAAACGTTACCCAGGCCCAAAGATATCCATGAAGCTTGAAAGACATTTTCTTGCACACCTGCACTGTGCCAGTTTCCATATATCTCATTCGTAGCCTGTGGGGAAGACTAAAAAATGGAACAATTGTGTGTGTGTGCAAAGTGATAGTGTTCTGAAATATGAGAATGTGTTCAAATCAACAAGAGACAAAGATTTAATGCGATGGTTGCTTGGTTGACAGTGGAACATCCCATCAACCAAGCAAAGTATAAGCTTTTATAACAGTTCTACCGGCGACATCCAATCTAGGCAGAACTCATCGAAAAAGAAAAAGAGGCAACAGGAAACAATATAGAGCAAACTGAGCAGAGAGAGTGACACAGCCTGAGGGAGGATATAATTGAAATCAGATGAGGAAGGGAGTTATAGGTAGGGATGGGATGTGCGTAGGCGGACGAGAACCGGGGAAGAAACACATAAGAAGCACAGGACAGCCACCAGGTTGTAAAAAAAGAGGCAGAGAGACAGCAAAGGGAAAAAATGTTGCTTCGAGGAAGACAGATGAAAGATGAAAATATGTTGGAATACAAACCAGAATCCACGATGTAATAAAAGAGTAGCAAAGACATATGGAACAAGCCCGGCCCAAGATGGATGGATGCCGAGAGCATGAGAGGAAGATTACATAAATGACTTACATTGACTAGGCCACTAGTAACTCTTTGCAATCTCATATCATAGGTAAGTGTGCAGCATCACTACTATAAGTTGTGTCATTTGGGAGAGGTGGGTGAATGAAGCAAAGATAATTGTTTAATAGTCCGTCATGAAGTTATCGGCACCTTCAAGGAGACTCGGACTGAGGGGCATCTGTCCTGAGCAGCAGCAAGATAAATCCCCCATGGAGTCCAGACACTGGTGGTGGTGGCTGATGACTCTGTTGAAACTTATGAGGCTGATGAAATGATGAAGTTGGTGTGCAAAGGACTAGTCTTCCTGACTGAAATTTCACTAGGGCTTCATTATAGTCCAAGAATAGACTGTTTTATAGCAGACACTTTTCATAGCAGGGAAAGTACAGATGATTCTAGTAACAAAAGATGTCCCTGTTCCATTCAGGTGTGCCTGTATGAAATACCTAGAACTGAAATCAGCAAGAATTTTAGTATAAAATATTTAAAAATTAATAACTTTATCAACAGAACGTGAAGAAATAATGTTATGTTATGTCAAAGACCTTTATCTAGACATCTACTCAATATAGATAAATATCTAGACATCTACTCAATATAGATAAATATCTAGATATCTACTCAATATAGATAAATATCTCAATATCTACTCATATAAATATCTAGATATCTACTCAATATAGATAAATAACTAGATATCTACTCAATATAGATAAATAACTAGATATATACTCAATATAGATAAATATCTAGATATCTATCTGGATTATAGGTAGATATGAGAGATATCTACTTAAGTTGGCATGCTAACCAACCAGCCCTGTAGCATCCTGTCTGTTATTACCACTTTGTGTTTGTCCCATGGCCGGCCAAGTCTACTCTTCGCATTTTGTTAAATCTAATTTTAGGGTAGAAAGAGAGGAATATTTTTCAATATACCAAACTATTACTTTAATTACTTACCACCTGTGCTTTTCCTGTTATGATGTGTCAGACAGTGAGCTGTGAAGGTCTACACAAAACACATTCATAGTATCACAAGAAGAACATTATTTACTAACTTTATTATTCAGGAGGAAAGTCACACATTTGAGTGGCATATATCATGTATTATTATATATTTGTTATTATATATTTATTATTTGTTGCTTATCATGCTGGTACTGTTTTGCTGGTACAATCTCATTTAAACTAAAATCATTTCTGTCAGCTAATTAGCCTCTATCACACATGCAATCCTAGTAATTGATGAGCACGTATAATTCAACCCCCAGTAAGAGCAGGTACATATATTTATAGCACAGCTCCAAAGTCTGTGTCCTGTTGTTCCTCCAGATGGAATGTGGTTGAGGGTGTTATTTGGTTTAAGCTGATTTTTTCTTATTCCAGACGGGCAGTCTTCTTGTTCTAACCCAGGGTTTCTCAAAGTGTGGGTCACGACCCCCCCAGGGGTCAGGAGACACCATTGGTGGGGTCGTGAGATGATTTCCAGAAATCAAATAAAATTTTAAAATGATTAGAAATAGCCTTTTTTAGCTAAAATTGTTACAAAAGATAAATAGTAGTTAAATTTCAAATAAAAACATGTGTTGTGTGTTTTGATAAGCCTATTACTACATGTGTGCTTAATGTTTATCTGATTCAACCACCTCGAGGCATAGTGTGGTTGCGAGTCTCTGGTATCATTATTTTGGGGTCGGGGGTGAACATTTTGGGAACCCCTGCTCTAACCAGTAGTTTAGAGCTTAGCTTTGGTCTAAAGCCCACTTTTCATATCGCCCGTCACCTTGTACACCTTTGTTTTTGTGTTTTTTTTCTACAGGGAGAGTGCCGTAATTTCATCAAGGTTTTGCTCAGCCAGCATGATGGTCTGTTTGTATGTGGAACAAACGCCTTCAACCCACTCTGTGCCAACTACACTGTTAGTATCCATCTATCGTCAGTCTGGTCATTCTCTGTGTATCTGCCAGTTTATTTATCTCCGTCATTTTGTTTCCTTTTGCAGAGAGACACTTTGGAAATGGTGGGAGAGCCTGTGAGTGGGATGGCACGGTGCCCATATGATCCTCGCCATGCCAACGTGGCTTTATTTGCAGGTATGATTTTGTATTTGCACCAAAGAAGGAAGAAAATAAGAAATGAAAACATCTAAGAGACATCAGATTCAGCTTTCAGCTCCGGCCATTGCAACATCCTTGTCCTTGTGTTTACCTTAAGAAATGATTCATAGTCAGACCTCTCGCTGCATTGTTTGTTTGGTTTTAATCTTCCTGACCTTGTGCTGTCTCTCCACCTGTTTCATCCCCTTCCTCACAATCTCCTCTGCTCTTTCTCTCACTCTCAGATGGAAGTCTCTTCACCGGCACCGTGACAGACTTCCTGGCCATCGACGCGGTGATCTATCGCAGCCTTGGCGACAGCCCCGCCCTCCGCACGGTCAAACACGACTCCAAATGGTTCAGAGGTACAGCAGCGGACGCAGAAATCGCCTTCTAGAGCCAGAGACTGTCAATAGACAGTTAGGAAGCAAATAATAGAAATCATCAGCATTATTCTCAGCAGGTCAATAAAAGAAAATGGGGAGCGCCAAATAAGAAGTTACATTCTGGGAACGCAAACATGATTAGGTCCCCATTTAATACACTCAGCAAAAAAGTACCTTCTCTTCAATGGCTGTATCTGGATATCAGCAGGAATTTGAAAACGCAGTCGTGCATGTCGATCCTTAGCATCTCATAAAGGCCATGCAAGAACTGGGATGTATTCAGGCTCCAGGTATTGTTTAGATCCTTGAAACACGAGGCCGTGCATTATCATGCTGCAACATGAGGTGATGGTTGCGGATGAACGGGACAACAATGGGCCACAGGATCCTGTCGTGGAATCTCTGTGCATGTGAAACAAACATGCTGCCTTTATATTTTTGGTGAGTGTCTGAGCTCAGCCTGTTGTCATGGATTAAAAAAAAAACAGCCGGAGCAGCTCGAAGCTGGAACAGAGCTGGATGAGTGCTGGATAAATAATATGAATCATCCTGTCCGTGATGATAAATTAAACAGCACATGAATATTTAATGAGCGAGGCCGGTGGACAGCACCGGTCATTGATGTGGATGTTATTACAGAGGCATGTCAGGGATTGTCGAGCGTTACATCAGGGCCCCAGGCACTGCGCTTACCACTGCTCTGTTATGTGTGTGTGTTTGTGTGCGCAGGTGTGTGTGTGTGTTTGTCTGACTGTGTTTTCCTCATATTACTTTCCAGAGCCCTACTTTGTGAGCTCCATGGAGTGGGGGCCTCATATTTATTTCTTCTTCAGAGAGATGGCCATGGAGTTTCATCATCTAGAGAAGGTTCTTTCTCTTTTTTTCTCTGCTTGTTTCTTTCTTTCTTTCCTGTCGCTCCCTATTTTAAAACTTCCCCGCTCACTGTATTCCAGGTGATGGTGTCCCGTGTGGCTCGTGTGTGCAAGGCAGACCTGGGTGGCTCTCAGCGCGTCCTTGAGAAACAGTGGACCACATTCCTGAAGGCGCGTCTCAACTGCTCAGTCCCAGGCGATTCACACTTTTACTTCAACCTCTTACACGCCACGAGCAACATCATCCACATGCAGGGACGAGACGTCATTCTGGGTCTCTTCTCCACGCCGCCTAACAGGTACCGAGAGGAACAGGACACGCACACACAGGAAGCACAGGTGCTGTTTCATGCTAATCGACTGTCCTCTCTTCTCTGTCTCCGCCAGCATCCCTGGCTCTGCTGTGTGTGTGTTTGACATGCAGCAACTCGCTCATGTCTTTGAGGGCCGGTTTAAAGAGCAGAAATCCCCTGAGTCTATCTGGACTCCGGTACCGGATGAAGCAGTGCCTAAACCCAGGTATTGTTATGTAAAGAGGATGTGAGCACAATTTAGGCAGAATGCAGCACTGCTTGCTGTCCATAGTCTACTTACTCTCTAAGCTGTAAGCTCCGGCTGTCAATCACACAGCAAATGCACTGCTATTCAGCAAATATTCTAATGCTGCACTGTAAAAAATATAATGTGAGTTTACAGTGAAGTATGAACAGTATTCTGCTGCATTAACGTTATACAGTGGCATCCTGTAAACTACAATACAGTCTGGGAGCAATAATATCAACTAATGTGAAATTCTGCTGTTATTCTGCTGTTAGCGGTTATGGTTGATCCACATCAGCACAAATTGTTTTTTTCCCAGTAGTGGGGCATGTGAGTCCTCGGACACAAACTCTCTAGTTCTCCCTCAAAGTGTCAAAAAAGTCATTTTCAGTGTATAAATTTTTTATCAGTGGTATTATTACTTTATAACAGTGGTAGTTTTGAAGTTTTGGGGGCGCAGCTGTGGCTCAGGAGTTAGAGCAGTCAGACCGCCAGTCGCTGCAGTCTACGCTCCATTAGTGCGTGAATGGTCATCCCTCCTGACCAACAGGTGGCGCCCTGCCTTGCTTGGTAGCCTCTGTGTGTGAATGGGTGAATGCTGCATTGTGTAAAGTGCTTTGAGGGTTCGCCTTAAGTACAGTCCATTTACAAAATGAGTCGTATTATTACAGTAACTTCTCTAAAATATTTAAATACAGGATACATTCTGTAGATTCAAATACAGTAAAAAAAAATACAGTAAAAATACAGTAATTTACTGACAAAACTGTGACCAGAATTCTGCAGTAAAGTTACAAGAATACAGTAATGAACTGTGTATTTATTCTGAGTAATACACTGTAATTATAAATTGCAGTAAGAAACTGTAAAAAAAAAAAAAAATACAGTACTTTGCAGGTGAAGCTGCACTGTAAAACTTTAAAGTTTTACAGTGTGCCTTCAACAGCCACAAAAACTCCTCCGGCTCATTACTTTTTCGTGTCTCTCTCTCTCTCTATCCATTTATCCTTCAATCCTCTCTCTCTCCTCCTCTGTGTATTTCTCTGTCTGCAGACCCGGGGGCTGTGCAGTGCAGGGATCCAGATTTAGCTCCTCCACCACTCTCCCAGATGAGGTGCTGAACTTTGTCAAGACTCACCCACTGATGGATGAGACCGTTCCACTGCTGGGGCACAGACCCTGGGTGGTCAAGACTATGGGACGGTACAGAGACTGACTCACTTGTTTGATAGCGTTTATGTAACCGCTTTGAAGAAGCTGTTTAGTTGAGTTGAGTTTATTTATTTGACATGGCCATACAGTAACATTGGTTCTGCAACATTTAACCATGCACAGGCCATATAAACTGGTGTTTATAGCAAAATGCTAATTTTCAACACCTGTCCACAGGAGGCTTTTAACAGTTATAGTTAAAAATAAGAAAAGAAAAGTATGTTATAGTATGTTATAAAATACAATAGCATTAGAAGTACAGTCCAATTATCAATGCAATACAAACACAAATTTAGATCGTTATTTCAGACGTCCACAGATGTGTGTGTTTATGTTGTAGGTGTGTTTTGTGTTGTTTCTGTTTCAACCATGATTTAATACCTTTGTTAAAAACTTTGACGTCGTGTTGCATTTTCAGCTCAGTGAGTAAACAGTTCCAAAGTTTGGCACCAATAATAGAGAAAACTTGGATTACGACAGTTACCGTTTACTGAGGCCCGCGTATTTAAGAATCTTTATGTCTGGTAACAAATTCATCAAACAAACTGTCAGGCTGTGTACCTCATCCGACTTTAGAACCTGGATGGAGCTAAACCCTCTTAATCTCAATGAAAATAAGACAGAGGTTGTCATAGTCAGACAGTCTGAGCTACTGGATGACCCTGATGGAGCTCTTGGCCCTTTAGCTCCAGTCAGTCGATCCTCTGTTAAGAATCTCTCTCCCAAAGATTTGGAGAGAGTTATTCATGCTTTTATTACCTCTAGATATGATTATTGTAATTCCCTGTATGTGGGTGTAGATCAATCATCTCTTTGTCGTCTGCAGCTAGTTCAACATGCAGCTGCTTGGCTTTTAACTGGAGAAAAAAACAAAGCGTGATCACATAACTCCAATATTGGCCTCCCTCCATTGATTTTAAATGGTCTGGCTCCTTCTTATTTATCAGATCTCTTGTACCTTCATACTCCAGTTAGAGCACGGAGGTCTACCAACCAGCTGGATGTTTCCGGATCCAGTCTTAAACACAGAGATGATCGGGCCTTTATGGTGACTGCTCCTAATCTCTGGAACAGTTTACCAATCCATATCAGATCTGCACAGACCCTAGAAATCTTGAAATCACAGCTGAAGACCATCTCTTCTCTCTGACGTTTAATTCGAGTTGAGTTTGATTTTATCCTTTATTGAGCCGCAATTCTTAATTATTATTGTGTTTATTGTACCATTATTATTGTTATTATTATTATTATTATTACTTTGGTCAGCTGTTTATTGTTTTTAACTGTGCTATATAAATAAGTTTTAACTTGACTTGACTTGACCTCTGCCAACGCCATTGTCACTAATCAAATGTTTTATAATTACACCCAGGGCGTAGCACACACTATGGTGATGTCAACATGATGACGTTGCTTTACTCAGATAGAATCATGTGTTCATCATCAGTAGTTTATGAGTTACCAAAAAATATGATTTTCCATAATGGTGGAGCTGGATCTATTTTTCATCTAAATATAACTTCTTACATTTCATAGACACATGAATCCATTTGAATGACTCTGAATCTGCATGATCTACGCTACATATCGGTGGTAGTGTCATGTCTTCAAGCATATATTTTAATCTCCCAGATCCAGATCATAATCCAGATCATAATCCAGATCTGGATCCAATTGCGCATACTGGTGGAACATCATAGGCCAATCAAAATAAAAATACCCAAGCATGGACTTATTAGTTTTCGTGATGTTGCAAAAATGTTACAAAAAAGGTTTTTAAAAAAACTCACAATGTTGAACAAAGTTAAAAAAAAAAGTTATCCAGAATCTGTATCCGCACCAAGATCCGCATCCTTGACCCAAACTCCACCCCTCTACAAAATCTGTTGACAACTTTTCGACATCTAGACATCTCTCGCAGACAAATAAAGAAGCAAACCGGGGTGATCACATCACCTTATCTTAATCTAATCTACATATCTGTCTATCTAGATATCAGCTGACAGCAATGGTGGTGGACACAGAAGCTGGTCCCCATAAGAACCGTACAGTCCTGTTCCTGGGATCGACGCGAGGAACCATCCTCAAGTTTCTAATGGTTCCCAGTGGAGACTCCGCCTCCCACAGCAGCGTGTTTCTGGAGGAGGTGGAAGGATTCAACCCAGAGAAGTGAGAAGGACTTCCCACACTTTTATCCTTGATCATCAGGTCTCATGTTGCCCGACTCCATTTGAGAACTGGAGAACCTTTCAACTGTCTTCAATTGCGCTCATTTCAAATATTTGATTTTAATATTTTGAAAAGTGACTTGAAGTAAAAGCTAATTCAGTTATTTCTTTATTTGACCTCATCCATAATGGTTTTGAATATAGATTTACTGTATATACAGTATTACCATCACATTAAAACAATGATCTCCTAATTTATTTAAATTCAGTTTAAAAATGAAACATCACAAGTCCAAGGTCATTATTCAAATTAATAATGGGATCAACAACCAAAAGACCAAAGACTTTTAGTTAAATATTATGTAGAGCAAAGAAAAGCACAATAAATGTCCATCTGAGAGGCTGGAACCAGAGAATAACATTGAAAAGAAAGAGTTCACGTCTCCCCACCACACAACTCTGGAGCTGATAAAACTCTAGTCTGCTGATGTTGCAACTATCTAAGTCTAAGTCTAAGTATTCACATGAGGCTGTCTGTCTTGAAGTACCAACAGACGTGACCTTTGACCCTGTCCCAGATTGATGTGAGTCTAAAAAAAGTGCTTTAACCTCCCTCTGCTGGCCCCTAACCCTGTGCCTCCTGCCTTCACACATGCATGTCTCCCTGTTTCCAGGTGTGGGGAGGATTCCCCTCAGGCCCGTCAGCTCCTGTCCCTGTCATTGGACCGGACCAGCCACACTCTGCTGCTGGCCTTCCCCTCCTGTCTGGTCCGAGTGCCCACGTCTCGCTGCCACCTGCACTCACGCTGCATGAAGTAAGAGACAAACAAGCACCTGCTTTCGTCTTGCAGAGTATTTTTCTTTCCTTCAATGTGTCTTTGGCTGAAAATGACTTTAAACGTAGCTGTGGCCATTAGCCAAAGTACTGCTGAGGGCCAGCTTTTGACTCGTCTTTATCACACCCTGTTACTGCAGTCATCCCAATAAAATGTGCAATTACATTTTTTTGTTTCAACCAGCATAAGGAGGACGGCACATCTGTTAAACAGCAGCTAGGTTGTTTGATTTAACAGTTATTATCCCCACAAACCCTGTGAGGAGGAGGTGTAGGAGGGGATCCGTCTGTCCGTCACATTTTGTCTCTGGAGTACAGCTCAAGAACCTTTTAATGTTTTCTCACAAAACTTAATACGCACAACAAATGAGTACAGAAGTGGTGCCTTTATAAGGGTAACCTTATAAATAATAATAAGTAATAATAATAATAATAATAATATAATATAATATAATATAATATAATATAATATAATATAATATAATAATAATTCTTATCAACATAGCTCTGGGCAGGTTGTCGGGCATCTGTTTCATTTTCAAATTTCAGGTCCCATACTTTTCTTTCACCTTCCCATGATGCTTTGCTGTTTACAGGATGTCACTGTATGACATTAACACAGCAGAATACTGTCCAGATTTCACTGTAGATTTATGTCCGAGTTTTACAGTGTGCACATGTGGGGAAGGTCTTTTGAAGCAGAGCTGCACATAGTGAACATCATCCTCACAGCAGCTGTATATCACACAGGAGGCTGATCTACCATCTCCATACAGGATGTGTGACTGTGTGTGAAGATGAATACCAGATGAAGATTTAACAGGTTCTCCACTATATTTAAAACCAGATCACAAATCAATCTCAAGTCCATAGGGACATGCAGTATTTCATATTATAGTGTCATAATGGGCTTTTATAGGTAACTACGTAGGTACTTTGTTATCCACAAGGCAGTAAGCAGGCTAACTTCAGTAAATTTAACACAACATTAACTTTTTATTTTATTGTGTGTGTGTGTGTGTGTGTGTTTGTGTGTGTGTGTGTGTGTGTGTGTGTGTGTGTGTGTGTGTGTGTGTGTGTGTGTGTGTGTGTGTGTGTGTGTGTGTGTGTGTGTGTGTGTGTGTGTGTGTGTGTGTGTGTGTGCAGGAGTTGTCTAGCCTCCAGGGACCCGTACTGTGGCTGGACCAGAGGCAGCACCTGCTCCTTCCTGAGACCAGGCACACGGTGAAGACCACAAACACACACACACACACACACACACATACACACATACACACATACATATTTCCTACATCTGCAGACCTGCTTTCTTTAAAGCTCAGGATGAGTTAGTGTATGTGGAGAGTTTTGTTTTTTATTCCTGTAGGTTGTACATGGAACGGTCTGGCAGTCATAGCTAATGTTGAATTATTTTCTTCTTTATCACATGAGATAAGTGTTCTTGTAGTTTGATAGATGTGGATTCAAGCCTCTGTGTTGGCAAGCAAGACTTTAGACTTTTATTTGTTTGTCCACCTCCAGGAGACATTAGGACACAATGTAAACAAAACAAACAAACAGAAGAAACAGAAAAAAGAGAAGTGAAGGTGATAGTGACACTAGTGAAGTCGTTGAAATCAACCTCTGGGAAAAATGCAATACAAAATTATAGAAAATGATGAAAAATAAAAATAGAATAGAAATGCCCAAAAGAAATGTCTAGAGTCTCATATATAGTTACATAAAATGAATCCACCTCTCATATGACGTCCATACCTATTAAATAATATATATTATTTTCATTCATTCATCATTTTAGTATATATGTATGAATAAAGCTGTCAAATAAAAGCATACATTTTAAAAGTAGTGCATTAAAATCTTTATGAGCATGTAAATGTTCATATTATTTTTTAAATATTTCATCATGCATAATTTACAGTACTAAATACGTCACAGTTGATAATAATAATTTCAAAATAGTGAACCCGTCTAAATCAATATCCCCATAGTCAGTATGAATTATAAGTAGCACTAGTTGTTGCGATACTTGTACCACAGTCCCTACTTCCAGCTCCCATCACCACCTGTAATGCTGACCCTGACCTCTGACCTCTCTGAGGGATGTCAAGTACGAAGAGAAAATCAATGATAGGATCAATAGTGTATACCATTACACTGGATGACTCATCAGTATGTGCCATATCAATGGAATTGATTACTGTCAACGAATCGCTCCATTCATTTACAAATATTGTACAAAAATTAGCATTTCTTTTTACATGTCTTGGTTATTTTCATTCAGGTGTTTTTAAACATGGTAAACATCCATGAGACATCCCATAATAGTATGCACAATATTAACATCTTTGTATATGAAGAGATGTGTTGAATCTTCTGATGTGCTGTGATCCCTGTGTGACTGCAGGCTGCCTTTTCAACAAGATGTGGAATATGGAAACACCACCTCCCATCTAGGAGACTGTGATGGTAGGTTGCAGCACTGTGACATGGATGCTTCAGGCTGAGATGAGGCTCCCCCTACTGCTTCAATCCCACATTACACCTGTCACAAAAAACTCCTGACACTATCAAGTGATAGTTCGTTTGAATGTAGCACGTTTTAATTATCTGGGGTGTGATGTCATTTTCTGCACAACTCAGAAATCCTACCTTTATTTTAGCAGCAGAGATGAATCAGGTGTGAATGGAGCTGGGATGTTGGATCCAGTCTCAGTTGATACAGGTCAGAACGCTCCCAGTTTGAGACAGTTTAATTAGGGAGGATGTGAGGCATCTGCTAGATAATACTGCTAGGTGGTAAATGTATTATCCTCACGGTGATGAGGCTTCGTTCTCTCAAAGCTCGACATCTGAGAGAGGAATGACCGAGGGTGTAGCGGACGAGCAAGCTAGAAATAGCTTAGCATGAAATACTGAGCTCACTTCTGTTGAGAGGCTCAGATGTCAGTGCAGCAGCGCCAGAGAGGGCCTCTTCGAACCCTTCTCTGAAATTCACAAAGTCAGTGGAAACAAAAGCGATCCTCTAAAACTGATTCTCTCTGAGCTGTTTCTCCCAAATAATCAAATCTATTTGGCTGAATTTCCCTAAAAAAAGAGTACATAGCACATTCTATGCCTTTACCATGTCACTGATAGATGGACGCCTAGTTTGTATCCCGCTCTTAGAAACTGACAGCGGTAGAGGTCAGTGATGCAAGGCAGCAGACCTGAAAGACTCCGAACAGTGAAAGGGAGGCATGGGCTGCTGTGTCTGCAGATGGGAGTGATTAGAACTGGGTGGAAACACTGAGGTAATGGTATGCTGTCAGGAGAGGCTCTCTTACCAGACTGGCGGAATGGAAAGTGTGAGGAGAGGAGAGGAGAGGAGAGGAGAGGAGAGGAGAGGAGAGTCTATCTGTGGTCTGAGCTGTACTGATGACAAGTACAGGCCTCTCTGAAACTGGAGCCTGTGGAGCCTCAAGGCCAGCCTGGAGAGAAGCTGAACAATAATCATTGCAGAAGATTGTATAAAGCCGAACATGATGGTCACCGATTCAGAGTGTTATTCTTAGTTATTCATTTAGTATGATCTATAACATCCTGTGAGGGGAAAAGCACTCGGTAGAAGTAGCAGAATAGCCCTATATGTGATAATAATCATAATTTTAAGCTGCCCTCAGTGGATAGACATGGAGAGAGGATGTCCGTTAAACTGTTCCACTAAATGTCATCTTCATAGGTTAATTGTGTCTCCTCGTCTTCAGGAATCCTGCAGCAGAGTTTGCTGATTGAACCGGAGAGCTTGGTCTCCCTCAACCTGCTTGTGGCTTCTGCGGTCTCTGCGTTCACCATCGGGGCGGCGCTCTCCGGCCTCGCCGTCTGCTGGATCATGGCCCACAAGCCCACCAACCGTCGGAACGCCACCCAGTCCTCCATCCAGCGGCGGGAGAGGGGACTGCTGAGTAATGGCAGCGGGATGGGAGGCTCCGTGCTCAGCGTGACGAGGCAGGGAGGCGGGGAGCGCTCCTGCTCTCAGGGCGGGGAAACCCTGTTTGTCATGCCCAATGGCTGGGTGAAGTCAGGAGAGCTCGACCCAGGCTTCCTGCCCACCCCGGAGCACACACCCCAGCAGAAACGCAGAGGCCTACGCCTGTCTGACTCCAACTCCGGTGGGTGGGACACCAGCCAAACCTACCTGGGGGGAGGCTCCGTAGGTTTGGGGTCACCCTGCCGCATGCCCCCCTCTGTCTACCTGACCACCAGACTTTTCCAGCAGGGGGGAGGCGGGAGACACAGTGGTGAATGCCGGGGGAATGACACGCCACGCCAGCACTATGTCTGCCTGAGCAAGCAAGAGAAAGGAATGAAGGGGACGCCCAAAGCCCCTCTCAGGAAGTCTGCAGGAGAATATGTATATCCCATGACGCCACAGGACTCTCCTGAGCGAAGACGGGTGGTCTCAGCACCCAGCGCCCCCATAGAGTACGGCGAGCCGCTGCCTTTACGTTGGCCTGCCCCGGAAGGATACATCATCAGCAGCCACGGCATGGTCCCCGTCCCCATGCCTCCACCCTCCATGCCTGCTCCCAGCGGCCAGCCGTACATGTCCCACCAACACACCCCCGCTCTGACCAGGGCTCTGCTGAGAGGGGCCCTGGAGAGAGGGGAGCTGGGCGAACTGGTGGATCTCAGCCAGCTAATGAGTAAGAAGAACTGCAGTGACAGGACTCAGCCTGGCCAGTGACTCAAGGAATGAAGGAGGCAGGAGCTTTTCCACGTCTGGAGCTCTTTCTCTTTTCTCTTTCCTTCTCATTCTGCCCATTCCCCCTCTCCCTTCCCTTTTCTTCTCCTGACATCTTCATTTGTCATTCAGCCCCTCTGATCCCCTCTGTCAGTCTCTCAGGCAACCCTTAATTTCACCCAATGATGAGTCTCTCCTCATGACTGGCTGCTCGGTCTGCCACTCACATCCTGGCTCATACTAATTGGTCAGATGGACCGAGGTTGTTGCTGTGTCTGCATTGCAGAGTTTCCTCTCCCTCTTGCCACTTCCAGCAGGAAGAGGGAGGAGAGAAGATGGAGGGGAGACAAAGAAAGAAAGATCAGACGTTGTGAGCGGACAAAGATGAACGTGGAACCTAGAGGCTGTGCAGATTAACGGGGACTGCAGAACCAGTCAAATACTGCTGCTTTTGGATAGCATTAGCAGGACTGCCCCCATCTGTTCTCCACTTCATTACCTGTTGGTCTGATTGCCAACTAGGAACTTGAAGTGAAATTGGAAATCTGAAGCCGTAGGCGACTCATTAAACAAGTCGTTCTGACTATAAACACAAATCTAATGGATGACGAGGAAACAAGACACATCTCTGGTTCATTTCTTTGCCTTTGCTGCACACACACACACAGTAGATGCATACTTGTATTTGTACTGTGGACAGAGGGTATTTAGTATTCTATGTGTAGGAGAAGCACGATGTGAGCCAAATGTCTCTAACTGTCTCATAGGGATATGAAACTATAAGTCACGTCCTTGAGAGCCGATTGAACTGAAATATCAGCACTATTTCTGCCAAGTGTGTGCTCTCTGTACCGACGGCGTCCCATTGGTTCTGTTTGTTTGCCTCCATGTTCTTGTCGGTGAATCAACAATTTCATGTGGATATCTTGTACCAGAGCTCTGGACTGACACTGCAAGGTAGAAAGAAAAGAAGGAAGGAAGAGAGCTGTTTGTTCGAATGTGGACCCCTCGTCCTTCACTTCCACCTTAGGCGTTTTACTCACACCACACCACACACATACACTCCTTAATGCTGCAACATAGAACACAGTCTAGTTTAATAAAGCCCACAGTGGGTCAATGTACCACAGACGTGATGCACAACAAAGTGACACTTAGAGTGGTGATGATTGAAACCCCTGGTTTTACTCAAAGCTGGCTAATGGAAATGTTCCCAGCAGGCAAAAAGGACCATATATTCAGCCCATCAAAGTGTCCAGTGCCGTGAACTGGTTGGCATGTAAATCAACAACAACATAGTGTGTTAACAAGGAGGCAGAAGTCTTAAAAAGAGACGAGATAAAGAAAACAGAAGCAAAAAAATTAAGACTTGATGAAATGAGGTGAATCAAGAAAAGAGTTATTTTTTTTATAACTGACCACATGGCCTGGTTTTTATTCTTAGTCACAATCAGGCTACAGATGAATGCTGGTTTTGTGCTGACATTGTGGGTAGCATTGGCGTGAGGTTTATGTGTACATAGTAAATTTAGATAAAATGATAAAACAGTGACTCCAAAAACAAACATTTATCATGCAATTTACTTATTGATGTATGAAAACCTGTTTTCATACATCAACCGGCTCCCAGATTGAAATTTCTAGTGTCTTTTCTTTTCTTTTTTTTGCCAAAACCAAGTCATGACTGATTTACTAATGCCTGATTACTGAAGCAAAAAATGGAGAGAAATTCTGTTTTAAAGTGCCATAAGGATCATTTCAGTCAGTGCGCCTCATGCACTGTGGTGTCGGAGAACTCACTATGTATGCCTTTGACCTACACGCTGAATGTTTTCTTTAGATGTCGGCTTGTACTGTTGAAATCATTCATTTTTCAGCTCCCAGCCGCGACTGAGGTCTGTTTATTAACTACTTTGCTACGTCATGTCATATTGTAAATATGTAAGAATGAAGACAGACACTTTATTATGCTCTTTATTATTATACTGTATTGTATTCACTGATACCGTGACATGAGCTGTGTACCATGTAATAATAATGATTTGCAAGTAGTTCATAAGCAAACCCTCAGATGGACTGAAGCGCCATGAGGGGACCCTGTTTCTCGTTTCCTGTCTCGTTCAGTAGTCCAGTGATCGTCGCTCTGTCATCGCCAACCAACTGCCATACTGGAGGATCTTGAAAATACTTGACACCATCATGAGTGAATGAATGTAGTTGTTTTTCTTTTTTCACTGTGCAGTAATAAGGACAAGCACAAAGACTTTTCTTTTTTGCATTTTCAAAAGGAGCTGCTCTGTATCATTTGTGAATAGTGTAAATAATCACGCTGAAGGTATAGTGTAGGTTTGGTGGAGGGGGGGGGGGGGTCGTTGATGCTCTTCTGAGGCAGGATTGTGTTTGAAATGTGAGTTTTGTTTCTGTTTATCAGTGACAATGTTGTGAATAAGATGTATGTACAGTACTTATGTGACTTTGGCTGACTCAGCTGTTTCCTGTTATTAGTGTAGAGTCACAGGCCTGATCTCAGCCAACACTGAGCCTTCTCATTTCACTTATGCCTGCTGAGTTTTTGCAGTTGCTAAGATACTGCTGTTACAATATCCATCAATCTTTGGAGTACTGCTATTAAATGGCACTATATAATTGACTGCTAATGTTGTCATGTGTCGTTCTGAATGCACTCACTGAAATACTGTAGATGCATATTATTTTCACACGTACCAGTGCATGTACACATAAATGCATCTCTAGTGCTTCTCAGCAGTCTGTGTTATGTGTGTGTCATTGCAGGGCGTAAAATCTTTTAAGCATTTGCTTTCCCAGCCACATGAGGGAGCTGGACACTGACCTTCATTCATCTGTAGCGCAGGAGGGAGTGAAAGGCTTCTGCTCCCATGGGTGCCCATGCACTGACAAGACATCGTCTGTCTGCGCTGCTCAAATGCAATGCAGAATGTAGGTTGGTGAGATGTGAGGTGCAGAGATAAAATGATGCTTTGAAGATGAGACCGAAAGCAATAAGGTCAACAAAAGGCTGAGTTGGTTGACAGTTATTTATATCCCAAAATAAACGCCCACACATCACCTGACGAGCTCATGCAGCAAATTCATGATTCAGGACGAGCAAGATGCAACAGATGAAGATGTAACAATCATGTTACGAACCTGTTGCTAGTTAACCTCATTAATGTTGAGATGTTCCACCGAGTGTTTTCTTAAATGTGCTTATAATTTTCAAAAAACAATGACATTTCTCATTTTCAACATTTTGATATGTTGTCTTTGTGCTATTTACAATTAAATATGGGGTTTCAATGTTTTGCAAATCATCACATTCTGTTTCTATTTACATTTCATACAGCATCACAACTATTTGGAAATGGGGTTGTACAAATCAGCTGTGGAATGAACCAAACGGGAACTGTGAGGTCAAATGTAACCAAAAGTTTATTTCATTTCACAAAAAATGGTCAGAAAATGTCAATTTATCATTGCAATCAATCAGCCAGCAGTGTGAAGGAGTTCTCCAGTGTTTTTACATTGCATTTCCATAAAGCTGGGAGACAAAACCCTGACTTTTACTCCTTAAAAAGTATCAATCTCTGTCCTACAATTCCCATAATGCCACTCTATATCATCTTTCATTTTACTGTCCCTACCTCCTTAATGTCAAATGCCACACCTGCAGTTTCTAACAGAGCTTCATGTTAAAATTTAATGGCTCAAGCTCAAGCATTACCCTGATGACATCATCAGACTTGTTTTTTCAAACTCCCCTGCAGAGATCGTAGATTTCTAATGACCATTATACTGAACATGATGTGCAAAAATCATTGGAATACCCACCGATCTTTGGCAATATTATTAATTTTACATTGTGCAATCTAAAAGAATGTCACACATGCTGTTTTTAGAGACAGAGGGTTGTATTGTGCTCCCATTAGCTCACGAATAAAACTGTACCAATAAAAAATAATAGCTGATGGAATCAAAGCAGCAGTTTGTGGAAGCAATCCATTCAGAAACCAGTAAATAGACATGTGAGGGTAGGTATGTATTCTGCCAGTCTGGAGGTGGAACGTAGAAGTAGTTGACAAGAAAGCCAACATGGATTGGTGTGTAGCAAACGATGAACACAAGCATGTTTGCTGTTACAACACCAATGGTGCTTTTCTTTTCCCCTGACTGATCGCTCATCTTTAACAAAATGCAGATGATGTGACCGGAACAGAACACAATGATCAGAAATGGAGTGAGGAAACATATAAATACCAGAATGAAAATAAGTTGTAGCTGAAGAGGGAGATTTTGACATCTTTCATAACAGGTCCAGAGTTTGTCAGGGTAGTTTTCCTTCTGGAATATCACACATACTGTCACCAAAAGTGCCCAGATGATCAAACACACCGAAAAAGCCGCCTCCTTCTTCTTCCTCCATGATCTGGCCTGCAGTGGGAACCTTATAGCGAGGTAGCGCTGGACGCTGATGGCCGCCGTGGTCAGGATGCTGGCGTACATGTTGATGTAATGAATGTAAATAAGGAAAGTACACATGAGGGTGTTGGGCATGCAGAAGAAGGCGTCATAGATCCTAAAGGGCAGGAAGAGGATGAGGGCAGAGTCAGCCAAAGCCAGGTTGAACATGTAGACGTGGGTCTCAGTCCAGGAGTCCCGTTTGGCGATGAAGGCCCGCAGAGCAGCTGCGTTGACGAGGAAACCCAGCAGAAACAAGGGGCAGTAAGCCAAACCCTGGAGGGCGTCCACTTTGCAAGAAGTGTTGGTGATGTTGGTGGTGTTGGGGCACATATTTATCTGCAAGAAGTGGCTGGAAATAATTAGTATGGGTAGTTTAGACAAAGGAGATGCAACTCCAAAGAGCAGAGATTAAAAATCACACCAAAACGTGAATGTTTATATAGGCTATAGGATGGAGGATCACACTATATTAGAGGACAGGTTCATTTTTTGTGTTTTTTGTGGAGGGGTGGACCCTGGGCCAAGGAAGAGTTGATAAAGGCTGGTCCAGGTACGGATTCTTCAACACTGTGAGGGGCCTTTTCACCATTTCACCACTATCATGAAAAATAATAACAGGTCAATCAAAATAAAAAATACCCCAGGATTGACAACTCATGGCTTTCCACCACTATGTGTAAGTGGATCCAAATCTGATCAAGAGAGGATTTTGTAGTAATAAATGTATACATTTGGAAAACAGCAGCTTGATTCTGCTACCTCTGCCTGCTTGAGGCCTCATATTAGTTTTGACTTAAGTTTTCCAAAAGGACGACAGACTTTGTCTCTTAATCCCATTAAGAAACATGAATGATTAAAGCAAATAAAAACTGTTTCATGTGAGAACTGTTCAAGACAAGACTTGAAAACTCAACCTGTCCTGTAATTTTATGTGACATGTTCAGACGTTCTCAGTAGTTCTGTCATTTTAAAACAAAATGCAACACTGTATTAAAATGTCACCATAGCAGAGCTTATTGTAGTTTGTTCATCAGACAACAACTAATAATTCACTCCTTTTATTAATAAAAATATTATTTCTGTAGCTGAAGCATTTAAATCTCAATCTAAATCTATAAAAAAGAAACAGACATTAACAATATAAAAAGTCTCATTTCTTGATAGCTTCCACAAATCTATATATAATTATAACAAGACTTACCAAATGTGATGTGTGTCAGTCTTACTGGATTGATTATAAATACAGCAGCAACGGTACGTTTTCTTCCAGAAAGAGGCTATCAGGTCATTTTCTGCTACGTTTGCATTTCCTCTTTGTCTATATATGTCAGTCTCTGTGGCTGAAAGTGTCATATGCAGCAAAGACTGTAGGTCTAAAGACGTGTAGCACAAGCTAAAACAAGAGCAGACTACAGACACCGTCCCCCCCCACCCCCCTCACAGTTAACCAACCACATTTGTGTCCACATTAGTGAATATGTAGAAACTGGTGCAAATTGAACAGAAGTTGTGGTTTTGCAGTATTGTGCTGGTCATAATGACATAAGTAATAAATATTTGTGCACTTATCTCCTCACAACATGTAGTTTACTGTTTGCCATGTTTAGTTGCTGGTGTGATCACTTCCGGGAAGAGTAAAGAGGAAAAACCAAAGTCACACTGAGATGGAGGTGAAGGCGAGGTCAAGAGCAGCACTGACAAAACCACACTGGAACAGGAAATAACATTTTGAGAGCAGAACCTCTCCAATCTTCAGCAGATAGACTGATAAATAGGTCAAAGTTTTCTTTGTCTGAAAAGTGAAAACAACACATCAGCAAAAACCAGCATAACATAACTTGTGCTGTTTCTTGGAAGGCCTTGTCAGTAAGTCAGAAAAATATTTGCTCATTTTATTCCATTGTCGTACAGTACATTAATCAGTTGATGAGCAGAGATGGCCTGTAGTTTTTCCTCACACACAAAAAGTCGGCCTGGCTTAAATCTGTGTTTATGAAAGAACCTTTGTAATGTTTCTGGATTCAATAAGACACAGATAATTGAGACCGGCTGAGAAATCATCATAACATCACCGGGCCTCTCCCTGCTGTCATGCAACTGCGGCCAACCTGTTATTTAGTTATTTTGTCAACATGTCCTCTGCTTTCTATTGGACACACCAGGGGGGAGATGCTTCCTCACTGACTGGTGCTCTGCTTTGTTTTTCCTTAACGTGACATGTCTCTATCTGCTTGTATGTCTTCTGTGTGTGTTTCAAGAGACACAAATCCTGGATGAAGACTGAACACGATGCGGATGCCAGAATTAGTCCATTGTAGCATCGCTGCTGATGACAACACTTGAATGAACCAGGAGAAAAGGAGTTGGATAAGAGATACTGACCAGATTTGAACACAAATGAATCTGCATTATAATCTTTATGGAGCACGGCTCCAATACTGTGCACATATTCAAGATATAAGTATGGGCCAGGGAAGCGTTAGAACACAGGCCTTCAACTCAGGCGGATGACATCATGTTTGCAAAAAGATGAGATGTTAATAAAAAAGAAAGATGAGATGTTAATTAAATGAAAAGAACATTTAGAAGTGTGACTGATTCTGACTCCAAGCAACATGGTATAAATAGTTCTCCTTGTGTCGTGGCCTTAATCATTTCGGACAGAAGAACAGGAATCATTGGGCTGTTTTGGGTTGACACTGATTCAAATGAGATGTTTTCTATTATTCTTTAGTTAGCAAGTTTAAAACTGGAATAAAAGCGTGCTGACAAAGCAGTCAGTGCTTTAAAGCCAGTCTGGATGGAACAAAACCAACTCTGACTTTTGTCAATAGTGTTTGGAAACTCTAACTGCTCCAGTCCAATGTTTTCAGTTACTGAAGAAGTTAACCAGGAGAGCAAAGTGCAGAGATAAGAAGAAAATCAGCATCAGTCTTCAGTTTGTCACTGAAGAGAACAGAATACGACACAAAAACACATGACGAGGCAGAAAAGTTTGGAGTATAAAGTAGGACTTAACATTCTTTTTTAATAATAGCATAATATTATTTTTAGAGGTATCATCAATTAAAAAAAGTAATCACATTAATCACAATAATAGGCTGTGATTAATCATGATTAATTGCTAGCTTAAAATTCTATTATTTGCTTGTTCTTTTGGGGGAGTTAAAACAAATGCATGACAAATTGGTTATACATGGGATGGCAACAGAGGAAAACATTTTCAACTGAAAATAAGTTGCATATTATATCATATTATATTAGATTATTATATTATATTATATTATATTATATTATATTATATTATATTATATTATGTTATATCATATCATATCATATTATATTATATTATATTATATTATATTATATTATATTATAATAAATTATATCAAAATGTGCCAGCGACAAACACAATCAATAATTTCTTTATGTAGATACAGTAACTTAATGCAACTATACTGGTATAGTGAATTACTCCTATTGACAGGGTGCGAACATAAACTCATAATAATCACAATAAGCTTCATCATGGTATTTTGGCTTTTCTGACCCAATCTGAGGTCAATATGGTCAGCAGGGTAGTAAAAGTATGTCAGACTAAAAAATAATAAATTTCCTGTTGCCATTAGGTGGCGCTATGACTGTAGCTGAATCGTCACATGTAACATATCTTCTGGTCAAGACTCATATCCAACATGAGAGGTTTGGTGCAGATTGGACCATGGAGAGTGGATTTATGACAACTTCCTGTTTTAGGTGAAACATTGAAATTCGCTGTGCCACAGCACCAGATCAGCCTCAAAATCTAATCAGCTGTTCTCCTCCCCAGGGCCCAAATTTCCACAAAATGACACCTATTTGAGATGTCCTGCTTACAAAAACACACACAAACAAACAGCACCAATCACAATTACTCCCCTAGTTCTCGTTGGTGGAGGTAATTATTAGACAACCACATAGAGAACAGTTATAAAGTAATGTCTGCTACAAAGTGAATGTAAACAGCTTGATTTTAGATTGTTTGCAAAAGCTTGAGTCAACAGCTCCATGTTCATTGTCTTTTTACTGCCGTGTAATTCATACATTTTGGAGACAACAGTTCCCCTCGAGGGTAGCTGGTGTGACGGGTCGCCTGAGGCGGTCTGGAATGTCTTGAAGGCCCTGGTCTTCATAATGTTAATGTGCCTGCAGTCCTTGACGATCCATTTGTTGATTAGCTGGTTAGCTTCACTGTTGTCGCTCTGCTCACAGACTCACCCTCGCTTCACTCTTCCAGTGTAGTTTGATGTACACAGCTTGGTCATGTTTCAGTGCTAGCGTCTTTGCTAACATCAACAAAGATGTGTTTTACTCAAAGATCATACTTCAGGCTTGTTTTGCCTCAGTGGAAGGACAGCTCATCACTGCAATCTGTGCACACAGCTTTGGTTTTACCTAAAGCTTTTTAAAATGAAATTTTCCGGTGAACACATGAGATGTCTCCTCAGTCATTATGTTACCTGTGTTTGCCTCAGGTTTCAGTAATAGGCCCAGGTGAAATCTGCACTGGAATTACAGGAGGAAATTGGGGTTAAATTTGGTGATTTGATTAATTTGCGTTCAACAGCATGTTAACATTGATATTTTTTTCATTGATATTTTTTAATAATAGTTTGTTTTTTGAGGTTCAACCTATTTTTTGTTGATAGATTATTAATACTGCTGCCTCTGCATTGAAATGTGGACTAGTTGAAGCCAGATGAGAAAACAAGAAACAAGACAAATGTAATGTGTGAAAGTGACCTGGTCTCTTGCAGGTTATAAGAGATACCTGTAATTAATGCAGTACGTTTACTATGCAGGGTGATTGATACAAGGGGTAACTGATAAGTTTGTGGCCCCAGGAAGAAGGAGATGGGTTACACAGCTCTTGTTCCAGGCACATACAGTTCAGCTCTTTGAATGATTTCACAGAGAGTTTTAGGTTATTAACTTATATGGTATTTCTGTTTTAGATAGTTGAAAATTGCAAGTCAGCAATGTCTGAGAAAATGAAGAATATCCGCCTTGGTGCAGTTCGTCTTTTCGATACCTTCGTCTCAAGGGTTTATAGCTCAAAGAGGTCCTTGAGGACATGGTGGTAAAGGAGGGGAGGGTGCCCAATCCTACAGCAAGGTGAAAAAGTGGGTTGCTGACTTCAAACATGTCAAAGAGACCCTAGAAGATGACCTCCATCTTGAAAGGCCGGTCACTGTCACCACACATGAAGACATTGACACGATCCATGGCATGATCTTGACAGATGGACGAATAACACAATATTACATTGCCACAGAGCTGGGTATCTCCAAGGAACATGTCCATGCAGTTATCCACAACAGACTCCAAATGATCAATGACCTTGATGGGTCTCAAAGCTCCTTGGGCCTGATGATAAGGTTATTCGGCACAACATGAGAAGGGAAGATCTTGCTGTTTGTTTGGTGGATCCTGCAAGATTTCTCCAGAAATTTGTGACCGTGGATGAGATTTGGTTCCACCACTTCAAACGAGAAATGAAAGAACAATAAAAACGGTGGAAGCACAGAGTCTCGGGCTCTTAAGAAAGCCAATTCAGTGAGGTCCGCAGGCAAGGTGGTGGCCTTCAGTTTTGGGAGGCAAAGGAAGTGCCGCTGCAAGGTCTCAAACACAGACCTCAACAAAGAAAGCATCTGTGTGGTCCGAGACGGCTAGACGGATGTAGGAGGTGACGACTGTACTGTACTGTACTGTATGTTGAAAACTGTGGAAGGTTTTCTTCAATTGACTCCTTCCATTTTAAGCCACAAACGTATTAATCAATAATAGATAATCCCAGAAGCCCATTTCACATTATAATGCCCTTGAAACTTCAGATGTCCACATCAATAACCCTGAAAAGTACATGAAATCTTGGATAGCATCTTGTTTATTAGGCATTACAGTGCGTATGTTGCAGTTATTGGATTTCTTAGTGATGTTCTGATTTTATTAAAAGCTGCTTTATGCTTCAAAGATGTTATTCCCTGAAAATAAAGACAGAAATCTAATATTGTGCAGGATATGAAGTGGTTCCATATTTCGAATGCGGTCTGTTGTTATCATTAATTTCTTTAAATCCCTTCAGGCTTATCCTGTTTTCACAGGGATATTTCCCAGATCTACCCTGATCTGGTATATCAGTGTGGATTTATTTGTCTGCTAGTCTTGGTTGATCTCATTTTTCTTGACTCTCCTCCGCCCCCCTGCCTGTCTCTCCTCTCACCACTTGGCCATTTCTCTTTCCTGCCTTCCTGCGTTCATTCCTGTCTGTCTGGTATTGTTTGAAAATGCCCTTTCCACGTCAGTAGTGAAGCAGGGTGGTGGGTGGGTGAGGAAGGATGGGGGGATTCATGGTTCTAACTAGGTCAGTGAAGACACACCCTCTCTCTCCTCTGAGTCCCTGCTCTCCTCCTCCTGTCTCCTTTCTCTCCCTTTTCCTTTGCTCCCTGCTGCGACGCAATGCAGGCTTTCTGCAAAGTCCTCCTGCTTCTCCTTTATTACCTCCTGAGTGTAAAAAACACCCAACAGCACCCTATTCCACGTCACTGATGACAGCGATGCATCTTCCAAATCTAGCATCCAGAATAGAGACTTTTAGATGAGTCATGCACATCGTATAGATCTGCTCGTTTGGCCGATCATTTTGTTGTGAAGACAGATTACATAATGCTGCAGAGTGGAGGGGTTGTCAATCTGTGATCGGGTATTAGTGTCACTGTAAGTGTGCTTTCTCTTTTGGAGTACACTCTTAATAGAAACTCCTACAGTGTCCTGATGAGAGGAGAAACAGTAATATACATCCATATGCAGTTTTTAGAACCCATAAAAGAGTCTTATCATGTGTTTGTGCTGTCTATTGACCATATGGACTAAAAAATCATCAAATATGAATGCTCATGAGCCAACTCCAAGTATTACATAAGCCCAGCATGCTACAGCACAATCACAACACTAGATGTCTCTGCTTCTGCCGGCTGTGCTGCATGAGTCATCTGAGCAGTTATATAGTATGAAGTGAATCATGCCTGATTTTCAAATGCAGACTGTGTATCTTGGTAAAGAGATATGTGAACACGCTGTGGATTGTATGTGTTATGCAGATGGTCTTAAGACAAGAGGCCAAAAATCAGATCAGAAACCAGACAAGAGCTGCACAGTAAGAGAACATTGTACAGTGGAAGGCAAGGTATTGTATGTGTCATGTATGAAAACGAGCTGGTCATCACAAAAGGATTAGTTGGGCATTTAGAGGATAAAAATACAAATGAGCTCTTGTGAAAACTGATAGGCCACAGAGGACCGGAGGGAATAAGAAGAGAGAATAGAGCTGAGGAAAAAGTGCAGGATAACTCCTTCAGCCTTGATGTGCTTTTTGGCCTCGGTCACAGCAGATAGAAATATCACAATGTCATCCGTGTCCATGTGTGGTTGCATGTGTGCATCCGTGTGTGTGTGTTCATGCTCACATGTGTGAATCTGGGTCAGGTTCATATGGCAAAGTATGTCGATTCACACTGGAGACAAACACAGCCAAACACAGCCGTGGCAACCTCCTGTTCCTCTGAGCCCGTCTTTACATGGCTCATGTGTATGTTTGAATCAGAGCTCTTTGTTAGTGTTGACACAGGTTTCACACTGAAGCAGACATGTACTTAAAATCCAACTGAAGTACAATCATTTATGATCATGACCAGGTTCACACTTTTAATCATTGACAAGTGCCTTTTGTTTTTACAATGCATTACCTGAATTAGACATTCAGTGCAGTGAATGTGTCAACACCGCAGAGGCTCTCCCTCTATTCAAGTGTCAGTGGGTGTGTGTGTTGAACCTGCTTTACCAGAAACAAAAGGAAAGTGTCGACAAGAGAGACGCTTGTGTGACAGAGCGAGAAATTTGCTGCTGATTATGTTTGTCAAGACAAGTCCGGACATTTTGTAGAGAGTTAGACAGGTGTAACTCTGTGTGTGTCTGTGTGTCTGTCTCACATACTCAAAGAGCCATGAAAAACATTTCCAGGCTGAATTTAGCAACAAGTTGGAGAGATACATCCTGTTTTGAAGACATGCTGGTATGCAACGGAGGTTTAGAGAAGTGGACTCCTGGTTAGAGGGTTGCTAATTTGATTCATGTGACTATTTGTACAGAGGAAAATAGAGAAGAACCAATCTTCTTCTGTTCAGCGCTTACTAGAAAGAGTGCTCTTGTACAGGCACTGAATGTTCAGATGTATTAAAAGGCTGTGGTTCCTCTGAGCAAATCTGAGGAGTTGGTGTCAGTAACAATGTCTGCACAGAGCATATTTGATACAGTGCAATTGAACTGTAAACATTCAGTAAGGCCCCGTTTACACGACAATGTTTTTGCTGAAAACTGAGAAGTTTTTTCTTCACATTTTGAAAAAGTTCTGCGTTCACACGGCATTCTTTTCTAAACGATCCCCGTACACAAGGATCTGCAAAACGGTTGAAAACGCTGCAGTATGCATGCCAGCGCAATAGTTGCTGGTGTAACTTCAAAATCAACACCACAACATCACAGTAGTGATGCAGCAAATCTACATTGGAGGAGTGTTAATAAACTCAGCAGAGTTTGCAGCACAAACGCAACCAGACAGTCCAACATTATTTTTGTTGTTGTTCTGTCCAGTGTTCTGTCTGCGTACGGGAATAAGGCTGGAACTATAAGGGCCCATTTATGCTCTACGTTAAAGTCGGATACGGAGACAGACGGACTTCCATATGTCTTCTGCGTTCATTCCATATGTAATCAGACAAGTTTTTGGAGACCTTACGGATATGGATGAGACGGACGAAATGGAGGAATACCACCGGAAATAGTTGAGGGCAGTGCAGCTACAATTCAAGCAAGGCACGACTAATGTGTACGTAAACAATGAAGACGAAAAAAGTGAAGCGATTAAGTGTAAAAACTCTCTGTCTTCATGTCTCAATGTAACTAATGACCTCACAGACCACTGCCGAGGACATTGTTACCTCTGCTTTCGCCGCTTTGTAGTTACTAGTTACATTATCACAACCTACGTCACAGTATTTGTTGTTGTCGAATCTTTTGAAACTTCACTGCCCTCCTGCAGTTGTATCGATTTCGTCATAGAGGACGTATGGAAGTATGTACGGGTCGACGGATAGACCGTTTGTGGACGGACGTATCCATTTACATACATAGAGGGAGCATAAATAGACCTTAATAGGCATGCGTGAAGCTTGTCTGTGACGTCATAGCGTTTTGCCCGTTTACACTACGGCAGTAGGGTGGCGTTTTCAAGAGACGGCGTTTTCAGGCCCCGAAAACACCGTTGTCGTGTAAACGAACTGCCAAAACGTAACAAAACATTATCATTTTTGGGCAAAATAGTTTCAAATTCAAATATTTCTAATTTACATTCAACATCTAAGACTAAATAAGCTAATAAAATGTTTTAAACCACATTATGGTATCATTAGTCCATCGATTAGTCCAACTTCTGACATTGGGCAAGGCGGGGCATATGCTGGACAGGTCACCAGTTCATCAGTTCCCCAGTTCATTCACCGGTCAGGAGTCAAACCCAGAACCTTCTAGCTGTGGGGTGACAATGCTAACAACTACACCACCATGCTGCCTCTTCATGTCTAGAGAATTTAACTCACCTTATCTCCATTTTCAGGTGTGGTCCAATCAAGTTTAATTTACAATAAACAACCAATCCACCAACGTTCATATCCTAATTCAAATGTTCAATCCTGATTGGTCCACAGAGGTATGAGTATGAGTCCACCCATCTCAAACCAGTGTGAAAAACAAAGTTCAAGTACAATATACATGAAAAACTAGTTATTAACATATTGCAATGTTATTATTAGCATTTATGGTCAGGCTTTTCTCTAGATGCATAGGTTTTACTTTAGTGAAGGTTGCGCTCAACCACTTAAAAAGATGTTGATGATTTTTTTGTTATATATTTTTAGGCTTTTCTTGCCTTTATTGTGTGAGAGATAGCTGAAGAGAAGACAGGAAATTGGGAGAGAGTGAGGGGGAAGACAAGCAGCAAGGGGCCAGGGGTGGGAATCAAACTCGGGGCCACAGCTGGAGGACAGCAGCCACAATACATGGGGCACACGCTCTACCCATTGAACTAAACACAACCCAGTTGATGATTTTTTATGTTAAATGTTCTGTGAGAAATAGCATGACTATTTTTTGACACTTCACGATAGCTAATGTTGGCAGTGTAATTGTGTCTAAGGCAGATAAAGGATATAAAAGCCTATAGTATGTCTGTCTGTGATGCCTCTGAGTTGAAAGTGTGAGTACCACAATGAGATTAATCTTTACCTTGTGACCTGCGTCTGAACTCACATTTTGTTTAGTCTGCAAGATTTATCAAACTTTGGAGTTGTACATTTTATGAAAAATGAAACTGGTAAGAGAGAGCAAAAAAGAAACACGCATTTGAGTGTGGTGCGGTAAGACAAAGGGAATGAGGGAATGACAAAATAGGAAACATGGAGAGAGGATGAGGATGTAAAGTGGAGCTGAGTGCAGGAGGATGAGTAGACCTACACTGTGACAGTATGGGAACAGTGTTTGTAGTCCATGTGACACACTGACCCAGTGACGCAGCAAAGCTCACAGCTCACCGGCGATTACAGAGAACCATGGCTGTAGGAAGGGGAGGGGAGAGGGATTAATGGTGCTTCCAGAGAGCAGAGAACTGGGAGATTAACTGAATGAGGGAAGAGGGAATAGAGGATTACAGCTTTATGGATGGTAGGAGTCAGATATAAGAATAGCAAACTAACCGGAACAGTCCAGTCCATATACATACACATGGATGTGCTGTTTCCTCTAGGTGTGATGTACAAATTAGTGCAAATTAATAAATGAAGAGCATAGCGTGTCGAAGGTTATCTGTGTAGTTCAAATTAGCCCAGTTCACATGTGAATGCATGCAAAGGTTTTACAGTATGTTGTAAGAGAGACTGGAATGTAAGGAGTTGATGCTACTAAGGCAGAGAGATTGACCATGGGGCCCCACTTTAACCATGTGCAGCCAATCAGTTACAGTTGGTCCCTCATCCCTACAAAGGCTCTTTGATGTGAGTCAGGACTTTAAATTCAACCTTGGGGAGTCACAAGGCTACACTGTTTTTGATCAGAGTCAGGACAAACCTCCTGCTCCTCCTAACTACATTTTTCTGCACAGCAACAACATGCCTGCTCTCCAGAGCACTGAAGATGGGGTCTGTGAGTGATCAAGGCAACTGCAACAAGCATCCCCAACGTATGTTTTCTTATGCATGTTAATCAAAAAAGATACGATCCTTCAAAAATGTCCTTTTTTGCGGTGCCTTTCATTCCATTTAGCCAAAAATAAACCTGGCAGGTGTGAACTGGTTATAAAGTGAGTCATTTCTGTCCATTACTGGCTCCACTGGGCTTTCAGTTTAAATGACTGTAATGCTTCGGGCTTTGGCACATTGGACACTTGTTATTTCATTTGTGTGTGCTTGTTGTCACAAAGTCTGTCAAGTCAAGTAAATATCCGTCCATTTATGTATAATTTTTCTCCGTCTACCCCATTTGCTCCCTCTTCCTGTTATGCTGCTGCTGCTGGCAACCTCCCCAAATCCTCCAACTCCTCTTGGCTCTATGCTCTTCTTCTTCCCTGTCTCTTCTTTCGCCTCTCACTTTATCATCAAGCAACAAAATGTCTGCTACATGCGAGGCGATGCCGAATCCCTCCTTCTCTTCCTCCTCCCGCTCCCCTTTCTGTGCTGTCTAAGCGAGCTGCACAGCGGTTACATAAGAGCTAAGGTCAAAGTGTCACTGCCGTTGTCAAGGGAGACATAGAACAGAGGGGCTTCAGAGAAGATTGTGTATGGGGCGAGAGAGGGAAAAGCTGCACACAGAGCGCAAAAGGCTGGGAGGAAAGAACGCAGAAAAGGCAGAAAAATAAGGATTTGGACATGTGTGCATGAATAAAAACATCAAGCGTGTTAAAATACACTTCATCTGGCCTTCGACAAAAGAAGCAAGGAAGTGTACAAGTAAAAAGATGAGTGATATCATTTGAAAGGAGGAGGAAATGTGTGTGGGGAGGAAACAACAAAACAATGGGAGTGCCCATGTGTCCTTCTGAATAGGTGAATATGTGAGAGTCAGATCTGTGACTGTAGATGCTCTGTGCTCAGCTGCTCCACTAACCTAGTTTGAGTAATCTCTGCTTTCATGCTGTTTCATAACGCTGCTGCCAGAGAATTGCATCATAAGGCCACCCGCTACAGCACCACCCCTCTCCTAAACACCACCACCCTCCACCCGCCCCCTCATCACAGCCATACATGCCATCCTGAGCACACCTTTTACATTCAAATCTGAATCTAACGGCACAAACTGTGCAAAGAAAAAATGATTTATACCTGCACAACAAATAACCACGGTGCATATTAAATATGTGAAATCAATGAGATCCAAATGCTACAGCAGTAATGATCTCTTATGAACATCTAGTACAGGAGGCAGACTTCTGTTTTTGTTATGTTTCATGATACTCCACTGAACACAACTGAGGAACAAGGTTCATTAGAAAACAACGGCGCAAATGAATATTTTAAAGGTCCACAAAATGAGTCTATGTGACTGCAGCAACTCCAAACTGTACAGTCAATACATTTCATTGCTGCCTTAGCTAATAGTGCTTATACTAATGGGAGAGCTATCATAGATATCAAATGGAAATATCTCACCATCATCTGTTTGAAAAGAGCTGATCATCGAACAAGTATCACAAGATATCGACATAAAGGACATATGGAAGGATGTAGGCGTTGACGGATAGACGGTTTACAGACAGACGTTTTCATTTACATATGTAGAAGGAGCATAAATCATAAATGGGCCGTTAATGCAGCTATCACAGATGTGCAAGTTACCCATGCCATGGGCACTAACACCCTAAGAGTCTGGATGGTCATTTTAGCCCAGAGGACACATGATTTTCAAAAAGTATCTGAGATGTGGACTCGTCAGACCAAAGGACAGTTTTCCTTTTTGTGTCAGTCCATCTCAGTCGAGATGAGGTCCAGAGAAGTCGGAGGTGTTCCTGGATGTTGTTGATATATGGATTGTGCCTCACATGGTAAATGCAGAAATGAACTGTGTTTACTGACAACGGTTTTCCAAAGTGTTCCTGAGCCCATGTAGTAATAAATGTTTTCATCCTTGTCTCTTACTGCAGAGATTTCTCCAGATCCCCTGAATCTATTGATAATATTATGGTCTGTAGATGGTGAAATGCAATTGGATGTTGTGAAACGTTGTTCTTAAACTGTTGGACTATTTGTCCACACAGATTTTCACACAGTGGTGAATCTCTCTCCATCTTTGCTTGTGAATGACTGAGCTTGGAAGATGCCTCCTTCATACTCAATCATGATACTATCATCTGTTAGCAATGAACCTCTTTACCTGTAGAATGGTCCAAGCAGTTGTTTTTTTTGCCCCTGTCCCAACTTTTTGGGGATGTGATGCTGGCATAAAATTCAAAATAAGCATATATTTACAAAAATCAATGAAGTTAATGAGGTTCACCTTTAGATACATTGTCTCTGTGCTGTTGGCAATGGAACTGAATATCAAAAAGGGTTAGGAAATTATACATTGTTTTATTAATGTTTACTTTATTGTAATCAGGGTTGTAAACATGCAGTTAGGAAACAGTCTTTGGTGTCCTTGTTTTGAGGATCCTGCTCAGGCTGCAGCAAACTGTTGTTTATGCACCTCCCGATGACCTTGCATGGTGTTGGATAGTGTAACGACCAAGGGATTATAACGATAATAACGATAGGGTGCTTAAAAAATGCTCTTTAAACTATTTTAATATTTTGTCTGGGAAAATCAATGATCAGATCTACATTCTAGCTACTGTGTCTATGACATTTCTGCAACACAGTCTCTTGCTCGGTCTTCATTTTGGAAGCCCGATGATTACTTTAGGCCTGTTACATAAAGTAATCTTGGCCAACTCCTTTAATGACAGCAAATAACAAAAAACCTGTCTGATAGCTTCACTCGACTTGTTTCTACCAACGCCAAATTAGACTGGTGTGAATCTGAACGACATAACCTACATTTCAGGGTTCCTGCGTGGTTTCAGTAGATGACGTGAAGGAAGTATGGAGGGTATAATTACATTGATGGCTGTTTTAAGGCAGAACTGATTGTCGGTCCTATATTCTTCTCCTGGAAGTGATCATATTTAAGTCTCGCAACAACAATGAAAGTAAAAACTGAGCTCCAATTAACCACCTTAAACTCGCTCCCGATGCGCGCCCCCGCGAGTGCTGCGAGAGGAGCTGTGGGCAGTGAGATCATGGGAGTCCACGATTGGAGAAAGTAGGTTAGCAGGGTAGACTGAGAGGAAAGCAAGCGGAGACTCAGAGCGCAGAGGGGGGGTATCGGACACCTCTCTCCACCGTGGGACTATTCTGTCAAAAAAAGTTCAGCCTAATCTATTCGCCGAGACGATGCAAAGCGACTTTCTTCACTCTTTTATTTCGCTTGGACTTGACCGAGCGACAGAGGAGAGGAGTTTCGGCTAGTTTTTTTTCCCATTTTTGTTGTCGTGCTTTACGAGAGCTGTCTGCAGCCGGGACGAAGTTAATATTTACTGAGCCGGACCAGTCTGGCTCCACGTTATTCTCCTCTATCCGAACACCTACAGTAACCCCATGTAGCCGTGTTTTATCGTCCATCTTAAAGAAAGAAGACATCAAAATGAGAGGTAAGTTGTTTTATGTAACAGTAAATATGTGCCTGTTAAGTTTGCACTTGGTACAAGGATCACACTGTGCGTTTTTGTGCGGTCTAGAACGGCCACATGTGTTTGCACGGGAGACATAAGAGCGCCTGTTTTTCTCCCGGTGCGCATTAATCCCTCATGACTGGATTAACTCTGCACAGAGCCCCAGGCTACATGCTCCGAACCGAAGTTCAGCAAGGATCAGGGTCTGGAGACATCTTTCGGGTTTGTTTTATGGTGAATCATTCCGAGTTTCCTAATGGAGGCATGCGTGATTTGCTTCATAGATCGTGACGGTGCCGAATGTGCATGTTTTTTGAGGGAATGTGAGTCGTATCTCACCTGGGTGAGAGTCCTGTAAATTTTGTCTGGGGATCCATGTTAGAGTTATGCAATAAGGGGAGGGAGGGGCATGAGAGGAGGTTGTTGTTAACCAAAACTAGAATTATGTAATCGATATTTTGGGATCAGGTCAATGGCAAACTCAAATATTTGACTTGTTTTGCGCGCATTCACTTAAAGGAATAAGTACAGTATTAAGATATTTTTCTGGCATTTATTGGTAGTCTATATATTCACTTAATATTATGATGCATCTTATTTTTTTATATATAAGATAGCCCTGATGAATTTTACACTTTTATTTTTGTATCGTTTATTGTTACAAAATGAGCCTGAGCATTGCTGGCGTAGTTGTGATGTCGTAATGTGACGGCTGTGCCAGCATGACTGGCAGCGTGAGCGTTCAGCGGGAGAGGGACCTGGCTGTTCCACTGACCTGGTTATGTCACCCAACATTAAGAAGACGCTCCTTCCGTACTTTCCCCTGTTGAAGGCCTTTTCCTTACTATCCCTCTCAGAGCGTATTGAACACTCCACAGATTCTACCGCCTACTCAGGCATTGTGAGTTGTGAATTTGAGCTATATGGATAAACTTGACTTGACTTGACGTGACAGGAACAGCATACGCAGCGTAGGGAGGGTGAGCAGCTCTGGGAAGCGCAGTGCCGCCAGCAGTGCAGCGCCATGTGCGGCTACAGGCGCGCAGTGACAGTCGGCCATCAGTCTGTCGCTCCTGAACTTGAACTTGAGAAGCGGATAACAACAACAGATGATTGTCATTAACAAAGAAGGTTGTTTATGTACAATATGAGCAATTCTTTACTTGAAAAAGGCCTTTCATTAAAATGATGTGTATTGGCTATATGTTGGTCATGTTAAATTGAAATATGTTTTATAATGCTGTAAAGATATTTCTTGCTGTGCACCCACCACATCCACAACATATTTTAACCTCCCTAAACTTCCTTTGAAACTCATCTTGTGGATTATAATATAGGCCTGAATCATCATCAAGTCTGGTGGATTTACTTTGTTCTGTTCTTGTGTTGCGTCTCTGGGTTTTTGACGTTGAGCTTTGCCAGCTGTGTGATCATAAGTTGTCCTGGATTTGAGATAAGCTGCAAGTACTTTTGTGTTTTTTCAGCAGGGGAGGAAAGAGATGAATTTTTGCACAATAAAAGGGGGAGGGGGAGAGAAGAGGGGGGCCTCTGGTGGAGGGAGGCTCCATCTCTGGGAGGATATCCAAATGTAAACAAACCGCAGCCCATTCTTAGCTGACTGCCTTGAAAATGTAGGCTAGTCACTCCATGTGTCGCTTCCTCACTCAGCAGTTTTATCCCAGTTGAAACACAGACCTGCGATCACAATCCTTTTACTCCAAATTGTTGAGTCACTCAAACATCATTGGCATTCCGACAGACTTTTAGAGGCCTGGCTGTGATGTCTGACCTCTGGAACTTCCTCTGGTTTACTGTTCTGGATGGTAGAGCACACTCATTCTGTTTTAATGTTAGTATTAGTATTTATTACATACACAGTGGAGGAGTCATAAGCCCCATGTCACTCACTGATGGTGGAGGAGGCCTTTGGAATTCTTAACTCTGTTGTAATCCCCCTCTGTGGGCCTCAGCTTGGCCTCCACTGGAATTTGCATCTTTTAAAATAGAGCCCCTTGATTTGAATGCGCCGGCAGCCAGACAGTGAAATATAAATATACAGTCATACCTATTCAAGTAGTATCATCCTCACAGAGTAAAAGATGAATATTTTGTGCAAGCTGTATGTTAGATAGTTGCCTTCATTTGTTCAAGCAGAAAGTATGAAACCAAATGGGGTTTTGGTGTCATATCTGTTCTCCTTGGGTTTATCTGTGCAGGCCTTGAGGCTTATGGAAACAGCATAATGTGGAAAGCACTCCTGCACTCTGACCCCGTTTGAAAAGAGGAAGAGGCGACAAGGAGGATTGTTGTGATGCAGCTCTGTGGTTCGCTGTAAGCCTTCACCCAGCTACGCGAGGCATGACACAACAAGTGCTTTACCTTTATACCGATATGAACTGAGCTGGAGCACCCGCCCCCCCACCCCCCCATCTCCTGTTGTGTTGTTGTGAGCGTCTTCGGCCTTGAAAGGAATCATCAGCTTCCATGGGGCTTTGTGTCAGTCTGTTGCTCAAGGGCATTGGGCAGAGTCCGGGAAATTGAGACTTACTGATTCTAAAAACACAAACAACCTGATCCTGTTTAAAAAAGAGGTTGTAAGATGATAAAACTGACAGGTGATGTGTGTGTTTTTGCACGGATCTGTACGTACTGTGCATGGTGATGAACACGGAGGGTCAAAATTATTTTTGTTCCTCTGTGACCCTACTGACATACTGACTGCTGAACACCACGACTGAATTAGCTTTTTGTAGAGATAACACAGTTACCCAATTAGCCAACTGATGGACTCACTGGAGCCGACACGTTTTTGTAGCCCGACTGTTTTCTCCCAGTTTATTTTGTGAAAAGGCTTGTGTGTGGCCAGACTCTAACACCGATCTTTGTCTTTCTTAAATATTTCATGTCATTTTTGTGACTCAGTTAATGTGTCAGTTGGGTGAAAGATGTAAAGCGCTGTGTGCAGCCTTCGTGCATCGTGTTAGCAGAAAGCAGGATTGGTAGCGATCTTCTTGGAATGCCGGCTCTCTCTAGAGAGCTTAAGGTCAGATGCCTTAGACAAGTGTCTAAGCAGAGGTCAACGGTGATATTCAGGGTTAACGGTAAGCGTTGCCTTCAGGTTAGTCTGCCTGCTGCTGCTGTGTCTCTCTAAGCATTATAAAGACGATTCAATTAGTCATTTCTGTTTGGAGAGCTGATTTTCACTAGGTGGGTTTATTCTACAGCAACAATGGAGTTTTGAAGCAAAAATGCAGATAATATAATGATCCAGCTTCTCAAATGTACATAAATGTGTTTTCTTTTAGTTTTATGTGAAAGAAAACAGAATACTGTTGGGTTTTGGACACTTAATCCAAATTTTTCACTATTCCCTTGTTTTTAGAGCAAACAATTAATAGTAATTAAGAAAATAATGGACCTATTTATCGTATTTTTTAAATGATTTTTAATTATTATTACAGTTTTTTTTAATTAGGCTATTTATTTATTTATTTTTGGTTAGGTTGTACTTTATCTAATATACTATCATTTGCATCACTGTGGGTAATAGTTTTTGGTTTATTCCTCTGTTTTTGATTGTTTATTTCTCATTAGATGGGATTTTGAGAATGGTGGGGAGGGAAGGGAGAGGATTTGTTTGTTACTTGTTCAAAATCTCTTTTATTGTATTGCACTAATAATAAAATCAATAAAGATATTGTAAAAAAAAAAATTGGACAAGGTTGGAAGAATTTATCACTAATTCTTCAAGACCTCCTTGTTCATTTTCCAGACTTATTCTGCTCTGCATGAAGCTCATTGCTATGGTAATTATTCATCTACCAGCTCACAGATAAAACAGTCACATTAAAAAAAAGAATAAGGAATAATCCCTATTCTCCTTAAGGATAAGGAGAATAGTGAGTCTGGGTTGGGCCTGGGTGTCTGCAGTGAGAAAGTGTGTGTTGCTGTTGCAACGGGGGTATTTGTGTAATTCTGGCTCTCAGCACAGGCCAGGAATAGAAGCAGAAGCTCAATGTCAAACACCAGGCGGAGAGGTGGGTGCTGAATAGCTGACGTTCAAGTTCAGTCAGACTGAACTTGGGTTGTTCCGGTCAAATCAGACGTGGTGTCTCCTGAATAAAACAGCACAGAGTTGGATTATTGCTCATTCCACACTGAGACAGACTCATCAGGAATGAGTGGAGATCTGTTTATGGCATCACATGAACTATTTTTGTTTTGTTTTTCTAGGCTCACTGCCTCCCTCTGTTGATATCGTAGTTATGTAACATAGCCAGTTTTCTGATGCGGGCTACAAGCCTTTAGGGAAATGTTTTATAGGGGGGAAGTCTGAGCATTGTTCAGTTCCACCTTAAAACAGGCATATGGAGAGCCGGGATCGCGCCTGCCTTCCTCCTCCTCCTTCTTCCCCTACAGTGGGAAAGTGTGTCAGTAGGACAGAATGTCCACATGGGCTGACAGGCTACAGCGCCCGAGCGACGGATGACTCAGCCAATACCAAGAGGGCTGCAAACGTTGACCAGCCAGTGGGAAAGCGGGAGTCTGAGGAGGGTGGGGTGCTGGTGTTGCTAGAGTGAGCCTGGTGAATGAGTGTTGTGAGGAATGCTCACAGACTGGAGTTATATAACTGCAAGATGAGGGAGGGGTGGAGGGGAACCTGAGAGAAAGGAGGGAGGGGGATTATTTTTCCATTGCATGCCTGCAGCTGCCCTGATCAGTTGGAGTATTTTAGTCAACTGTTTTAAGAAGAGACAGACGACTGTGTCGGGGGAAAAGAAGTGGAAAGTTGTGTTTTCCACAGCACCAATTCCTTCTCAATCACATTTGCAGACATAAGTGCTTTTCCATACACGCTCCTCAAAAGTGGCACTGTACATAAGGGGTTTTGTAGATCAGTCTAAGACCTGTACAGACAGCAACAACTAGCTAATGATGTTTTTCTCTTTGGTCAAGACGAGTCTTGTGCGTATGTGTCATATGTGCAAGTGTCATGTGATTCCCTATCTGTTTGTGTACTCTGTGCCCTCATGGGGGCCACATACAGGGTGCAGACACACAGTTTATGACTAGTTATCTGCTCTTGTGCTCTTAAGTGACAGCGTCTGTCTTGTTGGACTCATTACAAGATGTGCCAAAGGGGGCAAATAGGGTTACCCTCGTCCTTATGGGCATACATAACGGGGTATGTTATGTTCACATCTCCTCAAATACTGGTGGACAGAAGTAAATGAAATTGCATACATGCTTGGTAGGAAACATAAAGGTGTGCATCTCATAATTGGTTACTTCATTTTGCTTAATTTTACTTTCTAAGGCACATTTTTGTCATTCTGTTATTATTCTGTTATTATTCTGCTATGACAGGTTATGGTTTATCCACATCAGCACAAATGGAATGTTTCCAGTAACGGGGCATCTGTGTCCTTGGACACAAACTTTGTACATCTCCCTCAAAGTGTCGAAAAAGTCATTTTTAATTTATTGTATTTTTTTTATCAGTGGTATTATTACTTTATATAAGGGGCAGCTGTTGCTCAGGAGTTCGAGCAGTCATCCACCAACTGGAAGGTTGGTGGTTCGATCAATAGCAATTCAATAGCAGTGCCGTCTGTGGACACAAATTTTCTAGTTACTTTTGGTTATTATACTCTGGTGTGAAGTACAGGATTTGTCTCTAATTCAGTTTCTTAAATAGTTTTTAATTTAATAATGATAATAATACGAAAAGTAATAAGAAGAAGAATAACAACAACAACAACAATAATAATAATATAGAGTGTTTTTTAGTTAATCATGTGCTGTAGAAAACAAAGGTTCAGATGTTATAAAGCATCATAAAGATATAACCTATAACACCAAATAAAAATGAAGCATGAAGGTAAGCAGTGACTGATTATTGCATTCACTGATAGGGAGTATCATAGATCATACACAGCAATTTAAAACCTTTTTTAGCTTTTGGTAATAACAAATTGTAACCAAAAGCAAATACATTTCAGTAGTAAAAAATTACAATGTTTGTTGCTTAACTTTTGAATTAAAATAATATTTTTGGTCACATATCTTAATCAGGGACATCATGAAAAGAAAAAGAACTATCAATACCATGTTACCAATAACAATACACACTTAGTACTCCTGCTATACACTGAAGGAACATGCATTCATTATGACATTGTGTGATCAATCAGCCCCTTGTTTACACAAACACATGATGTTGATAGAGACACATTAGAAGTAGGGCATTTTTCTTTCATAATTTTCTTTATTTCTTTTTTTCCTTCCTTTTTCTCTGATTTTTTTCTGTAATCTGTTTTTTTTTATTCTTTTTAAAAATATATATAACATTGTCACATTGAATTTACTTATTTATGTGATTGCATTTTAAAATAATTGTGACATTATTTGTCTGAACTACCAAATAGTACAGTACAACTGTTGTAGGGGTGGGGCTCTGGGTATGTAACTGTTTGAAATGCATCTTGTTTGTTCCTTTTTTTTGCATTTTGTATTTGCTTGTTGCAAAGTACAAATAAAAAGACCTTAAGTAAAAAAAAAAAATAAAAAAAAAGGATGTCGGGTATTTGGCTGAAAGTTGGTCAGAGTATGCTGCTGCTGTCACAAAGACTTTTTAAAAGGCAAGGCAAATTTATGCATATAGCACATTTCATATACAAAAGCAATTCAAAGTGCTTTACAAAAATAAGAACGAAAAACACAAAGTGCTCAAGATAAGAGTATAAAAGTACATGTTAAAGGAAATTAATAAAAGAGTAATAAATACAATTTAAAAAGACAATATTTCTTATACAATATGTGCGTGAACATACATGGACACACACTCTTTATATGTAGTTTACATATTTTCTCATATCCGTTCAAAACTTTTTTACTTATCCTGCTTACACACACACACACACACACACACACACACACACACACACACACACACAGACAAACAAATGGCATCAGTCACATAACCTCCTCCAATGCTCCTTTTTCTGAGGTAATTATTTACAAAATCTTGGACTTGGTCTTTGTTTTCAGTCAGTATTAAAAAGCATTCTGACTGGTGCTGAATAAATGCCAAATATAAGCGTGTGTGAAACTGTGTGTTATGTTTGAATGGACACATCATGTTACTCAATGATGTGTTAGTGTTTATATAACTGTTGTTTTTTTGTTTTTTTGCAACAGTTCATAGTGTGACTCAATCAGGTCAAACAAGCCAGAGATATAATTAGCTTCTGTGCTTTCCTCAGCAGATCTCACTTCCTATGTAAATATCAAGGTTTTCAGCGTTCGTCTCTCAGGCAGCAGTGTTCTGACCTTGTCCATGTTGTCTGGGTTCTGCAGCTCAGATCGAGGTGATCCCCTGTAAGATCTGTGGGGACAAGTCCTCAGGAATCCACTATGGAGTCATCACCTGCGAAGGCTGCAAGGTGAGGAGGAAAACACACAGTAAAACCAGTCTTACCTAACTTGACTTCAACAAACCTGTTTTATCTTCAATGTGCATATCATTTATGGTGTGTATGTGTGTGTGTGTGTGTGTGTGTGTGTGTGTGCAGGGTTTCTTCCGTCGCAGCCAGCAGAACAATGCCATGTACTCTTGTTCCCGCCAGAGGAACTGCCTGATTGACCGAACTAACCGTAACCGCTGCCAACACTGCCGCTTACAAAAGTGTCTGGCTTTGGGCATGAGCAGAGATGGTAAACACACACCACAAACACTGGGCTCTTTACACTTCACCTGTAACCATGACACTCAGCTGTAACCTTACAAATATACAACTAATTATTTTGTCTGTCACCGTTTAAAATGAACCGCTCCGCCTCATCTTAACTGTCGCTAGAGAGAGAGAGAGAGAGAGAGAGCTGTGGTGGTCAAGTGAGCTATAAAGTGACTGAAGAGAAGAAGCAGAATTAGAGAATGAAAATGTTAATTTATGATTGTTTCCATGCGCCAAAGCAAATATAAATATGGCCACACCTCTGCACAAGCCTTCATCCTTCAGCACGTCATCCTCTCTGCTCGGTGCATGTGCGTGTGGCTCAGCCCCGCCCTCAGCCAAACACACAGACCGGCAGCTCTTCCAGGACACACAGAGCAGATGAGAGAGATGGTGTAAATAGATGCAGCCTAGCTTCTACATTTTTATAAAGTCTCACCTTATACCTTATACACACCACTACACACCACTGCTCAAAGGCTGGTGCCCAGAGATACAGGTAGAGGGAGGATCACTGCAGATACAGACACCACCACACTCAGTCCATACGTTGCTTTTAGGGAAGTCCTGCCTTTCACTCAGGCTTCCATAGGGGAAGTTCAGTAGATGTACATCTCCACTGCCTCCCAGTGTGTGTTCCTTTATTTTAAAGCTGATGCCAGGAGAATTTGAATCAGTCAGCTGTAATGTGCACATGGGCTGAAAGGCTACACCATTCAAACTGGACGGCAGAAGTAATATATGTGGGCCAAAAATATCTTACCATGAAATGTGTTCTCTAAAGCTGTTAAATGTGAAATTTATTGTTTCAAATTGTATTAGAAATGATAGTTTCTCTGAATATCTCTGCATTAAGGTAGAAAACGTTCATAAAATATTTGATGTACTGTCATCAGTATTCCTTTTAAGAACTTCACAGTCACTTTAAAGATGTCAGGGAATTGCTTTATGTGTTGACTATAATGAAATGTGTTTTCTGTCTGCAGCGGTCAAGTTTGGTCGCATGTCTAAGAAGCAGCGTGACAGCCTGTACGCAGAGGTCCAAAAACACCAAAAGTCCCAGGAGTGTGTGGCCAACGGAGGCGGGGGCTCTACTGCCCTCTCACCCAAGGAAGATGGTGTCTGTGGCGGTGGGGGAGAGGATGGTGAGGAGGGTCTGAGCCGGTCCTACAGCACCGGGGGCTCCAGCTCCACCCTCAGCGACCTGGATGACATTGCAGCGCTGCCTGACCTGTTTGACCTGCCACTGACCCCTGAGGAGGCCAGCGAGTACTGCAGCCTGGAGCTGCTGGGTGGAGGGGCCAGCACTGGGAACACCTCCAACTCATCGTCCTCTTCTTCCTCTTCCTCATCCTTGTCCAATCAGAATTCCCCACAGCAGACTATGCTGGACGGGGCAGACAGCAACGGCATCCAGCTCCTGCATACACACTCTCACACACATCCACTGCTGGGACACACACATGAACTGCTGGACCATCTGCCTGATGACTGCTCAATAACAGACCTCGGTTAGTACGGACAATCATTAATAACAAATGATGTCATATGTTATTCACATATTACCTACAAACACAGAATGTAGCAGAAGAAATGAAGAAAGAACAAGGCCTTTGTTTGAGACAGGCTATAATAAGAAACAAGTATTTATTTCTAAAGTTCCCTTTTTGTTATATTTTGTTTTATTACTATGGTTTTCCCATGATAGTTTCCTGCTATAAAGTTAGTACATCTTAATATTGAGTCACCCTCAGCAGTTCAGGCAGTATAATTTCATTATGAATCATTTGCAATAAGGGTTACTTTTCAGTGACAGCAGCTTACATTGAGAAAGCAAGGAAAGGAATCAATTATATAAATTATAAATCACTGTGTAATGATTGTGTTTCTGCTAAAAACACTTCCTAAAGAGTATGTAGTATTGGATATAACACTCTAAAACTGTAGCAGTAATTGTGTCCCAGGCCATCCCTGCTTGTATTTTAGAATTTATAATAAATTGATCAGTGCTGGCCTGGAAAGGAACAACAATTATTAAATAATGAATGAAATAAAACTAAATGAAATAAGAGCAAATGTAATTTAAAAAGCAAGGACAAAAACCACAACGATACGTGATGGATAGCAAATAAAAGCAAAACAGGCAAAACAGGCTTTAACAAAACAAGCAGGAAGTAGGAAATAGGAAAACAAGCTGGAACCCAGGAACAGAGAAAGGGATGACGGTGTAGTGGCATTTATAGAGGTGAGGAAGTGTCTCTAGAGACCTGAGGAAGAATAAATTAGGTTTTATTTTACACCTTTATGGTTGCTGGCAACAATAAACTGCAAGGCGGCTTTGAAAAGTGCTCAGGGGAGCTTTAAAGGAAACAATGAGTAATAAATATTGTGACTGGAGGATATTTTAAATGCTTGAGGTGGAAAAGATGGTAACAGATGCTGAGATAAGATGAGAAGATGATCCATTAGTGCTCGATGTCACCTGGGGCATCGGTGGCAAACATAACAGCAGAGTGTGGTTATTCGAGGTCACACCTGCCATGATGTGTGTTAATGTAAACCAGATGACCGTTATTCTGTCTGCGTCTCCAAAGCCCCAACCTCGTAGCACCACAAGCAGCCAGAGTGAGAAAAAAAACCTTCATGCTTATTAATGTGTGCGACTTTGTTTTCACAGAGCGCATCACTCAGAGTATTGTAAAGTCTCACTTGGAGACGTGTCAGTACAGCGCTGAAGACATGAAGAGATTCACCTGGGTACAATACACACCTGAGGAAACCCGGGCTTTTCAGAACAAGGTACGTAATATACACTTAAAACCCAAAAGGTGTGAAGTCTTCTGTCATCAATACTAGATCAGATTAACATCTCAGATATAAATATAAAAAAATCACAATTGTAAATGCAAAGAAAAGGAAAAATTGAATTTGATGCTATTTGGAACAACTTCAAAGAAGTTGCTGAAGTGATGTCAGTGGACTTAATCTATCTTTTTGTGTCATTTCTCCAGTCAGCGGAGTGGATGTGGCAGCAGTGTGCACACCACATCACCAACGCCATTCAGTATGTGGTGGAATTTGCCAAACGTATTGCTGGCTTCATGGACCTGTGCCAGAACGATCAGATTATATTGCTGAAAGCGGGTCAGTGAGTCTAAAAATGCTCATTTCTTAAATACTTAGAGACTTTAATCTTTCAAAGTGAAGTCTAAATTTAGTTCCCTCCTGTTTTGTGTCCCTCCAACCCTCTACTATTGCTTTAGTTGCTTGATATTTCAATAAAACGCAATCCATGTGAAAATGTGATTTTGGCATGGATTCAGATATGAGTTTACCTAATTTGAATATTCTTTAGAAAAACATTTTGGATATGCAGGTGTGTCGCCCTGATTTGCATATTTTTTGACATTTTGACATGTAGGAAAACCATTTCAGATATGTGGGCGGACCTTTCATTTAAATACCTCGCTATTGGTCAACTAGTCTAGTCTGATTCAGAGTGGAAGACGTTGAACTTGGCGGAGCAAGTGATTGTAAACATCCAGCGGAAATGTTCTGCCATTGAACAGGCATATAAACATGGTGTTTGTGGGCAGAGGGAACTATGCACCTTAGACGCCGGAGTATTTGAAATTCACATTATGCACATGTCGACTTGGAATTATGTGTCAAAATTGAATTAGAATTGCTTCGAGTCAAAAATTACATCATAGATATGTTGTCTTGGATTTCTAATTTCTAGTCAAAAAGCAATTGTTGATATCTATAATATCTATTACTGCTACTGATTAAATGTTAAAACGGCTTGCCACTGTCTGTAATCAGTAGAATGTAAAAAACGTTCAAAATATTTCACCTAAACTTTATACACAGGTCTCCCATGTACTGAAGAGGTTCCCTTTGATATCTTAACAATTTTAGAAATTAAATATTTATCTTCCAAATTGGTGAAAACAGTTTGAACCTAGTCTCAGATTGCAAAGCAGATGCAAAATATGCATACAATATTTGCTCTGTTCATTGTTATCATGTAAATTTTGCTTGAGCCTGGAGGAAACAGCATCTACTGATGGCTCATGTGATATTTTGAGTATTGAAAAAAATGTTTTTTCAAGATTTTAGAAAAGAATTTTGACACGGTCTGACATGAGAACAGCCCTCTTTGTGAAGCATACATCAGAAACCATAGGACCTAACACTGAAGTATTGCCTTTCCCTATTTAGAACTGTTCTTACTTTGTGTAGTATTTTCATATATTGAGCTCAATAGTGTGTGCTGCTCACACTAAGACAAAGTATTCATAAATTATAATGCACAGTATCATCTGGAAAATGACCTACGGGAGAAAGCAGTTATGACTGTTCCTCGTATGATTTTTTTGGGGCCGGCTCTTGTTAAACTGTTCAAAAATGTCTTATTTGCTCTGCACCAATCTGGGTTCCATTGTTTTTACGTTTTGTTGTTATTTGGGGCATGTTGGAGTGTCTTGCCCCCTCTGTGTCACTCCCTCCCTCTTCCTCTTCTTTCTTCATCTCTTAATATTTTTGCCTCTGTCTGTGGCTACCCTTACAGGCTGCCTGGAAGTCCTGCTGATTCGTATGTGCCGAGCTTTCAACGTCAACAACAGCACGATTTTCTTCAATGGGAAGTTTGCCTCAGCTCAGTTCTTTAAGGCACTTGGTGAGGATCAGATGGGGACTCATTTGTTCAGCTCTTTAAGCATTCAGATAATTGACATGATCACACATGAAAGCTTATTGTGCTTCTTTACTATGCCTTTTTCATATGCACTGTGCAGTAATTACCATTAATGCCTAAGGAAATGTCTCTCCTCCCACTGTTCTCACCTCCACACTGAGTAATGCAACACATTATTCTAAATGACGAGACTGTGGTAATTGTTCTCAAAAGGACTCTGTCAGGCATTAGTTTCAGATTCAATAAAACAAAGACAGAACTGGCTTTGTAGTTTAAAGTAATTTAAAGTCTCCTGCTGGATGCAGTTCTCCCATTTATTCCCTCTGTAACACAAACAGAGTAACAATGCATAACCAATAAACCATAATGGATGGTTGCATTGTTGTTTTAAACTAGGATGCATAAATAAATATAAAACGTAATACACTTTTTTCCAATTATGTAATACATAAAAACTTGACAGAGTCAAGTATTCAAGTTGTAAACAAACAGAAAAAAAAAGACAGACAAGTGACAGGACAGGGGCACTTCAGGGGCCAATCAGATTTCAGCTGGGGCCAGTGCTCCTCTGGCCCCGCCCCTGGATCCGCCCTTGAAGCTTCCCATTTTGGCTTAAAAGGCTAAAATTAGATAAATGAATAAGAAATATTGGCCTGAATTATCCAACTTATCTCATGATTTAAATTAAGCAGAACTATTTAGGTCTTCAAGCCAGGGCTGCACAATATATCATTTCAGAATTGACATCTCAACGTGCGTATGAACAATCATCACATCACAGGACATGCAGTGTCAAAGAAAGGCAATTTTTTCACATGAATTAACCACAATAAGTAGTTGTGCCTTTTAATATATGTGTCTAGGCAACTCCGATGGTTGGTCATCTTCTCTATAACATATATCCAAAACAATATCCACTACTCTAGGCTCATCAGAGGAATGGAAGATGTGCCATATACGGATGAATTTGATGCAGTGTTTTTTGGGGTGATTGTCGGGGGAATAATACATTTTAAGATTACTCTTGTAATTATTACTCGTCATATGTGACATAGACTGCAGCCAAACCTGCTACAAGAAAAGCTCCATTATGATTAATTCTTTTCAAATAGAGCCAAGTGAATCATCTGGTGAAAGTTCCTGTCTTTGTGCATATCCCAATATATTTTGAAAAAAAGAAAAGAAAAATATTGCAGTGTCAGTTTTTTCCAACATGGTGCAGCCGTACATCAAGCTGTAAATTTTCAGTTAATCAGTTAATAATTTTCTGGATCTCCTGTGTCTCTGCAGGTTGTGACGACCTGGTCAGTGCAGTGTTTGACCTGGGAAAAGGACTTTGCCGTCTACAGCTGTCTGATGAAGAGATGGCTCTGTTCAGCGCTGCTGTCCTTCTATCTCCAGGTGATTTTTCCCCCCTCTTTTTCTCTCTCACACACACATACATACATAAACACAATCATGTACACACATATTAGTCTATTCAATGCTGTTCAGTTTATTATGCACTTAATTTAAATAACTTGCAAAGACTTTTCATAATGAAACTATTTGCTGCCTGCGGATCCTTTCACCCTGTGAAGCCAAACATTGTCTAAACTAACTAAATTGTGAATTTAAATGGAGACATTCTAAGGTTTCCAAACATATAAAGTATGTCTAACTAATTTTTGAGAAATTGTGTAAAAAGAAACCCTCATATGCAAGACATCTAATATAGTTGCATTTGAATGGTGCATCAATAAAAGAAACACAATCTTGCATTTGAATATTTCACTCAGACAAAATATATACTTTCGGAATATGACTATTAACAACTTGAGCTACCTGAGGAGAAATAAAAACTGTCTGCTAAGATGTTCATAATTTCTTTCCTGTAGATCGACCCTGGCTAACAGAAGGCCAAAAGGTTCAGAAACTCCAGGAGAAAGTCTACCTGGCTCTGCAGCACAGTCTGCATATGAGTGTTGCTTCTGACGAGAAACTGGACAAGGTAAAGTCAAGCAATCACGACTCTTCAACAAATGCACTCGCAAAAATACACATACATAAACTTTCCTTTGTAAACCTTCTGTCGCCGCAGATGGTGTCCAAGCTGCCTGTAATGAAGTCCATCTGTAACCTTCACATCGACAAACTCGAGTTTTTCCGTTTGGTCCACCCAGAGACTGCGTACAGTTTCCCACCACTGTACCGGGAAGTGTTTGGCAGTGAGATGTCTCTGCCAGACTCCACTGACAGCTAGACAGACAGATGGACAAACGAGTGAAGGAAGGAGTTTGTTAAGCAGTAGGGAAGCAAGAGGAGAGACAGAGTAGGATAGAGATGTTGAAGCTCAACAACCAGCAGATAAAGAGACAATCCAGGACTTTAATTACTCCGTCTCCCATGATCCCAAAGTAGTCCTCCATTTTTTCCTAGCAGGCAAAAGCACCTTACACTACAGACCACACATGACCATGGTCCTCTGCATATTGTAGCATTAACAACAAGCGAATGGGCATCATAAGAATAACACAGCAGCCCAGTGAGCACACAGCGGCTCCAAAGTCAAACACTTGTTGAACATCAGATCCGCTGCGGATCGCCCAACCAGTTATGAATGTACCTCATCGATGAGCACCAGTGCACAAGTCAGAACACAACAGTTGAATGTACAAACCTGCCACTCTGAGACAGTTTTACACTTGTTACTGGAATGAAGTTGTCTTGATCAACAGGTCTCACTATTGATTCAGCTTTTGGTAAATATTTCTCTCAAAACTCTCATTACAGATACATCTCAGTATGGTACACATGCGTATACATACAATGTCTTTGTACTGACCATCACTAAGGGACCAAGATCATAAGTCATTTTCTCTGATATATAAAATGATACACACATGTGACATCACTCACAGCTTAGGCTGACCTTCGTCATCAGCCGACAACCAGCCTCGCACACATTTAGATAGTGTTCGGTGCTGCCTCTTTGTAGGCTCTTGTAATGCAATGAGAAACCTCAGTCCCACACGCCCCTTTCCTTGTAAATGCCACTTAGAGACAGAACAAGAAGAAATTATCTTTAATTTATATACACATTTATAAACAAATATTTTAAATGAGAATGTAAATAGATGAGTATATGGAGAGAGTCAGAATGTGTGAGAAAGGGAGGGAAAGGTTGATAGTTATATGTAGAGAGGAGGGGAAATGATGGATACTTCGACGAAGGCTGATATTTGGACTTTTTTTTCTGGATTATTCCTCTATTGTCAGACATCTCAGGTTTCCATGGCAACGACACCCTCTTGCCACCACAGCAAACTAACCCAGCTGGGCGAGGCATGTGATGGGGTGGACACTTGTTGCATACACAACACGGCAGGGGAGACAGTTCGCCTAAGAGGAGGTGACATGACATTGCCTTTGTCCTGTGTTTAAACTGAACGCTCTCAGCCTGTGCTGTAGCTGCCTTCCCCCTGCCGAAAGAGACGAGGACACTAAGGACAAGAGAAAGCAAGGCAAAAGATCACTTCATGAACTGTATAATAAACGGGGATATACAGGGTCTCCCCATCTGTTCCTAACCAGCAGTCAGTACAGCTGATGTGGTGTAATTGTCTCACTCATAATGTTTTAGTTGGCCGGATCGACGATGATCATATTATATACCATAAACCCTCCTTGCTGGTTGGAGCAACTGTATTATTTTGTACATTTGCTGTTCCTCTCTCCTTTCGTCCCAAACCCAACACTTGTCTGAATACTTAGCACTTATACTTTCCTTTTCCTCACTGGACACTAGTGAGGCCAGACAGAGCTACCAGCTGCCCCTCCCCCCCCCAGTAAGACTTAATAGTTTCCAGTCAATCTGTTTAATTTTTTTCATTTCATATTTATCACACATCACAGATAATTGTTTGCATTTTTATGTACATAAATAGCACACTTTCTGAAGGTTTTAGCATTGAGATGATGATGATGATGATGTCTTATTTGGGGTGATGTGAAGGTTTTGAGCAGAGTCTGAGGACCTGCCGCCCGACGCTCAGGGAGCTAGCTGTGATCTCTTGTCCCTTTTATCACCAGTGTCAACTTTTAGCCTTGTGCTCCTCACACCTTTGCACCTAAGACGAGACGCTTAATAATAATCACTGTGGACGTAAGTTCTATTTTTGTGAATGTTACTCACAAAGTGTCAACGCCCTTCCTGTTTGTCCTAATATTGTAATTTTAAATTTAGGAGACATAGGAATTTAAAAAAAGAAATCAGCTAGAGTTAAAGATGAATTTCATTATTGGGGTTTAATGTTTCTTGCTGTGATTTTCATTTATTTGTCAGTCTTTTATCCACATTTTTCTTTACATGTCTCCACTTTTGTCTTGTAAAGTCAGTGATCTATTTTTCTCCAAATTGAATAAAGACTGGGAAAAGTGCAAACAAAAAAAAGAATACTTTGTCTCCCTCCCACTTACCCTGTATGACAAAATGTACAAGAGGTATACTAGTCCAAGAGTCACAACGCGATATATGTTGTTTTCCCATGGGATACATTATATGTGGTTTTAAGAATGTAATAAATGGTTTCTTTTTCTTTTGAAAGGTTTCAGTGAGTCTTATCTGAGCTTGTATTTGGGTTTTTTTGTGCATGTAGAATGGGTGTCTGCATATTGTTGACAGATCAGATGTCTAATCAGTCTCCAAAATCATTTATCTGATATTATAATCCTGCAAATGTAAATGGCCGTGACTACTACAATGTTTTCAATCATAGGTTTGCATTTTCCTTTTATACGGCTGACTTAGAATTACAACAAAAAGTCCATTAGTAATAGGATTTCAACTTTTCATTACATAAATCAAATATCCGTATGATACATTTCAAATATAAAGTTATTTCTTCACCTTGAAAATAGTAGTTTGACAAAAAAAAAACTCTTGTCAAAATGTCTACTTAAAAGCTTTTTCTGTGCGAATCAACCATATTTGGCTCAAGGAAAATTATGACTGGCATTTACTTAAAACCATTCTCTGGTATTTGATGAACCAAATGAATAATTCTGAAAGTATTTGGTAAATGAATCAGTGTTGTAGTCTAATCTAAATATTGATTAGCTATTTAGGTGAACTCTAAAACATATAGTTCAAATAAATAAGACAAACAGTAGGCAGCAGCAGGAATTAATGAAGCTAACATCTGTGTTAGTTTAAAGGCACAGTCGGCAGTTTGTGTGTGTTTTGACCCAGTTAACCCACAAGTATGACTGGAGCCTCCCACCTGAAGCTGAGGCCAGGAAATTGGTGTTGCCCAGGAAGTTTCACATCTACGGTGCAAAGTTTGAAGACGTGTTGCTGCGGCTGCTATCTGTGCTGTTGACTTCAAACCCACAGAAACTACTTAGAAACTGATTCGTGGTCCAGGTGGTAACACACACAGACGGTGCAGGATGTCTGTCGCAGGACTTAAGAAGCAATTTTACAAAGCAAGTCAGGTAAAAGCCCTTTTTTAAAAATATATTAGCCGGTGTTTGAGCTAGCGAATATAGCTAACACTATCGTTACTTTTAAAGCGTGTTTATGCTAGTTTAAGGCTAACTGGTAAACCAAAGAGGCAATGCTCACGGCTAACGATAAAGCACGAACTCTTGGTTAAATACCATAAATAAAAACTAGCTAAGTTAACTTTGAATGGAAGTTTTAACTTGATGAAAAGTTTACGGCTAGCTATATTATTATTATTATCAACTAATGTCAAATGTGTTGTGGCTCACAGTTAACGTCAACCTTAATAATACTTATAACAATAAGTAATAGTTAAAAAGCTAACATTGTTAGTTAACTTAAACGTCAAACTTGGATATTTGATAACCTGCTTTCCTTACGCTTGAGTTAATTAAGTCGTCGATTGATTAATAAGACTTGTGAGCTTGCAGGCAAGCTATTGCCTAAGTCGATTGTATCTCTCAATTTTCCCCTTAAAATAAATTAAAAGCACAGATTTAACGCCAATTTTGAGAAGTTTAATGCTATGACTGACACAGAGGTCAGGTGTTTGGAGTATGGGTTTCTGGTTTGAACGAGATACTTTAGCTCATGTGTTATGTTACGCATAAGGTAAGCTGGATTCATCACACAAGTGTACTTGCATCCTAAAGTGATTCTCGTCTTTATTGACCCTAACATGCTGGATTACACAATTTCTCAACGTGTTGTGGTTATACCGTAGTTGAAATAACACTACACATGCCTGCACAATGATTCATAAAAATACTGAGGGCTCTCACCTGCAAGTGTTCACTATATTTCCAACTTAATAACAAAAACTGACCTGTGAGCATCTTCATCTGTCATGATGCACATATTCAAGATGTTTGCATGTAAAATAAGTTTATTTCCACACCTGAAAATTCTAAAAGTGATCATCTAGAATCATGTTTTTTTTTCTCTGTCATGAGGATCCATGAAGTCAAACAGGCATTTGTTTCATATCATATAGATTAGTGATATTTTTTTTATGTTTAGCAACACTGTTTCTATTGCTTTTGGCATGCTAAACATGTAATGCAAAGCATTGCAATGCATTTAAATCACAAGTTAACACTGACACCAGACAGATCTGGAAGCCTAGAGAAGCATGTCAACAAATGAAAGTGTTAAAATCAGTCAAATGTCTGACTGCCAGATTGTGCATAGACATTTACAGAGTCTGTGCATTAATATCAGTATCAGTATTATTGAGCCAAATTTGTCTTGTGAATCCAAAATTCAAAAAGCACTCATCCTTCTTGAGGGAGAAATGAAATTGTTAACTCTTGTCTAGTTAAACCTGTCACTACAAACATGAAGCTCAACAAGACAAAGCCTGCAAAACCGGTGGCCTGTGTTTTGATGACAGGTCCTTGCTTTAACTTATGTAAAAGTGACTGCTCATTACTCAGTCGGTGTCTAATGGAATCCTAGCAATGTGAATACCCAAACCACCTTCTTTAGTAACCCAGTAGATGTTGTCAGTATGTTGACAACACATATTTAATAACAAACAGGAGTACACATAAGTCTTAAATTGTGTATGTGGTTGTGCAAAACTTCCAACAGTGCAGGGGGGGGGGTTGCTAAACCTGTGTTTTGGTATGGACCAACTCCCACTGTGAAAGCCTGAACTATTGGGACATACAGTGTGCCTGTTATAACATATATCGAACACCCTAAATTAGAACAAACAAGCTGGTGTTACCCACTTCCATTGAGGCCATGAAATGAAAGAAAACAAGGTGGAGCAGGATAATCAGTTCTGTAGGTTAGTTGCCTAAGATGGTCCATACTTCCTCGGCTTGGGTGGGTACCTCTGATATTCCAGTAGGGTTTACAGTTCATGACAGTATTTGTGCATAAAAAATAAATTATGTAAAAGCTGAGCTGCTGGTGATAGAGGTCATTGTAAGTTTTAACAGCTCTCTGCTACTAACCCTGTATGGGTGTGATTTGATTGCTGACTTTGGTGTAGCTCAGGATAAGTGCTTTTGTAAAACGTGTATAAATGCATACAGGAATGAATACCGTAGAACCTTTTTATAAACTATTTTGACAGTCTGAACTCATCGTGCTGCATCATTGCTTCATGTGACGCATTTTCAAATGCTTCACAAGATTGCTGGTGTTGAAATTGGTAACTCTATTGCCACTCCTCAAAACTTCAATTACGTTGCACGATGGAAAGTGTTCGCCACTCTGAAACAGAAGTTGTAATTGACAGCACAACCCAAGTTGCTGTGTGGGCTGCTGTTCTGTCACAGCAACGAAGACCTGATTTATGGGAAAAGAAAACAAATGTTTTGTCCAGGTGAAGCTACTGTATAAGTTGATTTTTATTTTTTTGTGAATCTTTTGACTCAACATGTCATCTAAGGACAAAGTTACACAAGTCACCTTTGGTTTATATCGGCTATAATTAATAATCATTACATTACATACTGGTTTTGGTTCATTGCTGTTACTTGTATCATATCAGAATAACTCAAGTGAATAATGCTCACAGCCAAAGCTGACTAACCTTTATGATTGGAATCAGCAATGCACTTATTTATCCGCTTAACATCTGTATGGGCTGCCAATTTTGTTTTCTGCTATCTGCCTGTTGGCGAATAAGAGGTCCTTCACTCATTAGACCAGGCCTCAACAGTGTATGAATAATGATTAACTCATTTTTCTTTTCTGTTAACAGACACATCTTTCTTGCCAAGAGTCAAGTATTATCTAACTAAACATAGAAAGATAATACTTGACTCACAGCAAGAGATGGGTGTCTGTTCACTAAAAAGAAAAATAGGTTAATAGTTCCTCATACACTTTTGAGGCATGGTTTGCTGTCTGATCAGAGACGTGTTAAGTACACACACAAACAAAGGAGGGTTTTCTGAGTCAGATGCACAGTGTTGATTCAAATACACGATGAAAAAAAAATACTGGCCTTCATTATTAGTGTCTGCACAGCAGAGGTACAAAGTAGTATGAGTGTCTGCATCAGCTATTATTATTATTATTATTATTTTTAACATCGGGATCTGCCCTGAATCTCACAAATAGTGCCTCTGTAATCAGAACCAAACCCCAAATTCCCCCAAACTGGGGCATTTTTCTTTTTTACTAGTTTTGTAATGTTATCCCCACCACTTGCGGCCGCCATCTTTCTTGGCTCATATAAGTAAAACCAAAACTACAAGTTTTTCTCGATAGATTACATCCCACAGTCACACTGGGATTGGCTGGTTTATCAGTCATGAAGCCAAAATGGGGTGCTGAAAGGGCGTTTGTGTTTGGATTTCACACATTTACTTGCTACAACTTCACACCTGGTGCGAAGAGGTTCATTATTCGCAATTAAAATGTTGTCCATTAGTCTTCATAATTAGAGCTGAGTTGTACCCTGTGTTCCTGTTGGCATTCAGTGCTTGGGGCGTTATTCAGAGCCACCGAGTGTTTCATACAATATAACTTTGGCAGGCCTGTGTATTCTGCAAACTAGAATGCTCAAATTTATCCATCTGGTCACACACACACAATGAGTCTGTGTTTGGCAGGGCCTGCCAACCGCACAGTTAGTTACTCTGGATGAGAAATGAATAATATATGTGCCATGTGTGAGGATATGAAATACTGAGTGAGAATAAGATGAAATTAGCATGTGTGTTTAGTAAAAGTATCCACAGCATGACTCCAGTATAGGAAATTGCAATGTTTGTGCTGATCTGGTGGAAAAAAGGGAAAAACCCTTAGTTTAATTCCATATGGAACAATATGGAACAGAGGCTCTCAGTAGAAAGGAAAGTCCAGTTTTATTCCCTCGTTCAGGCTTGACGAGGTTCCTCCACTAATGGAAAACATGTGCATGTCTTGGAATTTAAGAATTGTGTTAACCAGGCCCGGAAAAAAAGAAAATGGTGGAAAATAATAAATATCCATTTTAAGTGTGGAAACAAAGCTGTGTGGTTGTGAATGTTTGTTTGTTTTCTTTTGTTTGTTTGTGCTGTAAAATATGTGTGACGTTTTGCTTACACAGTTTGTGTGCATACCTTAAGACAGAAGGTTGCAGAAAAAGAATGAAAGAGCTTTCCAGTGTGACGACTGAACAGATACAAACTAGAGGATTACATGGCATGTAACAGTTTGCAAATAATATGAAGAAGAAGCACTAAAATCCAATTACAGAATCTTATTTGTCCAGTGTAGTAATTCAATTTGGTATTGGTTTGAAGTCACTGGGTTTCATGACATGGAAGCTATTGAGCAAACTTAAATGTTCTATTCAAATTCTTATGTAAAATAGATAGTGTGTCATTAACAATCAAAGTGTCAATATGATTGGCCCCAAGTGAAACCCCTTTCGTTAAAAGCAAACTTTCCTGGTTTTCAACCAGCTTTGTATCATCATAATGTGGGTAGTATATGCAAATGAATGCAGTTAACTTCTCTCCATTTTGCCTTCACCCAGAGTTTCCTGTTATATGTCGACAAAAGTCATGATCGCTCCAGGGCTATAGTTGGAACTACAGATTGTACACCCTCTTGTTTTAAGCCCTCCTCCCCCTCTAGATCTCTCAGATCGAGAGAGGGACATCTCACCAATCTCAGATCAAACTGTAATTAGACAGCGCTGATCAAGTATGAACCAAGGTTCTATCACTGAGAAATGCAAACAATGTGGATTCCTCTAAGAACGCAATGAATAACCTGACTTAGTTCAGCATCATAGCTCTGATTGTCCTGTTTTCACAGATGGTCAGTGAGAAGGTTGGAGGTGCAGAAGGAACCAAACTGGATGAAGACTTCAAGGACCTTGAGAGAGTAACTTACATGCATTTTAAGGAAATGTCTACATTTAATATGTGAAACAACAATATGTGCTTTTGGATAATGGGAGGCTTTCTCCACTCACGCACCAATTATTGTCTTTCTCTAACCTGTGGCACCAGAGAGCAGATATTAGGAGCAAAGCAGTGGTGGAAGTCCTCAATAAAACATCAGAGTACCTCCAGCCCAACCCGGCAACCAGAGCTAAGCTTGCCATGCTCAACACTGTGTCCAAAATCCGTGGGCAGGTGAACAGTCCGGGCTACCCCCAACCCGAGGGCCTCCTGGGAGAGTCCATGACTAAGTATGGACGAGACATGGGAGAGATGACCAGCTTTGGTAAGAACAGTAAAGAACAGTTAAAGGATGAAATACTAGATGGAAGAGATGGATGTTTGGAAACCATCAAAGGACAGGAGACTGAACTGAATATGCAGTGTTTCCCTTTAATTACACAGACTGGAGGCCCACTGTAGTTTAATTGTGGAACCCCCATAGTTTCATAATGATCCAAAAAGATTTTAACATGCAGTACTGTTAAAGATCTCTGTATCAGTTATGTTTTGTGCTGTTTACAAAGCATCTGTCAGTCAGCCAACCCAACCCACCCCAGCACCCATTGCTGTACGCAGTTCTCCCACACAATCCAGACGGCCCTATACACTCAGCCCCGCTCTTTGATTGGAGGAATTGAAGTGGAACTTATCTTCTGGTCACATAAAGAGGGGGGGGGGACATACATCCATCAATCCATTTTCTTCCGCTTATTGGGGGTCGGGTCACGGTGGCAACAGATGAAAGATGTCCCTCTCGCCAGCAACATGTTCCAGTTCCTCCTGGGGGATCCCAAGGCATTCCCAGGCCAGATAGGATATATAATACCTCCAGCGAGTTCTGGGTTTACCTGGGGGTCTCCTCCCACTTTGACGTGCCCGGAAAACCTCCGAAAGGAGGCGTCATAATCAGATACCAAAACCACATCAACTGACTCCTTTTGATGTGAAGGAGCAGCGGCTCTACTCCCAGCTGCCTCCAGATGTCTGAGCTCCTCACCCTATCTTTAAGGCTGAGCCCAGCCACCCTAAGAAGTAAACTCATTTCGGCCGCTTGTATCAGCGATATTATTCTTTTTATCACTACCCAGAGGCTCATGACCACAAGTGAGGGTTGGAACATAGATTGACTGGTAAATTTGTGCCTTCCTGCTCAGCTCTCTCTTCATCATGACGGACCGATAAAGCTCCTGCAATACTGCTGACGCCACACCGAATCGCCTGTCATAGACCGTGAGATTGACAAGATACTAAACTCCCTCCCTTAAAAATCCTTGACAGTGAATTGCTGAAACAGTAATCGAGTACATTTCCTTGATGTTGGTAAATGACAGTAAGGTTAAGATGATGTGCTGGGTAGCAGTGCATCTTTATCTAGTCTGTCAATCTTGCAAAGCTGGCCAGTAACATTACATCTCTGGGTTGCCTGTGTCTTGCAGCCATTATTAGGCCTGTGTTCTATGACTGTGTGTCTTAACACAAGTGAAATTTAAATACCACCATTGTTTGCGTTTGATTCATGGCAATGGGAAAGAGTGCTTGTAAACTGTAGCTTTATTAAGATAACCATGTTATGCCTCACCATGTTTTAATGCACATGGACAAGCACAAAATGCAACTTGTGCTTTCCAGCAGCAACCTCTGTGGGTCCATACAGTCCAGACAATGTATTAATGTGATGGCTTGATTTAAAATCAACAGTTCAACTCAAGAATAATGCAAGATTGAAACCATAGTCAACGGACCCACTGCAATTACATTCTAAAGCCCAAATAAACATGACCACGCCTCTGCACAACCCTGCAGGAAGGTGCAAGACTGTTGGACTTAAAGTGAATTCAGAAGAAGTGCATGTCAAACAGACTCTCAGACATGCAGCTCTTTATATATCTGTAACACAGACAGAGCAAAGGAGATGGGCATGGACCACAATATAACTTAGTTGCTACATTTTCAGCCTATCGTCTGACCTCACACCCTGAGCACAGCTATTGGTTGTAAGCCACAAGCCCACTGTCCAAACACTGGCACCCAGAAACATCCTAAACACATAGAGCACATCTATGTTCTATAAATCCACTTATGCTTTTGTAAGGTCATGGTAGGTTGGAGCCCATCCCAGTTGACATAGGATAAAGAGGTTGCTCCTCCCTGGAAAGGTCGCCAATTCATCACTAGGCTGACACATAATAGAGGCAACCATTCATGCTCATATTCACACCTCTGGCCAATTTAGAGTCACCATTTCACCTACATTACATGTTTTGGACGGTGGGAGGAAACCGGAGCACCTGAAGGAAAGTCACCATCACAGCATTATAATAATTTAGAAGCTAAGAATACAGGCACACAGAGGTAGGACTGTGTTGATAACAGGTACTGTGGTCATGCGATGCCTACTGAGGTGCAGTGCACCCCTAAATGGTGGGGATCCATTCCTTTTAACATAACTTATATTTTTGGAAATATATCTACACATAAGGTTTGCATTGGCAAATTTTCCTACCATGAAAGAGTCAAGTATTGCCTTGGTGAAGTAATGTGTTCTCTGAGTGGCCTCCTGGTATTTCTTAATGTTTTAACCATCCTTAGATGATTATTAACATGCTTCACAATGGACCACACTCCATAACACTGGTGTGTTGCATGTGTCTCTGCACTGCAGGCGGGGCTCTAATAGACTTCGGGGAGTCAATGAAGAAAGTGGCTGAGGTCAAGGACTCTCTGGATATTGATGTGAAGCAGAACTTTATTGACCCACTGCAGGCAGTCGCTGAGAAGGATATCAAAGACATTCAGGTAGAAACAAACAGGTAGTATGCTTCTGCACGTACAGGCCAGGCATTGATTAATGAGCTCCACAGTGCAATAGTATGAAAAGTGTTTATTGTCCAGGCGTATAACAATGGAATTACATACAGATTAAAACTAACATAAACAAGTGAAAATACACTATTTATGAATCATCATCCTCACAAGCCCAACTCCTTTCACATCCTCAGCACCACCTGAAGAAGATGGAGGGCCGCCGTCTGGATTATGATTACAAAAAGAAACGTCAAGGTAAAATCCAGGACGAGGAGATTAGGCAGGCGCTGGAGAAGTTCCATGAATCCAAAGAGCATGCTGAAATGTCCATGCACAACCTGCTGGAAACAGACGTGAGTAGCTTATAGACTGAACTTGATTCACTTTGCTTTGAAGTTGGCAAATTTAAAGCTCAACGTTTAATTTGTTGATTTGTCAGCTCTCAGTTTACCTCCTGTTGATTGACAACTGCGGTGTTACCTTGTGCAGGACCAGAGGAATGTCAATCCTTGAATTCGAAGTTTTTTTTAATGCAAATGTACAGGTTTTGTTCTTTTATCACAGTTACTTCAGCCAGATGTGTATAGGCATAAAACTAGCATCTGCTGTAGTGTAAATGAGGCTGTCCTTGTTCCTTTACGAGGGGAAATATTAACATATTTAACAATATTTTCAGACAAAATATACCTCTAGTTTATATTGTCTTGTTTCTCAAACTCCATTATTTTTATTAAAGCGCAGTTTTTTTCAACAAGAAGTTTGACATGTTTTTAAAGTTACAACAACATATTTTAAATACTGTTTAATCTGGCAGCCTCTTTTCCATTAACCATGCTATAAATAATGTCGGCCAAGTGATCTCAGCATGTTCAAAGTCAGCAGACATTATTCTATGTAATCTTCCATAATACATATAAGGCCTTATAATTCCATCAGTGCCAGTGGAAATACTGCATCACCAAACAATGCAGGTGTTTTATCATCCTGTCCAGTTTTCTTTGGGGAGCCAAGATGGATTAGTAAAGTATCACATATTTTGGTGGAGCTGTGAACATCTCAAGGTTGTTAAGAAATCTTTTATGTGCAGAGGTGATGCAATCCAGTAATTACTTTTTTTAATATTGTGACTGAAGAATGTGTTTGATGCAGTCTGGTAGTTATGTATTGGAATGGGTTCCCTCTGTCACAGTTAGTTTCCGCAGCATAACTCAAAAACTATTTATTATTTTTCACAAAACCAAGTACTGACCTGGTGCCTTTTGCTATTTAGGAACCTTATCATTTGTGGGGGGGTTTTAATTTCCATGGTTACAAGTTTAACTTAGTCTTGTTCAGTGAGTAGGATTTTAGATGAAGGTTTCTGGGACATTTCTCAAAAACTGTTCAATATTTTTCCATCTCTCATGTACTGGAGAGGAGCCTTTTGGTATATTGGGAATTTTTAAGTTTTTTCCCCTAGATACGCAGCAAGATTTAAAGTTAACAGGGATCATTTAAATCTCTTCTTTCCATCTGTAATGTAGTCATGGTGGAGGATCCTGAGTATTTTCTGCTTGTTTTATTTAATTAAAAGTTTTTTTGGCTGAAGCAGATGGGTGAATTGGCCTCTAATGAATTATTTTTTGCTGCCCTTGAGAAAAAGTTAGACAAAGTCAAAATAGAGAAACTTTCTAACCCTATTTACCATCAGTACAGTTGTATGAAGCATGATAACCAAACAACTTAAACGTAGGGTTCTTGTTAATGTGCCAATAGATTACCTGATGATATACTGAATATTCTGGCTGCTGTCTCTGTTTCTACATACATTAGAAATCCATTTTGCTTGCTGCTCCTCCTCAGCTAGCAAACCATGTTACGTCTTTAAGGACAGTATGCATCAGGTGACATGCCTTGTTTTTTATTTTCCACCACAGTGACTCGCAGAATTCTAAAGTTGTCAAACCAGTTTTGTTTTCCCCTCACCTTTTTCACACCTGCCATCATGAAAGTTCTCGGAGCATTTCAAGTGACGTTACTGTGATGAACTGATGTAATGATGTGACATGGGATGCAAACGTCAACCTAAGTGGAATGCTCTGAGTGGTCACAGCTGTTTCTGTGTTCGGTCCTTTTCTGTTCCCATTGTAAGTGTATTTGTATGTACGTAGGTGGAGCAGATGAGTCAGCTGTCGGCTTTTGTGGAGTCTCTGGAGCAGTACCACAGGCGGTCCCTGGAGCTCATGGAGGATCTTTCTACCAAACTGAGAGAAAGGTCAGTGGCATGACTGTACCTTTTTAATGTTGAGGCTGCGTCCTCTGGCTCATGACGAGAGATGATCCAACAGCACCATAGTTTCTTTGACCCAACTTATTCCGAGTCATGAATGTCAAGCAGCTACTGATGCTGAGCACAGATGGCTTGTTTTTACTCAATAATATAGATTCAAGTATCTTTGGTTTTTGAGTGACGGATCATTTTGATGTACTCTGTTTTTCCTCCATTACAGAAATAAAGTAGCAATTTTGCTTTTGAATATCATAAAATGAAGTAGATTCGACCTGCTTCTGACATTATACTTGTAGTTATTTGATCATAGCCCACAAGAAAATGATTTGACATCTCTTTGTTTAACATTCTCATGTCTGTATTGATGCACTAGAGGTGATGCTTTCTGTTCTGTTTCTGTGCAGGATGAATGACATTCAGTCTCATCCAAGGCGTGAATACACACCCACAACCAAACAATCCTTTGACTCTGGAGAGGCTGAAAACTCTAACGGAGGATACTCGTCAGCTCCAGTTTACTCTCAGGGTAAAACCATCTTATGCACACAACTTGTGTTACCTGAGAGCTGTGTATGTTTACTTCAGCGCGTGTGTGTGTGTGTGTGTGTGTGTGTGTGTGTGTGTGTGTGTGTGTGTGTGTGTGTGTGTGTGTATGTGCGTGTGTGCGCACAAGGCCTATTTTCAACAAGGCGTGTAGGCAAGTCAATCTCATTGCTAAGACTGATCTGTCTTTATTTCTGCGACATTAACCAGCCTCAGCACAATATCCAGCTCCATCCTTCAAGACGGCCTCCGTCAAGAGCAGACCACCGTGTGAGTGAGACAGAGGAAAATAACGTGTCACTGAGACAGAACTAGTTTCACCACTATGACTCACTCTGCCTCTGTCTGAATGCTTGTCCATTTGATGGTACAATACTTTACTAACACTGTTAAGTCTTGTTCGTTGGGTCCACTATGTCGAGTCTGTCAGGTTCCCAGGTCAAGACTGGGCCTGTCAGCGAGTGAGTTTACTCTCACCAAGGCTGCAGATAGAAAGACCATTTGCTTAACTGATCAGTGACTCTGGTATTTTAAACAAAGTTTTTAATCACCTTCTTTACTACCTGCAGTCAGTGTTTTGCTGAGTGGTGTGTATCTGACAGTCTGTAATGTTCATGAAGCTTCTGAAACTCGAGAAATCAAGTGGTTCATTTTACTAGTCAGGTGGTGAAACTAAGATTATTCACCCCTTCTGTCAAACACAAGAGAAATTTAAGCTTAATACTATGAACCATGTCATTGATTGTGATCTTGAGGTTCAGAAGGATCCTCCCTTACTTCACTAATGACTGCTTTATAAACTTGTCATCCATTATTATCCCGTCATGATGGAAGTAGAGGGTTTATTCTCGACCGAGGTGACGTGTCATTTCCGGTTCGCAGGCAAAACCTGCTTTCGTCGTCTGTGAAAACAAAGCGGTTTGTTGCTACCATTTTCATTCATTGATTCACTGTCTTTACATCGTACGCATTTTCGCACTCTTGTTATTTCATTTTAATTAAAACAAACAAAAACAAAGTTTTCTATGGCATATAATTACCAAGAGACACTTGGAAATAATGTGAAACTACATTTCACAGCCAAACTTCAGGCTGCAGGTCTCGAGCTTTGCCCATACAAACATCCTGCCGATACATGGAAAGATGAACCAACATCATGGCCAAGTGTAGAGCATGGTGATATTTACTGCTACTTAATTGAAAGTCCTGGTAATAAAGTTTTGTTTCTCATATTAGCTACTCTTGTGATCGTACTCTTGGTCCTAGACGGCATTACTGTTAGTGTAGTTCCCTCAAAGCACAGGCAGGACCACATTGGAAATGAGTAAGTTATACTTCATGTGTTAGCCTCGGTATTGATCTATATTTGTATGTATTTATATATATATGAATTTTTACCAAATAAATTCAATCAATCAAAGACACAAGTGGCTTTCTGGCTATTGGTTTATGGGAAAGCTTCTTCCCTCCAAATCCACCGTGAAAACTGAAGGCAGTAAACGAGAAAATACAAATCATGTTGGCATAGCATAAACAAACAACTGCATACCCAAAGTCACATACAAATAAACATATACCTCACAGTCCTCAGGTTTCCTTATATTCTTTCACGTCTTGTTAAAGTTCGCAGTGACGAACTTGGTGACAAACTTTTCACCGGACCAAAACAGATCCATGCCAATTTCTTACCGGGGTGTGAGCTTTTATAAGTTCTGTAGGCCAGTTTATACATCACTTCAGTCTATTTCTGGAATTTAGATCTCTGCAAAACATCAGGTACATGGATATCATTTATAAAGGCATTTTCCACCATCACGCTGTTTGTTCACAGCTGCCAGCCATCGATTTCTGCGGTCTGAGGAACGATTTCTCTGTGGAAAAGTAAAAAACTATACTTTTCCCCCCTTGTTCAAGGTTGTGTGAACAACAGTACATGGCTTCACAACTCTTAGGCATGGTTGTGTGAGTTTCACAGTGGTTGGCAAACAGCTTATAGGTGCATTACTGTAAGGAATGACTGTCGTTGTTTTCACCGACACATACTGAGAAAGTCCGGAAGTAGGTCAAAGCACCTGTATGATCCCGGTCGAGAATAGGAATGGTTTCCCTCCCATCTGTCTGTTCACTCAAAAACTGTTTAATATTTTCTCATGAAACCTTTTACACACAACCACCAAGTACTGAAGTGGTGCCTTTTGATATGTAGGTACTTTCATCGTATTTCCATGTAATTTCCATTGTAAGCTTTTTTCCATTTTGAAAATTGAGCTTTTTCTCAGGTATACAATCAACACGAACTGCAGTTTACAGGGACAACTTAAACAACCTCTTTCTAACAGTCTTTCTTTAGTATAATACACCTGTGGTGGAGGATCCTGAGTATTTTATGCTCATTGACTTTGCTCTCTGGTTTATTCCAGTCCTATTGGAAAACATACTAGTGTTACACTTCCTCCAATGAAATCCTTCTAAAAGACAATATACTATTCTTGTTTAAGGGAAGTTGTCAAATATTCTTTTCACAAAATTGCATCTGTTCTTTCTCCCTCTTCCATCCTTCTACTGTTCTGTGTCTCTCCCTGCAGCTGAGCCAAGCTGTAGAGCCCTGTATGACTTTGACCCAGAGAACGAAGGAGAGTTGGGCTTCCGCGAGGGCGACATCATCACCTTGGTCGGACAAATCGATGAGAACTGGTTGGAGGGAAGCTTTCGTGGCCAATCAGGATACTTCCCCACCAACTATGTTGAAGTGATGGTGCCTCTGCCACACTGAGAGCAGCTAGGCAACAAGGGGTAGCAGTATGGAGAGGATGAAAAGCAGGGATGATGGAAGGTTATCATTGTCTCAATAATTGAAAGAAATCTTATTTTAATCCAAAGGGTAAACATGTTAAGACAGAGACACAATTTTGGCAGTCAGTTTGTTTGTTTTTTATTCTGTCACATTATGTCAACATTTAATGGATTTTGAAAAAGGGTGAGGATGGAGGGAAGTTCAATCAGAAAAATCATGTGGAATGGGTGTAATGTTTTAGGTGGGTTTACCCTGTCCTCCTCTTTACATTCTTTAATATGCACCTGTGCACTTTGTACACTACACCTCCTTTACCAGAACTGATGAAGGAAGAAGAGAGAACGACATCTGTAATGACGCTTAGCTCTGTCCACAGACGCTAAGAATAGCAACTCCTTTATTCTAATGCTCTAAACCTACTTTATTTTCACACAAGGACACATCTTGTTCTTGTTCATATTGGTACTAAACACATGCATGTATATGCATGTTTAGTTGTAAGCACTGTTTATACACTTACAGTTTTCACTCCCGTGCCTTCAGGCTTTAGTACTGAGTCAACATGGAGGACGTCTGCCTTTTGTTGATGTTTGAAACTGTCCTCTGCTGCCACCTGGTGGTACTGGAGATCACTCTTAGCTGTTGGTGTCAGCTGCACTATCATGAGGCCTTTAATAACCAAATCCCTGTTGTGTGGTTCATTTTATGTTTTTATGTGGGGAGACCTGGAGGCAGAGTTGCAAACAGAAAAGTTTTTTTAGGGCAAAAAGTTGTTCAATGGTTGATTTTCTGATGGCTTAGAGGGTTTCTATAAATCTGCTTAGTTTCAGTACCTTTTTAACACAATAGTTGTGACTAATGAGGTCAATGATTTAATTTATATTTCCTCAGGAAGAGCTGATGCCAAAGAAAGGTTGCACAAATGACCAAATTGAACAAGGCTGTTTTTTTGTCCTTTAAAGAAGTACAAATGCTTTTTAAGTATTTTCGATAATATCTTAACATCTTGTTTCCCTTTTCACATTTTCAAGAAGAGAAGCAGACATTAATCTCTATCACACAACAACAATGTGACACGATTCACTCACACCCAAAATATTTTGCAGACAAATACCCAAGCCATAAACCTGCATCTTTCTATTCTTGTATAGTCTCAGGCTCTATTGATGCTGCTGGCAGCGTCGCTCTCAGTTTTGTGTGGGCTTTTAGATGTTTGTAATGAATCTTCAGTCTGTGATTTGTTTCCCCCATTGTGCCAGCATGAGCTCGGCTTTAGTACTCCAACCTCTAATTTGGAGCATGGAAATGAATCTGATGTGTGATTGGGTGTGTCTTTACCCGTCTCAGTTATCAGCCTGAAACTGTGCACTTAGACCTGACAGAAAATGTTAATCTCCAAACTATTGTGCACAGAATTGACTAATAATGAGGAAAGCCCACACACAATAGCCGGTTTCAGTTTCAATTAAGCCTTTTACAAGCAGACTATGAACTGTGAGGGTTTGTGCTGTTCACTAAAATGCCAACTTTCTCCTCTTGTCATGATCTCCTTGTTAGACCTCCCCCCCCGGCCCAGCTCATCCCTCCCATCTCTGTTAAAACTGGGGGGTGGAACAGACAGGTCTTTTCAGCAGCGCAGGACACATAGCAGTGGATTATACCCTCCCTCCCCCACTGATCTTTATTCGCCACCTGCCCCTGCATCCCTACCCCCTTTCTCATTATCTACCCCATCCCAATCCCATTCTGCTCTGGAGCTCAGATTCCAGGTCCAGCCCAGTAATCTTCTCATTGTTATGGTAGTATGTGTTTTTTAAATGTTATGTATGAGGGCCAGGGGCTTCGGCTGAGCTGAGTAATAACTGTGGTTCAGGTGTGGGTTTACATGCCTCGTTACACTAAATCAAAAGAGAGGGAGGGAGGAGGGTCAGGGGTTCAGATTGAGCTATTATACAGCTTCTATAATATTGATAATGAATAATGTTGTGGGACAAAGGACTGAGATCAATTTTTTTTTGTCTGCTGCTGCCAAAAGAGTTAATAGCCAGAATGGTGTGTCTAAAATTGATCGAACACTACATTCTGTTCTCCTGCTGCATCCATACCTTTAAGTATCTCAACCTTGCCATGGTGATGAATGAAGTATTACCAGACTTTAAAGATTTATTTTATTATGCTCAACATTAATGGATTTTTTCCTGTCCTTGTAACAGCTGTGCATGTGTCTTCATGACAGCTTCTGCATCTTCTACAATGCTTTATTATTTTTGACTGTGACACTAGGGAGATAAAATAGTGGGATTATCCTGGATTATCTGTAGGATATAGGCCTATGGATAACTTCTATACTAAGTGTAATCTGTATGCTGTATATTGTGTATTTTTGTTTCTTTTGTATGTTAAAGGGAATGAATGCTGTTTGTTTGGTTCTACGAATAAATATGAAGTCATTTGTCTGTCAGTCTCTTTATGGACAATTAGGCCTACAGGCCTAAAACTGAATGCTTGTGTCAAAGTTATGTAATTGGTAAGGTTAATACACTGATGCACAGAATATAGAGGCGTGGGATCATTTTATATCATTAATTCTTATTTAAATCCACGTGTTGCTGTTGGCACAATAGTTAATTTTTGCTCTTTGTACATCCTATTCTGGGCATTTATCCCTCAACCGACCAGTTAAAATCTGCACAGCTGCCTGTCCGGATGATCCCCAGACAGCAGACTACACCATCCAGCTGTTGGATTATTGCCACAGCTCTGCCTCATCGGGGAAGGCGTGTCACTCCCCGAATCGCTCAGCGCCCCTTTGTCCTCGGTCGGTGCCCAGGCAGCGACACTCATGGCGGCTGCACCCGTCAGGCAGCGCTCCGGGCCAGCGGGACCCCGGGCGCAGCTCCCGCCCTGCTACTACGAAGGATACCTGGAAAAACGAGGACCGAAAGAGAAGGTATGTTGAGTCGGTGCAGGTCATGTGCCATTTTCCTGTTTATTCTATGTATAGCTGTGGTCAGTGAGCATGCACCGCACACCGGCTGGTCTCCCATTTCCACAGAGCTGTCAACTTCCTTAAGCATGGGCGAGGCGAGGCAGCACGCCGGTGCCGATGGTCTCCTGTAACGGATCGCCGATGTTTCAAAGTCTTGTTTTGAATCTCAAGCTGGAAGCGTGCAAGAATTTTGAACGAATCACGACATATGAATCCTGGAATCCCAGTTCTGTCAGACCATTCTCATTTAAACCACATCACGTGAAGGATTTGCGGCTTAACATTTTTATTATCTACAATTCAACTGCCTCAGAGAAATGAGCTACTCTTCTTTTCATATATATCATATATATTTCATATATATCATCTGAAAGCCTGATCTCTGAGGTGAATTTCATATTTCTCAAATACAAAGTTGCATACAGTAAAATTGACAATATCTCAATTATTTTGCATAGTATTTTTATCTATGATTTATGTAAGGTGAAAAACAATGGGATACCCTCCCCCCCCATACCCATACCCACCCTCACCCTCTCCCTCTCTCATTAGGCTAATTTGAATGCAATATGGACATGTAATGTGAGCCTGGCTCAGGTGCAGGGTACTGCACTGATTCATGGCCACAGATTGACAGCAGCTGTGGCTCACTTCCTATATCCATCTCTTGGGACAGGAAATGTGGGTGTGTTCAGAAATGGGAAATGTGGAAAAACAGCGGTGTGATTGTCACAGCAGTGACTCCCATTATTTTACATTTGGGCTCATGTCTGTGTGTCACAGGCCTCCAGGCGACTGTGGACGTGTCTGTGCGGGAATTCTTTGTATTTCTTCAATAATGCCAAGGATGCTCATGTAAGTATCAGACTGAGTGTGTCATTTAGTGTCATTAGTTTTTTTGTGCATCACAGTGTGTTGAAACCTGTTTGTGTGTGCTGCAGTATGTAGAGAAGATGGACCTCGGTGGGTTTGTGTCCCTGAAGGACGACTGCAGCCGGGACAGAAACCTGGAGGCAGCCAGACTCATCCTGCGTATGAAGGATGGGGAGACCAAACTCACAGTAAGGCCCCTCAACACACACACACATACAATAAACAGTCAACACTTTCTGCATGGTGTAAAAGGGCTGTTGTCTTTTCCAGGCACCTAACTTGGAGGCAAGGGAGCTGTGGAAAGGTTTCCTGTACTCCGTTATAGATGTAAATATTCATCTTTGGCACACCTGCATCCCTGTACCACTCTGTCCCTCTTGCTTTGTCTCAGTCTCCCCTCTGTCCCAATTACAGCTGAATGTCCCGTCCTGTCTCACGCTGCTGCCGGGACAGCTACAGATGCTGAAGGAGGTGGTGGACAAAGAGAGATCCAGGAGAAGAACTCGAACTCCCATGCGTGCTCCTCCTTCACCCCTCTCCGTGCCTTTAGTGGGAGAGATCCCCCCGTGAGTCCTCCTCCTTCTGTTATTGCACTGTAAAATTTGAACCAGTTTAACTTGAAAGTGTAAGTTCACCTGCTGCTTTTGGTGAAAACAAATGTTAAGTTGAATCAGCTGTTCAATCACATTGATGAACATCACTAGGTTACCTTGAGGTGATTAAAGCTTGTGTATCAGTGTAATGAGAAAGGATTACTTATTCCCACTAGATTCCTGTATGGAGGTTGACAGTGTGATAATAATGTGTGCGGCATGCAGGTGTTTTCGCCCAGTGTCTCGAACAGAGGCTGAAGTCCTTTTAGAGAGACACCCAGACTGTGGCAACATGCTGCTCCGTCCGGGTAGAGATGGGTGCTCATTGGCTGTCACCACTCGGCAGGATCTCAATGGGTAAACACTTGAACATGTGCAGGCACAGCTGCAAATCTCATCGTCAGACACAACGTTCACTGCAAAAGTTACAAGCTGCTTCTGTTTCTCTCTCTTGCTCCAGGTCAGTGTTCAGACATTACCGTGTGACCCAGAGGGACCAAGGTGGTTATGTAATTGATGTAGAAAATCCTGTAAGTGTAAAACACTTGCAGATAAAGTCTCATTATTATTGATTTCCTTTTATATTCTTAGTTTTTGATGTTACATCATGATTGTTTTTACAAGAGATCAGGGATGCATCCGTCCCACTTTTAATCTCCAATACAGATTCTTTCATTCAGAGTATCTCCAGACAGCATGCGCCTATCTGATACCATTGCTCTCTTTTAGCAGATTTATTACTTGAATACCAAACTGTGTGTCCACAGAATCTGTTTATTGTTGGTACCCTGAGGCCAGGGATTCATGTGGAGTCCTCAACTCGTTTTATCCAATGGAAAAAAACTATAATAATATTAAAGAAACTGTTTTTACTATGGATCAGTCACATCACAACTGATTTGTTCCATCCATCCATCCATTTTCTTCCTCTTATCCGGGGTCGGGGCAGCAGGCTAAGAGGGGTATTCCAAATGTCCCTCTCACCGGCAACATATTCCAGTTCTTCCTGGAGGGTCCCAAGGCGTTCCCAGGCCAGATGAGATATGCGATGTCTGAGCTCCTCACCCAATCTCTAAGGCTGAGCCCAGCCACCCTACGAAGAAGGAAACTCATTTTGACCGCTCGTATCCGTGATCTTATTCTTTTGGTCACTACCCAGTGCTCATGACGATAAGTGAGGGTTGGAACGTGGATTGACTGGTAAATCGAGAGCTTTACCTTCCGGCTCAGCTCTCTCTTCAGCATGATGGACCGATACAGCACCCGCAATACTGCTGACGCTACACCTCTTGTGGTCCATTTTCCCCTCGCTTGTGAACAAGACCCTGAGATACTACATGTCACGTAAACAGTGTAGCCGTAGCCTTCGCTCCCAGGCCTTTATAACCTTCAGTGTTCCCTCAGTCCGTACAGAGCTTGGCAAAAAGGCCTTTTCACACTCTGCACCTTCAACCTGGAATACATTACAGCAGGATCTGAAGCTGTCCAACTTGATCCCACTCAGGGATTTTAAACTTATTTTAAGGACGTTGGAAAAAGCTATGGAAATTTGTTCCTGTTTGTAGTATTTGTATTAATTACAGTCTTCCAGCTACTTCCGCTTTGCACTTTTGAATTGTTGAATGTATTGATTGATCTGTCTGTAACTAATTGTTATTGTATGTGTGTGAAACAGGTTTCTCTTGAGAATGAGACCTCGTGTCTCAATGAGATTACCTGTATAAATTAAGGTTAAATAATAAAAAAAAGAAATACTTAAACTCCCTCAGCTGAGGCAGTAACTCACTCCCATTCCGGAGTGGACAATCCGCCGATTTCCAGCAGAGAATCTTGGCCTCATATTTGGAGGCGCTGCCAGTTGCTTCACACTCGGCTGCAAACCATTCCAGTGCGAATGAAACCTGATCTGCTTAATAGTATTGGTACAGATACAAAGCCGGCATATTGGATGGACACATCCTAGTCGAGGATTAAATATTTGAAGATATAGAAACATATAAGAGGTTTGTGACGTGGACAGTCAAATAACTTTCTGTCTTCTTTGTTGTCAGATAAAAACACAATCTGAAGTGAAAACTTGTCAGATCTAAATACAACTCTATCTTCACATATATTATTTATTCCTTAGTTTTGAATCGTTCTCAGGATTTGTTCCCTCTTCCAGATTCCCTGTGCTGACCTTCACGAGGTCATCGACGCTCTGGTGGAGAAGACAGCAGGAACTCTGCAGCCTTTCCTCCTGGAGGAGCCTTACGAAGAGAATATCAGTGAGGCAACCATGAAACACACACATATTCTCCACATTCTTTTTTCTTTTTTTTTTTCCTGTGCGTTTTCTTGCAAGACTAAACTCTCTTTGTGTCATCAGCATACGTTTCTGCCAATGATGAAAATGGAGAGAGGATCCTCCACACTGCCCCCTCCAGTCCCTTGCCAAAGGCTCCCGCCCTGCCTCCAAAACAAGGTATGTCTCAGCCACACAAAACGCATGCAGACAGTCACATTCAGACAGCGATACTGATCACTGCTGTGATTCTGGTGCAGATCGTTGGCCGAGCAGCCCCCTGTCCAGGTCTCCTGCCCCCGACCGACGCATTTTGACCTCATCAGTGCCGGCCTCACCCACCAACCCAATGAGACGACTCATCCTCTCACCTTCACCTCTTGCACAGAGTGAGTAGACAAAGCGTGTCTCACCTGCTGCAGTCCATACTGGCTTGTCTGTCGTAATACCAGCTTTTGCACTGCATGCAAGTGGTCAAGGGCCTACTTGTGCACCATATTCCTGGTAGAGCTCAAGTGCCCGATAAGCAGACTGCTACCTGATGGCGTGTGAATGCGAACTTAAACCGAGCACAAGTGATTTGATTTGCACAGACCGAGTGTGTTTCTTCTGTCTGTCCACAGCACTCAACGAGGAGCTCAAATTGAAGCTGGAGAAGAGACGAGCCAGTCAGGACTGACTTACTCATGAGGACCGACCTCCTGTTACAGCATCCTCTATCTTCAGTGCCAAACCCCTTCTCACCGCAGCTATGTATTCATCCTGTGCCTTCTATAGGTGGAAGACAAGGGACTACAAATACCACCATGTTCTCGTCGTGAGACACAAAATGATCTCGGCTTCATGCTTTTGGTCTTAACTATGTGATTTTTGGACTTGGATGATTAAATGGACACTGATTAGCTCCTTAAGAGCAAAACTGGCTGGTAAACACTGGATTAAGTTCATAAAATGCTGGCTGCTTTAGCTGGGGTAATAATCTACAAGTGCTTTGTCCACTTGCATAAAGATGTTTACAAACTGACTCTGGACAAAAAAAATGGTGCCACAAAAGCTCTGAACCCATATGACTGGCAGCTACTATCTATCAGAGAAGCACTGATGCATGCAGGATCAACAGCTGAGCCTAATAATTTCCATTCTGAGCCCCTCTCTGAGTGCTGAGTTGCTTATGTCACCGCTGCAGAACTGGAAACTACGAACAAATAAACCACTAAGACTCCTAAGATCAACACTGGAGCGACAAACTCTAACCTGAGATATTTGATCTGCCCTGAAAGTGAAATCAATTTTCATCTCATCAATTCTCTTCATTCACCTCATTACATGTTGAAAAAAAATACTGTAGTCTGAAACTGAAACGTGCTCTGCCTGCTGCTCTTGTGTGCTATTTGTGATTGATGAGGAACCTTCAGTGTATTGTTGACTCAATGACACCATTGTGGCTCATTTATGACTCAACTTTAACTGTGCCATTGGTGCTTATTTTAAAGTGTTTCCTCATTCTATGCTACTGTGTACATATTGGTGCTGACTCAACTAGTGTTCCTCTGTTCCTCCTGAAGAAAATCAATCTCCTCATGAGGGAGCCCTCCAGTGGAAAGTCTGTCAACTACAGTGACTGAACCCTTAGCAGCTAACAGTCTTATACCGACCCTTCTATGTTCCAGACAGAACCTGGCAAAGACTTTTGGCTCTATCACACCACATCCTACCACTGCAGTCTTAATTTATTCCAGCTCTGATTAACAGCATGTGTTTTCTACAGTTCTGTCAATGGGCCAGTTCTTGCAGATTTAGATTGTCTGAGCACTAGTAACAAACTGTGATGAGGTATCTTCTTACCATGAACAGTTCCTTGTATGTTTGTACACGATGTGTTGTGTCTGCTTGATCGCTATCAAAGATCAGTGTTTGTTAGATATGAAGGGCATTAAAATTGTTTTGCATGTGATTTATGAATTGATGGCTTGTGCTTTTTCAAAAGTGCACCATTTATTTTCGTTTCTTAAGTATTCAGACTGTACCCAGTCACTGATTTGTGATTGATGACATTGAATGAGGACATTAGATAATGTTGGAATTAATCAATACTATGAATGGATGACTGGAGAATGCTGGACAATCTGTCCTGTTTTTTTCTTAATGTTTGTTTACCATAGAGGTGTAGAAAAAAAAAAGGAAACGGCCTGTTTTTTTTCTGACAGTTAAACTTTTTTGTTTAATTTGACATCTTCCATGATCCCACACATTTCACTAAATACTCAGCTGTTTATTCAAGTGTCAAAAGAAAGTTTGAAAGAGATTATTTCAATCATGCCAATTCAATTCTGAAATTTCAAAATAAAATTTTAATTCTTAATTTTTTTTAAAGATTAGTGGCATTTCCACTCCTTCTTAGGGAAAACTTGAATCACATTTGATTTATCAGTATTAAAGTATAAAATACTTTACATATTTATTGTCTGCATAATTACCAACATTTTTAATATGGGGACAGCTAACCTACCTTTTTCTTTTTGTGTGTTCCTTTTGAAATTTTTTTATTTCTATTTTTATTTTCATGGTTTGTGGAATTTGAGAAGTAGAAACAATATAAATAAAAAATGAATAAAAATGGAAAATATGTCAATAATGTAAGCTGAAGGGACTTGATGGCCACACATTAGACACAGGATGTGTTTGATGTGGCCTGTGTAAGTATAGAGGAGGGACACAACCACTGAACACATGTACAGTTCAATTAAATCCAATGGGATTTTATTGTAGTATTTATTTAATTTTGGTACTGATAAGGCAGTTTTTGTAGTCATTGTATTTGATTGTACTGTACCATAAAACTGCTTTAGACCCAGTAACAAACACCTTTAGATTGCAGAACCTCTGTCCCCATTGTATATCAGGTTTATTGATAAAATATTCTATTTATCAGATGTTTGCAATAATCAAATCACACAAGAACAATTTGAATAGCTCAATACCACAGATTTTCTTTCTTCCAATTCATCACAAAATGTTACTTTTAATGACTTGTGTAGTCTCAAAATGATTCAGCCCCCTGAATATCATCCCTCGTAAGAGAGAGATTTACAATCAGATGTTGTTAAAACACTGAGGCAAACTTCACAGACTTACTTTAGCAGTAGAGTCACAAAGTTTTTCTGTTAAGGCCTAAATTTATATCAGGGCTCTATGACCCAACTCCAAGACATTCATCACTGCTGACCTAATAGCATCAGTAAAATGGGCTCCAGTAGCTCAGAACCATCTAAATAAGACAGAAGTTTTGGGATGCTGTTCTGTGGAGTGACGAAATTAAGCTGTAACTTTTGGGGCCTAGCAGTAGGATGGCACGGTGGTGCAGTGGAGTTCAAATCCACCTTGGGACCTGGGGCTTATCTGTGTGGAGTTTGCATGTTCTCCACGTGTCTGCGTGGGTTCCCTCCGGGTTCTCCGGCTTCCTCCCGCCACCAAAAACATGCAGTCTCTGTGAATAGGTGACTCTAAATTAACCACAGGTGTGAATGTGAGTTTGAATGGTTGTCTGTCTGTCTATGATGTGGCCCTGTGATGAACTGGCGACTTGTCCAGGGTGAACCCCACCTCACGCCCAAAGTCAGCTTGGATAGGCTACAATCAGTTACAGCAGAGGCCTTGGAGGCCTTTGTCCATGAGGAATGGGCTAAGATTCCTCAGGAACGCTGCCAGAAGCTGGTGTCTGGATATGGATCATATTTGCAGCAGGTCATAGCAGCTAAAGAGTCTCTACAAAGAACTAGAGACGCTGGTCGTTAAGGGATGAATCACTTAGAGACTGCAGTGGTCAGTAAAAGTAACATTTTGTGTCATATTTGGGAAAAACATTTCTAATATTTGTTGTATCGAGCTATTTAAACTGTTCTTGTTTGATTTGGTTATTACAAGCAGATAGATTGTAAATTTTGCCAATAATATAGAACGGGAGTTGAATAATTTTGCTTCCAACTGTATATTCATTCATCTATTAGAGAATATTAGTGATAAGGTAATTTGATATTTCTGCGCATTTTCATTATTATTATAACTGATTTGAATCCAACATGAGAACATTTAGAATATCCGTTCACACATGCAGGACACATATCTCCCACAACACACCTCCCGAGGGTTTGACTCCTGTTTGAACATGTTGCTAAATTTTTCTTAAGTGCAACTCCATATACTTCCTCCAGCTCAAGTGTAATCTTTCCCCTCGTGCACCTTAAATCAGCTGTGCCCTCCACCGACAAATAAGAGGGTATGAGGACAATGAAACCTTAATCAGATCACAGATCAGTTTGGAGGTGGTGCAAAAAAAAACAACTAAAGACCTGCGGGGCCAACCGGGGCAGCAGCGAGCCATACGGATCTTTGTGACCGCGGGATGTGTTCACCGAGAGCCTCTCCACAATAACGGGTGACCGCTGTGCCTTTGAAAGGAGCGGGGCAGAGACAGAAAGGCTGCGGAGACGTTTGAGAAGTATGTTTCTGCGGTTTTCACAACTTCAACTTTACATTTCTACGAACGGCCATTAAGTTGTAATGAAGCGCTAGCTTAAATGAAAGTTTTAGCGCACTTTATGCGCTCGTGACGTTTGAATATTTATTTCACCACCGTTTTTAAATACTACCTGCTACTTGTGGTATCAACCTGTTCGCTAATGAAGAGGTAGTATATTTTAAATATCGTTTTAACAAGTGTTTGTAGCCTTTTAATGGAAGCTTCTACCGTCCTGGGTGTGTCAGAGAACAGGTAAGTCATTAACTTTAAAGGGTGTGTTGACGGTAAACCTGCTTGAGCTCGTGCGTGTTGCTAGTTTGAATTTATAGCTTAAAGCCTTGTTACGATTGGTGTAAAATGACGTCAAATAATATTCTGTTTTAACCTAACCAAGAAATGAACTGGTTTGCTCTCAAAATGCCCCAAGCTGCATTATTAATATTATCATTAATTATTATTGTCAACTCAGTTTAATGCGTTTAGCAGAACTTTACACTTGCCGACGGTCTCGTTCGGAGACACGTGACGTCTAAATCTGAACGCCAAGGCGGACTGTGTGTATGTGCGCGTTTGTGTGCAGAGGGTTGTAAGAGTGAAGCTAGTTTTGGCCCCAGGGACAACTATGTGAGACATCTTATCAGGGCTGCATTCTCTGACATGCTGCAGCTCATCAGTTAAACACGGCACACCTCTGTAGAGAAAGAAGCACCCACTCAGCAGCACACACCCACTCTGCATGTCGGTGTCAAAATCACAGAAAACAGCTATTAATGCTGCAATAAAGAGATTACAAGAGAAACAACCCCAGTCCAAGGCTAAGTTCACACTGCAGGCAAAAACTGCCCAAATCTGATTTTTTTTGTCATATATGTAATATGTGTTTTTTTCTCATATGTGATATTTTTTCAACCTAGTGTGAACAGTACAAATCACACGGAATCTTATGTTTTCTATTCCGATTTGGGCCACTTTTGCCTCTCCTTTGTTAGACCCTAATTGAGAAAAGTGGTGCGGGTGAGTCAACAAATGTGCTTCCAGTTGGTGTTGCTGAAACAGCTCATTGCAACAAAGTTGTTGCGAAAGTTCTCCTTTGCACCAGAACTTTGCAAACCTCTTATTGTGTGCTTGTGTTTGTGCTGCAGGAGTGCTGCTGAAGGTGACATCCCTGCACCCTGCTGAATGCCTTTCATGGCTCGGCATTAACATCACTATGGCACTGACAGAATTACTGCTGCGCTGACTTTAGCTCACTCTAGCCCCTTTCTGGCCATTTCTCTTTTGCTTTGTTTTCCTCACTCTGATTCAAACACAGAACTAATCAGAGTAATGTTAAATGTTTCTCCTCACGTCAAACATTTTTTGCTTGTTTGGTGTTTTGCTATGCATGTTTGAAGCTTCTTTTCTGTCAGCTCTTATAGAATTGATTGTGATATCCATACAACGTTGTCTCTTTCAGCCCTCCTAAGCTTTGTTGCTGTGGTCTGTGCCATCCATCTCATCATGGACAGCCTGCTGAGCGGGGCCTGTAAAGGGGCCAGTGCCCTTCTGTCAGCACAGACTTCATCACATCATAGAAGCCTCTCACTGTCTTTGCCTCTGTATGACTGACTGTTGAGGAAATAATAAGGCTCAAATTCGTCTTAGCTTGAACAAAAGAGCCATGCATCTGCTGCTGTCCCTCAGTGTCTTTTGGCTGCTGCCCCTGGCAATGATGCTGGAAGAAGACTCACCACTGGACAGTGTTCCTCGTAGATCTTTACCCTATCATAGTGAGTCTTGCAATCTTTGTCGTGTGTAAACCTTGGCTAACAGAGAGTCAACATGTGTTGCCTCATTTGGTTTAAGCTCTTTGAGAAGCAGTGTTTAATTGCTGATGGTTGCTAAGTTAACCAGTCATATTCTGTCTTTAGGGGACAATGCTCAACTGTTTCGAGAGGAGGGAGTGTTCAACTATTCCATCATGCTACTGAGAGAAGATCTAGACCTGTTAGTGCTGGGTGCCAGGGAGGCAGTGTATGCTCTTGACCTGAACAACATTTCCAAGAAAGCTGCTTCCGTAAGAACACCTTTGTCAACAAAGTATTTAAGACCAGTTCCACCTTGGAGCAGTGCCCCTTAGTTGTTATCTACTTTTGAAATACAGTATCTTAGAGCTTTCTTGGCCCAGGGTTAAGAAAATTAGAAGAAAAAACATGTATAGAATGCCAGGCTCTCTGACCTGACTGGAACCTTACAAGCATGCTGCCTGAGAGGCAAACAGCTTTCCAAGAACACACTATGTTTGAATTCAGTTTACACTGTCACCATATGTCCAATGAACACGTACTCAAAACAAGCAGCTTCTGTTGATTTCAACTGTTGGACATTTGTAAGGATATATTGCGTAACTCTCTACACTGATATCTTTCTAAAAACTGCTTCTCCTACTCCTAAATTAAATTAAATTAAATTAATAAATCTTTATAAGTGTTTTTTGGGTGCTTCAGAAGCCTAATAGTTAAGGCAGCATGTCCCTGGTTTCATGTCCCCATCTTCCTGCCTTTGTCTACAGTCTCAAGTGTCAAATAAAGGCATGAAGGGGCGGTGCAGATGGCGCAGTGGTTAGAGCGCTCGCCCCACGAACCGAGGCTGTAGTCCTCTATGCGGTCGGCTCGGGTTCGGTTCCAACCCGTGGCCATTTGCCACGTCTCCCCCCGACTCCCCCCCCCCACACACACATTTCCTGTCACCTCCTCAGCTGTCCTGTCCAATAAAGGCATAAAAAGCCACAAAAAAAAAAAATAAAGGCATGAAAAATGCGAAAGGAGTGTTGCATTTAACCTTTTTCTTTTGGTGTTTTTTTGTTATTTTTTGGGGGGCAGTTTTGTGCCTTTATTTCCCAGGACAGCTGAAGAGGCGACAGGAAATGTGGGAGAGAGAGGGGGGAGAAGACATGCGGCAAATGGCCACGGGTCAGAACTGAACCCGCGCCGGCCGCTAGAGGACTGTAGCCTCTGTACATGGGGCACGCGCTCTAACCACTGCGCTGTCTGCACCCCCATTTAACGTTTTCTATAATAGAAAAACCCTAAATCATTCAAAACTGTGACAGAAATGGTTTTTCACTCTTATAGGTTAAGTGGGAAGTGACACAACAGCAAAAAGAGGAGTGTAAGAACAAAGGAAAAGATGCTGAGGTGGGTCCCTGTAGCTTTTGCTTTTTAGAATGTATTGCATAGTGAATATATGTTATCAGTGATTTTTAAACTGTATTTTACAGATGGACTGCAAGAACTATATCAGGATCCTACATAAGACAGAGGATAACAGGATGTATGTGTGTGGAACCAATGCATTTGATCCTGAGTGTGATTACATGGTGAGACAAATTCTCCGCTTGCTTATCTCAATTCACATTCCATACTGTTATAAATTGATGTTATGTAGTTTGTTACATCAAAAGCACAGTGCATAAAAATTGTTATTGGATTTAACAATGTTTCTCTGCACAGTCCTATAAAAATGGCACGCTGACTCTTGAGAAGAAAGGAGAGGATGGTAAAGGAAAGTGTCCATTTGATCCTTTCCAGAGATATGCCTCTCTCATGTTTGGTGAGTAGAAATTACACAACAGATAAGAAACGGAGGAGGATTGGTTAATGCAGCAGAACGTTTTCATTTGTGCCTCTGTCTGCTGTTGTGTCTTACCAGAAAACAACCTGTATTCAGCCACTTCAGTGAACTTCCTGGGGTCTGAGCCCATCCTGATGCGCAGCACTCCAGTCATGATACGCACTGAGTTCAAGAGCTCCTGGCTTAATGGTAGGTTTATATAGTGTGTTATGTGTTTTTTGAAAAATTCTCCATTCACTTTCTCCAAACGGATGAATTGTCAAAATTCACATCGTTTCTGTTTTGTGTGAATGTAAATAAAATATATATTAAAACATAAAGTTAACAATAGGAGCACAGGGGGGCAGGATTCATACTGACTTACTAGCCCAGGTGGTGTAATGATAGTAGTAAGGCCAGAAAAGAGCCCATGTTTTCATACGTTGTTGGTTTCCTCCTCACACTAAACAAGATCTTTTCCAGTATTCCATGGAACGTTCCTGTATTTAGCCATTGTCTCTGTAAAGGAGGAAATTTCCACTTTTGTAGAATACACAACTTCCTAGCTATGGCCACAGTTATGAAAATTCTTAATTATTGCTCTCATTAAGACCTTGCATGTCTCCCAAGATCAGACCCTGGGCTCTGATGAGATTTTGGTTTTTATTGTCGTCCCTGGTATAAAAGTAACGGGGGATATTGTTTTCCATCTGTCATAATTATTTTTTGTCCAAAGTATACATTCTGTCTTCACCAAACTTAACACAAGTTAACACAAGTGACTCTGAAGGCCTTCTCCATATCATATATCCAAAACAATATCCACTACTCTAGACTCACTGAAAGAATGGAGGATATGTCATACTGATTAATTTGTTGTACAACGTTTTGGGGGATGTTGTGGGATATGTCATCTCCAGATGACTCTTGTTATATCAGAGGTTGTTCTTATCATATATTCCCAAATTTTTCCAGATAATAGCAATTCTAGAGTATATGAAGTAAATCTCCATCACAGGTTTTACATCTCTGGCTACCGTGGGAGAGGCATTATGTATTACTTACATTTTATATTTTCCTTTCTATGTCAGAGCCCACCTTTGTGTCCATGGCTCAGATGCCAGAGAGTGAGATGAGTGTGAATGGAGATGATGACAAGGTTTACTTGTTCTTCAGCGAGACAGCTGTGGAGTGCGACTGCTTCAGCAAACTGGTGGTCTCCCGTGTGGCCCGTGTCTGCAAGGTGAAAGAGTTTATTGTGCATACACTTATTTATGTTGGAGCTCCATCTCCCAGGACAACAATAACTTAAAACAGCACTTCCTCAGTTGCGGTTATTCAGCCCTTTCCGCTTCTTGATTATGCATCCCGTATATTGTGTTTTTGCACTCGTCAGTTTGTCACTATGGTGTGTTTCTGTGCCCACAGGGAGATCTTGGAGGTCAGAGGACCTTGCAGAAGAAATGGACATCCTTCCTGAAGGCCAGAATCGACTGTCCAGTGCTTGAGTCTCAACTGCCGTACATTATCCAGGACACTTACCGCTGGTGTGATCCCCAGCAGCGCTGGAAGGACTGTTTGTTCTATGCCGTCTTCACACCACAGTCGTACGTGTCATTTAAGAAATGTGTTTGTGCCAGAGGAAGGAGGGTATCTTTCTCTTCACTGGTTTTTGGCTCACATTACTGTGCGTGTGTGTGTGTGTTTCAGGGACACCTCAGACCTGTCTGCAGTGTGTGTGTACCATGTGTCTGACATCAGCAGAGTGTTTGCGGAGGGGAAGTACAAGACTCCAGTCACTGTAGAAACCTCTTTTCTTAAGTGGGTTATGTATAGCGGGGATGTCCCCGTCCCTCGGCCCGGAGCTGTAAGTCTGCCCCTTATTCAATGTGTGTGTGTGCGTGTTAGAAACAAAGACAAAACTCAAAGGGCAACTCTCTTTTTTTTTTTAACAAGAAGCTGATTCCTTTTGTCCCCTGACTCAGTTGTTCTCTCTGTTTTCTTTCCCGCCCATCTTCCCCCACCAGTGCATAGACAATGAGGCTCGTAAAGCAGGAATTACTGAGACTCTGGAACTCCCAGACCCGACCCTTCAATTTATCAAACTTAGGCCCCTCATGGACCAAGCTATCCAGCCTATAGGTCATAAGCCTTTACTGGTGCGAAAGGGAGCCACATTCACACGCATTGTAGTCAACCAAGTGCAGGCTGGAGATGGTGAGAAGTACCACGTGATGTTCATAGGCACAGGTGCGTCTGTTGAGGGTGTTATCTGTGCAGCACACTGCCACATCCGGTATATATTTCACTCTACTGCAACATCAGTGGTAAGAATAAGGCCATATGTGTCAACATTTAAACATACCATATTTCTGTTTTCATGTGAAAAGAGGAAGGAACAATTCTCAAAGCAGTGAACTACGATGGAGAGATGTTTATCATAGAGGAAGTGCAACTCTTTGAGTCCCCAGAGCCCATCAAGATTCTGAAATTCTCTAATGTCACGGTAATTCAAATGTTTACATCACCACTCGTGTGCATGTTCATTGTAACGCACATACATCAGTGTAATTTCCCTTTACTTGTGTGTAATGGCTCTATTGTGGCTCTATTATGTGCAGGGTCAGCTCTATGCAGGCTCAGACTATGGAGCAGCACAGATACCACTGGCCACCTGTGAGAGGTCCTCATCCTGTATGGACTGTGTGCTAGCTAGAGACCCGTACTGTGGCTGGGACAAAGCTCTTAGGAAATGTACCCGCCTTTCTAGTTCACAAAGGTAGGCAGTTGTCCCAACATGTAGAGCGAGTCGTGTTGATACCTTTTCTAGCCAAACTTAAATGATTTGATTGATAATTATATCTTTTCTTAGAGAACTAATCCAAAGTGTGAAGGAAGGAGACGCCTCTCTCTGCCCAAAGGCTGGTAAGTTAGTGCACACTATTCAAAGAGTCTTAAGAATGATCAGCAGGTATTTAGATATTAGGCATTTTCAGGGTTCCCAGTTCCAGACTCTCAAAACACTCATCAATCCAAATTGTTAGTATAATTGGATTTGCAAAAAGCAAAGTATACAGAATTATATTCTACCCACAGCAATCAATGCATATTGTCACTTTGCTTATTTTACCACCTGTGATTTTATGGTTTGAATTCTTGCTAATTTCAGTGACAAAATGACAACAGGATAGTTTCACATCAAACATTAAAAGGTTGTTGGTCTTACACATGTGATTGTGGGGATTAAACACCATATTTGTTTTTTTAAATCAAGGATTTTTCAAGGACCATATTATCAAGCATATTCCTAACTTGGAAAACATAGCGGTTCAAATGAAGCATTTTCCAAACTTTTAAGACCGTACGAACCCTTGAATAAAAAACATTTTATACTTCTTTAATGTCCAAGAACCATATTTTAGCTTGATTGTGGACTATTTAATTAAAATGCATCTGTGACGGACCTCTTACTTTGATTTCAGATCCTATTAAGCCCCTGCGAAAGTCCATCTGGCCCGGGGGAAACCTGAGGCTTCTTTGCCCTTCACCATCCAACTTGGCAAAAACCACCTGGGAGCGGGACGAAGCCACCCTGACCCCTGCAACTCGCCTTCAGTTTCTCCGAGATGGACTGCTTATCCTCAATGCCTCGAACTCTGATGCTGGCCAGTACCGTTGCCTGTCTGTGGAGAACTCCAAAGCTGGAAAGTACACTACTATTGTGGCTGAGTACCAGGTTAGCATAGGTACAACAAGCTCTGTCAATGGGAACCCGATTTTGCCACGGGCTCAGACAGACGGCCCCTCTGTGGTTGGACTGCAGGTTGTAATCGGGCTCCTTGTAGTTTCTCTTCTCGCCCTTTTGGCCTGGAACTTTTACAAAGGCCACCTTCCACTGCCCTGGAACTGCAGAAAGAAGAATAGAGAGCAATCCCAAGAACAGGAGGGTCTGAACTACCAAGATGTACAAAGGTCTGCACTGACAGAGGATAAGCCCCTGGTGTCTGAAAGGGACAACGGCACCAGTACGAATAACATCACCACAGGGGAGGCGGTAATCAGCGCTGTAGATGAGAATGACGCCCCAAACGTTAATCTTCCATCTCTGCAATTTATTGACGACGAATCAGAAATTTGAAAATGACAAGTGCATTGCAATGTTTCCCATCTAGTGGTGTTCAAATGTGATAAATGGATGGGAATTCCCCACATTATTAGTTTCAATCCTAATGACTGTAGTCATCAGTTCAGATGGGATATTTGAGTTGAAATCACAACTTCATGGGGCATAAAGCGATTGAACATGTTTTGAGAAACTATTAACTAACCCTTGAGCACAGAACACACCAAAAGATTCTTCAAGTAAGAGACACTTGAATTTCTGCTGAACTTTTTTTTTGTTGTATTTCATGTGTTTACAATTTTTAAGTGTGTTTCCTACTAGCTGTTGTAAAGCCCATATTAGCTTATCATTTCTTTACTGGTGTGATTGTCACAGAGAATGTACAATAACTGAAAATGAGCCGTTCTAACCACTAGCTTTTATTGTACTAAACTTTTTCTACCTGGTCTTTGAGTTGTTTCAGTGAATCCAAATACAAACAGAGTTTCTTCTCAGCAAGCTTGGACTTGCAGTGAACGTGAAGAACAGATGTGGAAGTTACCTGCAGTTAGAAATCAGCCTGGTGTGCAGAGTTTTAACTTTAAAACAGAAAACCAGCGGTGGCAGCTTGAAAGCTTGAAAAAATCTTTAATGTGTAATTTTCACACTACATTACAGAATCATTTGTTGCTTTAACAAAATGCAGAAAAAAACAATAGGACAAAGAACATAGACTTAACGGCCTATTTGCTGTCTATGGTTAAAACCCAATGACTGGGGAATGTGGCCTCTATCTCCTGTAGCGGTACCTCTTGAAGTGGAACCACAGCTGGAAGATCCCATTGGCGAACTGACAGCGGAAGCCGTGTCGGTGTGAGTACTCCCATTCTCTGTTTACGATCTTAAAGGCTATGTCCTCGTATGGAGGGCCTGCGTGGAACCTTAAAATACCGAAGTCCTTGTTTTCGGGACTGGGCTCAAGGAAGTACTGTGGAGTGGAACGTTTGTCGATCAGGTCGGGGTAGAAAATGTTGAACTTGTAACCCTGGACAATCTTGGGTGGAGGGTTGTCGAAGTCGTAATGCGTCTGGTTGTACTTGTTCCACTCGAAGCCCGTGTGGACCCTGTTGAAGAAGCGGGGTTTCCTGGGACGGTATTTGTCTGCCCACAGATACATCTTCCCAGTGACAGGAAACTCCACACTGAACTGGGCCTCATCGGTCCCCATGCCCTCTCTGGCACGACGTATGAAGGCGTCCTCAGCGCTCTCGTTGGCATCACCTGATAAAGGAGCCAGAGAAACAACAGTGAGTGTCTTTGGGAGAAATATGCATCACATTTCTAAATAAATTAACACATGTTGTGCATCAAGGTTTAGTTTCATCAACATTTTAACTGCTGAGAATTCACTTCAGATCTGACAGAAATGATGCTGACGTTTGTCTGCTGTACCCAGACTGCACACCTCTATTGCACTGATTTAGAAGCTCTGTGTGTGTTAATGATGTTAGTCATACCGGTGACTTGTAGCTGCCGGCGGACTAACTGCAGCCTGTGCATGTCATCTTCTGGTGTTATCGTGTGCGAGTCAAGTGGCAACTCTGAGGACGTGAGCAGCGTGGGACTGTAGCGGCCGGAGTCGTACTCCGCCTGGCTCTGCTGGATCAAGTCCTCCTCCGTCAACACAGCCTCCACCACCTCGCTGCTCTTCTCTCCTTCGTCATCTTGGTTTCTTGCTCTGGATGCCTCATCTTTGTCCTCTTCAGTTTCTCTGCTCCTGTGTTTTGTGGAGGAGGATGAAGAGGGGCCAGGCTCTTCTTCTGCTGTTGCTCCAGTTTGTTCACCTGTTCTCTCCCTGTTTCTACAAAAAATATTGGGGTTTAAATGGATTTTAAGGGACAAGTCAATGCATAAATATTTACTAATTTAGCAGTTATAATATACATGCGTTAAGGAACAATGGAAGTCAGAATTAATGTCTTGGGGCGCAAACAGCGCAGTGGTTTAAGCGCATGGCGAGGCAGAGGCTGCAGTCCTCCCATGGTGGCTGTGGGTTCAATTCCCACTCAAGGCCCTTTGCTGCATGTCTGCCCCCTCACTCGTTCTCCCCATTTCCTGTCTCAAATCTTCAGCTTTCCTATCCAATAAAGGCAAAACTGCCCAAACAATAACTTAAAAAAAGAATTAACAGGTTGAAGTGAAATTGGAACGCCAGATAGCCGCTACAGAACATATTCACAGTAACTGACTGAGATACCATGTCCCCAGGGTTTCAGTATGTCTACTGTGATTTTGAGGTAACTTACTCATCTTCATCACTCTTCTGCTCCTCTTTGATGATGGGAAACAAAGGTTCACTTTCCACTCCTTGTTCCTGTTTGAGCTTAAACAGCTTCTGACGCAGCACATCCTGGTGTCGCTCTCTCAACCTGGGACATAAAATTGCAATTTTACACACACACACATTTCCACCATCTATCCAGACACATTGTGAGCCATCCACGTCTAGCTGTAGATTCATGTTGGACACCTGAATTCTAGTGATGTGTCCTTCCGTGTCGAGGCTTCGAAGCGTGTGAAGATCATAATTCACGTATTGGCATCACAAACATCATTCATTCATTTATTCAATTCAAAGCTTCACACACCAAAGCCATGGTGTCATTATAATCACTCTGCCTGTTTTACATTTATTGTCCACTTGATGGCACAGTAGAGCAAATGAAGCACCATGAAGCTTCGGCCCATGAGTGTACCAATTGGACGGAAAGCTTCAAGAAGCTTCATCTCGCCATCACTACTGAATTCAAATCAGGCATTTCAATGAATGCAACAACAGAAACACTATAAGGGTCCTACATTTGTACCTTGCTCTGGCCATATAGACTCTGACTTGCTGCAGCAGACTCTCCCAGTAACCAATATCGAGATTGGAACCCCCTGCCCGAATCTTGGTCTCGATGTTCAGGTGCAGTGCCTGCAACTGGCTGTATGTCTTTCCTTTGAACACCAGCTGCACATCTGTACTCACAGCTGTGTTGATGCCATCACGGCGATCCCCTGAGTATGAAAAAAAAATGAACATTGAACATTAAAGGGAAAATACAGTTAAGTGCAGCTTCTTGTTGCACATGCAGTTGTCATTTGCAAAGACGGGTATGAGTTGAATTATGTGACTTCATGTGTAAAAGCAGGAGAAGAAACTGACCACAGAACTGCTGTGCAACTGTTAAACAGGAAAATGATGTACCTGGTCCTTTCCCAGAGGCCTCCAGTTTTCGTAGTTTGCTGATCTCATCTTCTGTGATGGTCGTCATGTCTCTCCAGAAGTCCACATTCTTACCTTGCTCCAACTCCATGTAGACCTACCGGGACGGCAACACTCATACAGTAAACCACACACAGATGGAGTTCTTTACAGCACATAGCCTCTCGTGATCGGGGTCTGTCTTTATGAGACAAAATGATAGACAGTGATAATTAGAGATTAATGGTGTTTGTATTGGGACACATTTTAGAATTCACCCAAGTTACAGTAAGTCTAACCAAGATCTGTCAGAGCATAAAGTCAATATTCTGGATTTAGCAGAAAGAGACGACAGCAGACGGCTCTGACTCTGGCACACCGAGATGAATCTGTTGAAAGAAACCGGCTAATGGTTCTCAGCGGTAATTGTCTACAATAAGAAACTGTGCCATCAGAATAACTTTGTGAAGAATCATTTTTTGCCACAATCACATAAATATCCAACATATAACGGCTTTAACTTGAACATTTAATGTTGAAATGTCAACTAGACCAAACGTATTCATCTCACAGTGAGGTGATTATCAAACTTGCATGACATTTCAGATGAAAGTGATGCAATGCACTAATCACTATCTCAAGTTTGTTCATTACAACATGAACGTCTGAGCTCATGTTTACTGGATATTTTACAAGAATTAAAAGTTACATATTATACTTATTACATTACTACATCCTGTATGATTAGAGGTATTCTAAGCTTGTCATATAGCTTTTACACTTAACTGGAGAATAATCTGACCTTAATGTCCTCCAGCAGGTCATCCATGTCAGTGACTGTCAGCCCATTGAGAAAGGTATAAGGCTCATGCATTTCCACAGCAAGATCATCATCTTCTGCACTGATGTACTTCGCCAACAGGTCAATAGGCTTGGCACGACCATCACGGATTCTAATTTTAGACCTGTGCATACAGTGTATATAAATATTAGGAACGGCTCGTTTGACAAACAGATGAAATCACACTGCAACAGAAATCCCGTGTGACAATGGGGACTGATGATGGGGACATGCAGCAAATGCTGGTAAATGTTCACCTTAGTTTGGCCTGATGCAGATGGAAGTTGTCTTCCTGTTCAGCCCAGGTCTTGAAATGCTCCGCCTCCTTCTCCCTCTGCAGCATCTCCAGCTCCATCTCTCTCATGGCCTTTTCTCGCTCCCTCTCCAGGCGGAGCTGTTTTACCTTTATACGGAGATTTAGTATGACTAATGGAAGGCTTGTTACTCATAACATTATACAGCTGGAGATCAAAACCATCCCACAGCTCATACCTTCTGCAGCTCTCTGCGATTCTCCTCCTGAATACATTTGTTCCGCTCCTTAAGCTCTTTTTCTCCAAGATGGCCGATGCCTTTCTTATCCAGCGCCTGGGAAACAAAACACACACATTATTTGTAGTTGTATTCAAAGCTAGCTTATGGCAGGCAACTTTCCACAAAGCTGACAGAGCTGACAATAAAGAAAAACTCATCCAGTGGTGTTGGAAACTGCTCTCCAGCTCACCTTCTGCCATTTGAATGTGCCTAATAAGTTGTTGTCGCCGAATGGATTGTCAGCGTTAGTGTATCCCATGTACTCCTCACTCCAGCCCATCTTTTCTCTCCTTTTCTTCTCCTTCGCTTCCTTCTTTGCAAGTCTTCTGGCCCTCTTCTCCTCTGGCGTCTCCAGGGCTTTCATCATCTCTTTCTGTTTTTTATTGTCCTCCTTTTCTTTGGCTAAACGTGCCAGACAATCAGACCCTGAGCTATCGGACGACTCCGGTGAACTGGATTGCCTTCGTCCCCTGTCTCTGACTGCCCCCTCTCGGCTTTTTGCACTCCTCCCTGCCTCCTTGTCTTCACTCCTCTTCTTTTGGTCTTGGCTTTTGTCTCCTTTTCTTTCCCTGTCTCTGCTGTTGCTCTTCCTCCTCTCGCTCTCTCTGTCTCGCTCCCTCCTTTGCCTGTCTCTGTCAGGACTTCTCTGTCTCCTCCTTTCTCGGTCACTGCTCCCATCACCGGAGTCAGAGCTGTGCCGGGACCTTCCCCTCCTCCCGTCTCGAGATGTCATTTCCTTTGGCTTCCTCCTCATTTTGGGATTATCAAAGTCAGAGCTGAGACAGAAAAAAAGTGATTAGCGATAAAAGTGATTTAGCACATGTTTGCTCCTGGATGGGCAACCATTGAGACAAAAGTGGCACATTTACTCTTCACCTTTCAGCAAGATTTGTGAGTGACAGTAAACAGACTGTACTGGGGGACATGAAAAAAGCTACTCTGTGGATTATAGTCGGTGGGTTATCCCTGCACCTTCTAACACCTAAATCCAGGTACACCAGAAACACTTTACAATTAATTATGGGGTTAATATCTACAAGTGGGTCTTCTTGTTTACATACATGTCACACCTACATTGGAGGCAACATAACTAACACGTAGTTCCTAGACTGAATGCAGTAAGTTGAACAAAGCCATCTGTAAACAGGAGACTCTATTACACTTAGATGACTGCAGAACAGCCTGGCTCTCAGCACTACTGCAGTGGGAGGTGCAGATCCTGGAGATCTTTGCGGACAACAATGATGCGTTCAGGAGCAGCCTTCAGTATTATGATACCTGAGTCGGGAGTCAGCTTAACAAGTCTACAAGAAAATGAAGATGGGATTTTAAATATAAAGGGACCGTCAGTGACAGCCTGGGTTTAATACTACTTTTAATTTATTTGAATTGGTTTATTTATTGTTTTATATACAGGTGAACTGCGAAGGAGTGGATTAAAGAGCATTCAATTAACTGCACTGGTTGATGGTGTAGTACGAATACTTGAACCTTTGAGTTGTGGAGGTGTCAATGTACACACAATTCTAAAGACAACGAAAATACAGTGGGCCACGCGGGCTCATCTTAATTTCAAATCCACAATGGCACTACCCGTTTTGTTTTGTATAACCAACATTACAATAATAAGTGGTCGAATCGAGCGTCGCCAGACAGCAAATATGTCACCTTGATGATCGACCCCTCGACTTGCTCCTGGGATGGTGTGTTCCTCGCCTGCTGTCGCTGTCAGAACCGCTCCTGGATCCTGAACGGTCCCTATGCTGATGTCTACGTCGGCCAGGAGAGCCATCGCTGGAGGCCCCGCTGTCCGACCGTCCCGGTCCTCGGGCGGCTTTTTTCTTGTCCGTAGACCGACTCCGGCCTTTTCTTTCCTGAGGGAATCGAGTACTAGATACTCTGCACCCCTCTTGTCGATCCCGGCTCCGACTTCTGGACATGGAGCGGGACCTACGTCGTGATCTCGAAGCCATCAGGATTTTTCAGTGTATGCGGGGTCCTAAATGGACTCTGTCGCGTAAATAGGTGGTACGAACGAAAACGACTTGATGTCATCACAATTTAAAGTATATTTGTGTATTTGTAAAACATTTAATTAAGTAAATGAACACCATTGTCTAGCCAAAACATATACCCTTTTATTTCTTTTCTTGTTTCAAAATGAATTAATTGTCCAGGCATAAGAAAGACAGCTTTAAAGGGCTTTCTACAAAAATGGCGCGTATTCTAGACCTCACGAGTATGATTAACAAAAAATAAACTACAAAATAAATACGATTTATCAACTGTCGTTTTATAGGACACATAACACCCAGTTACACTAACATATTAGTGATGTGTCCGTATGTTCAAATTATTTAAAAGTGAAAATAGGTCAAAGCAGCTTTTCAGAAACACAAATAACATTCGTGTTTTCGTGACGGCAGGCAGCTGCCAAATATTGTAGTCTGAGTTCACTATTAAATAAATAGTCAAGAAAATATTGGCTAAAGCTTAACTTATTCGACTTGTTTGTTGTTTCTTCGTATAACCATTTGAATTAAGTACGTCAGTGAATGGCATCACTTCTCAGGTTAGAGGAAATATTTACAAATCGTGCAGACAGGATATTTTAATAGAAATATCTCATATATAGATTACACAGAAGAAGCGTGGCTGTTTATTTCCTCTGAGTTCCTGCCCATGTAGGGGTCGAAGGAAACGAAGAAGCTGACATATTAGCTAAACAATCAATAAAATTAAACACAGTAGACATAGAAATGCCATTAAGTAAAGTTGAGGTGAAATCTATTATCAAGCAACAAATGCACACAATCTGGCAAGAATACTGGGACATTAATGACACAGGAAGGCAGATTGGAAATTGTGCAATACGAGGCAGGAACCGAAGTGAAGAAATAGCCATAACTCGACTCAGGATAGGACACACAGGACTAAATTATACACTACATAAACTAGGTAAACATCCAACAGGACAGTGTACACACTGAAATCAACCAGAAACAGTTCAACATATAATACTAGAATACAATAGGTACAAGGAGGAGCGGCAAGAATTGGCAGAAAACCTAAAAGAAGAAAAACTGGATATGACGTTAGGAGATCTATTAGGAAAGATTTCAAAGAAAAGTTAGGGTGTTAAAGTACATTATTTAAAAGAGACTGGGATAGGAAATAGATTAGATCCCCTCTGTCTATCGACTGTTCCACACTCCTGTCCAGTAGGTGGCGGTAATGCACCTATAAGCTGGTTGCCAAAAAAAAAATCCAAAAGAAGAAGAAGAAGAAACTATTTACGGGCGAAACCTGGACTACAAATCCCAGTCATCATTGGGTGCTATTGCCTGTGTGGAGGGGTCCTTTCAACAACATTCTTCTTTACTTATTCTTCAGGTTGGGCGATATCGACCACGCTGCTGGGCAAACTCTTTAGTTTCCCTTAGCTAGCATTTTCAGATCAATAGTTGTATTTTCAGGACTAATCCTTCTCTCGCACGGCGAATAAATAATTTGCTCCTCGGTAAATTCGGCTTCAATTGGTCGTTAGAGTAGAGCTTGTTAGCTAGCCTACTTTAGCCAGCAGCTACCACAAGATTTGCGGCTTATATCAGCGGCTGCCCGGACAGGTAGACCAACAAAAATTCGAGACGGTGATCAGCCACGATGGTTTAGTCAGTTTACCAATTTCTGAATCGTGACATTGTTAAATAGTTAATCTAAACCAACGCAACCTTTGTTTGATTTGCGCAGCCTGCCTGGTTTGGCCTGTTTCATTGTTTCCGAACACCGAAAACACAAGTTGTTTTTCAGTGTCAGGAGGTTGTGGTATTTAGGCTAACTTAGTCAGCTGTCGACTCCAGATTATCTCGAAAGCTATCTAGTCAAGTATGGCGCAACAAGACCACTCTCATGTAGCCAGTTCACAGAAAGCACTGATGTTGGAAATGAAGAGCCTTCAGGAGCAGCCTGTCGAGGGATTCAAAATAACACTGGTGGACGAGGCTGATATGTACAATTGGGAAGTGGCCATTTTCGGCCCCCCAAACACTCACTATGAAGGCGGATATTTTAAGGTAAGGAAACAATAGAATACAACTATTATTGTCAATTTCATTTAAACACAAAACATCGTAGCAGCGCTGACGTCATGGATTTTTCAACTAATATAGATCATTCAGTGATATTGTATGATAGCACAGGTTTAGCCTGTGAAGTTTGCATCGTTACTCTAAAGCTATTAAGTTTTTTTGTAGTAGAAATAGTTTCTTACATTTCTTAAAAACATCTAAATGAGAGTTACAGCATTAGTCGCCTGAACACACCATATGAAACAGTAACAAACCTCTTAGAAAAACATGTCTTATAGTATTTTGTAGTGGATACAGTCCACAGTCACATGGAAATATAAAACTTAAACTGTTTGTCCCTCAGGCTCGGATCAAGTTCCCTATCGATTACCCATACTCCCCACCCGCCTTCCGCTTTCTCACCAAGATGTGGCACCCCAACATCTATGAGGTGAAGTATCACACCCTGACTCTGGTGTAATGCCTTACCATTCCTGTATCACTAAATGTAGTTTAATTGGATGCTTTTCAGTGGTTATATCATATCACAGTGAAATGAGTCGATTCTCTGTTTTCAGAATGGAGATGTGTGTATTTCTATATTGCACCCTCCAGTGGACGACCCGCAGAGTGGAGAACTGCCTTCAGAGAGATGGAATCCCACCCAGAATGTCCGGTTAGTTTTCTCCCCCATTATCTCTCCTTTCTGGTGCCTCCCAGCTTTGTCTTCTCTCAGCCACTTCAACAATTCTTCAGACTCATTCCATTATCCCATATTTATGTGAATGAATCACATCGTGATTTGTGCCTTATAGATCTTTTTCAATGCAGTCATGACATTAACGCTTATTGCGTTCTATTTAGTTGTTCTAGTTCTGAGATTCTGCTATGAATGCTTAATATTAATAATTACACATGTGCTTTTCTTGCTATTACATGTCAGAATGTCTGCCGTGTCTCACACTGTGCACTGCACCTCTGGATATTGCCCATGATATCAGTAATTTTTACATTTAATACAATAATTATAACACTATTATATAGTTAATATAATTACTATTTTAAATGTTGAGAAAATGTGACTAGACAACATTTTTTGAGTCAGCCTGCGGTGGCCATTCAGCAGAATTGACTAGAGACACATTAATATAAAACGTCTCTGTCTGATGCATATTCTAGAGAACAGTTCATCCAATCTTCTATAATCTAAGGACGTGTAGCATCCCACTTTGGTGCGATTTGGACCCAAAACAATATTCATTTGAATAAGAACTTTGAATAACAAATCGAGCAGGGCTCTTTACAGCAGCAGTTTAGGGCTTTACTCAACTGAGGGAGTGAGATGCATACCAAGAGACGAGACAAGGAACAAACAGGCAAAGAAGTAGGTGAGTCAGAGAAAAGTAATTTAACATGATGGACTCTTGAAAGAGAAAAGTACAGCTTAAACAAAGTTTACAGTCTGGTTGTCGGCACGCCCCAGTTTACTTTAGCACAGGTTTAGGAATTAGAAATGTTCTGCTGTGACAAGGGCACCATCAGAATGCATTTTAGCCAAAAGAAGGCCCACTTCAAAAAAAATCGGTATCAGTTCAAGGGTCTGATAATGGGGACTAATGGGGCACAGGCTTAAAGCACCTTGGGGCTGACGCCTTCAGGGCCTGAAGCCTCACCTGAGTGGAGTTTATTTGGGGGGTGGAGTCGTCAGGCTGAAGAGGGCTATAAGCCAGTGGAAAAGATGTCAGTGGGGGTGTGAATTGTTGGAAGAGGGGGGGCCCATACAGGGTGACATGGGGCATTAAAGGGGGGGGGGTGTAGTGGAGTCGTTGTCAGAGCACAGACAGCACACTGGTCAGAGGGGGGGGGAAGGACAGAAGCTGCTGTATCAAATGTATTGAAAAACAGATTTAGTTCGCTGGTCATCTCCATGCTGCCTTCAACCCCCTGGTGCTTGTGTGACGGTCCTCATTCCACTCCAGCTTCCTCCTGTAGCTCTCCTTAGCTTCCCTTATCTTCACCTTCAGGTTCCCCTGTATTGTCCTCAGCTCCTCCATATTTCCATCTCTGAAGGCCCTCTTCTTGTCGATCAGGATGGGTTTGATATCCTTTGTTACCCAAGGCTTGTTGTTTGGGTAACAGTTAATTGTCCTAGCAGGGACAGTGTCGTCCACACAGAAGTTAATCTAGTCTGTTATGCACTCAGTCTCTATCCTCTCCATATGACTCACAGATTAGCATAATCAATAGCTAATTGGCAGGTAAATATATAAAGAAAGCTAGAGTGGCAGTAGAGTGCATACCTCTGCCGATGCTTAATAATCCTATAGATTTGGATCCAATAAATCATAGTTGACAGCTCTAAATCCCTTTTTCTCAGCTACACATTGGTGGTAGTCTGTTTTTTCTAACCTTATTTGTTACCATAGAGCTGCTAAATAAAAATCAAACCCCACATATACATATTTTAATGCAGCAGGTCTCTGTTTGGTTTTTTTTAAAACAGGATTATATGGATAACTCCTTGTGAAATTAGGGAAAATGTGGAGAAAAAAAGATTTATCTTGCAATGTTAAGCAAAGTTCTGAAAAAAATTCCTGCATCAGCCCACCCATCCGGATCCTCACCAAAATTTAATGGACTTTGCCTGACCCATGCTCCAACCCCCAACAAAGTTCTGCTGCGAATGAATAAACATACCAAACAAGCCTCATTGGCGGAGCAACCGGAAAATACGATATGTAAGAAAACATGAGGTGCTAAATATTAAATGTTCCTCATTTGTTGACCAGATAAATAACTAAAGTGTTTGTATCCTGTTGATTTAATTTGTGGAGGATGTTTTTGTGCCACCGTGTTGCCACTCACCTTTGTGTTTGCTTCCAGGACCATTTTGCTGAGCGTGATCTCGCTGCTGAATGAGCCCAACACCTTCTCTCCTGCCAACGTGGACGCCTCAGTCATGTACCGCAAATGGAGGGACAGCAAGGGCAAGGACCGGGAATATGTAGAGATCATCAGGTAAACGGTCGCCGTTTTTTGATGACACTCGCAAATCTTTTTTTTTAACGTAGCGACGTCAAATCTGAAGAACCTCGGTCTTGTCCTCATGTTTATTCTTTAATATCACCGTAGGAAACAAGTATTGGCTACTAAGGCGGAAGCAGAGCGTGATGGCGTTAAGGTCCCCACTACACTGGCTGAGTATTGCGTCCGCACACGTGCCCCGGCCCCTGACGAAGGCTCCGACCTCTTCTATGACTACTACTATGACGACGACGATGTGGAGGACGGAGATGGCGACTGCTGCTACGATGAGGATGACTCGGGCAACGAGGAGTCGTGACGCGCCGTTCGTCAGCGTCCCTAATCTAACTGAGATTCGCTGCCCTATTTCTCTGTCTGGGTGGCCAGAAATTCTAGGTTGACAACCGAGAAAGATTTGAAGCTACTCACTTCTAAACCAATGAAAAGAGCTGTTTTTACCTGAGCCTCTGAATTCTTTTCTAGTGGCAAAAATCGATGCACCATTGTGGAAAGGTCAGACCTGGTAAGATTTGCACCAGCACAAAAGTCACAGGTAGATTTGTTTATCACCTAAAACCTTATTTGGAGAGAATAACTTTAATTATTGCTTAATCCTACTGAGTTGTTCCGTCGCCTGTACAGTATAAGATGTTATGGGGTTATTAATACCACCATTAACAAATGCAACATTTGCACTGGTGCAAACACTTCCAATCTTTGCTCAGCGCCTCGCTTACATATCTTTATTTCCCTAATTGTAACTGGGTGTTACTCACCAGTAGTTGCTCCCAGTGTCTCACAGAGGATGAAGGACTTTAAGCAGCCTGTTTGAGTTGAACAGTGAACTCAGCAAATACTATGAATCAGACATCTCCAAGTTTCACAGTGTGTCTCGTTTCAGTAGGATGGGATGTCACAGGACAATGTTTTCAAAGTTCTTGTGCATGCCAAACCCTCATTGGACACTTTCTGTCTGTTTTACTGGTGGACTGTTTACCTGCATCATGATCTTTTTTCAGCTTGCTGATAAAGACTTGTGTTGATGGAGATCCAAGAGAACTCTGTGTCTGGAGGACTGGCCGCCAAGCTGAGTCAGTCGGTCAAATCCTTGTGAACATTTTTGGTAACATGAAATTGATCTTTGCTGTGTTTCTTCTTGTTACTGTTGGATGTGTTTCTCTTGTCATTTTGAGTGTTGGGATTCTTATATTGTTTGAAGTAGCTCAGATTTTAAGAGTTGTGTATGATGACAAGGCTTTTGGGGGGCTAGGATGGGGGAGGGTGGCAGAATGAATTCAAGACAATTTTGTGACTCCTCAGGTTTGCTCTCTGAGAGGCCTGGAGGAGCCAAAGACAAAAAAATGGTGTAACAGAAAGCCCCAAATATGATTGTTATATTTGTGTCCTTGTTTGCTCTCTTGCGAGCTTTGTTATTTTCATCTATTTCTTTGGTTAGACACAATGGCTGCAATATTTGCTTGAGAATGATTTGTTTGTTGAGACAGGTGTCTGTCAAAAGGTGTTGTTGCAGTATCAGTAAGTTTTTCAGCCCTTCAGGTGAAAGAACAACGCCACTATTTCTTTTTCATATATTCTTTGTGTCAGTGGAGACTGGACAGTTTTTGGTGTAATTTTTAGAACGCATGGGTGTTTTGCATCGGCAATATTAATTGCTTCATTTACTCAAATTGGCTATTCATACTGAATTTCTCAGGATAATGATTTACATACGACAAAACATTTAAGACTAGCATCTATTCTCCTCTTTTAGATGGTCGTCAGAGTTGGTTTGCAGCTTTAACAGGAACCATAATTAAACATAATGAATATAAACATAACCATATGCACATGTAGCTGTATGGATGATCACAGTATCGTTCTTTTCACTTGTCTACATTTTTATTTTTGGCTATTTAAAACTGAAAAATAAAGATTTATTGGGGAAAAAAGTCTTTGCGTATTTTTTTTTTAACCTCTTTGCTATAGCTTGGTATTACAGGTTGCAACATATTAGCTGTTAACAGTTAGGGCATAAGTGTCAAAATGATTAAATATTCATCTTTAATTGTACTGATTTGAACATTGTATGCCTGTTTTTAAAAACTGCTCATACAGACCTGTGTGTGAGCCAAATCAGTGTTTTAGACGGGCCATGTCAAACTCAGCACTGCTCGAAAGATCTGCAGCCATGCTGGTGGCTCTGGGATGTACATATAGGCAGCAGTGGTTGGAGCTGCTAATATCAGCATGCTTATATGCTGATCTGAAAAATAAACATCAGTACATTAGAAAGGGAGATTTGCTCTAAGATTATGAGCAAGGTGGGATCATTATAAAAGCAATACACTTTGAAATAATGAATGGAGTTTTGAAACTTAAATGACTTCAACCTTCCTAAGAAATGGTAATGTGTGATTCTCATTACTGTCACTGGTCTTCAAACTGGGAGGCACTGAGTTTCTGTTAAAATGTAAATTTGAAATATTTAAACTTCCTGTTAAACTCTGCCTTTCACCAACAAGTTCTCTTAACTGGAAGTTGATCTATAAACATCGTTTCAGCCGCCACAATGTCCCACTGTGGAACAATAGAGGTATGTGAAGTAGAAGAAAATCTACATTTATGTGGTTGGATGTGCATCTGATGGATGACAATGGTAAAATAGTTGACTTAGACAAATAAAATACATATAATTAAGGCTCCATAAAGTTCACAAAATAGGTGCTTATTCAGTCTGAAATACTGTCAATTATAATAGGATATTAAAAATTCCCGCCTCCTAAACACAAAGAGCTACACTAAATTATAAGCATGATTTATCAATTTGACAAATTCATAATAGAAAGATTTATAAAGGTTTCTTACTTAAGAAGAAAACATTCACTCAGGTAGCATCATGGAAAACAGAGGTATTGAATTTCTAATCAATAAAATCATCATTATAATAAAATACTACACATAAATTCTGATTTGCCAAACCCCCCTTTGTGAATAATGCTTAAAGATTTCGTTAGTAACAGCTGTGTAAAAAAGATTTAAAAAAACTGCCCATGCCAGAAAACTTTATAGTTGTAGATGGATATGATTTATTTTAGCCCTCTTTATTTTCTCATTTTTATAGTGTTTTACCAAGTACACCTTTATTAGCCTTAGTTTAGTTTATTTCTTTGTGTTAGTTATTTTTGTACATTTGTTAAAACAACCATAGTACCCTGTAGATGTGCAGAAATTGTTATGGATGCTTTGAATCATGTATAGGATGTGTGATGTGTGATATTTTTATGTCATTTTCTAACATAATATAGTAAGACGTGAGATTGTCATTGTTTTTTCTTTCCAAGTTTACAAAATCCCACTTTTATAATGCAGCATTCTTCGTCGCTCAAAGATGACGTCAGACAACCAATACAATTAAAAACCCGCCTAGACGGTCAGGTCTCGCAGTTTTTGTATACAGGAATATAGGCTTTTGAGACAAGAAACAACATAAAAACAACAACAATGTCTGTAAATTATGCAGCTGGCCTCTCGCCGTACGCAGACAAAGGTGTCTGCGGACTTCCTGAGGTAAAAGTTAGCTCCCGTTGGCTATGTAGTGTGCTTCTTAACTAGTAGTGGCTACTAGGTTAGCTGAGGATGACCGGTTCATATTCGGTCTTGAGGAAGTTAGGGTGGAAAAATTGAGTCGAAATATCTTACATCGTGAGGTATTATGTTTGCAGTACATAGTATTTTAATGTTGTAGCTGGTCCAGGTGTAAATACCTGGGTAATTCAAACTCAAGCAGTGTATCTTATGAGCATATATTGTATGTGCTAACTGCAGATTAGCCACTGTTCCCAGTAGGCAATGTATTAATCAGTAAATTACACGAGAAGAAGAAATTAGGCCTTAAACAATAGTCAGATAAACGAGAGAACCAAAGGAATGAGAAGTACAATATTTTGCACTGAAATGTAGAATAGTAGACATACGTAGATGCATTAAACGATACACCAAGACTGTAAGCTCAGGGAGTAAAAACATACTTTACACCTCTGTTGAAATATGATTAACACAACGTCACCTTCTCTGTTAAAGCTTTGATCTAGACTTTACAATTCTGTCTTAAACGCTGTTACATGTGTAACAGTGGCTCTGCTCAGTCACAGTAGTAATATGACTATTTACTCTTATAGAAGGGCAGATTTTGTGAGGCGCAGACACACAAAGACAATAAATGTTACCCAAGTTGAAAGACACACACATTATAGGTTCAGCACAGTTACATCACACCTTTCCAGCTGACAGGCTAATCTCAGGCTAGGTAAATGTACTTCACAAATTGTTGATTTTCTTTTACTATAAAATTTGCACTGTATTTCAACACATTCAATTTTGAACTGTTTCATTCCAGCAAACTATCCCACTATGGCAAAACTGCATTTTCCCCTATGAGACCACATCACATCACCCCTGTGTAGAAATAGAAATGCTGTATGACAGTTTTCCCAATTATCTCTCTTGATATTTAGGTGACATTTTGAGAACGTTGTGATATTTGTACCAGTAGCAGCCACCTGTTATTAAAGCTGAAGTTTTGTGTTTCCTGACAGGTGTTTGATAGTCCTGAGGACCTCAGGGCGAAGGTGGAGACCCTCGCTCAGTTGATTAAAGAATCTCAGTACTTGGTTGTCCACTCGGGAGCAGGAATCAGCACCTCGACGGGCATCCCAGACTTCAGGTGAGGCACAAAGTCACTCTATTCTCTCTTCACCTGTTTTCGCAAACGCACATTGCTTTTCTCACTCAACTGTGTTTCATTTTCATTAATATGATGAGTGAGGCAACACTGACGACCTCAAAAGTCTAAGAATTTGTTTAAATATTCTGTCCCATGCAAAGATGCAGTTGTAGATTGATATCAAGACTATATATACTGATAGAAAAAAGCAATGCATCATAACCCATCAATTCATTTCTGAAATGAAATTTAAGTAGAACAACACAATAATATATGTGAACATGAACAGCTCTCATCCTGAGTTTTTTTGTTGCCTTGTTTCAACACATGCGAGAGCCACCACTGCTAGTAATGCTAATGAGCAATGACTGGATTGCATCCTAATTTTGACTGTTACAAGCGTTGCATGGTGCACAGGAATCTGACTAAGCGTGTCGTCTCCTACAGTGACCATGACTGACCATGACTGGGTAGACATTGTTCCAGCTGGACCTGTGAATCGATAGTAGGGCTGTTATCCTGGCCAACAATATCATCACAATTTCTCAATATCAGTAGTGGCCACTGAGGAAGAAGAGCCAAATTACTGTGTCGTCATCTTCTGTCCGTTCTACTGCTGGTGGCAACCATCATTAATGTGCGTTACCACTATTTTACACAAGCAAATTATTATCATATGTGCATTATTAACATGAAATCACAACTTCATTTTTGAAATATCATGCTAATTGTCAATCCCAGTATTTTGCGACACCACTAAACTTCAGTATTATTTGTGTGAATTGGGATTCAGAGAACCTACAGATCTGTACTCATATTTGATATTTTATAGGGCATGAAACAACTTAACAGTCTTCAGTTTAACCACTCGATGTAAAACCAATATACATTTTTGTTGAAGATTCTCCCAATTAGCTTTTTATATTTATGTGTCCATATAGTATCATCTAGCCATTTATTTTGTGTCTATGGATCTTTGTGCTTGTTACATTGGTCAAGTCAGCACTTTTATTTGTATTTATCTTTAATATTGTTACAGGGAAAACCCAATGCTGCACAGCACACACACACACAACACAAAACAGTATTATGCATCCTTGGCTGGTCTGTGCAATCTGTACTTTAACCACTTTAATTATTAACCTTTCCTGTTCTTTTACTACTTTAAATTTTACTTTAATTGTATTACTCTAGTTATAGTCATGTTGTGCTTTTTACTATTTATCTGTTGCTATTTTTTTCTGTCTGTTCTTAAATGATGTGCGTGGAAGAGCGGCTGATTCCCTAAATTTCATTCGGGACCAATAAAGCATCCATCATCTATCTATCCATCCATCCATCCATCCATCCATACATCCATCCAGTAACTTTACAATGGAGGGACTAAGTGTCTCCACAGTACGGGACCATGTGATCAGCTGATGTAGCACCGTTTTCATGGATGTTGGCGGTACACTGAATATGCACAAGGGAATATGCTGCCATCTCACGCAATTTGGAAACGACCCCGCTGTAAACTCTGTCGTTGACTGCAGCTCTGTGTGCAGACAGAAACCAACTTCATCTTCCAGTCATCCTATAAACCACAAGCATAGAAGAGTTGTAGAAGCCCCTTTACTATGTCCTGTGCCATTCAGTTCACACCATAATTCATTAATTAAACTATCTGTTGTGAGACACAGACATGACGTACACACAGTGGTGGTACGCAAAAGCGCTTCTTGTTCTAATATATGGTGCGCATTGTTTATTTTGACCATGCATGCACACCTGCGCACAGCTTTGTGCAGCCCTGGTTATGATAATGTAAATAAGTCAACCATCTCTCAGGACTGACATGTTTTTTCTTGCACTCATTTGTACATGATACATACATGTATATCATTAGACTGATTTGACTCTTACTTCTATCATTGGATAGTAAAAGAATTGCTTAAAATCAGTGTGCAATATCATAAAGTTTTTATATTTCGATACTCTATGTATTTTGACTTAGTGCGCATCATGAAGTCGCTTATTTCTTAGATCATTTGACCCCCGTTTTGTACATTTTCAAGCAAACTATTATGCTTACTATTCAAGTGCCACATTCATTGCAATGTTCTCTGTTTCCATTACAAATGCGACTGAATTCAGTGCTTATTTAATTTGTCAGTTATTTGTGTGATCAATCAATTAATCTTTCCATGAAACATCGGGAAATTGTGAACAGAGCAGGTCATAATTTCCCAGAGGCAAAGGTGATGATGGATGTATTGTTATATATTTATTTTATTTTATTTTATTTATTCTATTACAAAGCTATTAAACAGAAGACAGGCTTGAAACATTTTAGAAAAGTAAGAGAAATGCCTTGAGTGGCTTCTTTCAGGAGAGTTATTGAACAGACTGTAATGAGTCTTCAACCACATCCCCTTCAGGATTTATTCATTTCATGGGTCTCTCTTTGGGACTGAATTATCTGTGAAGTATATACCATTGGAACCCTGAGGGATCAGACTTTTGGATGACATGCCACTGCTTATAATGTTCTCAGGTAAGCAACATCATCCATGACTCCAGGCCAGGAATGATCCTTTTGTTTTCCATTTGTGTTGGACCTCTTGGCTTCGGCTCCTGTGTTGTCTCGTAGGACCACTGTATGAGCAGATGAGGGCAGCACTTGCTTATTATTTTGTCAGATCCAGCTCACTTTCTTTTGCCTTTCTGCTTTTTCGTATCTGGAGGGAGACGGGGGAGATGAGAGAAAGAGGGGGATGATATGCAGCAAAGGGCCTGGGCCGGGTATGGAACCCTGCAGGCCGCTGCAGCAAAGACTCAGACTTGGTACACAATGAGGTTCTAGAGGTGAGCTACTGGGGAGGTTCAGAAAAATGACAGTGAGATGAATCCCAGCTCCTCTCATTTTCCTTCATTATAATGTGAGCGTTTCTTTTCATACTTTACAAGCACATATTTTGCCTTAATAGCTTTGCTGTGGCACATAAAATAAACAGCTAATATTTTTTAACAGAGGAAGTCTTTAACTGAATTCATCCTGCTGTGATTGACAGATATTTGCCTCTGTGAATTCATATACTGTACACATGCCTGGAGGTTTTAAGCTCTGGACACCTGACTGATATTTGATTTGTCTGCCTGTCAGTCACATTGTTGGCCTTGGATGCAACATCATTAAAACCAAGGTTTCTGCATACACATAAGGCCCTCTAACAACAAATCATTCTCCTACTGTTGCCATGCAAACACATGAACACACAAACACACACATGCTTCAGCCGAGAGCAAGAATTTCCGCCCCTCAGTTTGATATTATTGATGATGTCATTTTAAAGATGGGTGACATCATCCCCATAAGTGAAGACGAAGCATCTCCATCGCCTCCTTGCATTTTGTGTTTACTCAGGTTTGTTTTATGTTAAGTTTTGTTTGAAGATGCGACACATTTTAGTGTTCAATGCACATAGAAATAGAAGAAACCAAGAGCTGGTCCAATGCGTTTCATAAGCAGAATGGACAAAGTCAAAGTACATAACAAAGAAGTTTTTACCACAGTTAGATCCAACAATAGTAGGAGGAGGTTATATCACCATTGTTTGTTTGATTGTCTGCAAGATATTGCCGTTTTCAACAGGTTTTAATTACAAATTTTGTAGAGGTGGATCTTTGGTGAAGGAAAAGTTGATTAAATTTTGAGGCGGATTCTGGATCACTTTTTCACTTTCCTTCAACCTTACGAGATAGGTTTTAATATTTTACCAATATAAATATATCCTTTATTTAAATCCTCGTTGAGATTAAAAATGGCCAAGAAAGCAGCACAGAAATTGTTGCATCAGTAAGTACAGTACAAGATTCCAGCGATTCCAGTGCGATTTTAAAAGCAACCCCAATGACCAAGTAGGATTTTCTCCATCCTTGAAAATAAAAAAAAAGTCATTCTGTTTTTCCCGAAATTCTTTTCTGACTTACTTTTTACTGCAACGGCCAAGTATGAGTGAGGAAGTGGAAACAACGGGTAAAGATTGTTCTTCTGTCAGTTGGTCTGAGTCATTTAACACATTTACCTGTGATCCTTTCTACATATCATTCCAGTGATGAAATAAATCTGTGTCCTAAGCATTTTAAGTCAGGTGCTTTTTATAGAAGATGATTGAATGAGATATTGAAACATTAAGAAAATTTTGTATATTTACTGTATGTTAATTGTTGTATTAATGGAGTAATACAAGTTTCTAAAGAATAATTGATCAAATAGTTGTTAGATTAATTAAAAAAAAGACAATTATTACATTAATCGATAAATAAATAATGTTAGGTGCCTAGTCGAGGGTTTGATGCAGTTATTGTAAGCATGTTGAATATTATTCCGCTTAAATCTGTTTTTCTGTTCCTGTACTTTTGCTCACCTAAAACTTCAAATGATGCCATCTGCTAAGTTGTTAAAGGGATCAGAAATACAAGCTGCCATGCTAACGTCTCGTCTTTATTCATCTTTTGATGTCAAACCCAAATCTTTTCAGAGTACATCAAAAATGAAGTAACTGGCCTTGCTGTTCCAGTAGTCTGGGAGGGGGAGTGTAAAAGACGTGCCCTGCTCTGCTGCAGGCCATGAATGACACTGATGGTGAGAGATGAGGCGGCTCTCGTTCAAAAGAATGATGACTGGTCTGCCCTCATTTGAGGGTTCATGGGATGGGCTGCCTCATCTGATGCATAAAGATTAGTTGCGTGTCCTCAGATTAACTTGGCAGCCTTGAGAATGTTAGACATCACTGGTGCTGACACCTAAAACTGACTGGTTAATCAAAGAGGCTTAAACAGAATGCTTAGCTTGGAGGATTTTTTTTACATGCTTTAGTTTGAAAGAGTGTCTCTGGACACAAGTATTACTGTCAGATTAGTGTTGATCCTTTTTTTCTTATTTGTATTTTTCAGGCGTGGGAGAATCCTCCACATTGTCAGTGGGCTCAGACTTGCTGCATTTGACAGAATGTTATCCGTCATCACTCTGTTCTTTTTCAGGGGTCCAAAAGGTGTGTGGACACTTGAGGAAAAGGGTGAGTCTCCTCGGTTTGACATCACATTTGAAGACGCCCGACCCAGCTTGACTCACATGGCCCTCCTGGGACTGCAGAGGGCCGGGTACCTCAAGTATCTCATCAGCCAGAACGTGGACGGCCTGCATCTCCGATCAGGCTTCCCCAGGTAAATCCATCCTGTACCTTATCCTAGAGCATAATTTAAACACATCCAAGTAGTTTACACCCTCAGAAGCTAACCCAGACCACAGCCGTCACATAGCATGAAACAGTATGTTCTCTCATAGATAGGCTGCATTAAGTCTGGTTATACAGCTGTATTCTTAGTTTATTTCCCCACATGGAGGCAGCAGAACAAGATTTAAATACAACACCATAGCTCTGCAGACATTATTTTTCAATTCATCAATCATTTAGATAGTGTTTTAAAAATGAATGAAACTGAAATTGCCGGTCACAATTTCCTAGAATGTAAGATGATGTCGTCACGTCTTGTTTCGTCTGATTTACTACAGATTGACCCATGAGGTTAATTCAGGGCTGATATAGATGATTAGTAATCAAGAAGACAGACAAACCGATATTTGGAACCAATATACATTTGTTGCATAAATTGTATTTTCTGCAGATTTATTTTTCTGCTGCATTGTGGCGGCTAAATTTGTCCTCACTCCATTACATTTATTTGATCATTTAAGTTACAGTTACGTTGCAGATTCAGGTTATTCAGTGTTAATAGGCTATTGCTCACGTTGTGTAACTCATTAGATGTGTTTTTAAGTTGATGTGGCCAGAGAAAGGATGCTGCTTCAGATCCAGTGTAGCCCATTTTCAATTTATTTTATCACCAATCACACAGAAAACAAAGATTCAGAAAATCAGAAAGATGCCCTGATAATCAACTGAGCTGATAATCAGTGTGACTAAAACCCAAAGAAAGTCAGATTACTACAATGTTAAGACAACAAAAAGCAGCAATTATCATCAATGAATGATCAGAATAGTTGCAAATTAATTTTCTGTCGTTGGACTAATCAATTAATTGACTAAGTTGCAGCATTAAAACACTGACATATTCTTCCTCTGCAAGTTATTATGGCAAAAGCTTACTTTTTACACACAGAACAATATTAGCATTAATTTTGAGTCATCTCTGTGTCACCTGATGAATTTAAGTCCAATATTCACTCTCCTTTACTTCAGCGTGTAGCAATTAGGGGAAGAAATGGGATGAAATATTCCTGATTATGTTTTTATTAGTTTATTATCACCCATATCTTAAAACGGAGCCTTTTCTTACTACAAAGGGAGCAGGTCCTCTTCAGTGAGTCGCCCATGTTTCTATGTGGCTCTTTAGTTCACCAGCTGGTTTCTAACTTAGTGCCATTCAATGCACAGCAGTAGCCACGGCAGGAAGCATGATGGGTTTTTTTACGTGTTCCATCAGTCCCATTCTCCTGAACGCCACATGGCAAGAATTCCTTGAGGGAATTTCTTCAAATTTGTCAGGCCACTGTGAGCCGTGTGTGTTAGCCATAACTCAATAATGAATATGCTAATTAGGACAATATTTCACACAAATGTCTAATTAGGATAAAATGATGAAGTGATTGTATTTTATGTCCAAAAGGTCAAAGGTCAGCATTGCTGCGATAGCATAATGTTCTGCAACAGCAATTTCCTGCCCCTTAATTCAATGCATAACTCAGGAACAGCAAATTATATTTTTATCATATTTCATCATATCAGATCATATTCTCATGTCGTACAGCCCTATAAATAAAACGCCCCATAGATTTGAGGGGATTTGCGGAGTTCGGTGATGATTCTTTATGAATTTGTCTCTAAAAGCGTCCTCCTTCACATTACATGTAGCCAGTTGAGCTTTAATAATGAATGCAGTTTTAAAGTTAATCATCTTATCAAATACTGTTGGACAGGTTACAGCAAAATGTCCTGGCTTTTCACAAAATGATCCGAATGCAGATGAAAGCATCCTCCGTGTGCTTAAACAGGGAACAGTGCAGGGACATCACTGGGCTTCAAGCAGAGTGGAAGAGAGAAGGAATGAATGTGTGAGAGGTGGACGTGAGGTACTTCCTGTATGCAGAGGAGAAATTAGTCAGACAATCCTTATGAGGATGAAACAAGCATGTAATATATTTTTTTCATAACGTCTTATATTGTAAACACAAAGCCATTCAGTATTATTAGCTTTGTGATATTGGGGCCTTGCCAGTTTGTTTATATGTTTGGTTGTGACTCATTGTTTTTAAATGAATAAGCTGCTGCTTTGTGATAACAGCTGTAACAGTGCCTGAAATGATTCGCTCTTTAAATACGCCTCACATAACTTCAAATAATAGTCGTTGTAATGGAAAATGTTTGGCCTGACTCTGGATTATTCGATCATATTGGACTAGTCAAAGGCCAAGAATCCAATTTTTTACTCAGTACGTGCGCCCAAGTCTTAATGCATATTGAAACTTGTTTTCCCTGGAAGCCATTCGAAGCTCTCCATCGCTTCCATCACTCGGGCGGATGGAGAGGGTTTTTTTTTTTAGATGTTTCTAGACAGCAAAGTGGTTGTGCTCTGAGGAAATTCACTGAGACAGCAGAAGAGCTGCTGAAGTAAATTGGTGTGACACGAATCTGCACAGCTGTCAGGTGGAGCACAGACGTGAACATGGCCTCAGAATATTTATCAGAGTGTGAGTCACACAGAGAGACGTAGAAGAGTTTGTGTTGAGGAGTCCCAACATTAACTTAGGAGACAACGATCTTAGTGAGTATCATCTCAGGTGTTTGTCTGTGTTGACTTTTCTCCTTCTTCTTCTATAGGGATCTGTTATCAGAGCTTCATGGAAACATGTTTGTGGAGGAGTGTGACAAGTGTGGGAGGTATCTACACACACACACACACACACACACACAGATAATTCTCCCCCTGTACACCATCATTTTATTAGGTACACATGTTTGTAAAACAAACAGCAAATCAGGAGGCTGCAACACAACATATAAAGCATGCACACTGGAGGTCTAGTTATTGTTTATTTAACATTAACATGCACAGTGTCCGTCTGCCAGATGTTGTGTTTCCAGCATCTCAGATACTGATGTCCTCGTGGGATTTTCATTTAAGCTGCAGGAAACTACGTAGAGTAAAAAATATGTATTTGAAAACACTTCAGAGTCTCGGAGGAGAACGGCCGGATCTGTCCGGAAGTAATAGCTCAGAGGACCATCTCTGAACGCTCCGCTGTTCCACTCTGAAATAGATTCTCTGCAGCTGCAGAGATAAACCCCCTCAGTCCCACTGCTGGATAGGAACAAGAAGATAAAAGCATCATTGTAGATATAATTAGATAAATGTTAGCAAGTCCAATAAATGTTTGGTTCTGTTTGCAACAGTCAGAGTCAGAAACTGCCCTAAAAACATTATGAATCTCTGATGCATCCTGCGTCGTTTCAAAGCTGAAAACCAGTGACGTAACCGACGCTTCACAGAGGCCTGCCGTCTGACACAGAGCAGCCAATCACAGCATAGCGTTGGCCAGTTCTCACCAGGGTCACACAGTTACAGGCTGAGCTCTCATGCAGCCATTTCAGATTCTCTTCATTTCCAGCCTGGTTTGGTGGATTTCAAGCTAGTCATGGTGTTGTGCCAGGAGCAAATGTAAGAGTTACCTGGAATGGCTGGAAAGAGATTTACATTGATTTCATGTGTGAAAATAATCAAGTAATTAATCAATTATTGTAACAGTGGATAAAGCCCTTAAAGATAAATTCTGTGTTTAAACAAAGATGCTGTTTTGTTAAAGATTCAATCCTTTTTTGTTTAACCAGAAAGCAGATGCCACGCCGCTCTGGACAAATAAAAAAGGGTAATTTTATCGCATCATGAACACGTTTCACGTTCCAGCAAACGCTGCAAAAACAAAATAATTCACCCAAACCTCATTGGTTTGTGTCTCCAGTATTCCAACAATCTCCAGCTTTGGTTCGGTCGAAATAAAGTCTTTAAATCACCTGTTTAGATAAATACAGAAAACATGCAGGAATAAATTAGAAGGAGGGCCGACATCAGAGAAGCAGCAGGGGAGAAACGGAGAATATTCACTATTAATGTAGTGAATGAAGGGTTTATTTGGACCAAACTACAGGTGGTGATGTTGAAAAGAATGACAAAGACAGTATTTCATTTAATTCATTATCTTGTATCTCAGTCACCAGGTGGTTCACTTTTATACAGTGATATTTAGACCTCAGCTTCTATCTTTATCTGATGTTTTAAATAGACTAAATTCTTCATGTTTTCTTTTAGACGAGTTTCATTTTCTCTCTGCATTCTAAACAATAGGCTCATATATCGTATGTTAGACAGATATGGAATGTTACAGTCATGCTGTTAGAAATGAAGATTAAAATAGTTCAAATATGATCCTGGCAAACACTTTTTCACCTGCTCTTATGTCTTAAACATAGAGAAGAAACCGATTTAGATCAGACTTCAAAAATCTAACTCCCCAATTTGTTTTTGTCTCACTTGCCTCCCCCGGCTCCTTATTATCTCAGAGGGATTTCAGGAACGTGATAATTACTGTAATTGACTCCACTTACCTGCACAGTCTTCAGATCTCAACTGAGTAGATTAGATATGGGATGAAATAGAGCAGAGGCATAAAAGTATTTTTTTTTTAGCAGCTATCGGTAATATCCCTAAAGAGCTTTTCCTGAATCCTGAGGTGGTCTGATTTATAATAATAATAATAATTAGAAGAAGAATACATTATGTTTTGGTGTTCTTATTCATGTGTATAATTGGACCTCGGCATGGTGCTTGTAAACGTCGTATTAACTGTAACTAAACTAAAGCTGACCTGGTGGGACAGAGACGTAATCTGTAGGAATCTTGGTTTTCCAGGCAGTACGTCAGAGAAAAAGTGATCGGTGTGATGGGGCTGAAGCCAACAGGGCGATACTGCGAAGTGGTACGATCCAGAGGACTCCGAGCCTGCAGGTAAACACACGTTTTCACTGCCTTTAGAAATAACGTTCCATCATCTATCTATTTGTATGACTATGTTCTTCATTCAAACAGAGGAAAGCTGATAAGTACCATACTGGACTGGGAGGATGCTCTTCCTGACAGAGACCTGAACAGAGCAGACGATGCCAGCAGGTAAGAAAGCTGCCGCAGTTTGTGCTCCATTGTTTCCCTCTTTTCCATGATGTCATTAGCTTTTTTTCCACTCAGCATGTGTCTTTATAACCAAGTAACTCACATGGAATCGCACTGTTTTCCTCCTCCTGTTCCACCAAGTCCCCAGATCAAACGCATTCTGTGAACTGTAATCTGTGAAATAATGTGTTTGATCTCTTTGTTCTAGCATTCTGTGTGGTTCTGCTGTCAGCGTCCTGATAAGCCTATAAGCCTTTAGGTTTTTGTTCCATCACAGTCTGCATTAGTGTTTCTATTTGCCTCCTATGTGTCAGTAAAGCATAAAGCTTTATTGTGTGTTTACACAGTAGTGAGATCAATTGGACGCTTGTGTGTCATGTTGATGTCAGTGACCTATAAATTATGCATCACCATGTCAATCACAGAGAGATTTTTTTAAAAACATTTTAGCCTTCTAAAGGACAGCATATGGAGAGGTGGTGGTCTATGCACGTACACTGATCCGCCATAACATGGTAACCACTGACAGATGAAGTGAATAACGTGGATTATCTCGTTACAATGGCGCCTGTCAGTGGGTGGGATGTATTAGTCCTCGAAGCTGTTGGAAGCAGGAAAAATGGGGAGCGTAAGGATCTGAGTGACTTTGGCAAGAGCCAAATTGTGACGTCTCGGCGACCGAGTCAGAGCATCTACAAAACTGCTGGTCTTGCTGGGCATTCCTGGTCTGCAGTGGTTCCTATCAACCAAAGGTGGTCTAAGGAAGGACCACAGGTGAACTTCCAAGGCTCTGGGGAGTGAAGGCTAACCTGTTGTCTGGTCCCACAGGAGAGCTCCGTAGCACAAATTGCTGAAAAGGTTCAAACTGGCTCTGATAGAAAGGTGTCAGAACACACAGAGCATCACAGCTTGCTCTGGGTCAGGGTGCCCATGCTGACCCCCTGTCCACCGCCAAAAGCGTCTACAGTGGGCACGTGAGCATTAGAACTGGACCACGGAGCAACAGAATGGAATGGTTTGAGGAACACAAGAACAAGTTCAAGGTGTTGACTTGGGATCCAAATTCAACAGATCTCAATCCAGTCAGCATCTGTGGGATGTGCTGGACAAACAAGCCAACCACAGCACACCTTCAGAGGTCTTGTAGGGCCCATGCCTCGACGGGTCGGAGCTGTCATGGCAGCAGAAGGGGACCTGTACAATATTTAGCAGTTGAACACTCCTCTGGGTTTGTCAAATGTTAGCAGACAATTATAGAGTAAGTCTGCTATAAGCCAAGAAAGTCTCAGGAAATTCTGATTATCCAGTTGAAATCCGTTAAAGGCAGTGTTCATGAAAGACGACATTCACAAAAACTGTTTCAGCCTCCTTAGACTTTATAAAGCTCACTCATATTTGACATTTTGCGGCTCAATAAATAAACTCAATAAATGAAAACAGTGGAGATTGTGGCTAAATCTTTACCTGTTAAACCTCCTGCCTTGGCTCCCCTTCAGGAGGTGCCTCCATCACCCAGACCGATAACCTTTGAAACTGAAGGAATGAAGGTGTGGTCCTGTCCATTCACCACTACAACAAGTGCACCTCAACCTTTTCAGGGTTTCACTAATGTGTGTAATCATTGTTTAGTTTCCTTGCCATAGATGGGGAAGCCATCTCAGATTGTTTTTAATACAACAGTCACCATGATGTTTTCTAACCACGCTCTGTTACTGTAGGTCTCAGGTGGATTTTTCCCCCCACACTTAGAGGATGTACACCTCGCTTTTTTACTTAGCAGGAATTAAATCACAGATATGACACACAATAACTTTTGTTTAATAGCTGAACATTCTGGCTTCAGGAAACATGCCTCAAACAAATAAAAATTGAATTATTTTAACTAGTGATATATTTTTTCCAGATAAAGTCGAAGAAAAAAATTACGGAATCATCATCAAAAAAACAAAAAAATCACAGTTAAAACTTTGTTGCACCTCGTTGGGCTTTTATGACGCTGTGGATTCTTTGAGACTGACTTCACTCATGAAAAACTATAATCTGCATCAAGATGGAGCTCCGTGTTTCTCCAGTAGCAGTTGACAGATCAGCTTTGCAGGATGGAGCCTGTCTGCCCTTTCAATGGAACGGCACCAGACAAACGTTCCAGCATCATCTCCTTGGCCAGTGCAGATTCATGATTCATCACTAGATATCACTTTCATCCAATCATCCACCCTCCATGATTTCTTCTCTTCAGCCCACTGTAACCCTGGCTTCTTCTGTTCAGGTGTTAACGCCGGTTTTCATTTCACTTTTCTGGATGTAAATCTCATTTCATTCAGCTTCTTACAGTTCTGTCACAAACCTTGACTCCAGTTTGTTTTTCATTTGTTCTATTTTCAAGGCTTATTGCTTAAAGTTTTCTATCTTGACGCTTTGGCGTTTTCCATGGACTTCCTGTATGTTTTCCTTATGTGACCTTCCCATTTTGTTTATACTTGGACAAAATTCATGTTGGATTTCCTTCTTGAATGACTTCTATAATCCTTTCCATTGTTCCAATGGACAGCTCTCTCGTTGCGGCTTTGTTTCCTTTCAGTTAAGTCCAACAGCTCGTCATGGTCTACAGGCACTGTTTTTTAACTTCAGGCTAATTTGTGTATTCAAACTCCTGCTTTTAGTTGTTTTAGAAATGCATATTACAAGGTGATTCCATTTTTTTTCCTTCAACATGGACTGAAACCATAATTTTTTCCTCTACTTGATCTGGAAGAAAATATTCCATTAATTCAAATAATTAAATTGTATTTGTTTGGGGTATTTTTCATGAAGCCAGAATGTTCAGCTCTAAAATAAAAATTGTTGTGTGCCATATCTATGATTTGTTTATTTCCTGCAAAGTGAAAAAGCTAGGTGTACATCCTCTTAAGTGTGGTGAGTCCATAAGTTTTGCCCAGGGTTTAAAAAGGGTCAAATTCTTTGAAGTCCTCTGTCGTAAGTCATGAATACCAACTCAAAGTCCCCCACCTCTGCTTTCCACTGTGATTCATTGTAATGTGAATACATGGAAGCCACAAACTGGGAAAAAGTGTGGACATATATTGACGTAACTTTTCTCCAAATTGGTTAATGTTTCCTCACCACCAACGATCTCTACCAGCACTGGAAACATTAACCTCCGAGGCACACGATGAATCCTCATTGACAAAAGAACAGTCACCACATGTGACCGTTATCTATGACATAATTCTCTTCTGTCCAGGCGAGCAGACCTGGCTCTGACACTCGGCACGTCCTTGCAGATCAAACCCAGTGGAGACCTTCCCCTGCTCACCAAGCGCAAAGGGGGGAAAGTGGCCATCGTCAACCTGCAGCCTACCAAACATGTGAGTGTCATAAACGCAACACCATCTGGAAACATAGAATATGAACACATTCAGGCTAGGTTATGGTTAAATATATGCTGCTCATGTGATCTTCAGGTTAATCATTTCACGGTTGTAATTTTCCGTCTCGTAGGACAAGCATGCCCACCTGCTTATCCATGGATATGTGGACGATGTGATGAAACAGCTGATGGAGCTGCTTGGATTGGAGATCCCAAAGTGGGAGGGTCCGACTGTGTGCGAGAGCTCCACATCCACCTCAGAGTCCACCGATGTCAAACCACCACGGGCAGCTACTGCCAAGGAAAGGTCGAAGAAGGACCTCGTGAAGGAGGGGAGGAAAAGAGAAGCAACAGAACTAACGGACGATGGGAGCGCTGAGGTGGAGACGTTTCGGGTAAAGAAGGAGAGAGCAGACTCTCCAGTAGAGACAAATTAAGAGAAACAGACTGAGGCATTTTTTCCCCACTACATACAGAGAACCCTTTGAGAAACAAGCTTTTTAACTGAGAGCACCGTTTCACAGAGGACAGAGGTTCTTCTCATCGTACGCCCACAAAGACTCTTTTAGTCCTGCAGTGTTTATTTAACCACAGATCTTTCATTCCCCTCACAAACACAATGAGCTGATGTGACACCGACTCCTCAGCCTTAAGTCAACCTCATAAAGAAAAGATAATACATGGAGAGTAAGAAGCATCTCCACAATGCAGTCTGGGTTTTCCTTTTCATCACTGGTCAAACAGCAACTGTGTATTAATTACCCGCCGCCGGCTATACTTCACTGGGTGAATCTGTCTTTAAGAGACACAAGGAGAGATATGGAGCACCAAGTTATAAATGAAGCTTTTAATGAAGTGCTTAAAGGTGATGCACCTCATTAAAAGCTCTATTTAAAACCTGGTTTTAACTGATGTGGGACACCTTGGTTCAAGACTTTCACAAGAAAAGACATCAAATGTAAAGTGAGCGTCTCCAAATCTGATTTTTGTCCAATTAAGAGAATTTAGCTCCATTTCCGCAGCGTAGTATCGACTCTACTCGGCGTGGTATCTGGTACTTTTCTGCCGGCCGTTGAAGATGGTACCTCCTCAGGGTAGAGAGGCGCTGGGCGAAACTGCCGTGGCGTAGTCTTCAACGTGACACACACCTCTCGTGATCCTCTCATCAGCTGTTTAAGACAGGAGCGTCTGCACCTCCTCAATATAGCAGCTGCAATAAAGAAAAGTAATCGTCGTTAAAGTAGCTTCTCTGTTTGAGTGTGGCAGCCTGAGCTGTGCAGGACACTCCGTGTGTGCAGGGCATTGACCAATCAGTGGTCTGTAACGTGACCTTTTAGTATCTGCTCGGCTCACTTGGAACCGCAACAGAGCGGGTACTAAAAAGAAGACCAGGTACTCTTTACCCAATGGAAATGCAAAAAAGTCGAGTCGAGCCAGTATTACGCAGTGGAAATGGAGCTTAAATTATTATTATTATTATTATTATTATTACTGTGTTTCCTTAGCAAACCATTATCTTTGGGTCATTATGCTGCATTGTAAAATAATTCAATATAGAGCAATGTTTAAAAAAAAAATATTTTCTCTAACATCCTCAATCTGCCTCCCCCATTGTGCTAAATATTTCTCTTCCCCCGTTGAGATGTATAATGTCCTCCATTTTTGTGCATGAGCGGAGCCCCTGCTGCTGCTTTTAAAGCAGCATCATCCCAATTTTTATAGGAAAAGGGTTGTTTTTTTCTCAGGACAAAGGCGTCGGTGGAGAAAGTCACTGTACTGTTTATTTGTTGACTGCTGTTTGTTTTCTTCTTAACCTCAATAACATTTCTGTGGACAACATTTTTATACTTTTGTAGTTTAAAAAAGGACGTTTTTAAACCTTTACAAAGGGATTTGTGGATTAATTCAGCCGTCTGATGTTGAAATGCTTCAGTGCATTAAGGCACTTTGCACCTATCTGCTCTGCTAACGGGTCATTACACTGTCTTCATTACCGTTGCCCCAGTGTTTGTCTGGACGTCATTGTATTTGTTAACAGGTCTGTGACTGAGTTTGTGAGACTCGTACTGTAGATGAGCAAGAGCAGTTTTGTTTGTGTCAATTCAATTTAAATTGGGTGCGATAATTAAAGTAAAACATGGCAGGGGTCAAAGAGAGAACAGAGTGATGCTCTCCTCTAAAGGAAGGAGTGCTTTCGCTGTCCTCCTGGCATCAGTTCTTTAATCATGTGACCTCTTGATGAGCTAAATGTTCTCTCTCTACCCTTTGAATGCACTGTGTTGTATCTAAGGCCGGGGGATCTGTACACAACACATCTCTTAGGTCAGTTATTCAGATAGTTTAAAGCTTTCTTACAGGCCTCAAGAGGTGTATCCAATTCTGAGTGAACCTAGTGCCTTGATTTGATTTGTGTCGTGTTAAATATTCTGGATTTAGCGAGAACAGATTTCTCTATCTGGTCATTTTATCTGTTAACAGTGTATCAGTTTAGAAAATGTACCATATTATCCTCATATCTTCATTTAGAATGACATATTCTGTGATAAAGGATTTTATCCATATAACCCACTGCTAATCAAAGCCCAAATTACCACGATTAATTACATTTTTGTCAGTGTTTTGAACTGATAACCTACAACAGGTAAATTAATGTAATGAAATTATTCATGTTTAAGGGATACTTGTAGCTGTTTTTAAAAATATGGTCATCATCGAGGTAGCCGAGGCAGAGACAAATGAAACGGACTTTTAGTCAAGATTTTAAAGTGCTCCATCCTACATTTCCCATAATTCAACCATGAGCATCTTTAGTAAGTCTAGATACTACACTACTGTCAATGATGATGTCTCTCTAAGTGTATACCCAGTCTGAGGAAACCCAGAGGACATCATCAGAAGAAATGATACAGCTGTTTTCACACAGTAAACACAACTAAACCCCTTTATGTTTTCCACTCATTGACTAATTGCACCCAAATCTTTTAAATACACTCAGTGGCCATTTTATTCTGTACACCTGCTTGTTGTTTATGCAGATATAGTATCAACCAATCAGCAGCAATCCACTGACTACAAGCATGTTGTTGGTAACATAATGAAAGTAGAGGACCGTGCATCAGATTTGTGGTCTGAAGAAGCCAGAATCCAACCCTGATGTCGTACAGAGTCATGTGCAGGTCAGTACGTATTTAAAATGGGGCCCGGCTGTGAAGCACTAGCGGCTTCATGTCATGTCGCACACTTAAGGCAGTGATGCTCTAGAGACTGGGACCAATGTGTGGAGCTTTCAAGGACAGACCAACCTGAGGACAGAAGAGCTGTCAGTCCAAAGAATTATAAGGTGGATCAGGAAGCAGGGCGTCAAGTCCTTGACGTGACCGGATTAACTGTCAAAGGTGTGGTGCTGCAGTTGGGATAAAAAATGGAGACCAGAGAGGAAGATGCTAAGAAAAATCAAGGCTTCAAATTTATAAACACGTGATTTCCTTCCTGTTTTCTCAACAAACCTGGAAACTTGATTCAGTTCAGTCATTCATGTTCATATCAGTAATGGTTTTTCTCTAAATGTACAGTCTTAAAATAAAAGCATCCTCTCACCTGTCTACATTATTGATGTCACTGAATTGGCCCTTAATTTGATGACATCATTTTGAGCCCTTCTGTCAGGATTGGGCATTAAAAAAATGGAGCTGATGCTCTTTGTCTGGATTGATAATCGACTATAATTCCCAAAAGTTCTTTGTGGATGGATAAACCTTTTCATCGTCATATGGGAAGGATTTTAATGGTAAACTTAATCATCTCAGAAAAATTTCTTTTTGACAGAGGAGGATTAACTTGTATACTCTCTATGGAGACATTATGCTACAACCAATTTATTTGTCTCATGCTCTGATTGCTAACAACTTCATTTAAATTCATCTCCACAGTTCTTGATGGAGATCGTTCTCTGGAGAGGCATGTTTTTGTCCTGACTGGTTTTGCTGTGTGCAGCGCAAAAGCTCAAACCCAGTAGCTTATATTACTGCACATAAAAATGCTGTAGTCTGAAACGTAATGGTAATATCAAATATCATTGCATGCACTTCCCTGTATTATTCAAAATTCAAGACTCATTTCAATAATCTTGACACAGAATTGTATTACAAAAAGATTAAAGGAGCCATTTCCAACTCCTAAAACTGAAGGAGAACGATTGTTAGATTATGGATGTTAATATGATGTCATCGAGGTGAGTGTTTCATCTCTAGACCAACAGGGTAAACGTGTGAGTGTGAAAAAGAGTAATGCCACAGATGAGGGGTCCTTGAACAAGTCCCCATTCCTCCAGTGGAACAGCTTAGTGACCAGTGGCCTCATTCTGGGGTAATTTTGACCCAGTTTAAGAATTCAGTTTATGTAATTGACCAATTAAATTAAATGGTATAAAATTTTATATTTATATATTTTTTTATATATTTATATAATATATTTATATATATATATATTTATATATATATACTGTATATAAAGTAACCACAACATTTTTATTCAGTGGGACGAATGTTATTCTACGGCCTGATAGACTCACCATGAAGACTGAGGTGGCTGAAAGCTCTTCCTGAAGTCCTTACAAACCAGTTTAGCTTTCAGCAGCATCTTACAGACTCCATCGTGATGATTAGTAAAATGTTAGCGATTCAAGCTAAAAGAGGAGCCGACCATGAGTTTCGAACCACATCTCATGCTCTTTGTGAAGATGATGATGTGAACTCTCAGTGATGAAGACGTGGCATTGAGCTTCCAACCAGAGCTTTCAGAAACTGCTCTTCAGGACTGTGAGATGCAGTTGAAAGCTCCAGGACGAGCCAGTACATCATACTGGAGGTGGATACTGTGTAGAGCTGGATGTTTGTCCAGGCCCTGATCTAACTTCCTATCAGCAGGATGACATTGTCTGCTATTCACGCTGCATATTCTCATAAGAATAGAGCTGACTTTCACATTTTAACGCAGGTTTAAACCTGGGGCTTTATGACTCACTTTCCCATTATACCAACCTTTGGTGAAATTTCCACTGGAACAGATGAATGATTACACCCAAGAATGATGTGTGCAATGACAATGTAACCTATTTAGAATCCACAAGGTTCTGCTTTTGTCAGAGATAATGATGTGTATTTTCACTGAATGCTCAGATTGTCCTTGAACATCCACTTTTATTTTCCCATTATTTCAGTTTACCAGTTGCTGATTGTCCCCAGTGTCCAAAGAGGGCATGATGTAAACATGCAAACATAACACAATAAAAAGAACAACCGTACACGTGGTCGAAAAACTGTTTCTCTTCACTCCTGAGCAGCACCTGGAGCTGCTCTCCTTTTTCTTCTTTAAATGCAATATCTATTAACCCAAACCAAAGAAGCACCTCTTACTGGTCGCAGGTGCAGACATAGACAACAAAAATAAATAAATGAGCTGAGAATGGCTCCTACAGTGTGTGACTCCTGTTTACTTCATACTGATTCCTTGTAGCCTTGTGTTTTGTCCATTTTCAGGGGATAATCCCTCAACTTTGGGGCTAACCCTGACTTTAGTCTATGGGGCTTCCTGGCCCAGCCACAGAGCAGAACCTTGGAATGGGCCACTGGATTTTGACACTGAAAGTTTTTTGGCACTAAAGGGCCGGTTACACAACACTTTTTTGCATAAAACAATAAGCTTCTGTTGTGGTTTGGACTTTTCTTCACACAACAGCGGTTTGGGGGCCTGAAAACCCAAACTTTTGAAACTGGGTAAGGGTGGACAGATCGATACTTCAATACTAACAAGCTGCTCATTTGATATTGATTCCTTTAACAAATATCAATAAAAAACAATATTAATACAAAATGTGGGTGTGGAATATTTTTTGTGCAAATAAAAAGCACTGACATATTTAGCTGGCCTGTGTCACATGACTGGGAACCTGTGAGCTGACAGCTTCTTACTTTTACTCCCTACATTTCAACACAAATAGCTGTACTTTCAACTCCTTACATTTTCAAAACACTCCTGTAATTTTTGCAATTATTTTTATTTTGCATCATTGCGTGATTTCCAGACATCAAGACTGATTTCGACCTAAATGGACAGTAACAAAGAAAAGAAGACGAAACATAGAAACATATGATAGAAACTCGTGCATAAAGAAAAGGTGTGATGTCATCACGTCTATCCACTTTGTTTTTCTTTAAATGTGTCCTTAATAATGATCATTCACGCTGAATACATTCTTGGCATGTGAATGTTTAAACAAAGTGCAATCTATTAAATTAATATATCAATATATTAATATGACGAGGTTCGTTTAGGGTTGCACAGAAGCAGCTGGTAGAGATGTCCTTTACGGGGTAACTTTTTACTTTTACACTTTGTGTGAAGAAGTTGAATCAATACTTCCGAGTTTTTTTTTATACAAGTAACTGTACTTAAAAATGTGTGTACTTTTGCCAACTATGCTTAAATCTCCTATGAACAACCAAACACTCCAAAACCACCCAGTTCCATATTTACATGTTGTGCCTCTGTTGTTTTATATTCAGATGTGTATGTGTGTGTGGTATTATTAGTTGTTTTAAAAAAAATTAAATTATGACTTTTGATCAATGGGCTTTTTTGCCCGGGGCCCCCCAAAGTCTAGGACCACCACTGAATGAATTACATGCCCACTGACATTCAGGTTACCTTCTAAACTGTCAAGATATGATGTTTTAATGTTATCAAGAATACGAAGCTGTGAGTATTACTGTTTGGAACTGGTGTGGAGACTCTGGGAAACCGTCTCTGGGCACCATTATGGCTAACCCCACCTTTAATTCCCATCTGTGCCCACAGGTATTCTCAAACAGATGAATTCTAGAATTATTCCAGACGTTTTCCCAGTGCTGTTTCCTACACAGCTTTGCTTGCTTACACATAAACATGCATCTTAATTTTACTGCGTGACCCATTTTCACGCCTTTACATACTAGACACATCTTGGCCTCATAGCTGATAACCAGTGTCCTATACCAGCCCTTTGAATGCATGGTCACAGCTGGATTTCCTCAAGTGATTTTCATCGTCCTGTACATGAAGATGAAAAGCTGGGCACACACAGGATTGCTGTGCTTTTACCTATCAAAACTTGTTTTGTGTGAGACGGCTCTGAAATAGAGAGGAGTCATCTTGGTGAGTGCAGCTTTACTCCTGTAGCTGCTCTGTCCATTGTTAAGAATTTTATGAAACAAACTCCTCTGAAGGGCACAGATTAAATTTTTATAACACAATGAACAGCACAGTGTAGCGCAGCAGTCTGAACAAGAGCTGGCTCAAACGTCAGACAAATCCCACGGTGATATCACACTTGTGATGTTTTTTTTTTTTTGTCCAGTCACAGTCGGCCTACTTGCTTTTAAGCTGCATCAGAGCCTGCTGAATGATTTGGAGTTGTTGCCTCTGATTGGAGTAATTACTACCTGAGTGGCACATAATGGAGGGACTGTGATGTGTGTGTGTGTGTGGTATTTACATATCAGCTCCTCTCTGTGGGCAGCTGAAGATTGTTATCCTTGTTCCAACTTTAAAGGTTGCAAAAGGGTAAATGCGTGGAGCAGGTTGACTCATTTTCATCGTATGTCTGCTTGTGTGGCTGCAGTGACTGAAGATGAGATTAATTTTCCAGACACGTCACTTCATTCTTTTGTCCTCTTTTTTTTTTTACTTTAATGTCACATTACATACGTGCAATCACAAAACAATTCACAGTGTTACAGCGAGGCAGACAGATGGGAAGATTACCAGCGGTTTCATGCTTGCATCAAACTGCCTGCACTGAATGACAAATATTCAGGCGCTTTACTGCATGTCAGGGGAGATGTCTGGGAGATTCTAGTCTCCTGGCTGAGTTAGCAACAATAAGACACATAAATAATAAACACATTAACTGGAAAAGTAACAATCTCAGTCCTCATGATTGCCTGTGAGGGACTTTGAGATGTAAAGTACAGAAATCAATTTTACCTTTTAATCACTATTTAAACATCAAACTATGTTTTTGTTTGATTGTGCAGGAAAAAACGCCCACTGTTACTCTGAGATGGCTAATTTTAAATTTTGATCATTTTCAAAATCATGCTTGAAATGCATCCAGGAGATTATTTCCAACGGGGCAAGGAATTCACAAAAGTGCGTAAAACAAAGCTGTTCAAGTCTGTGCAACAGGTGAGGCTCCTGAAGGGTCTGTGTCCATTTTAGAATGATAAATTATATTTTAAAAGAAGAAGGGAACAGAGCGTAGAGACTTAAAAAAGGAGCATTTCCTTTGGCATGAATAGAGAAATTTATAAATGCTTATGTGCTCTTGATTGATAACGCTCTCATGTCTGTGCTCCACATAGCCAGCAGTCGATGAACTTAGCTTAGCACAATGACTGACTGACAAGTCCACTCAGTTTATTTTTTATAGCACATTTAAAATGCAACTTAGTGTTGCCCAAAGTGCTGAATATAGCAAAAAAAAACAACAATGAAAAAACAGGAGGGCAAGTTAAAACTAATTTAGGCAAATAAAAACAGTTCAGGCATAAAAACAAATTAGTCATTAAGGACAAATAAAAACTGAGAGAATTAGACAAAATGAGACTGAAAAACATTGTAGGAGAATCTACAGGGGTCATATTAGGCCTGAACATTGGAAACAGCTGGTTTGTGTTTGTCTAAAGTAAACTAAAATATGCCCACCAACACCTCTAAAGCTCACTAAAGTCTCTGTCATCCGTACAAAAACCAACCTGTTGCTTGGCAAACAGAGGAATCTCCAGGATGCTACGACCCAGGGTCAAGAAAGCCTGCGCAAAATGGTGATTTGTCATTTTTTTCACATTGTACAGATTTTAAAAATTCAAATACAGTCCACATATTTACATACTTTTGTAAAATTTCATTAAAATAAGTGAGTTTAACAGGTGCTGGTGGGCAGATTTAATTATCTAGAGACAGAGCCAGACTAGCTGCTTCCCCGTTTCCATACATTATGCTAAGCTGAGCTAGCCTGCTGCTGGCTGTAGCTTCATAAGTTCAAACACGAGGGTGGTAATCAATATTCTCGCCTGACTCTAGGAGCTATTCACACAACAACGGTTTTACCTTAAATGGTAAACGTTTGTTGCCGTTTGGACGTTCGTTTACATGACAATGTTAGTTTGGGGGCCTGAAAACGCAAACTTTTGAATCTTTTGAAAACGCCACAGTGCCATCATCTTGTAAATGGGCACAACGCAACTCATCTGAAGATGATGACGTCACAGCCCAGCTTCATGCATGCCGATTAAAGCTGGACAGAACAACAACAACAAAACAATGACTGTCCGGTTTTGTTTGTGCTACAGACTCTGCTGAGTTTATTAACGGCCCTCCAGTGAAGATTTGCTGCATCACTACGGAGATCTTATTCTGTGATGTTGATTTTGAAAGGGTACACCACCAACCACAGGCCTGACATGCATACTACAGCCTTTTCAACCGTTTTTGCAGATCCGTGTGTAGGGGGATCGTTTGGAAAATGGATAAACTTTGGCGTTTTAAGCAAAACCGTTGTTGTGTGAACAGGGCCTCAGAAAGAAAGCAAAGATTTGTTAAACGTTACCTTTTACAGAGTAAATCAAATATTGTCTTAGTGTGTCATTCCCAGGCCGGGAGGTGCCTCCTCCACTCTCTTCCCTCTCAGAGCCAGGGTGAGGACATTTTGGACAGAGTGAGACACTCTCAGCAGAAGCGCCTTCAGTCCAGCTCTGTACTCTTTTCGGATTAGGCAGTAGAGTACTGGGTTGAGACAGCTGTTTGCATGAGCCAAACACACTGTCATGGGGAAGGCATAGGCCTGGGCGTTGTAGAAGGCTTTACTGAAGGGCACCAAGTCAAATTTGATCAGCACTCCCCACAGGGTGAGAGCCTGGTTGGGCAGCCAGCAGATGAAAAAGGAGAGAACTACGATGGTGACGGAGCGGGTGACTTTGGAGCGGCGGCGTTGGCGTCCCCTCTCAGACTCTGACATCTCTGCGTCGCTACCGCTGACCATGCTGCCTACGATGCGCCGGTTCAGGATGAACCTCAGGAGGAGAAGGTAGCACACAGATATGACAATCAAGGGAACTACAAATCCCAGGAGGAGTTTCTGTGTTTGATAGAGTCCAAGGAGGACTTGAGGATCCCAGTGGTCTGAATCAGAGTCAGAGAACCGCACTAGGCACAGCTCGTCATCTGCAGACACCTGTAGACAAAGCAACAACAACAACAAGAGGTCATGAAGAAGTTTGTATAAAAGTAGGGATGGTGGTACGATTCAACCAACCTGGACCGTGGTGGAGTAGAAAGCATGAGGCAGCGTAGCCACCAATGACACCATCCAAATGGCTAAACTGGCCAATTTGGCCCGAGCAGTGGCGGTACTAGGGTTGTCCATCTTCAAAGAGGTAACCAACGAGTGGTAGCGGGTCACGCTCATGGCAGTGAGGAAGAAGACACTGGCGTACATATTCAGGGTGGTCACTGAGCTCACAATCTTGCACATGACCCAGCCAAAGGGCCAGTGGAAGTCCAGCAATGTGTCCACGGCCCAGAAGGGCAAAGTGAGGACAAACTGGAGGTCTGTCAGTGCCAGGCTCATCACGAAGCAGTCGATGGAAGAGTTGTGGTGGCCACGGCGGTTAGAGTGGAGCAGGAACAGTGCCAGGAGGTTACCCACAAGCCCCAGAACGCACACCACCAGGTAGACCAAGGCAATGAGAACTCGCACCTGTCAAACACAATCAGTAGCATTTTTTATTTTGTTTTTTGTGGTAAACAGGATTCATTTTGAAGCTGTGACCCTAATTTGCTTCCCGGGCGCCGTAATGGCAGCCCACTGCTCCTCAGGGATGGGTCAAAGGCAGAGAACCAATTATGCTACATTCTACCCTGTATACTGTATAATTGTATGTGACAAATAAAGCTCCTTCTTCAACATGGAAACTAGAAAATACTCAGAGAGCGACTACCTACGTTGGTTGGTGGAGGAAACAAAAAGGCTGGTGTCACGGCCAGAGCCAGACTAGGTCCAGAGAAAATATTTAATTAATTCATATTTTACTGCCCTGCGATGAACTGGCGACTTGTCCACTTGTACCCTACCTCCCACCAAAAAGTCAGCTGGGATATGCTCCAGCAACCCTACACAGGATAAGCGGTTACAGAAAATGAATGAATGAATGAATAATATTTTATCTCTGACCATAACCCTAACCCTAAAAGTAGCAAATTCATTAAATTATTAAATACATGAAGAAAAAACAACAACTCAATGGTGAGAATCAAGCTCAGGTCATCTGCAGGATTGGCAACCGTTGTAACATTACAGCAGACTGTTTTACTCATATTCTTTGCTAGAATAACTTTTTGTAATATGAGTAATAATGTAATGTAATATATAATATAATATATAATATAATATAATGTAATATATAATATAATGTAATATATAATATAATGTAATATATAATACAATATGTAATATAATATAATGTAATACATAATATAATATAATGTAATATATAATACAATATGTAATATAATATAATGTAATATATAATATAATGTAATATATAATACAATATGTAATATAATATAATGTAATAAATAATATAATATAATATAATGTAATATATAATATAATATTTAATATAATATAATGTAATACATAATATAACATGTAATATAATATAATGTAATATATAATATGTAATATAATATAATGTAATACATAATATGTAATATAATGTAATATATAATATAATATTTAATATAATATAATGTAATATATAATATGTAATATAATATAATGTAATACATAATATAACATGTAATATAATATAATGTAATACATAATATAATATGTAATATAATATAATGTAATATATAATATGTAATATAATATAATGTAATATGAAAACTGTGATATAGCTGAAAAATGAACTGGCTTGATAAGAGTGAAACTGCTTTATCGATCACTCTATATAACACTATGGTGATGTCACCATGATGATGTCACTTGAATCATGTGCTTATTATCAGTAGTTTATGAATTATCAACAAAACTTGATTTTGCATTATGGTGGATCTATTTTTAGTTTGGGTTTCACAGATACATGAAATCCATTTGAATAACTGAGTCTGCGTTATAAGAAACTACCCTCGCATCTCTGTCATTCAAGAAAACTGCATCTCAGTGGCAAGAACATCAAAGAACTTGAGAAAACTTCTGAGAAACGTCATCACCAAGCCAATCAGAGGCGGAGTGGGGCGGGTCATAGTAGGATTCCTAAATGTACGATCTGGATTCTGATCCAGATCCAGAACCAATTATACACAGTGGTGGAGCATCATGACTCATCCATGTCTGGGTCTTTTCATGTTGACCCGCATCCATTCCCAGATCTACCTCAAAATATTTTCAACTCTTCTTCGGCCCAAGATCCACCCCTACACAAAATCTCATCTAAATCCCTTTTCAAATTTTCAAGATATCTTGTGGACAAACAAATAAACAAACAAGGAGGGAGGATCAGCCAAAACACAAGACCTCCAAACACTTTCTGTCAGCATATATGCTGCGGTATTTAATGCAGAATGACTTGATTGATTTATTGCATCCCTCTGGATGTGTTAATAAAAACCTACTGCCAGGTTTGCGCTGTCTCCGTGCAGGTCCACTGAGCTCTCCTTAGCGAGGATGTGAAGCCAGCAGTTCAATGAAAGGTTAAATGACGCGAGGTTGGAGGCTGCTCCTGCGGGGCTCACAAGTTTGAAGATGTCGCCTTCATCCTCTCCGCACGCGCTCGGAGCGGTGAGCGGTCCGGAGGCGCTGGTGTTGCTCTGCATGCTGCTGCTGAAGAGAGGGAACAAGTTCCTCCGATCTCCGGCTAAGTTCCAGGGGACGAGCGCGCAAATGTGGATGCAAAAAACACCATCGTCCTGCTTGTGACCTCATTCAAAGACTCAGCGGGAGATCATGACTGATGAGTTGCATGATTTATCCAAGTGATTTCCAAACTTGAACGTGTCTTTGCTCGCAGGTCACTGTTTTTACAAGTCAAAATAAAACAAGAAAACCTGGTTAATGCACGTCAACCTAACTGGGAGCCTTCAGGCTGAAGTCGACAGTGATGCAGCTGCCTCCTCTTCCAGTGATGCTGACAGCAGCGTGGAACTGGAGGCTTTTATATTTGCTGATGCTCTCCTCCGCCGCTGGATGGCGCACTGCCTGTGCGGGCACAAGAGGGCGCGAATATAATAGTAGCTTTGAACACAACGCTCTGATTATTTTATTACAGAAGGAACATCTGCAGGTTGTTTCCATTAAAAGACTCCCAGAAATATGTTATTTTTTTTATCTGCACAGAACCTGTTGATTCATGGATAAGCAGGGAAAAGGCTTATGTTATGTTGTATGATGAGGATTTAGTCATGTGATGAATTGAATCAATGTTTTCTGAATTGTCATGGCTACTTGGTGGATTGATGACTACTTTAAATACAGCTCAGAAAAAAGCATATATAGTATATATCATATAGTGCTTGCCTATTTCTGCTTTTAATACTTTGTATTTTTCCTATAGTCTTTGAAGCATCCATTTAATCACGGCCCCTGATGTTATATCCAAATATCCCTGTTAGTATTCCTGCACATGATGTAAGTGAACGTTCTACACGATGATATGTTCAGTAAAGGTTACTTTATCATAAAAGGTCTGTTCACACACATCTGAAAAGATGCACATCAGAGGAATGATAAATTAGATTTCACAAAGCTTTCAGTCTTTGTGAGGGACCCAGAGCATGTGTGTGTGTGTGTGTGTGTGTGTGTGTATGTGTGTGTGTGCAGTGTTGGTACTGTAGGCTATTCACACCTTTGCCAGCTGTGTGTGCATTGCAGAGTAAAGAAGGGGGCTGGAAAAGGAAAAATTATTTTTCTAAATTATTTTCTCAAGCAGCCTTTATTAAATATGTGAGTTGTTTGGCTCTGTTTAATGCTCTTTTTATTCTTCTAGAGTCATTCAAATGGATTTCATGTATCTGTAAAAGGTAAGAAGTTATAAAATCATTTTTTGTTGATAACTCATAAACTACTGATAATTATTAAAGCTAGAAGTAGGTTTCCAGGGTTTAGGTGGTATTAGTTCATTTTGGATGAGGATTAGAATAAAAGGACATCCTCATGGGGACATCACCGTAGTGTGCTTCCCTGGGTACAATCATACAACTGATTAGTGATAGTGTTGGTAGAGGTATGTACTCTGAGTGGTTTCTATTGTGTTCTATTGAAGCTGTCATTAAGCTGTCTTTGTTTTTCTCTGCACGTTGAAATCAAAAGGATGGGGGGGGGGGGATACTGACATCGTGTCAAAGCATCTTGTCGATAAAGAACATCTCCCTCCACATTGCTGCAATGCACCAATAAAATACAGCAGCAGCTAAATAAAGCACTTTATAAAGGCACTGATCTTATTGAGAAAACCTTCATTACAATAAGGTAAAAAAAAAAAATCTCTAAATATCTCAAACATCTTCCATGTCCAGAATCCTGTCAGTGAAATCTTTGCAAACACATTCACTCATGGTTGTAACTGCTACTATCACTTAATGTGAATAATAATGATGTTTGCAATCTCACAGTGGCATTCCCCAAAATCCTCCAAATCTTTATCATCCTAAGGCTGCATAACGTCTAAGGGTCCGGACTCATGATAGCAGAAATGAACATTTTTCTCCCTCTCATCTTGCAGGGGAGAAATGTTTCCCCCCCACAGGTAGCAGCACCTCAGCTCATCCCTGACATGATTAAAGAGTTTCTCTCTCACAGCAGCACACAACTTAGAACGATCTGATCAATAATTCATTCCTGACTCCCAGTGCAGATACTGTACTTTAGTACAGTTGTCTGAAGTCATTTGGGTCTTAAATTATGAAGTTTTGTCCACATCTTCACTTCTTGTAATGACATGGAACAAACAGCACTCACAGAGAGAGGACTGGTACATGTTCATTCTGCAAATAGAGCTGCAGCCTGGATTTTATAAATACTGAGGCCTCATATACTGAACAGAACCCCACCCACCTAAGACATTTGCATTTTCTACTACTTATAATGTGCATACATTATGATCTTGTCCCATCTAGTCCTGGTGTACAGTATTTAATATTATGTTATTTAAATGTATTTACTTTTAAGACATGCTAATCGGCTAATTGGCTCGATGGCAGTGTTGGTTGTTGAGTCGCCCCAAATCTTTGCTCCAGTCTGAAATATTCATTTATGTCTTCCTCATGATGTAATAACCTGATTTTTCACCAAGCGCCACCATCAGACCAGAATATAAATTTGTCCCCATCAGCCTCAGCTGCACTTGAGTGTGTTCAGTGCTAATGAGCAAATGTTAGCATGCTAACAAACTAAAGAAAGATTGTAAAGTTAAACCAGAGATATTCTACTAGTAGTAGAGATATGTCACTCTCAGAACCTCCGGGTATGTAGGGGCGCTCGCGAGGTAGTCCACAATGAATGAGGCTCAATGGAGCAGAGGCCCTAAAATTAAATGTTTATGGGTAAAAAATAAATAAATTCAACTTTCATTATGTTTTCGACGTAATGGGTTGATACAATAAATATTCATATTTATAATAGATATTTATTTGCTGCTTAAATTGTTGTGACATACCGTTATTACTCTCTGGTAGCACCACAAGCCACTTTACGGCATTAATAGTTGCTGGAATATCTCTGCTATCACATTAACCAGATCTACATTAGGCTGTCAAAAACGAAGGTCCTCCTGGTCCTCCTTCAGACATTCATTCCATTTTCATTTCAAAAACATCTGGAGACTCCGAGGGTCTTGGAGGAAGGATGTCTGGTCACAATCAGTCGTAAATCCTTCCAACCAATCGGCATTCATTAGCAGAATGCTAGCGGTTTGTGGGCAAAATCGCCTTCCTTGTAAGAAAAACTTAAGAAAGAACATTAGTATGTTTTCATTTCCCTTCTGATCTATAATCGATACTATATTTCCAAAAACTAAAATAAAATTTGGGTCTTTTTGTCTAGAAGTAGGAGAAAATAATTATTTTAGCTGTTTAGCTCCATTCACTGCCATTCATGTTGACTCCTTCATGAGCCCCTCTTGGTGAATTGCAGTCGATTTCGGTACAATGGAATTAACAGAGTGAACAGGCTGTATGTAGAAGGGCTGTGGATAAGTATTATGCCTGCTACAACTCAGTATATTAGCATTGTCAGCACAGCATATTCAACATGCTGATCTTAGCATCTGCTTGTTTTGAAAATAAAGCTGAGATGCTGTAAAATAAATGAAGTTTCTGAATTATGATGCATTATGGACAGGAGCAGAGATGACTAGACATTATTCCTCTGTAGAGAAATTGATGAGAGGCTCCAGGAAAACAGAGACAAAGATTACCAGTGAAGTGTTTAATGGATGAACTCCTTATGCATAACAGATGGCATTCAGTCAATATTTGCTCCACCACCTCCTGGAGGCTCTGTTTTCATTAGAAAAAAATAAGTTGTTTGGATGACCCCCTCACCGACCTCCATCTGAACGAGTAAAAGAAAGAAAAGACTAGCTGTTTGTCATAACACCTTACTCAGTCTCTGCGGTGAGAAGCACTGGAAAACAATCAAACTTCTCATTTGGATACTGTGCTTGCAAGCAGCCATGAGAATTGGAGGTCTGCTGTGGGAGACCGGTCCAGGGTCAGAGCTTCTCCGTCAGGCTCCAAAGGTCCTCCAATCCCCTGGAGGCAGAGGGAACAGGAAGGGACGAGGGATCTGGCACTTCGTCCAATGGGTGCAGGGAGCGGGACGATACTGTGGGGTAGAAACATGATGGAGTGAGTGTGTTTTTATGTGTATGAGAGAGACTGTGTGTGTGTGTGTGTGTGTGTGTGTGTGTGTGTGTGTGTGTGTGTGTGTGTGTGTGTGTGTGTGTGTGTGTGTGTGTGTGTGTGTGTCTGTGTGTGTATGCATGCAGACCTGTGGTCTGAGTATATTCTCTCCGGCTGTGGTGGCTATAGGGCTCTGGCTGAAGATTTGAGGAAATGAGCAGGGAGAAGGAGAGGAGCAAAACCTGGACATAAAACCAGGCAGCAGGGCAAAAACAGGACAAAGAGCATCAGAAAGAAAATGCAGGAAGCAGAGAAGAAAGAAGAAAAGGAGTTTATTAGGAATAACCTATAATTGTTCACAAAAAATCTAACTAATCAAGCTAATCAAACATTTGGTAAACTCAGTAGAAGTCTGCAGGGGAGCCCAGGCAGCTCATCACTGACCTAAATCTTTTAGTTTTTGCAGAATATACTTTAGGTGTAAATTAGTGCGATGTGTCATATCTCACCAGGATGCAGGTCCCGCTGTGAGCTGTTCTGTTGGATCTGTTAGGCAGGAGAGCCTGTAGCCGGCTGAGCTGCTCCATCAGAGCGCTGCAATACAAACGCAGACAGGGAGATGAAAGGGACTGTAAAATAAAATATAAGGATCATTTTTTTCAGTGTCTGTGACCACTGGTAAGTAAAACTACAAAAAGAAGAGCGACACATGGAAAGGAACTGTTGCTGCAAAAAATCCTCTTCACACGTTTTGTTTCGTCACTCTGTCAGCGGCAGGAACAAAGCGACAAGATGACAGAACAGAGAACAGTGTGTGAGGCTTTAAAATCGATGGCCTTTGTGTTCTGGCAATTTTGCATGAAGATTTTAAAGATTTTCTTAAACAGATTGCCAGTATCTGGAGAGCAGGGACAAAACACAACATCAAATATCAAGATTAGTGAAATTCAAACAGACGTAATCCAACACACAACAAAGAAGAGAGAACGAGACGTGACAAAAACAAATCCAAGACTGAGATGAAATGAAATAAAAAAGATGAAAAAAATACTCGACATCACTGTGAAGGGAGTTTTGTTGGGTTTATTTCTTGTGTTTGAGATAATGGCCGCAATTGAACCCATAACAAGGACTGCAAAGATGGAGGTGATGCTGAGCTGCATTTGTGTGATGATGGTTTTACAGCTCAGAAAAGTCACGAGAAATTTCAATTAAAAAAAAAACAATTTCACAAGTGAGTGCCTTTTTTCTCATATGAATTAATGTGGAACATTTTAAAATCTGAATAACATACAGAATGTTTTCACATTATACAACATATTAGATTTTCCACATGTCGTTTTTTTAGAGTACTTTAAGAGTATAGATCCTAAAGTTAGTATCGATACTCAAAACTTTGCACTTTGCACAAAACCCTATACTTTGGGGATTGATCTCCTCATCCCTGGGTTCCTCCATAATGCATGCGTTTAAAGAACCTGGTGAGTCTTTTTCAGCTGTTCAAAGAGAAAAAGTGTAACCGATTGGTTAAACAGTGTTTAACTGCTGCTCTAAGAAAAAACTGCAATAATTAGCACGTCCTACAGTGCTTACTAAACATTTCTTCCAGGACCAAGAAGTATATCAGAAATTTTAAAAAAAAACATTGCTTTTTGGTGTTATAGGATAAAAGACATATAAAAGACATTCACTAATATTTCCTCACTGTGGTGAATCAATCCAATCTTACATGTTCCTTATCATGGGCCTCAGCTTTAGCTCCAGTCTTCTAGCTCTATATATGTATGTAACCGTCAATAGCTTATCTAAGACTCATTATTATGATATTAATCAGCTATAGCTGATAAAACCTTTGATAGTTTATCATTTCAGAAACCCTCAGATAATAAATCTGAAAGCTTGACAGGCACAGCAGAATAATTAAGGGAGGCAGGGCTTCATAAAATTGAGTAATTGATCGATCAATAGGAATATTCTCCCACCTCACTGCTTTCTGTCAGTTTTTTAAAAAAAAGGAATGAAAAGACGAATCTAAAATGAAAACAATCAGTAGCCGCTGTCCTCTTTGGCTTTTTTTTATGACTCACTTGTTGGTCTCTTCCAACTCCTGGATCCTTCTCTGCAGCAAGAGGTTGTTGGCGCTACATGCAGACATCCTGCGAGAAGACAGAGAGAAGGACAGAGAGAGGAGTATAGATGACGTATGAATGAAAGAACACTGTTGTGATGCTGCATTGTCTCCCTTTTGTTATTCTCTTTCTTAATATCCGTCTGCTGAATGTTATCTAGAGCCCCGTGCTGTCATCCAGCATCTCCACCCCACCACTGCCGTCTCTCTGGTTTTATTTTCAGTCACTATGACTCAAACCTCATTAAGGCCGTCTGAGCTGAATCTCAGCTGATAATGACGCCCTGCTGATATCCTCCACTTAATTACTAACCAATGCTGACTCTGCACTCTGCTAGTCATCTTATCATGAAACTTTTCTAGTCCAGAGGCAACAGACCTCAAGCTTGGATGAAAAGTTGATGCCACCTTTTGATATTTAAAGGTCCCCAATCGATATTTTTTTTAAAAGTATAGCCATATGCTTAAAGGTTTGATTTTTTTTTGTGATATTGAGGTGCTGCCATAAACACACAATCAATTTTGCATTAATTTTGACAAAAGGCAGCACCGAAGGCTAAGTTCACATTACAAGTCTGTTGGTTCAATTCCATTTTTGTGAGACAACTCATGGTTTTCACACTGAAATGGTTGCTTCAGCACCAAATGTGTGAGGACATTTTACTCTGCATGCCTATAAGCAAAAAAAAAAGAAAAAAGAATTCAGATCTGACCGTTTTCATTCATGTCACATGACCATGAATCGGGTATCCAGTAGGTCCACATGTGAAAGTGACTCAAATCTGATTTGAAAGATCAGATTTTTGTGTTCACACAGCTTGAACATTAAGGTAAAAAAAATCAGAGTTGAGTCTCTTCAGCCTAATGATGTGAACATAGCCAAGCTGTTCTCAGACTTGATATAATTATTTATTGATTGAGGTGGAAAACACCATCAGTTTCTTGGTCTTTACTCTTTCTTTACTCTCTACATTTCTGATTTCAGATTCAAACTCAAACCTCCACACAGCCTCAGATGGCTCCTTTATTCTGAGATGAAACAGCGATGGTACGTTTTGAGTCGGGTGGTATAATCTTGAGAGATCAATCAGTGCGATCCTGCAGTGCTCTTTCTGTTGCCTCTTTCAGTAAATGTATCAAATCACCAGTTCTACCTCCAGTCATCGTTTGTGGGGGTGTGAAGAGGTGGAGCAGTCAACCTGCGTTGAGGCAGACAGGATTTATCAATTTGGAATTTGGCAAAAGCTGGCTGTGTGGCAGGGCTCATTCTGCACCGCCTGGGGGTAGAGGAGGGGAGCAGGAGGACTAAAAATGAGCCCCTCCATTGTGAGATGCTGCATCTACACAACATTCAGCCTCCACTTAAACACCCTCTCCTTCAGCTGCAGCCCCGAGCAGGTCAGCTGCTGTTTTGTGCCGCTGGCTTTCACTCTATGCAGTGTTTTCTGTCCTCAGACGAAGAAAGCTCACAGCTGCACTGTTTATGGAAATGACCTGCTTGAAAACCTTGACATTCTGCATATGCTCGTTCTATGGCTGTCCTTAGCCACCTATTGGATTAAGATTTGCAAAGCAAGACATGCCAGGATCAGCCTCTTCTATCTGTCGGTATGTCTAAGGCCACAGTACACAATGTGTCCTGTTTAGAATCAGGAAAATGGCAACGTTTGTGAGCATAGAACACCTAGATCTGTTTTATGTTGCATATAGTTTGTCTGGAAAAAGTTTGGCTTTCTATATGTACGAATAGACAAGTCTGTAGGTTTCGGCCATGGAAATACCTGCAAAGTTAGAGGGCACTCTCATAGAACATACCTCTGCCAAGCAAATGTATGAATCCTACTATAGTGACGCCATGACCCGCCCTACTCTGCCTCTGATTGGCTTGACGTAATAATACAATTTTCATGCAGCCCCTCATTGCAAGAACTTCGACTCCACGAGAAACATCACCCAATGTAATCGAAATCTGTTCAAAACATTTTGAGTTATTCTGCATACAAACAAACAAACAGCAACAATCACACAACCCCCTCCAACTCTCATTGGCAGAGGTAACTAGTGACATTCCCATCAGTGTCTACTGTACTGTGTGTTCAGTGTTAGTTATGACATGTTTGCATGCTAACATACTAATTTAAGATGTGTTAGCATTTAGCTCAAAGCACCACAGAATCAGGTCTGTCTGTTTGGTTATCAAGACAGCTACTAAACTCAGCTTTTTGTCTTTTCATTCATTCATTCATTCATTCATTCTTTCTTTAAGATGTGCAGAGATACTTTGTTGAGGATGCTGAGCTCTTACCTTCCCTCCAGACTATCAACGTAGTCCCTCTTCTTCTTCCGACTTTCTTGAGCTGAGTGCTTGTTCCGGATTTTCCTCCTGATCTTCTTCAAAACCCTCTCTTCAAACTTGTCAAGGAGATGAAACCAGATGGGAGGATGTGGCCAAGAAAGAACAGAAGGCAGCTGGTATATAAATATAACTGGGGATACAGATTTAGATGTGTGTATGGTGTGTGTGAAGACGTCTGCCCTACATACATGTGTGTGTCTTCTTGTACCTTGGATAGGGGCAGTTTGCAGGGTAAGTTCACCCCTTCTTTAGCCAGAAGCTTCTTCTCATCCTCATTAAGCACCAGCTCCTGCAGGGAATTCTCAGGGAATTGCTGTGCCTGTGAACCAGGTGATAGAATATTCAAGTTAAAGTGGGTCAGTGGGCAGTTTACCCAACGAAAACCCCAGTTCAATTCATTCATTATGTTTCTTTGGTGCAAAAGCTGCTTTCTTGCTCTCAGAATGGGGGCAAAAATGTCCCAGGCGAAATTGTACAGAGAACCAGAGAGTTAGTCCATCATGTATTTATTCAGAGCACTGAGACCAATATCTTTTTATTTTATACCCCCATTGGTTATAAATAATAATAAACTCTCCTCTGCTTACTTTCTGCTCCAGGTTGGATAGCAGCAGGTCCTTCACGGTGAGAGTCTGAGTGGACGACAGAGGGGACGTTTGGTTTGTAGTGAGGTAGTAGGCGATGCCAAACTCCTCTCGAATGTCACCGGACTCCCACTCTGCAGATTGAACCAGTAAAACAGCAGGAAATGATTTACATATTTTCCTCCACGCCTTTTGAACAAAATACAAAATGTTTCGGCTGCACTTTGTGTCTTAAAACCAACCTTTTGTGACTGCTGCATCCTGCTGTTCTTTAGAAACTCTGCAAAATGTATGTCAAACCTCTGTGTTTGGTATCTTTGTGCAGTTAGCAATGGGGAGTCGATAATCAGCTATGTGGAAAGTGACAATTGTTCAAAAGCTGCCAATTTCTTCACGTGATGAATAACAATTGCACAATTATTATAATATGTATATATATTATTTGATCTTTAAAAGGGCCCTTAAGGTGCCGTCATTACAAATCAGTCGTTTTACACCTGGCTGCTGGTTCACTGTTTGTGCATCTTAACATGACATTTGAGCTCATTATTGAAACAATGATAGATTCTATTATAGAGTTTTCTCCTTACAGATGATTCTTGCCAGTTGTCTCATATCATATTTTAAGTTTTGGACTATAGACCTAGTCTTACCGAGATCTATGGAAACATAGGGCGTTTTTTTGTTTGTTGGTGGCTGATGCTCCAGAGGTGAAGACTGTGTGCAAAAGAGTGGATGAAGGCTCTCTGTGGGATCTGTTGGGGGGTCCTCACTGATGCTGCTTTCAGCAGTGCTGGGTGACCACAGGGGAGAGGCTGCAGCCAAGGAGGAGTCGCTCCCATCCAGCAGGGAATCTAGGAAGTCATCAGCAGTACTTGCTTCAGGACGAAGGGTCTGTTAGCGATGATTGAACGTACACATTAGCTTGTCTGCAAATCAAGGAATCATATTCCCACACATGATCTATCTATCTATCAATTTTTCATGTCATAATGACATTCAATGAATTTGTGCTTGTTGAGATAATGCGTTCCCATCAGTGTCCCATAACTACTCACGTCATGAACTGTAATAGTCCATAGTTGGTTGCTATGGCAACCAGAGATTTCATCTGTGTCCCTGAGCAGGTCAATGAGGTCCGTCCCAGCATGCACCTGAAACATACAGCTACTCTGAGCGATGTGTTTTCAAGTCAAGGTGCTCCTCTGGTTCTCAGATTAAAACCTGACTGTTTTCTTCAACTCCCTAAACCTTTTGTTTATCTCTCAACAAACTTAGTCTGAATCATTCTTTTACACATAAACAAATCCCACAGATTTATCTCACCTTGTCTGTAGTCAGGGTCATAATTCCAACATTAAAGTAGCAGCTGAAATTACAGTGAAAGTATCCACTAAAGATTAAAAATGCACAACCAGATCAATACACTCCTCTGTTCAGCTTGGCGTCTGGGAGAAATGCCTGAGTCTGTTTAATGGGACAAAGTTGAAATGCCATATCACACTGCTGCATTCCCCAGTCCCAGCTGATCACCGTCCAATCCAGTGTTCAGCAGACAGCTAAGAGAACCAATCAGCAGAAAAAGGAATACTCACTGATGGATTGATCGCTCAAACCTCCTCACAGTCATAACTGGCTGGACTGATTGGTCAGGATTGAGTCCCTGTGTGGTTTCACATTCATTTTTTGATGGATGATTTTCTTTATTGCTTTCAAAGGTGGAGGTAGTCACCTTTAACTTCATTGTCACTGTCAGACAGAAGAATCCATCAATCTAAGCCCATAGCAGCATAGCTGAGGGCTAGCCTAAGCCAGCCTTAGAAATCAGGCATGGCAACAGCTGTTATTCATCTTATTAGTCTAAGAGTAACTTTCCTCTGATTTTTTTTTAAAAATGTTGAATTACAGGCAGATTTACCTTCTTCAAACTTCTAAAAATAACAAAAATAAAATCCAAAAATATTTCTTTGTGGTTCAACTGGTCACATTCACTATTAAGAGGCAGCAAGTATAGACATCGCTTTGCTTTTAAAGGCACTCAAGCAACTTACACACTTCATAATGAGTCTCCAAAACTTTTACAGAACTCACTCGGAATTCAATTTTGATTTTCTCGGATTGATTAAAGTGGACTTTTTGTGAAAACCTTTCCTCACTTCCTTTGTGACAGTCAGTAACTCTGCGGTGCAGTTTCCATCTATCAGCCAAGTCAAACAATAACTCCAATTATTCTTTTTTTGCTTTTCTGTATCAGAACAATCTCACAATGACTCACTTTTTATCTTTATTGCCATAATGAAAAGTATCTGTTTTGTTCTATTTTCCAAGCAATAACACCATAAAGCCAAGTAATTACGTAATATGTCCTGCAGTTACACAAGAGGAACATGCACACATGTAAATACATATCTATTTATTATCACAGTGGGAAAGAGCTTACATCAGTGGCAGGGTTCTGACAGTCCTCCTAAGTACAGATAAAGTCTGATTATCATCAACACAGTCCTTCTATCACTACTTCACAGTGTTATTACACCTCTGAGGAAGAACAATCATCTTCAAAATGAATCTGGTAGCTCAAATCAATGAAAGGCATTTTATTTTCTCTTCAGATTATTTTTGATGTGTTTATTTATTGATTTTTTTCCCCCTCTTAACCACAGAACAAACAGAACAAGGACCATATACCCAGGGGAAAAGAGTAAAAAGAAAGGAAAGAGAAAGAAAATAAGTAAATAAATACGGGTGTTAAATAAAAATAAATAATATTATTAAATAAAAAAATAAATAACTAAAAAGAAAATTAAATGAAATAGAAAATAAAATAAATAATATTTTACAGCTGCTGATGAGTGTTTCTTGTCTATGTAAAGACACAGTCCAACTTAGATGGATGATCAGAGGTCCATATGTTGTGTCCATACACTGAGGACGGGTCTCCCTTATTTTTTTAGAAGATAGGTGAGTAGTTCCAGTCACAGTGTTTCATTCAGAATTGTCTTAAACACAACAAATCTTGGAGGTCTTCGATGGTTCCAGTTGAATAAGATACATTTCTTTGCTATTTGGATATTATGCCAATCTTGTTAGCAGTGGGGTCAAATGTCCCGTCCATGTCCGAGCCATTGATGTAACATATGGGTTCCATATAACATCCAGCAGAATTTGCAACACCTTAGTTGTCAGATCACGTACTACTTTCCAAAAATGATTTAGTTTTCTACATTCCCAAAAGACATGAAAAATGACCCTGTTTCTATTTTAAATCTGTGACATTTAGAGGATTCATTTTCATCCTTTTCAAACAATATTAGATTTTTTTTAAGTGTCTTTTCTCTAGGATGTTGCTGCGTTTACTGAGAGCTTCAAAGTTTCAGAGGGAACATGAAGGACTCATGAATGTGTGGGAAGAAAAGGAGTCAGTGCACACACAGATGAGAAGAACCCACTGGTTTCTCAGATTATCTGAATATGTGAAACACATACTGTAAATAAACTAAACTCTGAAGCAGCTCTGAAAGTCTTGATTTCAATCCTTTGTGAAAAAAGACAAATACAATTCAGTAATGTCTAATGTATCTAAGGAAAAGGTTCAGTGTTATATAAATGAATTCTTGTGGAGCCAGTATGACTTTCACTGATTCATGAAGGACCAGGCCTGAAGGATTCATTGCTATTTTATAAAAGAAAAATTATTCATGCAGTGCGGCCACTGTGGGAACCCTATCTGACGTCCCTCTGACTATCCCTTAGTCTTTCAAACGCTTTCCTCTTATGTGTATTTGCTGCATTAAAATCTACTTATCTATGGCAAAGAGCCCAGTATTATCAGCACTGTAAAAGGCCTAACTGCATGTTGAGCTCTGTTATCTTTTCTGTTGTTCCAGCTTCAGATAAGAGAGTTTTAAAGTACATGCAGATATGACCAAGCACATCCCTTGATACCAAGAATAGTTTGCAGAGAACAGATAATTGCTGTGTTATTGAATATGATATCATACTGTAAAACCCTATTATTGTGTCCTGTAACTGGGCTCAAGAATAGTTACATCCACTCTTGGAAAATGCAATATGTACTGTGAAGTGATTCACCCAAATTATATGAAATGTACCATGAAATCACAGTCAAGCTGCTGAATTCTCCTTCAGTGACTTTATTCCATCTGCATACATTTCTAGGAGTGCAACTTGAGTTGATGAAAAATGATGTCACAGTCCGCACAGTCTCATTTCCTGAACAGGAAGGTACGGAATTTTAAAAAAAGGCTTGTTGAAAATAGTAGATAAAGCTGTGAAAAGGTGAAGAAAGGTTACAGCTACTGAGGTGAACCTGCTTTTCAGATCTATCCGACTGATGAGAACACAGAGCATGCTCATACCTCCATTATCATTATTATCACTCCATTAGCCCTGACATGCATGTTGGATGGCTCTTATCTAGAGTCAGTATATCTATGATGAGCACAAAACGATTCAATACAAGCAGAAAAATCTAAATATATTGTATGTATTGCTTACAAATATGTCATCAATATAGCAATCAGTCTTTGAATTAAGCCCAACATACAGTGGTGTAAATATAAAATATCATATTAATATGAATAGCCTGATATTTACATTGTTAGTTCAATTCTACTCTTGTCTTCTTCTTTTGTTAAATTTAGGAGCCAATTCTATGCATTTCAGAAACGTTTTGTGGAGACTGACGGGAACAGCATCGTCCTCTTCTGGTGAAATCTTGATGTCACTTGAAGCAGTCAGTCTGCATTCTGGGGAATCACAACAACTGCAGCAACAACTGCAACCAAAGACTTCCGTTAACTGGAGATCAGTCTCTGACATCGCTGTGGTTGGATTTTGGTCCAATCCTCTTTGCAGATTTAGTGCAGCCACATTGGAGGGTTTGTGAGCATGACCTGGTCTCTTCAGGTTTTGCCACAGCATCTAAACGGGGTTCAAGGTTTTAATTTTATTCCTTTTAAGTTATTCAAAGCTGGACTTACTTACGTTTGGGATCATGGTCTTGCTGCATGACACCGTTGTGCTTGAGCTTCAACTCAGAGACTGATGACCTGACATTCTCCATCAGGATTCTCTGGTAGACCAGAATTCATGTCGTTCATTCATTCAAGTCGTCCTGAAGCAGCAAAGCATCCCCACAACATTACACTGACACCTCTATGTTTGACTGTAGGTATAACGTTCTTTTAGTAGAATGCTGTATTTGGTTTACACCAGATGTAACAGGACCCCTGTCCTCCAAACAGTTCATATTAAACCTCATCAGTCCATAGAATCTTCTCCTAAAAACTCTGAGGGTCATCAAAGTGTGTTGTGACAACATTCAGAGGAGTCTTAATGATCTCCTGGGTTGGCGATGGCTTTCTCCTCACCACATGGAGGCCATTTTTGCCCAGTGTCTTTGGAATAGTAGAGCCATGAACTCTGACCTTTACGGAGGTGACAGAGGTCTGCAGTTCACTGGATGTTTTCTTTGGATCTTTTGTGACTTCCTGAATGAGCCTTCGTCGTGTTCTTGGAGGAATTTTGGAAGGTCGGCCACTTCTGAGAAGGTTCCCTATTGTTCCAGGTCTTCTCCATTAGTAGATGATGTGTCTCACTGTGGATCTGTGGAGTCCCAGAGCCTTAGAAACAGCTTTGTAACCCTTCCCAGACTGATGTATTTCAACCTCCTTCTTCCTCATCTCTTCTGTTTTAAGATTTTTTTTTTTTGTCATAGTGTGTTACTGGTGAGACCAACTAGACAACTTCAAGCTTCTAAAATGGTTTATTTAAGTAATGGTTTGATTGAACAGGTCTGTTAGTAATCAGACCTGGTTGTTTCTAGTCAAGCTGCAACCAGTTATTAAAGCAGTTTGGATGTTTTTTGGATTAAGTTTCTAAGGGGACAAATACATTTTCACACTGATGATTGGATTAGGCATTGGATTACCTTTTTGCCTTATTAAAAAAAAAGATCATTTAAAACCTACATTTTGTGTTTGCTCAGGTTGCCTTTCTTTTATGTAAAATTTAATTTGAAGATCTGAGACAGTTTAGTATGAGATCCACACAAAAATAGAAGAAATCAGGACTGGATCCAATACTTTTTCACACCACTGTAGATGGTCATCAGGACTGGTGACCCACGATACTATCAGGGGAAGTTTTGCATGGGAAAACTGGCTGAACTTCAATCTCCCTGTGGCACACCTTCCTTTTCTAAACAGATCTGCAATGGAGCTCCACTCCACGGGAGCCTGGTGCCCTCTCCTGGTAGGAGAACTCCAGGTACAGCTCTTTTTCATTTATTTCCCCATAATGAACACATTGAGCAGGCAGTGAATCATGTGGGCCTCTAAAGATCTGAATCACCACCATAATGTAATGGATTGTTCCTTGGACCATATCCTGCCCCCCCAAAAAAATACAACCCCCCAAAAAAAATCCTTCACTTTTTGAGTAATCCTGCTTACAGACAAACAAACAAACCAATGCAGATAAAAGCATTACCACCTTGGTGGAGGTAACAATTCCAAGAGGGCCCACCAGCAAAGCTGCACACTAACCCCAGTGACTTGATTACTTTTTCATAAAGGTCTTGTCAATTGTTGTAAAAAGCATTATCCCACAACACGAATTATCACAGTAAAATGGTCACAAAATCATCAGGTATGCTACACATCTGATCTCATGAGGGCTCATTATGTGCATGTTGGTACATCATGAAGGATGAAGCTTTCAGTGGAGGATTGAATTTCTCCTCCAAGTGTGGTAAATTGAGTCCATTGGGGTAATAAGAAACATCTCACACCCACAAGGGTGCATACGCATGCACCCTTGTTCACATTCAGAAAAGCACAGATACACCTGTTCAATGGTCTTGTTTCATTGTCCCATGTCAGATTGCCTCAACCTACCCTGAGTTGTTTTGCCCTGCTCTGCCCTCTGCTGGTAGAGAACTGTTACAAGACCTGTACAAGTAGCAAACACAACCAAATAACATTCAAACTATTTGGATTTAGACCATTTATTTTTGGACTACACTTAAGAAATCTTCCACCTAGGAGTTTTATAGTACATAAAACTTTTCTATCGTTCCATAAAATCTCTGAATGTGGGTGGATATTCCCTACATTTTCCCTTGATTGATGCTTTCATTAGACCAAATATATATGTCAGAACATTTTTTTGGGGTTTTTTGCATCAGATTTTAACAGAGCCCAACATTTACAGCTGAAGCTGACAGAGTGAAGAAAGTTGAGCCAAGTCTGACCTCAGAGTTGAGTCTGAAAAGCTGAATCTGACATGTTATACAATAGCCACTATAAAGAGGATGAACATTTGGAAACGTGGCCTTTCCTCTGACTCAGTAAAAATGTTGTGGATCTAAAACAACAGTATGTTTCTATTCTTCTTTAGTCACACAACCTAATGAAAGAGGTGTGTGCTTGGAAGGAAGACATCCATCTGCATATCTTTATGATATTTGCCCGAGCACAACTGTGACACAGGAAAGTGTAGGACTACTAGATTTGTACACATTTGCTGGAAATACTGGGCAGTATGAGTTTGAACACTTATCAGCTGCTTGGCCAAGATTCAACTTCAGACATCCTGTCAGTTTGCCTTGATAAACTCGATTATCCTCGAGGGGAAACTTATCTTGGCCACAGTGCTACAGTCTGTTGCACCATTTATTTATAATCGGATTGCTCCAGCAGCATCCACATGCATTTTAATACATATATCAATGATAAAAACATAGATGGGAAAAAAAGAAATATTATAATAAATAAAAATATGTGCATAAGTACTCCATTGGTCTTTGTTGCTTCAGTTGCTTGATGAAAGCTGGAACCAGTGACAGATTTGCACTTTTGGCACCTGAAGGCAGCGCTTCATATTCAGAGAAGAGAGGATGTTGAGGGTCTGCTATGATTTTTGTTGCTTGTTTTAAGGCAGCTTTCTCACACAGGCTCTGTAAACTCATATTCTTTCAGTCCTTTAATTCTCATGGCTGTTTTTTTTATTTTTTTTATACTGGCCAACCTGTTTCTCAGCTGCACTGTTAAGAAGTTGAACCAGGCTGTGATACCATATCTGATTACACTTTCCATTACTGCCCAATAGAATAACAGCACGATCTGGCTTCTCACTCTATACAGCCTGAGAAACAGAAGTCCACAAGTCCTCAATGTGTGTTTTCCTCCAAAAAAAGGTCCTCTAAGTGGACACTCAAGTATTTACATGAGGATACCTGATTGGTTGCTGGCCACTGACTCGTGGTCAGTCACATGTCTTGGATCACAGATCATTTCCTGTGTCTTAGTGACATTTAGAATGAGATGATTCATGTCACGTCACTTGATGAAGATGTCTATCTCACTGTGTTACACAGAAACATACCTTCAGAGAATTTAATAATATAGTTATTAGAGTGTACTTTCCTACAGTCATTAGTAAACAGTGTAAAGGATATACAGTATGTGAAAATGCACCGGCTCTCAGGCAGAGTCTTCTTTACCCTCACTTGTTGTGTTTGATTGGTTAAGACAGAATTTTCCAACAAAGGAAAGTTGCTGAAAGCAGATGATTATATGTGGACAGGTTATTTTCTTGAAAGAAAAAGATGATAATCTTGTGCCAACAGGTTGTTATCTTGTGACAAGCTGTCTGACAGGTTCTGTTTAGACTGTCCTTAAACGCTTCGCAAAAATTAAAATGTTTGATAATGAGTGTAAACAACTCATAAAGTAGAATATGTTAATGTTGATGTGATGCTTATGAAAGCATCAGACTAATAAAGCTGCAAAATAGGCATATTCATTTGGCCTTTTTAATATGTTTGGGTCACGGGGCCTGTCATATAGTCTAACAGCCTCAATGTGTGAACAAAATATGTTCTACAGTATCAATCTGCTCTGGAAATGGGGTCTACACTTTTGGATTTTCTTCAGAAGAGGCAGACTGAGGAGCCCATCATCTCAAACATTGCTGAGGATAATGTTATAAATGTATATAATATTATGTTATGTTATATAATGTAATAAAGTTCGGTTGAAATAAATAGATAAAAACTGATACAAACATACAAACAACCAGCAGCACTTGCGAAAAATCAACATTTCAAATGAAGTCAAACATCCATTTCCTGGTTATGTATGTTTTTCCAACTGCATTGACTTTATACATTTCCCTATCCCCCTCTTGACTGTTGACAGTATGACTAATCTATATGATAGCCACACAAATTGCATATTAACTTTTCCGTGTTTAAACTGGCTGGTTTGTGCCTTCAGTAAAAATGCTGCAGCTGCTATGTTCTCTCAATGTTACTCATTTAAACTATAACAACAAAAATGACATTATTCATTATTCCATTCAATTGTGGCCAGGATCATGTTCCCCGTTAGGAATTTTGCTGTGAATTTAAGGTTCCTATGAGACAATAACTTACAAGTTATTATAATACAGGAACAAGATAATAACTTGTGAAGACAAGATAATTTTCTCTTATAAATTTCATGACGGACATCTGTTATAATATATTGTTAGAGATGTTGCCAAATTACTTGAGAGCGCCTCACACACCACGATCCCTGTGAGAACCAACGTTTGTCTCAAAACACATTAAGCAGCTGAGGGTGAACTTTCCAAGAAACTTCAGGCACCCAGTAAGCCAACCAGTGAAGGTTAGCCTCCCAGTAAACACTTTCATTCTTCACCGTGAATTTGAGTGTAGTTTTACTTGTTAAGTTCTAATCTTGTTTTTGTTTTTTAATTTTATTTCTTTAATTGTTTGCCTTTTTTATTTCAATGTGTGTTTGTAATTGCTCTCTGTGAAGCACTTGGTTCTTTGTTTTTTTGAAGTGCAGAGCAAATAAAGTATATTATTATTATTATTATTATTATTATTATTATTATTATTATTATTATTATTATAATGCTAATTGTTGCGCTTTATTACATCTTAAACACAGTAGGACTACATACAGGCAAGCGAACATCAAGACATCCAGAATAACTGAGTGACCCTGAACGCACCTCGCACCAACACAGCAGTGGGCATCGATCCATAGAAATCTGATTTGCCATAACTGAACAGCAGCGCCCTCTGCTGCTGCAGCTTCATACTACTGTCCTGCATCGCGACACCGCAACCGCAGCAGCAGAAGCAGCGTCTCTCCAGTCACCACCGGGACTGCCTGTCCTCAGAGGCAGAGTTTCCAGCAACACACCGACACACGCAGAACAACCATCGGCAGCCAAAATGGTGAGTCGATACCGGGGCTCTGACTGATGGTGTATTTAATCTGTAACAGGTTAAAAAGCGGGCTGTCAACTCCACCGAATATCCAGCATGTAGCTGTTGTTGTAACGCCTCAATGTCAGGTGTGTTTGATGGTGTTGTGTGATCAGATAATGCCCATGAACGTGATCGGTTCGCACATACGCAGCAGCCGGTTCATGGAGCTGCAGGGCTGTGGCCTCTATTCACGGCCCGCTCTGCCCTGACGTGACGTCCGTAGTAAAGTCGTTAATATCAAGCTGCTTCTGTCGCATGACTGCAGAAATATAAATACCGCGTTAAAGACAGCTCCATGTCCTTAAGTGTCTCACACAAATATGTTGAATATAGTTCCAATCAGGTTCTGGGTCAAATTTTAAGAGATTGCGTCATAACTTATTGGATGTCACCGGCGACAAAATCCTGAATTATTACATATCGGCCTGCAACTCATCGACTGAGAGGGCTGCTTTATGGATGGTGAATCATAGTCAATGTATTATTAGTAGTATTTTTAGTATGATATAAGAGTCAGTGAATGTCTGGACACCTCAAATAAAACCCCATCACATATAATATGATATTATGGGGCTCGACGCATTCAACATATTAGTATGTGTCTGTTAAACAGCGCCGGATTCCTTTTTATATCCCACCCACAAATAATCCATCTGTCTGTCTGTAAACTGTAATCTGTCTGTTTTGTCCGCTCAGCGTTTTTTCATGAAATGTTCCCAACACATGCTGGACTGGTGCCTTTTTGTATTTAGAAATGTCATACAGAATATTCTGCATCTTTCCCATGCAAACAAAATGTTCAAAAATTCAACATGTTCAAGTTTTTCAATGATTCACTACACTGTAAAACTTTTCACTGTAAATTTACATCAATTAACTGCTGATTCACCCGCAAAGTACTGTATTTTTTTTTTTTTTTTTTTTTTTTTACAGTTTCTGACTATAACTTAGAATCTCAGTATATTGCTTGGAATAAATATGCAGTTCATTTCTGTATTATTGTAAATTTACAACACAGTACTGGTCACAGCTTTGTCAGAAAATTACAGTATATTTACAGTATGTTACACTGTAAAATGTAAGATTCGTTCTTCCTTGGACTAAGTGAAGAAACCCTTGGTAATGGGAATTGAATTGAATTGAATTGAATTAGAAATACTGAGTTGACCTAATTCAGTTTTTATCATTTTATTTTAGTTACTTTGGCATCAAGAACACTGTCAAACTCAGTTCACTTGAGTTTGGTTCATTTAAACAAACCACTTTGAACTTTTGCTTTTTTCAGTATTTAGTTACATCCCACAATGTAACTAAGTATATTACTCTTGTACTATACCCCACATATTAGATCTACTTCACTTGAATAGAGTGTTTTCTGTTCATACCAATACTTGTACTCCACTACATTTCATGGAAAACAGCCCTTTTGTTATGTGAGAGAAGTTGGATAAATGGTTCTTTTGTTTGGTAAAACTCTACTCAGGAATCAGGTCTTCTACTCAGCTTCTAAAATCTTAATTTCACATTCAGATCTGTTACATGGAATGCTCTTATAGCACACACCAGAATAGATTCACATACTGTATACTTGTTTATTGTTCTGCAGCTGTCCTGTTCAATGTGTTTTGCCCATATGAAAAGAAATGTTTAATGACAGTTGAAACCACCACTGTTGTTTTGCACAATGTGTTAATAGATACTGTAGTGTTGGGGATAGGCGGGTGGAGTTTCCCAGCATACTTTCAGACAATGTGTTTGAGGTCATGAACCCAAGTAACCTGTGTTTAAATGTGTTCTGAATAATTATCAGTTGAGCAGTAATTACTTCTTTAGAAATATTTCTACTGTATATAAAATGGTTAATTATACAGCATCATTGCACCATGAGTTATGTCTTTCACATGGTTAGTGACGTCCCGCCTGGGTGATGCAAGAGGGGGATAAAATAAAGGAGTGTGATGTATTGTAATAACAAGCACTCCAGTTATTCCTAGGACCAGATGATTCAATCCCTTGGTAGTGACACTATCCTGATGGCATCTGGGCTTGTGGGAGACTTTGTTGGAGACTTATGGGTGACGGTGGAGTCGGTTGTGTGGAAGGGGGGCCTGGTTGTAGTTGGTTATTCCTCTGGATGTGTTGAGGTCTTCAGGAGGTGCCCACCCTTCGCTGAGTGTTTCGGCCTTTATCCTCAATGCCAGGTCACTGCCCCTCTTATCCGAGTATTGCACACTCAAAATCTCAAGTTTACTTTTCTTAATTTACCTAAGGCAATGAGTTTGCATAATATTTTTAAGTAACTCAACTTATTAGATTTTACAATGACTGCATTTGAATCTACGGTATGTGTCCTGTTATTAATAATAATTAAAGAACATTGCTGTAATAATACTACTAAAATGGTGGATGGACGGTCATATATAGCACCTTTCTGGTCTGATTGGCCACTCAAAGGTCAGGATTCACCCACATCAATGGAACATTTGGACTGCAGCAGGGGCCGGGCATCGAACCATCGACCTTTCAATAAGTGGATGATTTTTCAACCTCCTGAGCCAAGAATAAAATAACACCAATAATAAAAAATTCTAATAAAACTAAAAAAAAACTAAAAATGACTAATCATCTTTGACAAGGATAATGGTTTGCTATTTCCTAACATTTTGACAGAGAACTTGAAAGTTTGTCTCGAAGGACGAAGATGCCCCACTACTGGAAACACTCAATTTGTGCTGATGTGGATCGACCATAACCTCTAACATAGCAGAATAATAGCAGAATGATATGAAAGTGATCTAAGTTCAAATGTGTCTAAAATGTTTAAATTAGCAAAATGAACAAACCAGTTATGAGATGCACACCTTTAGGGCCCCTACAAAGCATGTGTGAAATTTCGTTGTATTCTGTGTATTGTTTTTTGAGAATATGTGGATAGACCATACCCCTATCAAACCTGTTCTATACAGACGGATGGATGGACGAACAGACAAGGATAACCCTCTACGTCCTCTTTGGTGGGGTCATAATAAAAATGTTGACTGATGACACTCAGGAGAGGTTGTCTAATCAGAGCAGCTATCTGTGTCTAAAGGCTGAGCAGGTTGTAGAACATCTGTTTCCTTTTAGGTCCACCTTCCCATGATGCTCTGCTGTTTACAGAAAAGTTTACAGCACATTCCTCTAAACAATGGCATGCTGTAATCACGTATGTTTTCTCCCAGATTGCATTGCAGTTTACAGGATGTCGCTGTATGACATTAATACAGCAGAATACTGTCCAGATTTCACTGTAAATTTACAGCCAAGTTTTACAGTGTAGTATCTGCAGCTGTGACTCAGGAGGTAGAGCTATTACCACTTACTGGAAGGTCAGTGGTTCCATCCCCGGTCTCTGCAGTCCACATGTTACATCATTGAGTGATTGGTTATCGCTCCGGATGAGCCATGGTATCCTCTGTGTGCAAATGGATGAATGATGACTAGAAAGGTGCATACAAAATCAGTTTATTAACCGTTTTAGTGGTACAGTAGTATTACAGTAACATTCTGTAATTACTATTAAATACAGGACATAAGGTCCCATTATGAATTATTAAAGCCGGAAGTTACAGTTTATTAAGTCACGTTAAAGTTGACATTTTATGACTTAATCTAGACAAATTATTTTTGGACTTGTTCAACAACCTCTTGGGATTCCCATAGTGATGTCACTTCAGCAATGTGACCTCTAGCTTTCACCAGAGCCTCATCTGTTTCCTCTCACTCTCTGGGACAGTGTGAGTAGTATCAGATGCTGTCACCATAAACCTTCATCAACTTAAAAATGCATATTTATTGATAGCTTTTTATTACTTATTTATAGGCCAAATTGGTTTTCCTATGTGATTTTAGAGAATTACCCCTAAAACGTTCCTTAAAACCTGTTAAAGTGTATATCGTGATGTGACAAAGAGTCACATGTTAGTCAGAGTCACGTTTTACAAATAGTGATTATTATAAAATGAAAATAAAACAGCTCTGTCAAACCGGAGCTATTTGAATTGAAGTAAATCATGTCACATTAGATCAATCATGAAAAATTACAACCAACGTTTTCCTTTTATATCTAACAGCAAAATGTTGCATCATGACATGTTTGAATTCATTTACCTTAGGGTTACTTGACGTTGCACGTCCAGGACATGACTGCTGCACATTCGCACATTGCAAAGTCGATGCTGGAATACTGGTTAAAACTTTGGCACTGAGTGCTTCTGGGTCTGTTACAAATTATATTCAGCATTGTTCCATGTATATTTCATCTTAATGTATACTAGAAGGGCCCTCAATAGAGCGCATACCGTCATACAGTCCCTTTTAATTAAATTAAACCCTAATCCAAACTCCAACAAGACACGTTTGTCATCAGAATGGTTGCCCTCAGGGTTCTGTTAAAGTAAGTAAAAAAAAAAAAAAAAATCATGCATCCAGTACAGCCCTTCTACATACAGCCTGTTCACTACCTGTTAATTCCATTGTACCGAAATCAGCTGCAATTCACTTAGAGGGCGTTGTAGAAGGAGTCCTAAATGAATGGGAGTGAATGGAGCTAAAATAACTATTTTCATCTACTTCTAGACAAATATATTTGTGTAAATATAGTATTGATTATATATCAGAAGTGAAATGAAAACACACTGATGTCGTCTTGTTTTTCTTACAAGGAAGGCAATTTTGCCCACAAACTGCCAGCATTCTGCTAATGAATGCTGATTGGTCAGTTAAAGATTTATGACTGATTGCGACACGACATCCTTCCTCGAAGTCTCCTGGAGTCTACAGACATTTTTGCAATGAAATCTAGTGACATATCTCCATACTATTGCAATATCTCTAGATCCACCTGTTTGTCTCTGGATCTGTCTCTGGATTCTTCCATGGCACATGCCCCACCCTGCCACCCAGTTTTTTTGTGTAACTAACAAAAATGCTAAAAAAAATGTAAAAAAAAGCCTCAGCAAAGTAAAAAAAAAAAAGTGGAAAAAAATCCTGAATCTGCCCCTTTATCAGGATCCACTCCAAAATGTAATGGGTTCTTCACAGCCATATGCCCAAGCCTCCAAGCAGCTTCATGAAAATCAGTTAAGTCATTTAATTTCATAATACTGACAGTCAGACGAACAAACAGCAACACCAGAGAAAGTTGTCTCCTTGGCTGAGGTAAAAATGAAGACGTTCTGCTCCTGATTCAGCTGCAGGATGAGAAGTGACTCAGTCATTTCTGATCTGTTGCATGAGTAGAACCCAGAAGGTAAAGTCTTCATGTGGTGTCCACATTCCTTCCTCTTAGTTAGGCCATTGGATTTAGTTTCCAAAATGTCTTTCTTTTTATAGCTCTACTTGGAATGAGATCTGGTGGCGGACATCAGTAAACAGATGCATGGGATGAATAAAATGAACCTCTGCTGGTTGTACATGGATAAATAACAAGCCTCCCCCTCTCCCCCCATCTACTTCACCCCCACCACCAGGTGAACTTCACGGTGGATCAGATTCGGGCCATCATGGACAAGAAGTCCAACATCAGGAACATGTCTGTGATCGCCCACGTGGATCATGGGAAGTCCACTCTGACAGACTCGCTGGTGTCCAAAGCAGGGATCATTGCTTCGTCTCGCGCCGGAGAGACCCGCTTCACAGACACACGCAAAGACGAGCAGGAGCGCTGCATCACCATCAAATCAACGTATGCGGTGCAGAGACGTGTGATTAGACACAGCTCTGTGCAAAATATTAAAAGTTGTGAAATAAATAATCAGAAAATATGTGCGAAGACACATACTCAGGGATTTAGTGACAGCCCCACAACTGGTGCATGGAGATTACATCACATTTTTCAACTGAGGGCCCAACGGAGCTCAGACAAAACAGCACTGGAAGAAGTCTAAATGGAAATAACCCAAACTCACCCTGTCTTAGCTTAGTAATTACAGTCATCAAATATGAATGTGTGTGATTAGGTTGAAGGTTTGCCATCATCTCAGAGCAGGAGATCCTGTAAGTTTCACATGGAGATAAATTCTACTAGAAATATGTGTCCAGTTAAGGGAAGAAGAAACATTTGTCCAGTAATACATGGTACAATTTACATAATACAATTTATTCTATTATTAGTATAAAATGCTTCCACAGTTTATGTTCTGTCAGTATTCTATTTGAGCCTTTACGCAGACATAATTTCTACCTCTAAAGGGTCACTGGCTGTGCTCTATCTGCTCATTGGGAAGATGCTAGAGTAAATACTGTAGTAGGTTTATTCATAATCACAGTATCATATAGTAGTATACACTTTATTTGTTTATTGTTCTGTACTTCTCATTTAATTAAAAAAACTCAACAAAAGGCAGGACGAGTTTGTCCCTGGACTTGTTCCACTTATCCTAGCCTGTCCCATTTTTTTTTGTATATTTTTAAAGCTCATTTATCTGATTTCCTTAAATGCACCATCACTGACATTAATTCACATTGCTAAATATTTCATAAAATATTTTGTGTTGAGCCAGTTTGTAGCATTTTAACTGGAATGTTTCCACCCAGCATGTCTGCCTTAAGTTACTGGAGTGTCATTTGAATCCAGTATTTTGATCATTCTTTACTCAACAGATTCATTTTAATGATAAAGAGGTAGCGGTAGGCAAACAGTGAACATGTCTCCAGCCTCCTCCTGTCCCCTCTCTGTTATTCAGGGCCATCTCTATGTACTACGAACTCGAAGAAAACGACATGGCCTTTATTAAACAGAGTAAAGACGGAAACGGCTTCCTCATCAACCTCATTGATTCTCCGGGTCACGTTGACTTCTCCTCTGAGGTCACCGCTGCCCTCAGGGTAACTGATGGAGCCCTGGTGGTGGTGGACTGTGTCTCAGGTAAATGGGTAATGGGCCACACCCTTTCCTTCCCAGTCCTACCGACACAGACACACTCTCACTTTTCACCCATTTCCTCCAACAGGAGTGTGTGTGCAGACTGAGACCGTGCTGCGGCAGGCCATCGCTGAGCGCATCAAGCCGGTTCTGATGATGAACAAGATGGACCGGGCCCTACTCGAGCTGCAGCTGGAGGCAGATGAGCTGTTCCAGACCTTCCAGCGAATCTTGGAGAATGTGAACGTCATCATATCCACCTATGGAGAGGATGAGAGCGGACCCATGGGGAACATCATGGTGAGGCTGGTGCTTAGATGCCACTCAGACACAAAATCGTGCTAAAATGGTCGGGCAATGTTCCAAAGAAGACTTTTTTCGCCCTCAGATTGAACCTGTTATTGGTACAGTCGGGTTTGGCTCTGGCCTCCATGGTTGGGCTTTTACCCTGAAGCAGTTTGCTGAGATGTATGTGGCAAAGTTCACAAAGGGACATGCTCAGCTGGGACCAGCAGAGAGGTGTAAGAAAGTGGAGGACATGATGAAGAAACTGTGGGGAGACAGGTAAACATGATGGCATATCCAGACAATTCTACATCATTGCAGCCAAACCACCACAAATGATTTCAGCAGCTGCTATGTTCTTTATTTTTTTGCACAGGCCACTAAGTTTTCATTATTTTCAACTGGCATATATTGTACAGGTAAAACAGGATGTCAGTGATGTTATGCAATAATTTATACTGTATGCACAGATATTTTGACCCAAATGCTGGCAAGTTCAGTAAGAGCGCCATCGGTCCTGATGGCCAGAAGCTTCCCCGCACCTTCTGCCAGCTCGTTCTGGACCCCATCTTTAAGGTGAATTAAGAATAAAAGTGACATAAACATAAATCTACAATTTATATGCTAACTAGACCAGAACAAGATTTTTCTGATGACCATTATATGTATTGCATTTGCATAGGATTTGAACACCCATTTTCACCAGTATTGTTTTATGTCTCTGCAAACAAAACCATCAGAATAAACAATGAAGATATTGCTGATTTGGATTATAGATCACATAGAATTGTGCACATGGCGGTTTTAAAATTGACTCTGAGGACATTGTATTGAGTTTTTGTTTTTTTTGCCCTCTCTTGTTTTCCTCTCAGGTGTTCGATGCCATCATGAACTTCAAGAAGGACGAGACAGCCAAACTAATCGAGAAGCTGGATGTCAAATTAGATGCGGAGGATAAGGAGAAAGAGGGGAAGCCCCTGCTGAAGGCTGTGATGCGTCGCTGGCTGCCTGCTGGAGAGGCCCTCCTCCAGATGATCACCATCCACCTGCCCTCTCCGGTCACTGCACAGAAATACCGCTGTGAGCTGCTCTACGAAGGGCCAGGAGATGACGAGGCTGCCGTGGGTCAGTGGAGCATGCTCACGACACCACAAAGCTTTATCTCTCTGGAGAAGACGTTCAATGTGGAGCATTTTGATGATGTCATTTAATAAAATCAGCTCTATACTGGCTGGACTACTTTATCACTCACAGACTGGTCTTTCTTCTTAGGTATTAAGAACTGTGATCCCAAGGCTCCTCTGATGATGTACATTTCTAAGATGGTCCCAACCAGCGACAAGGGTCGGTTCTACGCCTTCGGCCGCGTGTTCTCTGGCTGTGTGTCTACTGGCCTGAAGGTGCGCATCATGGGTCCAAACTTTACCCCTGGCAAGAAGGAAGACCTTTACATTAAGCCCATCCAAAGGTGAGCAAACCAGTAGCAGACAGCTGATATAATAGGAGTAGAATAACATGAGCACTAAATTAATGATTCTCTTCATTTTGTTTTCATGTATTTGTTGGCAACTCATATTCACCATAACCATGTCCTAATTCCCCTCCAATCCAGGACCATTCTGATGATGGGCCGGTATGTAGAGCCTATAGAAGATGTCCCCTGTGGCAACATTGTGGGTCTCGTTGGAGTAGACCAGTTCCTGGTCAAGACGGGGACCATCACCACCTTTGAACAAGTAGCGTATTGCTGTAGTTCAAGTTCGAGTCATTTATACAGCATAATTGCTTCCTGTTTGCAAGAGCAAGTGTGTTTTGTGTCCACAGTCCCACAACATGAGGGTGATGAAGTTCAGCGTGAGCCCTGTGGTGAGAGTTGCCGTGGAGGCCAAGAACCCCGCTGACCTGCCTAAGCTGGTGGAGGGCCTGAAGCGTCTGGCCAAGTCTGACCCCATGGTGCAGTGCATCATCGAGGAGTCCGGGGAGCACATCATCGCTGGAGCTGGAGAGTTGCACCTTGAGATCTGTCTGAAGGACCTGGAGGAGGACCACGCCTGCATTCCACTGAAGGTGAAGAACAAGGAACACAGATGTATCTTTAATATGCTGGTTAGGTGCAGGACAAGTCTGTAATGTAAAGCTAAATTAAAAAGGATGAAGATTTAGTTTGTTGCATATTTACTGCAAAAAAAACAACCCTAGATGACATGGATTTGGAGTAAACCTTCATTATTTTTTTCCTTTATTATTCCCTCACTGTCTTCATCTCTTTCCAGAAATCAGACCCAGTCGTGTCTTACAGAGAGACAGTGAAGGACGAATCAGACCAGATGTGTTTGTCCAAGTCCCCCAACAAGCACAACCGTCTCTTTATGAAGTGCCGTCCCTTCTCCGACGGCCTGGCCGAAGACATCGAGAAGGGGGACGTCACCGCTCGGCAGGAACTCAAGGCTCGTGCGCGTTACCTTGCCGACAAGTATGAGTGGGAGGTGACAGAAGCCAGGAAGATATGGTGCTTTGGCCCGGATGGAAACGGAGCCAACCTGCTGATAGACATGACGAAGGGGGTCCAGTACCTCAACGAGATCAAGGACAGCGTGGTGGCCGGCTTCCAGTGGGCAACTAAAGAGGTGAGCAGCAGTTAACTTTGATAGCATGTACATTTCAAGTTAGTAGCTCTGTGTAATCATTGCTCAGATTATTTGATACCCATCTGTGTCATTATATATACTGTATATGTGTGTACAGCATGTACCTGTATGTTCCTGATAATAAGCCTCCGTCCTTCATCCTTAAGGGTGCTCTGTGTGAGGAGAATATGCGCGCAATTCGCTTCGACATTCATGACGTGACGCTGCACGCAGACGCAATCCACCGTGGCGGAGGACAGATAATTCCTACAGCTCGTAGGGTCCTGTACGCCTGCCAGCTCACCGCTCAGCCACGACTCATGGAGCCTATATACCTGGTGGAGATACAGGTGTGTATGGAGGCATACAGGCCTGTAAATGAATGAATTCTTAAAACAAGGCTGTGCGGTGACGTGTGACTCATAGCCTACAAGGAAAATCTACAGTAGGACAAGGAAATGCCACCATGTGATTAGTCTTTTACGTCTGTACCGTCTTTGGATTTTATCTCCATTTATTATCATCCGTTTTATGTTTGACAACTCTCTGATGCCAGTTCACACATGGCTGATGTTGTGCCTCTTGTCCATGCAGTGCCCGGAGCAGGTGGTCGGTGGGATCTACGGTGTGTTGAACCGGAAACGAGGTCACGTGTTTGAGGAATCCCAAGTAATTGGCACTCCCATGTTTGTGGTGAAAGCCTTCCTCCCTGTTAACGAGTCCTTCGGTGGGTTTGTGCTATAAATCCTCTACATTTTCACCCAACTGTAATACTTTCCAATGTAATATGTGTGGTATTAAAATAATTTGCTTTATTTATTCATTAAATCTTGGTTAGTAATTTTAGAACAGTGTTTGTACATGACGCTCTATATCAGTTCTTTTAATTTAGAAATGTTCTTTAATTTATTATTATTATTGTTACTGTTGTTCTACAACTCAGCTATATCGATTTTTAAAGGGATGACTGAAAATTAGAGGATGTCTATAGGGAGTATACTTCATATTGAAAAGTTAAAAATACGTTGACTAACTCCATTCTAATACACCTTTTCATAGACTAGCATTCGGATCATGGTCACAGGGGGTTTGACATTCATTTCCTGTTGTTTATTGCCTCCAGGATTCACAGCTGACCTGCGCAGTAACACTGGAGGCCAGGCCTTTCCTCAGTGTGTGTTTGACCATTGGCAGATTCTCCAGGGAGACCCCAGTGAACCCACTTCCAGACCCTTCCAGGTCGTCGCTGAAATTAGGAAACGCAAAGGTCTGAAAGAGGGAATTCCTGCCCTCGACAACTACTTGGACAAACTGTAAATGGCGATCCCAGAAAATACCAAATCAGTCTCTAAACCCGACCCCATGGGCACTTTAAAATCTTTGCACAGGCTTGATACATCGCACAAATTGTTTTGACTGTGAGTCCAGAGCAGATACAAAACTGAAGCTTTTGTTGTAGGCTAGTGGAAGCAACAATGCTTTTTTCATTTCACAGCTACAGTACACCAAGTGCCTGGGGCAAGGGTTTTGGCGGGAATTTGATCAAAGCAGTTGTATCTTTAGTTTCTTCTATTCCTTCACATCAGCCCCTGACCTCATCTGTCAGGATGGGCCTGTACACTGCACTGTGATACTGCTGCAATAATAAATAGCCTATTTGGGTCATGGTCAGATAAAACCATGGAAACCACGATAAAGTGTTACTACAGTCAAAACTCCTGGATTGGATCTTTGTTCAGTGGTTCTGATGAATAAAAGCATTCAGCTCACGATGAAAATGTGACTCCTGTTATTTGTTTTGTTAGCTTAAAGGAATCATTCAACAATTCTGGGAAATAAATGCATCTGCTATGTGTAAGTGAGTTCTATGAGATGCTTGACACCACAGTTGCATCTGTATGTTAATAGCCCAAGGCTGCATCCATTAGTCAGTTAGCTTATTTTAGCGCAGAGTTACAACACACTTCGGTAATCCAGGCTCTGTCCAACAGTATTAAAATCCTCCTACCTAAAAAGCTGTGCAAAACATAAAACAAAATTTTGATAATTGCTAATAATTTTTGACATAACTGAAAACTGTCCAAAGACAAAATATTTAATGTTCAACCATCGGTTTTTGCATGTTTATTAAGAATTCTATGGCAGCAACTCTTTTCTAACAAATTGGGACAACAAAAGACTGGGAGAGCCGTGTAATCTGAAAACATCTGTTTGGAACATCCCACGGGTAAACTGGTTAAATGGTAGCAGGTGAAAGTATCATGATTGGGTATGAAAAGGGGTATCTTTGTATGGCCTTGCTGTTCACAAGCAGGGATGGGGCGAGGTTCATCACTGTGAAACACGTGATTATATAATGAGCAACAGCAGAAACGCATTTTCTTTTCTTTTTTTTTATGTCATGCCATCCTGTTCATATTAAATATCAAAGCCAAATTATGGTTCACATATCTTTATTCAACCTTTAGCCATACAGAAAAATCATTTTTGTGCAGATTAGTGGTTGTTGCCTTAATGTTTACAAGTCAAAAAGTGTGGATGGTGACAGAGAACACATCTCCTTTGCATGGAATGGATAAAACGGTTAATCTGGACTTGTGGGATGACATGCCATTCGTCTAGCAGTGCAAGTTGTTCATGTGTTGCTGGAGCAGGATCTCTCCATCTCACCTGGCGATCCAGAACATCCCACAGCTCTATTGGGTAGAGATCTGGTGGATATGCTGGCCAAGGATGGACAGCGACATTGTTCTGGTCCAGGTAGGCTCCTCCTAACAGACATGAGCCACATGTGGTCTGACATTGTGATGTATGAAGGTGATGCTTGATTGCTGTATCCTGGGAATGACATGTGGATCTAGGACCGTATCTCGGTAACAGATAGCTGTCAGTGTACCGTGGATGTGGACAAGGTCTGACCACCATCCATTAGCAATGGCTCCCCATATCATGACATCACCACCAAAACAGTCCACTTCCTGGATGTTGGCTGCAGGATAGCGATCCCCACGACGATATACACGCCTACGACCATCAGCTCTGTGCGAGTTAAATCTGGACTTCTCACTAAATGTGATCTGCCTCCACTGTGCAATGAGCCATAACATCTGTAACATCTGTGCTACACGTGTCTGCAGAGTTCTGACCATCAGCATCATCAGCATCCCAACCGCCTGGTCACTAAGTTTTGCAGAAGTCGCGACATCGTCAGGTGTTTCAGTAGGACATTAATTAGACCCAGGATTTTATTGCCTTGGCCAGGTGTTTTCAATCATGCACAAAAAATCTCACCATCATTGTTTACTCTGAAATGCATCAATGACTGTTATTTCTATGTTATGACTAAATGATGGTTATTCATGATTTAACATGTTTTGGTTGTGGGTACTTAAGAAAGTCATTTCAGTGTATCACACGTTTGTTTCAGTAGATTAGGGCTAGTGAAAGGGAAATATTGGGTTTTTAAAATGATGTATTTCTACTGTTGATCAGTACTACATAGGCTCATTGGAAATCTTCGTAAAACTGTTGACAGTAAACACAGTACATTTGCAAATTACTGTATCTAACATTTAAAATACATATTTATTTGCAAATTTGCAGTAGTAGGGAAGCATAACTTGTCACAGCATCAGCAGGTAACAGAAGGTAATCAGTAAATTACTACAGTTAAAAATCAAATACTCAGTAACAACAGGTTTATGAATACACAGTCTTATACTGATCGCTAAATGTTGTCTGCATACGTTTATAAATTATAATCATTTAAAGACTATTAAACCTTGCACTAGGAAAGCTGTAAATGCAAATTTAACTTTTATGGTCTTTCAAATCACACGTTTTAAGTTGTGTTATTAACTGATTAACATCATTGCTAATTTTATTGTGAACTCCCCGCATGGCATTTTGTTTTATTGTACTTTGAGAATAGAAAATAGTCCCTAAGAAAGGTGGTGGCAGATGGTTGACTTTATTACAGTTGGATAGTTGGCCTTTCTACACCACAGCCTGTATGCTAAGCTAACCGGCTGCTGGGTTCAGACTAACCTTGTATCTACGGACAGATGTAAGAGTGTATAGACTTCCTAAACTGACACAATCTCTCATCAAGAAAGCTCGATGTTATTCCTGGCCGGTTTCCTTCCAAAGAAACAAGCACTACAATACATTTTCCTCACTCTTTAATCAATAGTTATTTCAAGTTACATATATAATGTTAATAAATGCCACTTTAATATACAACCCTATAACTTCTGCACCAAGCAGCTCTTCCACTCGCACATCTTAAAACAAACCTAAAGGAAACATCTGAAGAGTTAGTGTGCATCCATAGAACAACCAAATGAACATATGCAAGGCCGAGAAGGGTTTCTTGGGTTTAGGCAACTACCACGCAAGGACACAAGATATCACAGATTGAACTGGATGTAGAAACCTGAAAACTGCTTACCATGTTATTAAGATTAATATGAAGTTTGGTTCTAATCTGCCAAGAGTTCATAAAGTCTATGAGATTGATGGGTTTATGGAAGTTACAGCTGATGCTCGTCTGGACTCAACAGGGACGAGGAACTTGGCAAATCTGATAAGACTGTACATTCAACTGTACATCGTGACTCTCCTTTGCACTAGTACGGCGGAGTAAAGGAAGGGAAATTATACAGCTTAGGTAGAATTCAGTGTCAAGCCTTATGCCGTTAATCCACAGCAGTGACATTGATACTGTGAAAGATCTGAGAGGCTCCTCCCTTTACAGTCATGTCTGAGTCAGAGGTTAGCATCACTGGAACACAAAAGGATAAAGGAAGCCGCGGAGAAAGAGATGATGAGCTACCCCCATGTAGTGATCTACATTGCTTTATGGCTATCTGACCTCCCATGTGGTCAACAGTATAGTGCACTATATGGAGGGAACATTACGATGACAGACATTAGTCCCCAGTGCAGCTGCTGAGGCATGGCCCTGCCCTGGTGTCGTTGTCACATGAGATAGAAGCTCTTTGCCATGACGGAGGTGACTATGTGTAGAAGATGACCTCAGGAATCTGTCCGTCCTCTACTGAAGTGCCATTGTTGTTGCCTGCTGCGTAGCAGAAGGTGAAACACGTCTTTGTGCCAGTGGATGATGACTCATGTGTTACCTTTCGCATTCCTTTGGTGCCATAATGAGAGTCCGGTCCCTGCAAGATAGAGCATGATACACTGCTGAAACCAATAGCGAGAGATTAGAGATTATTTGTCTTGTTTGAGTAAATGCTTCGATTTGTGGGTATTTGAAGGATGCTTAAATCACTTAATTATCTTTACTGACACTTTAATCTGCAGATTCATCAATAATAAATAGCTGTAGCCTTTTCCCACATTGGAATGGTCTCCTAAATAACACAGTACTGCATGTTTGTTTCACAAACCTTCAGTGTAGCACAGGCAGTGTAGTTGACATTGGGTAATATCTCCACTGGTTCTTTGAACATGACTCTGAAAGTGTTGGCTGACCCATCACAGCTGAAGCCGGTATCATTCTGGCCTAGGACCGTGTTACTGTCAGTGTGAATGATCTACATTAAGAAACAAACATCACAAATAGGTTATGCAACAAAACTGCAATACAAAGCCCTGCATGGACCCAAAATTCTAAGCCGAGCCCAACAAAGTCTGCAAAACTATAAACTGGTGAGCAAAAAAAGTACACAAAACACAAACACACTCCTAAGAGTCATAAGGCTGCCAAAATGATGAACACTTTGCTGATGATTGTCATACAACATTTGCAATAAATTATTTGTCTTCTTCTGTTCATTTTATCCCACCGTTATTGTACAAGTACAAATACAAATGCACCTGGTGAAGAAGATGAGTCATTTTTGGCATCATCATGTTTATATTTAGACTTGCGTCTGAAAACCTCAGTAATCACCAGATTCCTAGACGGACCTGCAGCTGCAGGCTGGTCTTGGATCCATAGTTTTTTTGTTTTGTTTTTTACATTTGTGAGGTATTAGCAGTTTTGACCACAACCTTTTAGCTACAAATTCATCAAATCACCTCCTCTCAGTTATCAGGCTCTCCTTTTTAATTTTTTACGTGAAAATAGTGATGAAAATATGACACTGTGTCATCCAGCGGTTTTTATATAAATAATTGGAAACATTCTAACGATTATGCAAATTAATTGTGGTTAGGTCAAATAATCACAACCAGGCAATTAATTATGTAATAATTGTGGCAAGCTGAAAGAGGTTCATTACTGTAGGCCACAAAAATAACAGTACCACTGACTCAGAGAAGCATCGTTCATGTAATAAAGAACAATGATCCAGCAGCAACAGTTATCTAAATAAAGATTTACAGCCTTCATTTCTTTTGTATTCTTCGATGTAATTTACAGAAACTGAAGAAAATGCTTTAAAAAAAAAATCAACTTTGCAAACCGCCTAAAGTTCTCTGCAGGGTCAACTGAACAAATGAATAAGTGAGTAATGCATTAAATGAATGCATATACAGTAACAGTCAAACATTTGGACACACTTAATATCTATTATTGTTCTAACATTTGCAGCATACAAAGGTCCCAGTCTGACCCGAGCCTGGTCTTAAAACAAAACAAACAAAAAAGAAGGCCTGAACCATTCCAAGTCTGTCTAATACACACTGAAACCAGACACAAACGTTCTGAAGGATTCGGGTCCATACCTGTATGTTAACTTGGTAGTCTGTGGGTCCATGTATAGAACCATAGAGACCAAACCCCACCACAAATATTCTTCTGTTCACTGAGAACCTGAGAAGAAAAACAGAACAGGAACACATGCAGACATGAGAAGGTATGACAGGGAGATAACAAACTGTATTTTCCTTAGTAATGTTCTAGTCACGATCCAGGCCTCTTCTTCACAGCAGACATTTTAAGAAGTCACAACAGAAAAAACACAGGTTTGATTAATAACCTTATGAACAGTAGTTTAATCTCAGTAATCCAAGCCAAGCCAATGAGCCAGCAAGGGTAATACTTCTGGAACAAAGCATCTTTTATGCTGTTAAACATGTGCTTACCTTGAAAAATGTGTAGTAATTACTAGGTTTAGGTAATTAAGGTTTTTCCAGTTAACATTTGTGTACCTGTTATTAAAGTCACTGGGTTTCTATTATATAACCAGGGGTGCACATAAGTGACGCGCAAGTGTGGTCAAAATAAATGATGAGCACCATGTATTAGAATAAGAAGCACTTTTGCATACCACCATTGTCTACATTATGTCTGTCTAACAACGGAGAGTTAAATGAATTAAGGTGTGAATCGAACGGCACAGAACATGGTAAAGGTGGCTTAGGTTTCAGTCTGCCCACGGAGCCGTAGTCAATGTCAGAGTTTACAACGGGGGGGTCGTTCCCAAATTGCGTGAGATGGCAGCTATCGGGGATTCCCTTGTGCATATTCTGTGTACCGGCCACATCTTTGAAAACTGCGCTGAGTCAGCTGATCACATGGTCCCGTAACTGTGAGGAATTTACTCGCTCCATTGTAAAGTTACTAAGCTTTTATTTACAGAAAGGAGGTGCGAAAAGAACAGAACAGTTAAAGAAGATATGTGGTGAGAACAGCATTGCCTTTGTTAAATAAAGGAAGTTCACTATATTAGCTGGTCTGCATGGAGGCAAGAGACTGTTGAAAATATGGACGCTGTTACCTGCCATTCAAATTCAAGTCGCTACAAGTGATGACAGTGACCTAAAACACGTCTGCTTCATGCAGCACAAAAGGTGAGCACCAAGCAACATCTTCAGGTGCTCCTTGTAGAACCAGATCAAAAATATTATGGGCACCCCTGTTTATAATATAGTATGGGTATAGTATGGTGACTGTTTTGTTGTCTGTTTTCACTGACTGATGGAAAATTTGTTATTAATATCTCAGTTTAAATTTAAGCATTTAGAGTTAAGCATTTTATTAAATATAATATTATTTAATTCATAATGTATTACATTTAATTAACATGCCTATTTTTATAAAGAGTACAGCTGTAATTACATTTTCAAAACGCTCTGCTCTTTACTCACCGTATGCGGTCGCTTGTCCCACTGTAACCCCAGCGGCTCTCCACCTGTCCGAAACGTGTGATACTGCACTCCTTCCCGCGGAGGCAGCAGCGAGGTCGGTCAATGAAGTCTACACGAGGCTTTGGGTTTACTGTGAAGTGGAGGAAGAGACTCACCACCTCTCTATCAGTCAAAATACTTGACTGGGCTGGACCTGAGGAGATTATGACAAGATCAAGGTCTGACACACGGGATGTGCATGTGTGTGTGTGTGTGTGTGTGTGTGTTTGTGTTTGGGGAGAGAGAGGAACTGACTGAGAGCGAGCGCAGAAAACAAAACATGACATTAAAGCTGAAAGTGTTTTATTTACTGTGTTTCTATTCACCTGCAGCAAATTCCTCAATGGTCATGAGAGGGAAGCGGATGAGTGTGAGAGCTTTGCCGAGGACTTTGCGCTTGTTCTCGGGTGTGGGCTGCAGCTGCTGCCTGTGAGCCTCTGCCTCTGCCCAACGGACTGAAGCACCAAACAAACGCACCTCCCTCACCCCAAGAGTATCCCTCTCCAACACTGCCACCAATGTATCTGAGGGAGGGAGAGATGAATCAGCAATTGTCAGCTAGGCCCTTATACTGAAATACAACAGGTGGCAATAATGACAGCGTTCACATGGCGGCATTACCCAAATCTATGTCTGTGAAGCCTTCAGCAGCAAGAGCATCTCCAGTGTTCTTATCAATGTTTTCTAGACAGAGGCTGGCAAGCTGTGGCTCGTCAAACAACCGTGCCTGAAACCAGGAATGCATCACAGTTTAAAGAACACATTTTCTACCACATGGCCTGGTGAAACATTCAGAAGTGGCAACGGCACAATTCAAATTGCACAAACATTCTAAAACCTTAAAAATGCTTTTCTGGAAGGGACAAAAGTGTGTTCACAGCACTAATTATCAAAAACTAACAAACAACTTAAAGCTGGCATTTAGGCAATATTTGGTATGGCTGCTTGTGTTTGGACAGCATTTGATATTTAAGCACTTCAGCTTTCTTTTGTTAAATAATGTGTTTTATTAAAAAAATTAAACATGCTTATATTTGTAAATTTCCCCACTGTGGGACTAATAAAGGGATATCTTATCTTATCTTATCTTATTTCTCAAAATAAGAAATATTAAAGGCTATTATTTTGGTAATGATACAGAAACTCTGCTATGGTATCAACACCAGCATGACGACATAAAATGATTCCCTGCTGTTTAAAATTTCATTTCTGGCAATTTTTCCTCAGTAAAAATATCAACTTCTTATGGCAGTCAAATTATGAAATTATGAAATTATGAAAAGGAAGCTGCAGTTTCTCACGAAAAGCACAGATGCATATATTGATGCTGATGCAGCACAATCAGCCCAGTTAAGGAGAAAGTTACGGAGACCTGTGTGAGCAGCATAAAGGCATTGTCTGCTCTCAGGTTCTTCTTGAGGAACTCCACACAGTGGGCCTCCAGGGCTGGTACTGCATACTTCTTAGCTGTATATAATGTGGTCATCACCGTCTCAGGTCCGATTTGGACTTCATCAGAGTAGAGAAACCTGCAGGAAAGCAAAAATGTTTTACAAGACATTCTAGTTTTATTGCGGGCCACAGTTTAGAGAAATGTCTGCTTAGCTTAATTATAATCAAATGGTGAATGCGTTGTCATGGTATTTTATGGGCTTAATTTTAGCTGCAACTTCTTGACCTTTGCAAAATTCTGACATACCATATGAAATAAACACTACATACTGTATATATGTACGTATGTCCGTGTCTCACACAGTCCTTACTTTAGCAGGGCCAGAAAGGCAGCTGGTTCCACGTCAGGAAGCTCGATTTCGGTTGAGGTCGTCGCCATTCCTCCGTTGAACATGGCATCAAACACTGCGCTCCCAACGGCCAGGACAAACCTGACAATGTCGACAGTCAGCGACAACAAAAGAAACACCGCTTTGCAGATTTAGCGTTAGCTAGCTAATGTCTTCAGTGCTAATGTTAGCGTTAATCGCTCTGATCTTACCTGTGCGCAGGTATCCTCTGGACCCCCATCCCTTTCCCCACTAAAAAATGGACGTCACTGAGTACTTCGTTGTTAAAGAGGAAAGCAAATCTCTCCTTGACGGTGCTCTTCGTAGCCTGCCAGTTGTACACTGGCTCTCGGTACACTAGCACAGACGCAGCCGCAGGAGTTGCGGTCGGTCCTGCAGACTGGGACGCGTTCGATGCTGCAGTGGTTGCCATGTTGGACGCCGGGGCGGCCATGGATCCGGCTGCCGCAGCACCTGCCGCTGCGGACTGCTGCAGAGAGTTCTGCGCAATCGGCTGAGCTCCGGTCGAAACACCGTTGCTGTCTCCCCCGCCAGGCCCCAACTGCGGGTTGGGACGCCTCGCTGCTCCCTGTGCTCCCCCAGCCCCACTGACAGCTCCGCCGTTGGAAGCTTGCATGGAGAAAACGCTGTTGCTGGGCTGGCTGTTTCCCAAAGGACCCGGACCGGAGAAATTAAGGCAAGGAGGCCTGCCGCTGTTGTCTCCAGCGGCCATCTTGAACCCAGTGTAGGCGTAAATAACATACTTTGTCGTTGTGCGTATTTCTAGTAGTATCACAGTCATAGCTGCCCTTTTCTGCCCTCTGGTGTTTATTATCGGTACTACAAGGTGTTGTCCATTCCACAGGAGGTTCATTGTACTGTCACAGCAGAATTTATTCAGTGGCAAATATTCTGCTAGACCTCTGTTTATAATTGATTAAAATAAAAATGCCGACTTTTTGGTGTCATAACTAAATCCATACTTTAGTTCTTTAATTGAATCAGAATCAGAAATACTTTATTGATCCCCGTTGGGAAATTGGTTCGCTACAGATTCTCCTTGAAAAATGTCAGAGAGGAAGCTAAATAGAAAGCTAGAATATATAAATGAACAAATTGAAATAAATGTAATGAACAATGTACAAGTGAATAAATGAATAATTACAATAAATGAGTGCAAGAATAGAAATGAATAGAATATGAATATGTACTATAGTACGTTAGTGCAAAACAGACACATGTGCAAATGTAACGGTGTAACGGTCCACGGTGTAAAATCAAGTGATTAAATCAGAGGGAGGAGTGGTGGAGTTTGATGGCCACAGGCAGGAAGGACCTCCTGTGGCGCTCTGTTGTGCATTTTGGGGGAATCAGTCTGGTTATTTATTATTTGTCATATGTTCAACAGTTAAAGTGAAGCAGTTGCTGGGAATGAAATTCTTGTTCTCAAACTCCTCTCAATAATGCTCATACAAGATGTGTAAAATAACATCACACACAAAAAAAAATAGCCCTGTATGCCCATATGTAACCGGTGGACTTCTGCGTTGTGTATATAGAAATCAATCTCAGCACCAGTTTCTCTTTGGAAAATGCTCCGTTTATTGCCACACTGACGAGGGAAGAAAACAGCACTTCAGTGTGCAATCTCTGTACATGCCCCAGCTCCTCACTCTATAAAACAAACAGCAAAATAACTTAATACATACTATATACAAGAATTAACAGGGTGCTATTAGTAGCAACAACAGGGAACCAACCTCTCCCATGTGGGGACAATTCAAAAGGGGAGAGGCTATGGGACAAACAGAATATATAGGGGGAACCAGAGAAGAAGAAATAAGGAGGGGCAACATAGAAGGAACTGGGACGGTCCTGGCAGTCAGGTATAGCAAAAAGGGTACAATAGAACTGATTTTGTGTAATTATAGTGCCAAAACTGGCCCGGTTACACATAGTCACCACCGCCCTTATCATACAGGCCTCCGCTCTGTAACTGTCCCCTACATTTAAACAATCATTGGGGAAAACTGGCCATTGCTACCCTTGCTTAGCCCATTATTGCTGCCACTGCCATACAGCAGTGTTGCTGTGACTGAACTAGAACAACTACTGGTAAAGGTAAACATACAATGCTATTAATCTTTATGAAAATGATTTTTTATCCAGCACAGACATGCCTCTAAGTGAAATTGATCGAATTATGATAAAAACTTTTGCAGCTTTTTGTTGATAGCCAATTTTAGTTGTTATTAGGGTCATGTTTATATTTTATAATGATTAGTCTTGAACAGAGCCGACGTTAAACTTCTTAAATGTCATATTAGTCTCATTCTGATGTAATATAGTTAATATTTACCCAACAGTTGGGACAAAACAACCCAATTTGGTTGTTTTCAACCCAGACTGTATAGCCTTTGCAAATTCCTTCTGTCCTATCCTTGAACCTTTGCATTTGCCCAACCTGCAAATAGGTTATATACTGGCTAATGTGTTTTATCACCAAAATGAGATCATCTGTATTATTCTAAAACTTTCATTAGTCCCAGCATGTTATCATACCTTTGTGCCAATACATACACACAGCAATGCACTTGCTATGACAGCAGTGCATGGATTGTGGTAGATTAAGAAAAACAACAACATTGTTTTCCTGTTCATATCGATCTAGATGAATCCACTGCCATTACAGGAGGATGTTAAAAGTTGAATGTGAGATTTTACTGGAGCAAAGCAGATCAATACTGGGGCACATGCCCCAGTAAAATTGGTCTAGCAACGCCCCTGAGTCTGCGTGCTGTTATTCATGTGCAGTAGAATAAATCTAAAATACAGTTTAAATGTCGTTTACAAAGCTGGGTATATTAGAACAGGTGCATAAGAAAAATACCAGAAAATGACAGGTGTATTAAATGTTTGGTCAGGCTGAAAATAATGAATGAATCATTGAGAGCATCACCGACCCAGGACTGCATGAATCCAGCCTCATGCCGTCTCCCTCTCTCTCTCCTTCCCTCACCCTCTCTCTGCCTGCTACTCATCAACCGTGACGTCAGAGCGGCGCGGCTTGACGCGCGGAACTGTCCACGCGCGCTGAGTGCTGCTGCTGAAACAAGATGGCTGTGCGCGCGGGAGGAGCAGCGGAGGAGAGCTGAGGTATTGAAGCGGAGGAAGAGAAGAGGGGGAGGAGGGCGAGCGAGGAATTCACTCCCCATCCTGCCAAAAGAGCAACAGCTTCGCAGAGAAGCGCCTCTAAGATGACGCTGGTTTGTTTCGGGCGTCATTCAGGGTAAAGGCTGCTGGTGGACCGTTTTTCTGTGACGAAGAGCCCGGACTGACCAAACAAATCACGGAGCAGTCAGTAGAGGACAGCCGGGGACGCTCACGCCGCTACCAGAGATGTCCCTGCTGTGTGTTGGAGGTAAGGCGGGACATTAAAGGGGCAATTAAAACCTAAATGTCCAACGTTATTGTAGTTTAACTGCACCGGTTGTCTGTCGGAGCCTGTGGGCTCTCACCTCCGAAGAGAGGTCTGCTCAGCAGGGGCAGCGGCGGGGTTTGTGCTGAGCAGTCATTAAATCACACAGCTTGTCTCAAAACCTGGTATTAAGTGTAGTGGAGGATAACACTGGGTTACTTTTAGCGGTGCTGTTGCTGCGACATTTTTCTTTAATCTACCGCTTGACCTCAAATAAAGATGCCGTGTATGAATGAGTTACCTGAAGAAGCTGAAGAAGACGAGCTAACCCGGTGGTAACACCAAGCTAACATTATCGGGTTCTTTGATTGTCTATAAATGTCTACGTGGAGGAGAACTGCAGTTTCCTTTCCTCCTTTCCTCCTGTGAATGGTTCTGTTGCGGTGTGTGTGTGTGTGTGTTTGTGTGTTTGTGTGTGTGTTTGTGTGTGTGTGTGTGTGTGTGTGTGTGTGTGTGAACCACTTTGTTCATTCATGCGTAGGCGAGGATGAGGAAAAACCCCTGCCGCTGCCGCACCGCACTTCTGAACGGTTTCTGTGAGGCGATGCGTCACCGCCTCCTCCCACCAGACTTCCTGAACGCACCTGATGCTGAGACTGTTGCCTGTCAGTGCGATGAATAGTCTAATGTGATTGCTCTTACAGTAACACCACCTCCAGGACGCAGTAGGTAATCAGGAGAGTACAGCCAAAGCAGGACAGAGTGGTACTCCAGCCTACGTTTGGAGGATATTTTTAGACAGACAGGCTGAATCAGCATTAATTGCCAAACAGCTTTCTCAACATGTTGATAGAGTTGTGTTAAGTCAAACTGAAACAAACAGGAATGACAATCCATTAGACTTTGGTTGCGATCAGGATCATCATTTAGATCCAGATTTTTTTTTTTAAAGGATTCTTTACCATTATGGGATAGGGGCAATTACAAGATATTTTGCCTGTAACTTTTTGGATAATGTCCACAATGCAAAAACGTCACAGTGACATCCCCATAAGATCTAGCACACATCAGTCTTATCTGGATCCAAGTAGTGTTATATAATAACCTGGTGATCCAGAATGTTTGAACTAAAATCAAAGTGTAGCTGAAACTGTGCAGAGTCAGTTAGATGTCAAATAATTTAACAACTAATAAATAAAACCTAATAATAACAACATGTCCAAATTCCAAATTCTAGTTTAATCAAAGATTTTCTTTTATCAATGAATTGATCAATTGTTGGTCTGTAACATATTAGGAAGACAGTAAAACCTCCCAAGTAGAGCTGAAACATTTTTTAAATTAGTAAATGACTCAATCCAAAGAAATTTATTTAGAAAATATTTTGAGAATTGATTTGTATTTCATATAATTTTTCATTCACAAATGACTTTTTTTTTCTTTTTTTTTGAGGATTTGTAAAATGAAAATATTTTTAATTTCTGGACTGCTGATTGGACAAAGCGTCAAATTTGAATTTGCCAACTCATTTGAGGATATTGTGGTGGTCATTTTTAACACTTTTCTGACATTTTCTATCTAGACCAATAAACCCATTAATTCATAGAGGAAGTAATTGGTACTCGTTAAATAATGATAATAATCATTAATTGGATCCCAATACCATAAATACCTGGTGAAGTATTAAAGTTACTTGTTTTCTCAAACCAACAAACAAAACAGACAAAAACAACCCCTCACATTGAAGGAGAAAAAACCATTGAATATTTGTCGTTTGTGCTTGAAAAATCATTTTTATTATTGATTATCAAAACAGATTAACAGCAGATATTTTTGTTGTTGATGAATTAATCGGTTACTCGTCTTTAAATTTACAGCACTTGTCAGTAAATGAGTGTGTGGGAAGATTAAGGGGCGTTAAAAGTCCTCTTCTGTATTTCATGCCCATTATGCTACCCCACCTCACCCTGACTCAGTGGGTCCACTCACTGACTGCCCCTGCACTGAGTCAGACCCGGATGTCATTAAAACCTGGATCGTTACTCATTCACTAACACTGGCTGTGGCTGTCGTTTCCGGAGACTACGAGACTTGGCAGAGAGCCCTGTTTCTGTCCCTTTTACATCATTCATGCTTACCTGACTGGAGCTATTTCTGGCCTCTACAGTACTTCGTGCCTCTTGAACAGGCAAGCGTGTCTTGGGAACATCTGCAGACAAAGCAGAATTCAGATGGCTTCTTTTCCTGCAGATATCCCACGTAGTTCCAGCTTTCCCCTTGTAACGTCTCTGTCAGCAGCTGCAAGGATTACTGCAGATCTGTGCGTGTCGTTCAGAATAAGGCACCGTCTATCTGAATCATGTCGGCCCTTGTTGTGTCAGCGTAAGGCTGAGCTCACTTACTCCCTATTTTACATCCCTGACAGTTCAGATTGAAGGGTTTGCTGGATTCCCTGTCCACCTTGTTTTCTTGGCAATCTGCGTAGTTCCCATAAGTCAGAGTCTGCTGTGTCAGAGGTCCATCCTTCCTGAATGAGGAAGAAAAAAAAAAGGGGTTGCACAAAATTTACTGTTGGCTTTTACAGATTATGCAGCAGATCCTCTGGATTTGTTATGTCCTGTAAGCCGTTTAATGAGATGGTGATGTGTGTGTTTGACCACGTTTTCTGAATGTTGGCTAACTCGCCCATAACCTACATTTCAGCCAGTCGATCTCATGTTACAACCCTTCACAAGCCTATTGTGTGTGAGTTCTGGGCACTTGCATGTCTAGTATTTGTATGTGTGTGTGTGTGTTGGGGGTCGTCCTCTCTGCTCAGATACACACAATTGGGCCAAAATATTGTTTGTGTGTCTAGTGGACATTTCTCATCATAACTCAGCCTGTCAGATAGATTTATGGCTGTGTGGTATTATTAAGCTTCAGCTTTCCACCCTTGAAAATCCAATTCCTTTATTTATTGATCCTCCTCATGTACTGATATATTTCCAGGGCTGTTTTGGTGTTGACAGTGAAACACAGGGAGGAGCAGGCTCCTTTGTGATCTGCCTAAACAATGTCGAGGCCTGCTGAGAACAGAGCTTGGTTTATTTCCTGTCGTCTCTGATTCATTTCACATTCTTCTAACGTTTACAGAAAACTGAACTGATGCAGAATGTTGATGTTAAGTAACATGCAAACGCTCATTTCTGCAGGTGCATGTGAGTGAGTCACTGTTATTGAGTGTGTGTGTGTGTGTGCGTGTGTGTGTGCGTGTGTGTGTGTGTGTGTGTGTGTGTGTGTGTGTGTGTGTGTGCGCGCGCGCTGATGTAACAGCCTGGCCATTAAGTGGCAGATTTAGCTGAGTTCTTGTGTGTTGCATAAAAAGAAGTAAAAGCAGTGAGAAATAGAAACTAAAGAGGACCTTGCTGACTCAGGAAAATTTTCTTTCATCTTTTCATTTTGTAGTGGATACTATGGCGACTGGTTCTTCTGGATTGGATGGTGTATATTATTATAGTGTATTATAATATAGTATATTATTGGTTATCACGTCATGTTTCTCAGGGGGCGATGCAGGTGTATAGCATATTGAGCTTGTGTTAATCATGTTATTAATATGAATCTGTGTCTACGCCCTGCACATGCTGCAGTGTGGTGTGGGAGACCTTCTGGAACATGTGTGAGTGTGTGTCTGCGGTGGAGAGCAGCGAGTAGTAGAACATTAAAGATGTATGTGTGAGCTATGTCAAAGCTCTTGAAAGGGTTCTGCCGAGAGAGAGAGCCTGGCCTTTAACTGTACAGTTATGACACATGTGGGATGAAGGTGGGAGATGGGAAGACCTTCCCAAAGTTAACAGACACCATTGGGCCCCTGCATGTGTGCATAGTAAGGTTCTAAAAAATTAAATGTCTTTATACCACATATGCTACTGGAATTTCTTCTACTTTTGACATAAAAAAAAATAATGTGGTTCTTTTTATTACCTCTGCCAAGGGGGTTATTTATTGTCGGGTGTTAGTTTGTTTATCTGTTTGTTTGCAGGACTGCTCAAAACGTTATGAATGGATATGGATGAATTTCTTTGGGTTGAGGTAGGTTATGGCCAGGGGGAACAAGCCATTAGATTTTGTTGGTGATCTGGATCATCATCTGGATCCAGTACATTTTTCAAGGATTCTTCACCATTGTGTGAGAGGATTAATTACAAGATACTTCATGAATAATGCCTACAATGTATGGACAAAAATTGCATGATGTCATCCCCTTATGAGCACACATTAGAGTCTGAACTACATCCAAGTAATATGTAATATTCCAGATGTGGCGTTTAATGTTTAAATTTACAGGGCTCATGTAAAATTACTGTGAGATAAAAAAATATTAATGATACAGACTTGAGCTGAGATCAGATTATAGCTGAAACTATTGTTGGGCTGCATGGTTCAGGTCCTGGAACAAAAACAGGCCTGCAGGCTTCATAAAAAGCCTGACTGAGGCCTACATGTATCTTGGGAAGCCTGATAAGAACAGGAGGAGCCAACCTCTAAACCAAGATAGCACAAAATACTCCATTCCCCATGTTGCCATGCTGCACTCACACCTAATGTGTGAAATTCCTCCACCCAAACTCTCCGCTGCCATTGGACAAGACCCACTGGAAACGGCAGGGAGTCCTGTTGCGGCCCTGTGACATCGCCAAGGATATAAAACCCTGGAGATGACCTTCTTCCTGGCCTCCAGTTGCATCGGAGCTCCTCTTTCACCCAAGCTCTCTGCTGCTCCGTCTCCAGCTGCTTCTGGAGCAGCTTTCCTCTCCTCATCTCCCAGCAGCCATCACACAACACACGGAGCGCTCCTCTACTGTCCCCACAGAAGACAAGGAACCCGGAGGCTGCCCAGTGTTTCATCAGCCACATCAGCTCCACTGTTTTCCTCCGCCACACCGCATCTAACAGCAACAGAGCAACACAACACCCCGTCAGGACCCAAAAGAACAAAGGACTGAAGGACCTTCTCACCCACTACCTCCTTGTTATGAGTAAGAGGCTGAAGTCTGGGCAGAGTAGACTGTTTGTGTTACTGTTGGACTTGCTATTTCACAGCTTGATATTGTTAAAGGTAGCGCTGACGGTGTTTAACACAGCAAACTGTTTGTGCTTAGCTGCTGGGATCCCCCTCTCTCTGTCTCCCTCTCTCTGTCTCCCTCACTTCCACTGATTAACTCACAGACACACACACACACACACACACACACACACACACACACACACACACACACACACACACACACACACACACACACACACACACACACACACACACACACACACACGCACGCTCGCACATGCTTGCTTGTATATTACAGTAGTTGATTTTGTTGCAGTAGATAACCAAGTTTATTCAATGAAGTGTATTAATTGCAATTTAATATTGCCAACTTTAATAAACTTTGTTATACTTTGAGAGAAGTTGTTTGTATTATTTTGCGTTAATGCTGTTTTTGATGGCTGGTTGTGAGAGTCAGTGCTCGGATTCATCCCTTCATTGTTCACTTTGGGAATCTGGTATCACTTGAAAACAGATATCCTCCAGTGAACATCATTTAAGACAAAAAAAAAGAAGCATTTGGTTAATTGTTCCCTGTCCCCAGGGTGGTGCCCCGTTATTATTATTGATTTTAATAACAATATTAACTTATTTAATAATTAATGACTATTTTTAATTAAAAATATTTTTATATTTTTAATAGTCATTAATCATATTTTAATAACCAAATTTGCTCCCACGATAGCCCCAACACTGTGCTGATTCAGTTTGGTGTTAAATTTCATCATATAAAGATCTAGATCCTGAAGAAAACCACAATCAGGGAAATGTTGTTTTTCTAGAATAACTATCGAACTAATAATGATACCAATGTGATTCCAGATTCTAGGCGCAGGTTTTCATGGTCCAGGAGTCACATTAAGAGGGTCAAACTATCACGGGACTGTTGCTTTTGGGTGCAAAAACATAACGGCAAAACTGAGCTGTCTTGGTGGAGGTTTGTTCTCTGGTTGTTCTCTGTCTGGTTTGCATGTGGGTTTTCTGTACTCTGTTTTGTTATGTCCCACATCGACTCATCGAGGGAAAGCTGCTCATGTTTTTCAAGCGCTCTGTGTTCTTCGTCTAAATCTGCCTAGCTGAGATTTCAGTTTCCTGCTTCAACACTCATGTTGTATGTGAAATTGTATTGTGAAAATCTATTAAACTTCTACATAGTGTTTACATACATTTCATATAGTATCTGTTTGATTAGATTTCACAGACTGAATTTTAATTTATTATGAGCATCCTCTTGTTGACTTTTCACTGTGCAAACACCAGAGCAGAGGATGCAGGGTCTTTCACAAATGAAAACAGATGGTGCTTCGGTGTGTGACTTTGTCCCTCTCTGTTTCTCCACAGTGAAGAAAGCCAAGCTGGATGGACCCCAAGGTAAGACCTGGGATCCAGGAAAGGGTGTGTGTGTGTTTTTTTTGGGGGTGTGTGGGTGGGGGGTGGGGTGTATGTGACATAAATATTTAAGAGGGCTGATTACCTAATAATAATAATAAAGTTTATTTGTACAGCACTTATCAAAACCAACTTTACAAAGTGCTTTACAACACAAAAACAAAATATACAACACATGTGAATAAGAAAGGCCTACATGAGGAACAAAAGAGGAATAAACTCAAAAACCATGGCTGAAAAAAAAAACGCAATTAAAACACATGGACAAAAAGTAAAAACAAGTGGATTTGAAAGAGCAGCATCAAAAATAGAATCCTGTGTTATCCATCAGAGTGAAAGTTTACTTTTATTCACCTTTAGTCCTTAAACGGAAACTGGGAACAGTCAGCAAGTTCCTGCCTGAGGATCTCAGGCTGAGCACTGGTAGTCAAGGAAAGACGTTCAGATATATTCAGGGGCCAGGATGTGAAGGGCTTTAAAAAAAAAGAAGAAGAAGAATCTTAAAATTATTCCTAAAACAGATGAGCAGCTAGTGTAAGGTCACTAAAGCTGGAGTAATGTGTTCCCTTTTCATGATTTTCCTCTGGCTGCTGTATTTTGAGCAATTTAGAGTCTTTTTATTGATCTCTGATTTATATCTGTCAAGACTATTGCAATAGTCCAACAATGAGGAAATAAAAGCATGAATGATAGTTTACATATCATTAAAACTGAGCATTGATTGTATTTTGGTAATATTCCTCAGTTAGTAATAGCTTGACTGGGTGATCTTTGGTAGTGTGTTTCTCAAACATATGGATAAGAGTCAAAGAGGACCACTGAGTTTCTAACATTTGGTTTGAAATCAACTGATAGTGGGCTAAGTTGGACTGGGTATTAGGATGAAGATTGTCAGGACCATTGATCAGGATTTGTGTTTGGGAGATATAACTGTGTATCATCAGCATATAACGCCAATGAAATGTTCTGTCTCTATATTATGTGGCCAAGTGGGAGTATGTACACTGTACATGCTCCCACTGTACATTGTACAGTATAATGAAAATAAGAGTGGACCTAATATGGAATCCTGGGGTACTCCACGATTGAATAAGGAGTAAGGGGAGGCATAGTCACCAGGAGAAACACTATATTTACGATTTGCTAAGGAAGAATGTAACCACTTAAGAGCTAATAGAACAAGGACTATCAGCTGTTCTTAAGAGTTCATTTGTAACGCTAATAAGCACAAACATGCTGCATTCATGAATGGAAATGAAGGGATGGGAACTCTGTTAGAAAATGACATCTTTATCTCACAGGGACAGTTTTCATTACCGTCTAATGTAGAGGTGTTTCTTTGTCTCTTGCATCTCTCTCCTTAACAGAGAAGTTCAACACTTATGTGACTCTAAAAGTACAAAATGTGAAGAGCACAACCATTGCTGTAAGGGGCAACTTGCCCAGCTGGGAGCAAGACTTCATGTTGTGAGTCCTGCATCATCTTCAATGTCTTCTCCCTCTATTCTTCCTGGCTCTCTCCTCCGCTTTCATCCTCTCATCTACTCTGCACTTCAGCTGCTTGAGTGCTTTTCTGTTTGTTTGTTTTTCCATCTCCTGTTTTCTATCAACCTTCCTCCTTCCCCTGTTTTTCTCGTCTCCATCCAAAGTGCCCTTTATCCCTGTATTGTTCCATGTAGCTCTTCCGCTCTGCATCCGCACATCTTCCTCTAACAACTGCCTCATCCTCTTTTCATCTGCTCTCTGCCGATGCCTCTGCCCCTCTCATCCTCATTCTCAACCATGGCTCCCTCCCAGCCCCTCTGCCACTTCTTCTAAATGCTGCTCCTTGATCTTCATCTTCTCAGCCCCTCCTCTTCCCACTTTCTCCATTTTCTACCCTACTTCCTCCCCGTATTCTCTCTTTCCCTCTCTTCCTATCTCTGCTCATTAGCAGTATTAGCTTGTTTTTACCTTTTGTTTCAATAGATATTAACACAAATCTACTATCTACTAATACCGATACTAACATACAATACTGATGATACTAAACATTATCCTCCGTGGAGTATTAAACATGCAGGGAGATCTGGAGGGGTATTGACAGTGTAGCAGCATACGGGCAATGAATGAATCATTTAGCATGTGGGATGCAGCAGGAAGGCTGACTGCAGAGTCCTGTGCATTTTTATGATGTTCGGAGGAGTTGAGCATTGTGCTGGGGTTGCATCAGTGAAGCTGTGTTATGTAATGTTTGGGCTGCAGAGAGGGCCGTATCCCCTCCTTCAAAGTGCCTTTAAATGACTGTGAACCCTCAGTCACTGCCATGAGCCAAACAGCCATGTTCCTTTAAAAGGAGTCTCCATCAAATCATCAAATCCTGTCCTCCTACTTCTTAATTAAGTTAATTGGAATTAAGCTTCCTATTCCTCCCTCCAGGCATAAGACATGCATTCACCTCCTCTACGCCCTGATCACGCTTCATCCCCTTTTTCATCCATCCTTTACTCTCTCTCTCTCTCTCTCTCTCTCTCTCTCTCTCTCTCTTTCCTTTCTGTCCTGCTTCCTGCTGTCTTGTAAATGTTGTATGTTAGATTTCCCGCAGAGATGTGTCTTTTATTTGTCACAGGGAAGCTCACTAGTAATTACTGTCAATCTTGTATGAAGAGGTTTTCAGATCCTTTACTTACCTCATTCAAACACCTGCTTATAGAATCTACTTATACTATCAAAATAAATGTACTTATCATACAGACGAATGGTCCCTGTGAATGATATACAACTACTTATGTTTTAATTAGTTGGTTAATACAAATGCAACAACGTGTAATGTCACTTTAATGTTGTTGCTAATGGAGGAGGAGATGGTTTTAACTACTCTATGTACTGTTGTTTTTTTTGTTTTTTTTAACCCTGTGGTTCCTAAAACTGAGGAAAGAAGGAAGCTCTGCTCACAAAAATTCAGATGAATTGTTTGGACTTTTGTCTAATCTTTGCTGTTTTGGTAAATATTGGAAAAAGTACCTATTTTATGTGGAACAATTAGTGAAATGATACCACCTGAGAAGTTTAGAGAGGAAATCATGCTTTGAACCAGCTAAACAGCTAACAACACATAGACATCTGACATGTTTCAGAGCCACTGGTTTACACTTATTAACCTATGTTTAATCCGATTTATTTGACTCTTGCTTTATAAGCTGAACATATGTTCTTATGTAGAATATTAGTAACTAGTAAAAAGTGCAATATTTCCCTCTGACATGTAGCGGAGTAGAAGTATGAGGTTAGTGTAGTAGTAGAGTAAATGTTTAAATGCATTACTAAGTCAGTTATCTTTCTCTTGATGTTGAACTTTCTTGTCTCTCTCTCTGTCCAGTGAAATTAACCGCCTGGACCTCGGTCTGACAGTAGAGGTGTGGAACAAAGGGTTAATCTGGGACACCATGGTGGGCACTGTGTGGATTCCCCTCCGTAGCATTCGACAGTCAAATGAGGTTTGCCACTAACCACCGCCACCACTTGAGAAATACTGTAGATGAACCTTCTGCACTCGTCTACAATATACTTAACTCACTCAGGGTTTGACTTGGTTTCATCAAGCTCTACTATTTGTAGCATGTTGTTTGTGTTGGAGCTGTGAAATGTCTGTCTGTACAGGAGGGTCCAGGGGAGTGGCTCACGCTGGACTCTCAGGTCATCATGACTGATAATGAGATCTGCGGCACCAAAGATCCTACTCTCCACCTGGTGCTGCTTGACACACGCTTCGAACTGCCTCTTGGTGAGTCATTGATATTCACATCAAAAATCAGAAACTTGTCAGAGAGCAGGAGAAGATGACAATATGAATCTGTAGGAAATTATCAACCTGTTGAAGGAAGGAGAAGATGACTTGAATAAATGATGTCTCTGAATGTTTTTCACAGCAAACAGTGTCTCTCTGACTGATGAATTAACCTGACCTACTTTTTAAAAGTGTATTCATGGCTGTCAGGGAGAGCGTTTCCTTCTCGGTGATCAAGCTTCCTCTTAACATTGATTAGGCGTCATTCCCTTCCTCCAGTCGATATTGACCGGTCACTTGACTCCTCAGTTAGTCGACCTGACCTATTTATAGGGGTTTGGAAAAGTGAAAAGGCCAACGTTCAGTGTCACTGTGCTCTGAGCAGGATAAAGTATCTGCAGTTGTACGGATGTTCTTAAAAAAAACAGGCAGATCAGGTTCAAATAATATTTTCAAATGGGTTGTTTTAGCTCCTTGTCATTTGGGTGGAGTTTGTGACATAGAATGAAATGTTGAGTTGACTCAACAGTCTATGAAGTTAGAGCTCATTAAGGTTGTTGTCACCTGAGTTTGTCTGGCTTGTTGTGTTCAGATATCCCTGAGGATGAGGCACGATACTGGGCCAAAAAATTGGAGCAGCTCAACGCCATGAGGGACCAAGATGTAAGCTGTCAACCTGTTTGGTTTAATACCCCAGCATGTCATCACGTTTTAGACCAACATGATTAAATGATACACATCATAAGATGAAATCCAACCTTCCCTTTTCTTCACTTCCTGTATGAAATTTCAAGTCTTCCTAATCTTCGCAGTTACATACCAGTTGGCCTCTTTCATTAATGTCACCTTTTCATTTGTGTGACTCCAGTATTCCTACCCGGAGGAGCAGGAACGTCCTCTCCGTGTACCAGGGACCCAGTGTTGTAAGTGACCGATCGCCGTTTGTCCAAACCAGAATGTGTGCCGAGCAAGAGAATAATGTGTTAATTAATGTGTTGAGATGTAATTAGATTGATTTAGCTCAGCATGAGCATTATGTGTATAACCATAAATGGTTAGAGGGGAAAAAGAGCCGGGATCATTGCACTGCAAAGGATCGATAGTGGTATCAGATTCTGTGGGGTATCGAGATCCTCCAGGATGCTGCTGTGCTTCGACCACTGGCCTCGTCTGCCGATCCTGCTGAGCCAGCTGTCTGCTGCAGGAGGAAAGACTTCAGCACGTCTTCTCTGCTCTCTTCTCACCAGCTGGAAATTTTAGGAGTTAATGGCGTTAACGCATGTTTATGTTTGGGCATAAATGTAATGCAGAATCAATACAGATGCTCTCCCGTTGTTGTTGCAGGTAACTGGAGTCTTTGGGGAGACCAACAAAGTAAGTGGGCTGTACACACAGAGGATCATGCATTTGTCTTGTTCAGGTTCTGCAATCCATCACATTAGATTTAAACTGGAACACCCTTAAAGCTAAATGGAAGAGGTTGAAAAGGCTAGTTCATCTAAATGACCCCCAAAAAAAAGAGATATTTTCAGGTCATGCAGATATTATTGTTTTATTCCTCCCTGTGTATCTGCCACTTCACCCCCCAACAATGAAGGGTTTTTTTATGCTCAGAGCATTAAAAAATTGCTTTTACAAAATTAAAGAGCAGCAGCTCTTACCAAAGCTTTGTCTTTGTTACTCCATCGAATGATCAGACTGTTTAAAACATTAATCATGGTATCATTTTAAAACTAATGTCCTGCAAAAGAGTAACCACAGTAATGAAATATATATCACCGTATAAATACTTAAGGACTGCACCGTCCATACTGCACATAGACATACGTACATTTGATCAACATGTATGCAAAAGATAATGTCTTCCTCTATGCCTGTGTCTCTCCTGCTGTGATTAGCAGATGGTTTTATGTAAGTGTCAGACTCCCCCACACAATGGCAACGATTCATCCCATTCCTGTTCTCTGTTCACTCAGGAAAAATGAGAGAGTAAGCGTGGTAATGATAGATGAGGTGAGCCATTCAAGTGAGCCACAGAGAGAGGGCGAGCGAGAGAGAGAGAGACGTGTGGGCACATGTTTGAAAAGAGAACGCTGTTAATTAGTGTTTACATGCTGTTTCAGATGGAGATGAAGGTGTAAGCAATACGGCGGCCACCTGTATCAGAGTTGGAGAAATGATGGATAGTGTTGAATCATTAATAGATGCTGGTTTCGCTTTTTGCCGATTCAGCATTGTTAAAACCTCGCATCACTTCCCTCCGTGATGTAATTCTCTCATCTATGGACAAAAATAAAGCATCTCTTTAGTGAGCAGGAATGGATTCATGTTCAGTTATGTTGATGAGAATGAGGAGGAGCCACTGTTGATGCTCATCATGTGCTTCATGCATGGATGCGCTCTAAACGACCCCTGTATGGGTCTAATAAGGGTCCAGAGGTGGGAGGCTGTGATGTCATTAATATTATGTAATTGGTTCAGTGCTGAGTCGACATCTTGTCTCTCTGCCACATGGCAAACCATACATTTACATACACATCACTTCAATAATGTTCTCTTTCTCTTGCTTTTCTCCTGTTACTACACACCACCATCAGATGTATTATTGTTGTCATATTCTTGTGTGTAGATGAAGACCCAGACAGCGCTGTGGACGACAGGGACAGCGACTATCGCAGTGAAACCAGTAACAGCATTCCCCCTCCCTACTACAGCACATCCCAGCCCAACGCCTCCGTCCACCAGTATCCCATCAGCCACCAGCACAGAAGCTTCTCATACCCATGCTCTGGCGACAACCACGACCTAGAGTACCACCATCAGAGGACTGTCAGGTGTGTGTGCACCTGCTTCTTAGCAATTAGGAAGTCATTATTATTATTTTATACACCAGTTTGTTTTTTAAATAAATGACACATTGTTTGTTCTGTGAAATTTGGGAAAGTTGCTTATCAGTTTCCCAGTTTTTGTCTGATCAACAGTCCAATTATCTTTCATTTTATCATGATTTAAAACATTAAAACACTAAATTCTCAGAGACTGTATACGAGAATAAATAAGATTTATTCCTTTTACATTTAAATTCCTTTTACAAATGAAAACCTCAATTCAGAAGTAATTAAATGAACCATAACCACATTCAAAACACTTTGAAAACATATTAAAATTGCATACCCCTGTAAGTATAGTAAGTATACTATATGTAAGTATACTAACTTGCGTATTGCATGAATTTCCACAGCGTAGACCACAACATTTGACCGTGAGGGTCACGTCATTTTAAAAAATGCCTGCCGGCTTTTTCACTTAACTAAAGCTGAATGGTTTAATGTGCTCCCCGATTCACTTTCATACATATACATTTATATGTCGCTGCTGCTCTCCACCATTACTGTCGTGTCCTCGGGCGCCAATTTCACAAACTTGAAAAGTCATAAGCCCCTCCCCTTCCGCTACGTAGCCAAGATGGAGACCATCGTTCCACAAACAACTTTTGGACAGCAATGAACAAAAATTGGCAAGAGGTTATGAAACACTAGTGTGATTAAAAACTCCTCATTGCAAAATGTTTAGTGAATGTATATAGTCTGTGAAATTCTGCCATGCAGTGGGCGCAATGTTCAAATCCTGTTGCTCCTATTTATGTAACTGTTCTCATCTTTACATATTTCTCACAGACTATGAATGAAACTATCCATCCCTTACCTCATGCTTCATGTAGAAAAGGCAGGAGTCAATCTAATGGTCAGTACTTCACATAAGATTAGCTGTTTGTGTGAGTATATTAGATACACCCGCACCCCCGTCCATTCTTCTTCATTCCCTCCTGCTCAGCTGTCTACACTCCCTCCCTGCGCTCTCTTTCTATTTGGTCTGTGCTCATCTCTCCCTTCATGTCTTCACTATCACCCTCTCTGCCCCACCCATCCCCCTTCCTCCTCTGCGCCTCTGTTCTCTTTTTAATAACGCCATTCATCAAGGAGTATAAATAAATTTTCCCCTGTTTGTTGTATTTCTGGATTCTTTTTCTTTTGTCAGCTTTTTGGAGGCCTCTCACCTTTCTGTTCTGCCCTATTTCTCGCTGCTTGTCTGCTTCTCTTGTATCCCAAGTGCTTTTCATTGATTAGCCGTCAGCATTATTCCTGGCTACCCCAAGACAAGCAGAAAGGGTTTTAAGTAGGGCTGCCTGATAGAGTACAAAGTGTACAGGACATCAAGTACTTCCATAAGTTCTATAAGAATTTTTTCACGTATATACTCTGGAAAATGATAAACATATGCATTCATTATGTATACATTTACACATGGTCTTACAAGTTAACTTTGTTTCTCCTCTTCTCTTCTCTTCTCTTCTCTTCTCTTCTCTTCTCTTCTCTTCTCTTCTCTTCTCTTCTCTTCTCTTCTATTCTATTCTATTCTATTCTATTCTCCAGTCCATCTGGGAGCTATGCCTCATCTGCAGAGCTCAGCCGCTGCAGCAGTCAGCTGAGTGAGGAGGACTATGGCGGTGAGTATGGAGAGAGGGACCCCTACGACGAGAATGACTCATACCACTCCTGCCACTCCTCTGTTAGCTACAGTAAAGGCTCTCCGGACTGGGACCCCGATGAGACCCAGGGGGCGTACAGCGATGAGGGCGGCTACAGCAAAGATGGAGGAGAGGAGGTGGCTCTGTATGAGGAGGATGATGGAGGGCTGTACGAGGGAGAAGAGGAGGGCCTCTATGAGGATGAAGAGATGATGTATGATGATGAGGATTTGTACAATTTAGATGGAGCAGTCAGTGAGGACATGGAGCCACCATTCACCCCCACCCCAACGTCAGCTGCCCCCACAACACTGGATGTACCCAGCTCCAGACCTCCTCTAGAGAAACAGCCCTCTCTACACCAACAGCAGCCCTCTACTCAACCTTCTAACCAAACATCCAACCAGTCTCATCCTCCTGGCACAGCCCCCTCAGCACAGCCCCCCTCTGGTCAACCAACAGCCCAACCAGTCAAACAGCCCCAGCCCCAGGCAGCCCCATCGGCCACTTCCTTCTTCTCCATGGCCAAACCTTTAACAGCTGCTGTCACAGGCTTGGCTTCTACTTTACTGTCCTCTGTTCCAACTGCTCAACCTGCCCAGTCTCACCCTCCATCCTCAGCCACATCGCACCAACACCAGTCTGCTGCAGCCAACGCTGTCCCTCCATCCCACCCAGCTACCATAGCTAACTCGGCCTCTCAACCTCCTTCCACTGCCATGGGCCCCTCCTCTCAACAGACTCCTGGGCAGCTTCAGTCCCATCTCAATGGTCCTGCCACCACAAAGTCAGCTGCCCCTGAGGACCAGGCTCTCCAGCTGGAGGAAGAGCCATGGTTAGAGGAGGAAATGATGATGGAGAAGGAGGTCAGGACACCCCCGGCTCAGCCAGAGGAGAAGCTCCCTATGGAGAAACAAGAGGAACATTTTGAAGAGAGCAAGCCACTGACGCCAGAGGAGAAAAAAGAAATGCCGCCTGAAAGGTAGGAGTCAGTTTTGAGAGGGAATCGGATCAATGAACTAAACAGCAAAACAAGACTAGAGGAGAAACAATACATTTGCCACAAGTCCTAGAAATGTATCAGCTGATGAATAAAAAGTTCTTGTTTTCTACCATAGTCCTCCAGTCGTAGAGGAGCCCAAAGAGCCAGTGGATCCAGCAGTCAGAGCCAAAGAGAACTGGCTCAGGCTCTACAATAAAGTCTTGGACCAGCTTCGGGAGGTAAGATAACAACTTTATCACGGCTCTGGTTTGAAATTCCAGTCCAATCCTCCACAACAGTCCGGTCCATGCCCCGAAGCATTTGGCCTGATTCAGCTCCACTCTCCACCTTAAAAGAAACACCGGAGTTCTCTAGAAGTACCTACCAAATATTTAAATATGTATGTGCAGTGCATTATTTATGTACAAAGACATGAGGGTACATGCAGACAGTTCTGTTTTGTTGGGGCCTTTGGCTCGACACCATAAAGAAGACTTAGTGTGTTTCATATGATTGCTTTATTTTAGTTTGGGTGGAGCACCACACTGTTCCTTGACAAAGCTGCTTGATTTAATTGCACACATTAAGTTTTGCTTGATCACTTTCCACGTGCATATTTTATTCACATATTATGTTGCTGTTCTTTACGTTTGAATTCAGTTGTGCAGAAGATTAATCACTTGCTTCAATGTTCATGTTGATGTATGTCGCGTTGTGTTTTTGTTCATTTGGCTTCCTTTTGTTTTGTCTTTTGTTTGTTTGTGCGACCCACTTTGTTTTCTTTCCAGTTTTATGTCATTGCCATAGTGAAACTCACATGCACTTTGCTTGGCCACCATTGGAGCATGCCGACAGGTAGGTGCAACCTGATTGGTAGCTTGAAAGAAAGAAGGAAATACATGCAACAAATGTTTTCTTGATGTCCGTACTGACTGTAGGCAGGCACTTTCATTCTGCTCATTCATCTTCACAACAGTCTGAATTTTATTTATTATTTAATTAGAAGCATCAGATTCTCCAACAAATGTAGATGTAATTGTGTAATGTGTCATGTAGACACAGAAATTGTTTGGGATTTGAGATGTGAAGCCCCTGATAAAGTAGATTCATGATCAGATAACTGAAGTCTAGTGATGTGGCATTCATACAGTATATGAAGGCTAGAAAAGGTTGCAGCTGATGAAGTTGTTTCTTCCTCCTTTGTCTCTCTTAGGCTCGAGGAGAAACCTCCAGCTCGCTGTGGTTCGGTAAGGGAGGGTGAGTGTCTGCTGTCAGTTCCTCAAGTAATGTGCTTTCTTTTACATGCAACACATTATGTATCACACAGCTAATGCAATCAGTCCAGAATTTAAACTCAGTTTAAATTATCCTCAGATCATTGAGGAAACCTGCCACCACTGCTTTAGAAAAAGCCCTTCCTTAGTCTGGGAATCCTCCGTTCTATTTCATTCAGATCCACAGGCTTACTCAGCTCATGGCATCTGGCCAGTGTGTATTGAACAGCGGTGGGTTGCCCCGACTTATTTGGCAAGTCATTTGTAGATGAGGCAAACCTCAGAGTGGAACTGAGCCTGCATACTGAAGAAATGCTAATTTAGACAGATAGTAACCCAGCAGCTGCACCCAGGTTTGTTCATTAGGAACATTGATAAAGGGTCTTACCTACCCAGTCAAACACATGAATATGAAATTTGTTGACACTTCATGGTAGGGGTATATAGATTATGCAATCATGATTACACAACACTTTGAGAAGTAGAAAGCACTCAGAAATCACATACCTCTGTCAACGTCATTGTCACTAAAACATGAGCATCAGAAAATAGGTTCTACATATGTCAGAACAATATCCTGAAACAATTTTTCATCAGAGGTCAATCAGCAATTTCTGTTAACATTTGGGCCTCTGGAAGAAGAAACGGTGATTATGTACAATACATGCATTCCATTTTGTATCACCATGAGGAGATCATTAATTATTGTATAGTTGCACACAGGATATTTCACACACTATGTTGTGATGTCACCATTATGACGCTGAAAACCTACAGTACTTCTAGCATTGTGTTTATCAAATATGATTTTACATGATGGTGGATCCAGATCTATTTTTCACATATCTACATCTTAGCTTTCATGGATAAGTTAAATCAGTTTCAATGACTCTGAATCTGCATTATCTTAACAACATACTGATATCAGTGTCATGTCTCTACCCCTCTTTGTTATCATGCTGGGCCCCAGGACATATTGCCCCCCTCCAAATGTAGATCTGAATCCACTCCTGCATAATGGTGGAACGTCATGAGTTAGTTTGATAGTTTTTTTGGCCTGTGCCTTTAACTGCAGACTTAACCCAGAATTATTTTTCATGCATCAAGACAAGCATGCAGTTCATACAGCCTTACCATTACCATTAAAATGGTTTATGCTGTCCTTATGCAGAATGGGAGGTGCACTCTACAGTATTGACAGCATGCCTGACCTTCGCAAGAGGAAAGCCATTCCTCTTGTCAGAGACCTGGTGAGAAACAAACACGGACTTACATGCAAGCATAATATACACAACTCTTATGTCTCCTGGGATCATTATGGTCAATAGTTTTTACAACTCTGAACGCAGTAAGACATTATTTCACTTCTTCCTTACTTCCCAGCATTCCTCTTTTTTATAATCCAGAGTGATTATATTCTCATGAAGACCACACATGTTTATATCACATATTTTTTATATCTGACTGTTTCACCTTCCTCAGCTGTGCCATATGTTCTGAATCTTACACACCTTTGTCTCTTTCCTCCTCTGTTTCATCACTGCCTGGCCTCATCAGGCAATGGTGAGTGTTTGTTTATCCCTTACAGAAATCCCACAGTGACCTCACTTTCAAACACAAACACCTGTTTGGCTGTACCTAGGTATAATGACAACAAAGATAAAACCTAAACTTGTCTGTTTGTTCCTAGTCTCTAGTGCAGAACTCTCGTAAGGCTGGTATCACCTCCGCCATGGCGTCCACCACTCTGGGCAACGAAGAGCTGGTGAGTTGTTTCATCTCGTTTCTGGATCTTCTGACCTTTAAACTCTGGTATCGAACTTACATTTCCCTTCTTTACACTCTCTGCAGAAAAGTCACGTTTATAAAAAGACCCTGCAGGCGCTGATCTACCCCATCTCGTCCACGACTCCTCATAACTTTGAGGTGTGGACAGCCACCACCCCCACCTACTGTTACGAGTGTGAGGGGCTGCTTTGGGGTATTGCCCGGCAAGGTATGCGTTGCTCTGAGTGCGGCGTGAAATGCCACGAGAAGTGCCAGGATCTGCTCAATGCTGACTGTCTACAGAGTAAGAAAGACACTTTTAAACAAATGCACCATTTTTATTTTGGCATGCACATACCCAGCTGTCCACACAAAATCCAGACCTGTTTTAGCTCCTCCTCTGCATCCTTCTGCCCCTTTGACATCCCAGTATTCTTGTCCTGTATCCACTCTCACGTTCTCCTCCTCCTTCCTCTCCGATTTACCTCCTGAGTAATGACTTGTCATCTCCTGCTTATGGCCTTTGCATCAATGCATTTTCTTTCTAATTAAGCTCCACAAAGGGTGACTTATCCCATTGCTTTACTCACAATGTATAATTCAGTCCTCTGCTGTCTCCAGAATGTCTGAGAACATCTTAAATGTCCCAAAACATCTGTTGGTCTTTTACTTTCCGACTGTCTTCTTTTACCTGACCAGATTATGGAGAGGTGCATTCACTTTCCACCATTACAATGGGAAGTTTGGGGATTGATTCCTCGCCAGGATGTGTCAAAGACATTCAAAATGGATCTAATGTTGTCTTGGCCCTCAGCTTTAATGACATACTGTATAATTGATTGAAACAGGGATAAAATGCTATAAGGCTTAATTGCCTTGATCACAAACTATTCTTCTTACACCCCCATCTTCATTTATCTGTCTTATCAGGAGCTGCAGAGAAGAGCTCCAAGCACGGAGCGGAGGACCGAACCCAGAACATTATCATGGTCCTGAAGGACCGCATGAAGATCAGAGAGAGGAACAAACCAGAAATCTTTGAGCAAATCCAGGAAGTGTTTGGCCTCGACAAGGCAACACACAGCACACAAATGAAGCAAATCAAGCAGAGCGTGCTCGATGGGACCTCCAAGTGGTCGGCGAAGATCAGCATCACCGGTGAGGAATTATGCTGATCATGTGTTAGAATGTCCTGTCTTGAAGTTTTAGCTGTATTTGTTATTGCTATTATTATGATGCCAGGTGAGGAAGCCTGAGGTGATTTGTAGGTGTGGTGTACCCTTTGATTAATGGCAGGTGAGCAGGTGTTCACTAGAGGGGAAGAGCAAACAATTTTCAACCGCACCACTGTGAAATAGTAGAAGTGCGAAGTCCTATTTATTTTTGCACCCAAGTTGAAGAATGTCTGTTATTTTTGTTTGCACCTAAAATGAAGACGCATCATGACATTAAGGAGAGAGTGCGTGTTGATATGCTGATATGCTCTTAACTTTGTTTATTATTGAAATAAAAAGATTTTGTTATAAAATATATAGACTTGACTTGTGCAATAAAATGTATGTTTTTTTTCACAGACAGCTATCTAGGTCTTTTAAAAAAAAATCCCTCCATGTGTCTTGTCTTTTCCTCAGTGGTATGTGCTCAAGGCCTGCAGGCCAAAGACAAAACGGGCTCCAGTGACCCTTATGTAACTGTTCAGGTTGGTAAGACCAAGAAAAGAACAAAGACCATCTACGGCAACCTCAACCCCGTCTGGGAAGAAAACTTCCACTTGTAAGTACAGTAGGAAGCCTTTCTGTTTTTGAACTGGACTAAATAAAAATGTTTGTCTTTCTTTTTTTCCTTTCTCAGCTGTATGTGACATTTGTACTCAATTATATTTAAATAATAAGCAAATAAATCCTAAAAGAACATGATAATCCACTCCAAAATACAGGCACACTATTTACTCTAAGAAAAGCTGGCCAGGGATATTAAATGAAATATATCGAGTGAGTTAAAGTAAGGATTAAGGGCCATCGAACACCACTGAATAATAAATGTCACTGTATTAATAAAGCCGTAATCTGATTAAAGTTTCCAAACTTTATGAATCCATGTATGTGGAAAGCTTTTTTCTAATATACCAAAGGCTGACATGTAATTTTATGTCACTATATAATGACTAATTTATGGTGAGGGTTGAAACCCAGTTCTTACAACAGCATCTCAATGTCCCCTTCTGTTTGTCATCCAGTGAATGCCACAACTCGTCCGACCGCATCAAAGTTCGCGTTTGGGACGAGGATGACGACATCAAGTCGCGCGTGAAGCAGAGGTTCAAACGGGAGAGCGACGACTTCCTGGGCCAAACCATCATTGAAGTCCGGACTCTGAGCGGGGAGATGGACGTTTGGTATAACCTGGGTACGTTTTTAAAGATAAGAGAAAAGGCGGTGGAGAATTCGAGATGAATGAGAGGAAGTGGCATAGAGATAACAGAACATGAACCAAATCACTGAAGTGCTGGTCTCTAGTGGATTGAACAGGTTCCGGTCTGCTAAGGAGACATGCATGATCTTACTTTCATTTGACAGACAAGAGAACTGATAAGTCTGCTGTGTCGGGAGCCATCCGGATGCACATAAGTGTGGAGATCAAAGGAGAGGAGACGGTTGCTCCTTACCACGTCCAGTACACCTGTCTGCATGAGGTCAGTCCAACATCTGCTGGAAATCTGACCATTCAATATTTAACATGGCAACCTGCTGCTCTAACTTCATTTGTTTCAGTCAGTTTAACGCTGGGTTTCACATTAACACAATCACCTGGTGAATTCTTTGTTTCTGCCTTTTATTCGCTGAAGCATTTGCAGCCGTTTTATAAAAAATAAAGTTGGCAACATTTAGTTTGTCAGATATGATTCGTAACTGCCTGGAATTATTGAGCCATTTCCATCAACATAGGTGGGATATGAGCCTCCTCCATTTAGGACAGGCATGGACACAGTGTCACATGAGAATCTCATGAAGTCCTACAGGCTATTTAACAGTTATCCTGTTGCACTGCAGGAATTTAAGGACTATCCTTAAATTTGTGAAGCACTAGGAAACTTTGCTTTGGCGATCAACTGTGTTCAAATGATGAACTTTAAAGTCAAAATCAAGCTTGATGTATTCATATTTTATGTTTGACATTGTTTTTTCATTCATTTTATATCCCAAAAATAATAACAAATGTTTGTTGTGTCGTGTGTTAACCATTCAAAATTCAGCCAGCTTCAACCTGTCCAAAAACAAGACTGCTGACTGCTCCCTGTTTGCCTTTTTATCTAGATCATTAGATGTTTTTTTTTGTTTTCTGCAATCTGCAAATAATCTTTCCGTAGTATATTTTAAGTCCTTCAAAAGCTACAGATCAATACTGATAACGACCAGAGCTTGAGACATGAAAACACACATGGCCTTTGTCTTTGTTTAGCATCTGTTCCAGTACACCACTGAGGAGCAGAATGGCGGTGTAGTGAAGATCCCCGATGCCAAAGGTGACGATGCCTGGAAGGTTTACTTCGAGGAGACGGCTCAGGAGATAGTGGATGAGTTTGCCATGAGATACGGAGTGGAGTCCATCTACCAGGCCATGACGTCAGTCCCTCCATCTGAGTGTTAACCTTTGAAAGTTTAATAGAAAAGACCAGATCCTGATCCTGATCATGTGTATTTATAGTTTAGCAAGTAAATGCAATAAATCCTCTTTGTGCTACTCCCACCCCACAGCCACTTTGCCTGCTTGTCATCTAAGTACATGTGCCCCGGAGTGCCAGCTGTGATGAGCACCCTACTTGCCAACATCAACGCTTACTACGCCCACACCACCCAGTCCTCCAACAATGTTTCTGCCTCAGACAGATTTGCTGCGTCAAACTTTGGAGTGAGTCCCTGAGAAAGTCATTGGAATGCTTTATCCCATCTATATGTGACTTTATAATACCAGAGACCATGTTTTCCCCTCTGGGGCGGTAGTTAAGTCAGTTTAATGTGGCCCTGCCTACTTCTCCAAAGGTCCAATCAGCTGAGCATCGTCTGATCCAGCCTTGGGTCTGTGTACTCATGCTAACAAATCATCTTTCAGCTGTGGTGTGTTTCTGAGTTGGTTGTTCTGTTTTTGTGTCTTCGCCCATGTAGAAGGAGCGGTTTGTCAAACTGCTGGATCAGCTGCACAACTCCCTGAGGATCGACCTGTCCATGTACCGGGTACTAACGGTCTTGTCTTGATCTGGTCACTGCTAATATTTGTTTCTCTATCTTACTGCCTAAACAAAGAGAAGACATTGAAATGTAGATGAACATTTGGTGCTGTTGTTAATTCTCTTTTTTCTTTTGAATACACTTACAGAATAACTTCCCTGCCAGTAGTCCTGAACGGCTACAAGACCTCAAGTCCACTGTTGATCTGTTGACTAGCATCACATTCTTCAGAATGAAGGTAGGGATGAGTGAAAGATGGGTTTTTCTTTTTTCCCCGGTTCTTTCTCATAATAAATATGGCTCACATTTCCAGTACTTTCTGTGCAGTAGCCTGAGGCGTAAACTTCACATTAGCCTATCCAAACTGAAGCTATTATCATGGAACCTCCCCCTGCCGAGACTCTGCATGTAGCTGACATCTTTGGTGATTCAACCAAACGCTTTTATCGTGTTTTTCCTCAGGTCCAGGAGCTGCAAAGCCCCCCGAGGGCGAGCCAGGTGGTGAAGGACTGTGTAAAAGCCTGTCTCAACTCCACCTACGAGTACATTTTCAACAACTGCCATGACCTCTACAACAGGGAATATCAGACAGACCCTGTAAGTGAAGCAAAATACTGTATATGTGTGTTTGCAAATGAGGTCATTAATAGGATTCCTGCTGTGTAGTGCTGTTGCTTTGCTCCCACTGCAAACATCTGGATGGACGGAGCTGCTCAGATGTGAATCCATCATTTCTCTGTTTTTCCAGTCAAAGGCAGTCCCTCCAGATGAGCAGGGTCCCAGCATCAAAAACCTGGACTTCTGGTCCAAACTCATAACCCTCATCGTCTCCATCATAGAGGAGGACAAAAACTCGTACACTCCTTGCCTTAACCAGTGAGTCTTGTAATAATATCCCAAAGTTTAGCATGCATGGACAGTGATGTCAAATTTCAAGGTTAGTTTAGCAGATTTCTTTTAAATTAATGGCTGTATGGGATTTGCTTAAAGAAAAAAAATGTAGATCTGTATATTATAGTGAGGGGAGTTTTCACAGCAACAAGAGAAACAGGCCAAACACACAGATGTCATTTGTTTTGAAGGTGTGTCCTTTCAGCTGTGATCTGGAATACAAAGATGTTCTTACAATATCTTTGAAACAAAATGAAGAGCATCAAAACAAAACTGTGAAAAGCTATTAAGCATCCAACTGTACAGTATCAACAACAGTATCTTTCTGTATTATAATGCTGTGCATGTTGGTATGTGACAAACACTGACCTGTAGCATGTGTGTGTAAAAAGTCACCCCACCTTGGTGGGTGGAGGAAGTTTGGATTTGGACCCAATGCTACTTTTTTAAGTCCTTCAACTTTTAAGAGATATTAATATATCTGTATGTATGATATTTATTAGCTGGCAGTGAAAAATATAAGAGAAAACACAAATGTAGTTATATAAAAATGAGCCTTGGTTATGATGATGATAATAATAATAATAATAATATTAATAATCATTTTTAAAAAGTACCATTACTTGAGGTGGATTTAAGCCTGAGGACTGCTTCTTACAGGTTTCCCCAAGAACTAAATGTGGGCAAGATCAGCGCTGAGGTCATGTGGAATATGTTTGCACAAGATATGAAATACGCCATGGAGGGTAGGTTTTCATGTGTGTTGTTGGGGTGGGGGATGTTATAGGCCTTTAAATATGAGAGGGTTTTATGTGTGTACACTATGAATAGAAAAAGAGCTGTGACTTCCCTCAATCTCTGTTTGATATTCAGAGCATGAGAAGCACCGCCTATGTAAAAGTGCAGATTATATGAACCTGCACTTCAAGGTGAAGTGGCTCTATAACGAGTACTGCAAGGACCTGCCCACGTTCCAGAAGCACGTACCTGAATATCCAGCGTAAGTATCTCATAAATCGCATCTACACCTTTCCTCCTACACTCCTCATTCATTCTAACTCATTTGTTTTTGCTCGATCCTCCTCCTGCAGCTGGTTCGAGCCGTTTGTCATAATGTGGTTGGACGAGAATGAGGAAGTGTCCCGAGATTTTCTACATGGAGCCCTGGAGCGGGACAAAAAAGATGGGGTACCTTCTTTCTTCTGCATCCTTCACGTGGGAAATGTAGTAGATTAGCAAACTAATGGGTGTTGATCAGGTCAGGTACTTTATTGTCCCCATGGGGAAACTGTCAGTGAAATTTCATACATGGCGTTACTTAGCATGCACACAGGATCCACCCTAATTCTAGTTTAAAGGATGAGTGAGTATAAAATACAGTATGAACGCTTAAATCTGACCTCCTACCTGCTCCACCTTCACCCCCCGCCCCCACCGCAAAAATGTGTTCAATCATTTCATAAGCAAATTCAAGCAATTCACACCATCTCTGCTGACTCGGCACATTCCAGCCTGGGAAGAGCAAGGTGAAAGCCTCAAGGCAATCAATAATTAATTAATTAATACCAAAGGCTAAGCACAAAAATACAGCGCAAGATGACGTACAGACACACAAACGTACCACACGGTGACTCACTCTCACTCCCACCCAAATATCCACACAGCAAAAAGGGTCGATACAGAGCAGCTGAGGACGCTCCCATCGTGTATGACAGGAATCCTTTGGGTCTAATTACTGTGGCAAGAGGCAGCTTCTGTTTCCCTGTGTCAGCAAAACAGCAGTCCCCTCTCTCAGTCACACACTATAACACTATTCACTAATGGCTGGACTGTTAATGAGGGCCCTGCTTCCCATCATAACCCTGTGATTGCTGCCATGGCTCTCATCCAAAAGCTTTCAGAGGAATCCCCTCACAAATCATGAGATTACAGTCACATGCAGCTAAAGAGGGGTCGTCTTCATGGTCTGATGTGTAACAGCACTGTGCACCAGTGGCTCCGGATGGGGGGGGGGGATAAAACCCCTCACTTTAAATGTTAGATCCCTGATGCAGCTTCTCACCCTTTTTCACCCCGATCCTGTTGTTTCTTCTCTCTCCAGTTCCAGGTCACATCGGAACACGCCTTGTTCTCCTGCTCCGTGGTGGACGTGTTCTCTCAGCTCAATCAGAGCTTTGAAATCATCCGCAAACTGGAATGTCCCGATCCTCAGATCGTTGGCAACTACATGAAGAGATTTGCCAAGGTGACTTCCAGCTGCTTACACTCCTACATCACCTAAGTGTAATACAGTACCACAGGTTTGGACACCTTTCCATTCACTTCATTGGAAGCTGTGTCCAAACTTTTGGTTGGTACTGCATACTTCTCACTGTTACTCTTCACTTATTCCACTATTTTGTTTTGTTCTCTTAGACTATCGGGAATGTCCTGCTGTCTTACGCTGACATCATTGCGAAGGACTTTCCAAATCATGTCAAGAAAGAGAAAGTGGTAGGTGTTTGTTTTAAAGTGAAGACAACAAAGCAAAACTAGGTACCGTATGGAAATTATTTATTTACCGTATGGCAGTTTGGTGTATGTGCTCAGCACAATAAACCGCTCTTCAGTGTAAAAGCTGTGCAGTGTTTCATTCACTAATTAGCTGAATTGGGTGTAGGCTTGGGGAAAAGTGGACTGCACTCCCTGAGAGACCAGAAGCCCTCTAGATAAGCAGTAATTACTGAAAACCCCTCTACTGCTGCCCTGCATCACCAAGAGGGATTTCGCCAAAGAAGCAATAAAAAAAGTTAGGAGGACAAACCTTGATTGATTACAGTGAAATGCCGGGAGCAGACAGTGGGAAAGGAGAGAGAAGTGTGTGTAATGATTTTTCCTCTTTCTCCCCTCAGCCATGCATCATCATCAATAACATCCAGCAGCTCAGAGTTCAACTGGAGAAGATGTTTGAGGCCATGGGAGGCAAAGATGTGAGTTTCCAAACATGCCCTCATTGTTGAGATATCTGGTATCACGGCACGGCTCCTGCATTCATCACATTTTGTCTTCTGTCAGCTCAATGTGGAGGCTAGTGATTTCCTCAAGGAGCTGCAGAACAAGCTGAACAACGTCATGGATGACCTCAGTCGGATCTTCGCTGTCAGGTGTGTCTGATAGATTCCATCTTGAAACTAAGAGGTGCTGCAAGCTGATTATCTCCAGCTGATTTCGGGGTTTCCACGTTGTTCATTTTGTGTGGTGATATAGTTTCCAGCCCCAGATCGAGGACAACGTGAGGCAAATGGGAGACATCCTAGCCCAGGTCAAAGGTCAGACTGTCCCAGCCAACGGCAGCGTGGTCCAGGAGGCCGACAACGTCCTGCAGCCCATCATGGACTTTCTGGACAGCAAGTAAATGCAGAATATCGAACATATAGTAGATTCTTTGTCATGATCTGGTCTGATTGGAACTTTTTTTTCTGGCTGTTTTGCTGAGACAACATTAAATATTTTGTTGCTTTGTAGAGAAATATTACTCCGACACTGATGTCTGAAAACTTTAGATGTTTATATATATTCATACATTGTTGTGCGGGTATGATCCTTCATGTTCCAATGGCCTTAACAGACACTCTATAACTAAATGAAATCGTGTCTTGCCTCCATGTTTACAGATTGTGTGTTTTATGTTTCAGCCTGTCGCTGTTTGCTAAAATCTGTGAGAAGACAGTCCTGAAGAGAGTGCTGAAGGAGCTGTGGAAACTTGTCATGAACACCATGGAAAAAACTATTGTGCTTCCAACACTTACCGACCAGACGGTACGTCGTTAAAAACAAAAATGATATTTTTGCCTCCTTCTTTTCTTGTTTGCCTCTGAATTTCAGTGCTTTTCATTGGTGGCTTCCATTGTGGTTGTACATTAACCCATCTATCTTACCATTACCCTATTCTCTCCCATTCCTTCTGTTCTTAGGTTATTGTAAGTATGTAGTGTGTGTGTGTGTGCAGCCTGTATAAGCATGAGGAAACAGTCTATTTTCAGTAGGAGCCTGATCACCACCATCTGTAGCCTTTGTCATCTTTTTGTTACAGTTGGTTGTTCTTCTCTGTGGATATCACTGCATCAAAACCTGATTTAATGGCAGCATGGTGCACCAGAGATAACATTACCTGCCCACCAGTCCCTGTAATACTGACTGACTGTACGCCAAAGGACCTTAAACCTTTCTATTCTAAGATAAAGCTTGTTTACTGTGAATTTTTATTTAAAAGACATATGCATCAGTAGAGAGTGTGTAGCTTTACTCTGTCTCCCCTCACTCTTTAAATCTGTCCTCACTGATCCATCTTTATTCACCTCTCATGCTGCAAATGTCTGCTTCATACTGTTCTCTCTCCATCACAGGGCACTCAGATGATCTTTAATGCTGCTAAGGAGTTGGGTCAGCTGTCCAAACTCAAGGTGATGAAAACAGAAGGCAATAAAATGCTGACAAATGACACGTATTTCAGACATAAGCTGTGTTGTAGCAGTAACAATGGTATAGACTGACTCCTGTGTGATCTGTCCTACAGGAGCACATGGGGCGAGAGGAGGCCAAAGCTTTGACCCCTAAACAGTGTGCAGTAATAGAGCTGGCTCTGGACACTATTAAGGTATCGTATGAAGTTTTACTCAAGCAGAACAGCTGGCAGGGAAATGGGTGCTTCTTATTCTGACTTTAATGATGTTTGCATTTGGTCCTCAGGGTAACTCATACTGTATATTTGTATTAATCAAAAGAAAAATAAAATAATGAAATATTCTCAGTTAGCAAAACAACAACATAACATCATAACAACATAAAACATCATAATCAACAGAATCCTACTGTTATAGTTATAATACTGAACACCACTGCAGCTCCCTGTGGTGTAGGCCTACATTAGTGCAGGTTTAGAGGTGTTTGAGGCTCCAAACCAGCTTCAGACCATCATGCCATAGCTTCAGTGCTGACACACTTGTTCTATACTATTGAACAGTTTTGTTGGTTTTTCCACATATAGCCTCCTTGGTGTCTATCCACACACAATGAGCATGTCTCATGTCACATCTTTTTATGCAGCAATACTTCCACGCCGGTGGTGTGGGCCTTAAGAAGACCTTCTTGGAAAAGAGTCCAGACCTGCAGTCTCTGCGCTATGCCTTGTCTCTGTACACCCAGGCCACAGACAAACTCATCAGGAAGTTTGTCCTCTCACAGAGCGCTCAAGGTACCATTTCATCTGGCAACAACACACACACACACACACACACACACACACACACACACACACACACACACACACACACACACACACACACACACACACATTGTTACACAACAGGTTGAAAGATTTCCACTCCTTATTCTCACTGTTATTATGGTTTATGGAATAAAGTGAGATTATGAGATTAAATAGAATAACTTTCTTTCAGTGTTGGCAGAATTCTTTAAATGTGCTGCTTCAGTAGCAATACAGGAAACCACTGTGTGCATTTACTGGTTTTAGTTTTGTATATACAGCATAACTAGAAATGACCACAAATGTATTTTAGATGAGCAGAAAATGGGAATAAGTACTTTAAAATGTCTTTCATATGAATATCTTATATTTAATAGAAATACCATATTTAAACCATGAGCCACACATCTTTAATGGACAGTATTGAATATGTGGCTTACATACCCTAACACTTTCTTCTGTGTCCTCTCAGTCCACGGAGGGAAAGGGATCAGGTACACAGCAAACGAAGACTCTCCACCAGAGAAACGTAGGTGTCAGCGGTGTCGTGTAAAACTTGCATGTCCCCATCTGTGTGATCAAACTGTCATCAACCAAAGATGAAATCGTCGTGGACAGGGAGCAGTGTTAGCTCTGCCAGAGGATGTGCAAGACATGAATCGAAGAGCGAGTCATGTTTGCTTCTGAAAAGGAGGTTTTCTGAAGAGATATTTGAATTTTGTTCAGTTCCATCTCCTTTTTTGAGGGTTTTAAGAAGAGTTACAAGTCATGACTATTTACTCTGCATTAGAGCTGCTCTATCGAGCGAAGTCCTGCTCACGTGATTATCAAAGAGACGCTGTTTGTGTGTCTTGTCTGTAGCTTCTGCATGTTAACATTTAGCTCACAATCTGCTGATGTGTCCCATTTCCTCAAGTCATATAATCTCAGCTGTGCCACATTGTGGACAGCAAAGATTGTGGCCACCTAGAGACAAATTGCCACACAGCAGACACACAGGCAACAACCGCTCACTGAGTGCGTCTTTTACAGCATCTGGAGTGGATGCAGTTGGCGAGGTGGTCATGTGTGTGGACATTTTACCTCAGCCTAATGGAGAACACAAGATAAATGTTAAAGGTAAGACAGCAGAGCAGACGGCACCTCTGTCCCACTTTCTCAGATGCTCCTTTAACTTAACCTCCTTTCATCCTCAAGTGGTGGCTGCTAATGATCTGAAATGGAAAGCGCAGGGCTTCAGGCCCTTCGTGGAAGTCTACATCATCGGCCCTCACCTCAGTGACAAGAAGAGAAAGTTTGCCACCAAGTCCAAGAACAACAGCTGGTCTCCTAAGTTCAGCGAAAGCTTCCAGTAGTGAGTATCTACTGGTTCTGCTGGACATGATGGTTTCAGGTCTTGATTTTCCTCTTGTTGTAGCCACATGTCGAGTTGAGTGAGATTCATTTCTATCACTACACGCCAGACAAAACACGTAAGACAACGTACTAACAAAACCATCATACTACAAATAGACACAGTGAAAATACCTTCAATAAATACAGAGGAGTGGAAAACAAGGATATGATTTTGTCTTCTGTTTCAGCTCCTTGGGCACAGAGGTTGGTCCAGAGAGCTATGAGCTGCAGGTGTGTGTGAAGGACTACTGCTTTGCCAGGGAGGACCGCACTGTGGGCATGGCCGTGCTGCAGGTGAAGGACATAGCCAGCAGGGGCAGCGTCACCTGCTGGATGCCGCTGGGTAGACGCGTCCACATGGACGAGACGGGCCTGACGGTGCTGCGCATCCTCTCTCAGCGCAACAATGACGACGTGGCAAAAGAGTTCGTCAAGCTCAAGTCGGACCAACGCTCAGCCGAGGAGGGCCGCAGCTGAGGGGGGGAGGGGCCGCAGAAAATGTGCGCACAAAAAGACCAGAGACATAGGCATAGTATTATGCACATATTATAATACACACACCCACATAAATAAAAAAACAAAACATGTGCAATACACGAGCACACATGAAGAAGCTCTGTTGTACATATATCTGCATACATTATGCAACATTTACATTGCAATGTTATCAATGCAAACATGGAGGAAGATGTTTATAAAAAAAAAAATCAGTTTTAAGTATTTCAGCAGCTCGACTCTCAGTTTAGAGTTAGCCTCACGTTAGCATCACTTGTCAACCGCTCACTCAGTTTTTCCTATGACACGTCACACCTTTTATACGCTGTACATGTGATATAATGCAACACAGAACAACAGCAGAACCATGTGAATAGATCGACAAAGACCACTTTGCACTTTTGCTTCTCTGTGCTTTCAGGAGAGCAGTCCTGGCCTCGCTTTGCTCTGTCCGTCCGTCCGTCTGCTTGCCTGCCTGACTGTGTGTGTTGTCCCCCCCCCCCCCTTTCCTGGGTGTGATTTGTTGTCTAAGTTTGAATTCAGGCACAGATTTAAGATCAGCTCCCTTTTTGCCCCAGAACAGATTAAAAAAAACAAACTGATCTTAGATCAGTGTCCATGGGTGACATCACTGTTAGTCTGTCCTGTAACGTACCATCGTCCTGCATGTTGACCCCAGAAACACTGTGATTCACTTTGCTGAAACCGTAAAAGATGGGTGCCTACAATATTTTGCCTGTGTGAGCATGGTGCATCTTTAACCCTGGTACAATAAGGTTTCATTATTGTGGAGAAAACTCGCCTGTGGTGGAGAAATGCTGAGCCTAATATGTGATGTGTTGATAGATGCGAAGGTTGTGGCCACAGTATACATTTTTTGTTTCACATTACAATAGATGGAGCAATACCCCCGTGTATAACACATCCACACCCCTAGGGTGCACATCAACTCCAAAAAGGGCTACAGGATCAGTGGTCTGGGATGTCCATTCATGCATTGACCCACAAGTTTTCCCCATGTTCCACTCGACCACCCTCTCTGCCATAGTTACACACTCCAGACTCGCTCTGGTCCAGAAAGTCTCAGACTGAGGCTGTGGAGGAACTCCTGAGGGAGCCACCCCCTCCTGACCGCCTGCACACGGATCTGGATCCACCTCTTTAAGGCAATAGGGGTTTGTTTGTTTCACAGAGCCTCGTGGTTTTTATGGAGAACAAACCCTTTGTGAACGCTGCTGTGACTTTTGTTTTTGTGTGCGTGCATGTGTGTGTGTGTGTGTGTGTTCGTGTGTGTTGATAGTCACTCCTGCAAAATGGGCTCTGAGATTGTGAGCAATATATTGTACCTACATGCCCAAATGTATGCGCTGTCGATAAAACTGCAGCAGCACCAACTGCAATATCCAAATCCAAGGAATGGGAAATCTCTGAGTCTTGTTTAGTGTGTAAATCATTAAATATTTTATTTATGGACTCAGAATCCCAATTCCTACTGGAAGTGTGTACGTTTCCTCTCATATTGTGTTTTGCCTTTAATAGGACCAGATTTGGACAAAAGAAAAAGCCATCGGAGTCACCGCCAAGCATTTTTGTTATGTTGTCAAGTGCATAAATGAAAATAAGTTGAGCAGTCAGTCATTGTCCGGCTTGTCTCGTGGTCTCTTTGTGTAACTTAATGATGTCAGTGACAGTGAGTTAACTCTACAGTAGGTTTCCCTGTTGCTGTGTGGAGCTGCACCAGATGTCACTGCTGGCCTGTCACATGATGTCTTTACTGAAAACTGTTGGATTCTACCAAAAACAAAGCTTCTGAATGTTATTTAGCCTCAGCAGAGCCATCTTTTCCTCCACCAAATGGATAAATCCAAAACCACAACTAGCTTGCAGGACACCAAATCATGCCTTTTAATTGAAGCGTCCAAATTTCGCCTGATTCAAGGGATCATGAGTTCAGTCATGCTTGGTTTGTGGGTGAACTAGCCTTTAAAAGGAGCTTTTAACAGTGCAGTTACATTGCACAGTTACAAGAAAAACTTGACTCATCAGGTTGTAACACAGAATCGAACGGCGTGAGGCTGGTGGGTCGCCTGCTTCATCTCTGTACGCACACACACACCTACACACACGTCGACACACAGATCTCTGCTCAAGCACAAAGTAACTCATGTAAGATGGCACCCATGCATGCATGCACACCAACACACCTCTATGGAGACAATGATGCCCACCCTGTGAATATAATTAACTTACAATTGCATGATGGGAAACTTTTTATTGTGCCAGCACGCGTCTGTTACCTTTTGCTTTCCTTGTTTTTTGAGGTTCTGTAATGATAAATCATCGACTTAGTTTTTTTAAAAAGGCTTGTGAATACGTCGTCTGTACCCTCTATGAATGTAGAACTCGCATGAGAGAATTATTTTCTACTGAGGATGTTTCTAATTTGTTTTTCTTATCATTATTGAACATTCTTTAATGAGGATGAAGTGGAACTGGAATGCAGCCTGATTCTGATCTGCTTCCTATTAAAGGGACATTGTGTCACAATCTAAATGCCTGCTTTATTTTTCCTCCTGAGGTACCTGAGAATCACATGACTGCAGTTTGATTTATTCACTTATTTACCTCTTAAGATATTCATTTCCAGTCACCGAACCTTTAACTGGTTCTGTGTGTCTAATATTCTTAACAGGAGTCCAGTCCTGAGCAGCAGGTTATGAAATAAGGAACATTTTAATTTCTTAAATCAGACATGTTTCAATAGATGCTGTTCTCTCACATGGAGACAGCAGGGTGTTGACACCAAACCTTCAGCATGAAAAAGTGGCCTTCCACTTCACTGAGTGCTCAGTCTGTTCTCTGCAGATTGACCTGTGACCTCTGTGACTTTACACAAGTTAAACCAGATGTTTTTACTCCCCGTTCAGAGAGGAAACTAAAAGCTGTTCCTGTTGGACTACATGGTTAAATCAGCAGAACATTTTATCTAACATTAGTGGAGACACTATAGAACAATATTAATGTCTTTACAACAGAGCTATTGTTTTAATGCCAGCTGTATTACTTCAACCTGTTGGAGATTACCCAACATGCTGCTGGTGATCCTAATTCTAAATTGGGGCTGCAACTATTATTTCCACTATCAATTTATCTGCAAACTCTTTGCCTTATTATTCCTTTTAACATTTGGATTATACACCAGGAAGAGGGTAAAAATCATGTTGACATCTAAAAATAGCTTTAAGAATAGCATCGGTCTAAACAGGGGTCACCAATTGGTGGCCTGCGGGCCAAATCCAGACCACAAAGGCTTTCAACATAACAGGAAACACAGTAAGGCCTATTGAGTTTTATTTCATGTTTGTTTCTTCAAAAGGACTGGCAGATAAAAAAAATGAGATTATAAAAAAAGCACATCAGAATCCAAACAAATTTAATTATTTTTTTCTTATTTTGTGAGACCCAAATTTGATAGCCTGAAGGAATTTAATTTGTGAAATGCTCTTATTTAGACACATTTCTAGAAAAGGGACTTTAAACATGAATTAAGTGGTTTAATTTGAACCCATTTCATTTTTTTCTGGCAACTTAATTAATTTCAACATCTATTAAAGTGTTAAATCCAGGCCTAAACATGTCTGAACTGAAGGTTTTTATAATCCTGGTTCTATGTGCTGAAGGTGTGTCTATATTGCCACCTTGTGGTAAAGATGGAGTCTGACTGCAGCACATTTTTCCATTTCTCCTCCAAACAGGACCGAAATAAAGACGCAGCACAGAAGTTCTTTTACAGTAAAAAAATGAAACCAAAAACAAGACTTTATTAAAGAAGCATAAAAAATAAAACTCTTGATACATTTCTCATAACCGTCAAGTCAGCTCAAATTATATGATTATACAATTTTTCCAGCTCACGGTTAAAAGGTTCATAAACTTTCAAATAAAATATATTTCAATTTTAAAATTTCTTCAATAATTTTCTCATTTTGTTATAAATTGCCTATATGTAGTACACAGGAAATAAGGAAAATAAAAAATGGAAAATAAAAAAAATTGAAGTAATAAAAAAGGTCACATTATTGTCTGGGATATTTAGGTAAGCAAATAAATTGTAAAAAATAAAGTGTAAAAAGTTTTTTTTATCTTAAAAATTATTAGCTAATGCCAGGTGGCTTAAAGACATGCAGATGGTTAACTTACAAATAATGATAAAAGTTCTTTAGAAACTACACTTATCTTCAATTAAGTCATTTTGCTTTTGAAAACAAGATCCCAATGATTGTATTCAGGGTATATACACACACATACACACGCACACACACAGGTCAGGCCTGAAACCTAGTTTGCTGACTTTTACATTTTGGTTCTGCATACAAAGAGAATTAAAGCAAAAAAAAAATAGGAGAGCTGAGGCTTTAGGGGCGTCTGCCACCCCTTAGTGGCGTGGCTCTCTTCGCAACCCCCCCCACTCTAATCACAAAAAAGGTCAGAGGTCACTGGCTAGCATGCCTCAGGAAACCCTGTTTTCAAACCCTTAGGAAGGAAATGGGGGAGGGGATCATTTTGGCTAAAAAAAAATAAAAATCAGCTGTCAATCTGAAAACATTTGTACCTTTTTAACAATTAAACTACTGTACAATAAATCCGAACATTCTCATTGGCCAGAGACATCCCAGTGCAGCGTTCGGGATTTACATTTAATCCATCTGGCAAATACAACATATTTTAATTATTTAACACATCCACGTGGGACAGTTTGAAGAAGGGCTCTCAAGATTGGCCTCAAAAGACTCAAAACAGTCATGGCTGATCTGTTCCTTTAGACACGCCCACAGCCCTGCGTCTGCTCAGTGTTGCACGACTATGAGACGAAATGCGACATTAGGACCCAATGGGGGTGGGGTGCTGCCCGTTTCAACAACAATGGGAACAGGGTCGTCACGTCTACGTCGCGCTGGAGAACTAAAAAGACCTCCCCACTCTTTACCGCGTTTCAGTACGGAGTTGCACCAAAGCACCATGGGAAAGTCTTCACAAAGACAAGCAGTTCGGCCACTGGGCAGGTTTTTCCTACATGTGAACATATGAATTAGTGCACTGCTGTGCCAAACCAGGACAGCAGCTTATTAGGTTCCTCTGGAGTTACTGCCCTTGTCATCTAAGTAGCACACAAGTAGCACACAAACAGTCAGACAGCAAATAAGTTCAACTTTAAACTGTCTGGAGCACCAAAGCAAAGCGACTGCTCGTTTACTCAAGTAGTTACCCTTTTCCACATGATATTAAAACTATACAATCTGCGACTACGCTCAGTGAGGACACACAGCGTCTGCGATGCCCGACACTCCGACGTAGAGGATCCGATTGTAACGACTGTGTGGGGAAGATTAGAAGAGAATAAAATAAAACAAGCTAAACATTCAGCAGCTGCTGGGATTTGAACACAGAGTGTCTGGAAGCCCTGGATGACCTAGCTACTAGCTGCCATAAAGGATAAGTAGACTCTACCTACTGTGTGAGCCTGAAAATGTGATCATGTGTCTGTGCAGTCAGAGGAAGCCCTTTGAGAATTAGAATTTGCGGCGTCCTTTTACTTCTGTCATCATGGCTTGTCTCATTCTATGAGCAGATTCCATGTATGTTCACAAGGGGCCACTAATGGCAATCATGTACCACCGCCCAAATCATACGTACAGTATTAACACTATAGGAGGCAGGTACTGCAAACTCACACTGAAATTTAAAAAAAAAAATAACACTAATACAAAACAGGATGCAACCGCCTCACAATGGGAGTCACTCAGTAATGCTAGGAAACCTCGGACGAGTCTCAAACGACTAACCTCATACAGCGCTATATTTAGCCAGGAGTTCAGCCGTATGTGGCTGAGACAGTGTCGTCTGACAGAGTGCCGTACAGCTTTGCTGTGATCGTGGGGTGGAAGACCAAAACTACCAAAACAAAAGAGTAAGAGCTGTTCCTTTGTTTCCTTTTTAGAGGGGCTGGGAGTCCAGGCCCTGGTTATTGTTCCATGTGCGAGGAGCAGCCACCTTTCCTTAAACCCACTGGACAAAACATTCCCGTCAGAGTATCCTTCTTTTCCTAGACTTTCAAAATATGTCCGTCAGTCTTACACTCGACAATCAAGAGTCAAAAACTACCAGAAAATGCTAAATGAACCGATCCAAGTGTAACAGACAAGAGGATGTGAGGGGAACATGTGTGGATGGATGAGAGCATCAACTATCATACAAGAGAGTGAGGTGAGGGGGCAGCAGGACAGAAACCTTCTCAGGGTGACGACACGGGATGATGCCGATGTAACAAACAGCATGAGTGGCCGTTACTCACTCACACACACCACCAAAACAAGAGATGTTCAGGTATCATCAGGCAGCTGACACGTACAGAAAACGGACCTCAAACACTGCAGTGCCACTGCTACATGTACCACTTATTAAATAATAATTGATGTGAATCATTTCAGACTCATTCATCTTGTTACTGAATTTGATAGAGAATCAATAGACGTCTATTAATAGCATTCATTTGGCATAACCGATAGCAAATGTGTGTGTGGCAACAAAGAAACTGGAATTCATCCTTCAGAGGTCGCCTGGTGTTCTGTTCCGCTAGGTGCCCAACTACATGCCGACCATTAAAAAAGTCCCAAGCTTACAGAAAAATAGCAACCCCACCGCTTTATGTAACCAACAACAGCATGAGTGAGAGCAGAGGAGAAAGCGAGGGATTTGTTCCAACGGTTCTGTCAAGAATGTTAAAATAAGGAGTAGAAAAGTGCAGGCCTCGTTGACAGCTTCATCGAAAAATATCTGTTAAGTACAAAAGAGTCAAAAGGAAAAAGGCTGAGAGAGAGAGAAAGCAGGCAGACATCCGAAGAAGCCAGAATGAATTAATGTTGAGACGGACCAGCAGACAGCAGTGCAGGTTCCTCCGGGTCGAAATGAAGGCCTGAAGAGAGATAAGACACTAGTTTCCTTCCACAAGTTCACAACCGAGAGACTGAGGCCCAACTGTCTGCAGACCAGTTTCAATTAACTTCACTCTGAAAATAAGTCATCATCATTATTATTATTGTTATTATTAATCTTGACAGTTTTATCAGCAATAAATCAATGTCCGTAAAGTATCATCATCTCTATTAATGCAATTATTATGGTCCATCATGTGTGTGAAGGTTATTAGTGTGAATCCTTCCATCAACCCCGACACAGCTGGTGTCCCTCTCTAACCATCTTCCTGCCCGACCCCCCCTCCACCCCCATATCTACCCCCAGCCAGGGCATTAGGAGAAGATGCGGATGCACTGTGTGGTTGGGGTGTGGCAGACGGGACACTCCGGCTCCGCTGACTGACAGATTTGTCCGGCACACTCCATGCAGAACAGGTTGTGACCACAAGGCACCAGGGCTGCGGTCACCTCACTCTCGAAACACACAAAGCAGTCCCTGTTAATCCCGGGGCTGACACCTACCAGACCCGTGACCCCGGGGCCAGAGCCTCCCTTCAGCCGACTGAGCATCCCAGAACTGAGGCCCATGCCGCTGCCACCTCCCTCGGAGTCAGTGGGTGAGCCGCCGGGCAGGGAGGAGGCCGAGCAGGAGGAGTAACCGGTCGATGAGCCGCCAGAGCTGGAGCTGGATGCTCCGGAGAAGGAGCCGCCTCCTGCGCTGCCCGATTGTAGCCAGGAAAGAGTGCTGAGGGGGTCGCTCTGGGCACGACGGGCTAACGGATGATCCAGGGGGCCCACGCCTGTGTCCTGAGGCAGAGTCGGAGACAATCGTGGAGTGATGGCGCCGCCACTGAGGCCACTGCTGTTGCGCCGTAGAGGCTGCTGCTGGGAGGAGCCGGCCGTTTTATTGCCTGTTCCACCGTTAACGAAAGGTGCCCAGATGTTGGAACCACTGAATTCAAACCCCAGTTCCTCTGAGGAGGGGAGCCCCGGGGTGGAATCACCGCCGAAAGTGAAACCTCCTCCAGCACTGCTGGAGCCTGTGCTAAAAGGGCTAGTAGGGCTACCTCCCTCGTTGGCTTTGCGGGTGGTGCTGAAGTTGTCTGAGCTCATCCCTCCATTGTGTGTGTGATAAGCGACTGAGGAGGACATCTTCCGGCTGGAGGAGTGGTGCATGGACATGGGAATAGGAGGAGCAGGAGGGGAAGCTGGAGGAGGAGGGGGGCCAGAATGGTGGCCTGTAGCCCTGGACCACAAGGACGCGCCCAGCCCTCCGCTCAGGGAGCCCAGGCCTTCTAGACTGACATCAGTGCCGTTGGAGTGGAAGTCATTGTCTCCCTGCAGGTCCACAAAGGTTCCAGTTCTCAGGGTGATGTGGGTCTCGATCTCCTCTCTTGCACGGTCAACGTTCTCCGGCATGCCGGTCACCTCGAACACAGGGTCTTTCTCTCGACTGGGTGTCACGATGTAGGTGTGAGTCTGCTGCTGGATGCGCTTGATAGTTGCTCCCTTCGGTCCAACAACCAAACCGACTACTCTGTAGGGCACCCTCACCTGAATCAGTGGCAAGAGAAATATTTTAACATCAGAAAAACTACAGGACAGAGAGAAGAGTTACAGATGTATACAACATCACGTTATTCTAGAGTGAAACAACACAGCATGATGACAAGTGACAGGGATTTCTGTACCTGTATGGTGGTCTGTCCAGGTAAGTGTGGTGGTCCAGGAAGAGAGCCTCCACTTCCTCCAGGAGCCCCAGCTTTGCAGCGGGATGCCCGGATCATAGAGAAATGCTCCGCTGCGGATACAATTTCACGTTTGGCCATCTCTACATCCTCCCTGCGTCCAGTCACAATGAACACTGGTTCCTCGCCTCGGACTGGAGTCTTTATGTAAGTATTGGTTTTGGCACGCAAGGCCTTGATCTTACAACCTAGAAGAAGCACATAAACAGCAGTTTAATGGCATGAATGTAAAAACACTTTGTACACAACCATTCAAATATAAACATTTACTATCACATAGTCGTGCATATAAACACGATTGTTACATACACACAAACAAGACGTCGAATGACAGCAGTTCTAATATATACACTGTTAGCTTTTTGGGTAAGACACTTTTAAAGCTATTGCAGTCTGAGGGAGCAGATCCTACCTTCGTGGACATTATATTGTATTTTCTAGAAATTGGGGTGTTAATCCGACTCTAGATGCAGTTTATGACGCTGTTATTTCCAGAATTTAATTCCAGCTATTCATCTGGTTAAATTTAATTGACTTTGTCATATATACGATTTCAAAAAAACAAATTGGAATAGCAATACCAGTCTGGTTTTTTTACATTGTGCACCCCTAGTTCCGACAATGCAAATTTGAATATGCAGATTAATAACGAATCAACGCGTGTTAAGGCCAGGTACTGAATCTGAAAAACAAAAAATTGTTCCAAAATAACCAACACCTCAGAAATCGAGTTAAACGTGTTCAATAAATGTATTTTTCTTTAATCATAGCAACAGGGGCCTCTCACATCATAGTACATATAAAGAAGCTGGAGGTATGCAGGATGTGCATGAGGCGCTCGTCTGCACCATCAGAGTCTGCAGCAGTGCTGCTGTCTACTCCTCCAGCAGCAGCATCTCGTGTGCTGTTTCTTTAAATATGGTCGCTTCGTTCTCGGCGACCAATAGGGCGCACAGAGTGTGATGTCATTCTGGGAAGCAGAAAGCATGGCTTTTTCAAACAAAGAGAACAATGCCGTAACGCTACCGCGGCTGCGACGGGCTGACCGAGCCCACAACACGAGCACATTCAACACATACGGATTATAAAATGTCTAGAAATACAAAATGTAAGTGTTGGAAGTGTAGCCGCTCAGACGCGGGCAAACTGCATCAGCAAACAGAGCTGGGTGCAGGGCGTAACACCGCCCAGTCCCGTGTTGCTCCTGCTGCCCCATTTCAGCCCAAAATCTGCTCGGCAGGGTCAACAAGAATCTACCATTAACACGTCTATGGACGAGGAATGGGAACACAGTGTTCTAATCTGATATTCAACATGTGCATTGCATAAAAGCAGCATATTTCCTTTGTTTGGTGCAGGCTGCTAGACATGTCCAGACTCCCGATAATCTGCCGCTTTGTCTGACCCTCTCCTCCCCTCCCCCTCCCTCCTACTCATCAACCACACTCACTTTGTCAAGGCATTGTCTAAATACTGTTAAAATAGCACATGTAAATGTAGCATGTGTGGGTTTTTAAATAGGGGACCAGCATTATTTTGACATTAATCTCTTAGTGCAGCCCGACCAGAGCACCAAGCTCAGGCTGTAAAAGTTCAGAGACCCTCCTCTCACCAGACAGGCACCCAAACAAAGAAGCACCAGGCGGCATGCTGCCTGATCAAGCTATCCATTACCACGAAAATCAAATACTCCTCACTAAAAACACACATCAGCTCTTACCTTGCCTTCCTACTATTTCAGCCACATGTTCAGAGCTTGGGACAGGCACGCATTCAGTCATGTTGACACTTCTTTTCCTGCTGCAGAGGACGGAGCTTTGTTCCCCGTGGAGGACGGAGTGCGAGCCTGCCATGTGGTACCCGCCCGAGCCGTAGTACTCCGGGGATGGAGAGCAAGACGTCGGCGAGTCCCGAGACCCGTTAGCATGCTCCAGCATCTGTAGATCCACATACCCCCCTCCGCCCACGCCGTTGCAGCTCTCAGAACCGGGACCCTGGGTTCCATCCAGAGGGTCGACCAGCCCGCCGCCTCCGCTACCACTGCCGCCCCCACAGTCCACCTTCTCCAGGGCCATCAGTGACAGCTGGTCCAGGGCAAAGCGAAGCGCCTCTTGGTGGTCCTCTTCGCGAGACTCCTGGTCTGTCTCGCGGGGTAGACTGACCCCGCTGTGCTGGCTACTGATCACCACGTCGTGGTCCATAATCTCGGGGTGGAATAAAGGGCTAGGCATAGTCTCTCCGTGGATCTCACATCAGATCACGGATGTCTGTTTGCTGGGAGTGAACTCACCTCGTCTGAAAGGGAAAAAAAAAAAGTCAAGAGTTTATCATTAAACGCACAAAATAAGACTGGGGATGAGCACCCTGGGGACACTGATCATTCCCAAACAGCAGCATCCGTGACGGATGTGGATTTGGGCGCCTTGCTTTGTCTGTTGTTGCTCCTTGTCTGACAACTGAACCATCCGGGAGTCTGGTTGTTTTGTCAGGATAGAGCATGCACACTTAGACACAACTGCACAAGTGTTTACATGCAAACACATGAGAAGAATGACGATATAAACTCCATTCACTCGCATACGTGCAGACCGAATGTATAAATGTTGATAAAATTTTAAATAAGATGTTGTTAGCTTAAGCAGCCAAGCTAACAGGCTATTCCAACACAGTCGGCACTTAGTCACGTTGTCGACCCCTTTGTTTGGGAGCACCACTGCTAGCTGGTTAGCCCTGTTCTGTCAGACGAACTTATGGTCATTCTCTAAGGCAGCCGCTTAAAAAAAAATAAAAACACATCCGAAAAACACATGAACTTACTTTATCTTGTTTTTGTCGTTGAGATCCGCTCTTTGCTTGTCGCCCAGTTCTCGAGGGAAAGAAGAGAAGGAGCCAGGAGGAGACCACTGCTGTGCAGCGCTAGGAGCTAGCGGGCTAGCTAAGTAGCACGCTAAATGGGGGACGTTGAGGAAAATGTCTAAAAACAAAAAGAGTGCACTGTTGTTTTTTCTCAGGGTGGAGAGTCAACGCACATTCCTGGGAGTGTCACTGTGTCTTCATCCTGCGTTTGGTCAGGGAGACCGTAGATGAAATCCAAGGTTAGCAGTTATCTTTTATTAAAAAAACAGTGATTCTCGGCTCTCCCTGCTGCCTGACCCCGGTCGATCCGCAGCCTTTGTCTCGCCAGGCGCACGCCGCTCCGTCTCCCGCACACGGCACTGACGTCACCCGCGACACAACAATGGGTTCAAAGGCCACATGCAGCAAGAGGACAGCATCAACGCAAAGCCACGGCAACTGTCACTGCCATTGTGTCTGTCAATCTGCAAGACGCGCTTTTATTGCCGTCTCTTTAATGCATCTTTTCACAGCCAGACTGTTAACGCACTTCCACATGTTTTTTTAAACGTGGTCATGGTTGGGTGTGTTCATCATGGCTACCAAAGGTGTTTTGGGTGGTATAACAGCATTGAATGATGCTCACGCATTTATTTGTGGTTTCTAGCAGGCAAAAAGAATAACAAATACAATTCACGGGGGCAACAGGGTATTTTAAAAGCATTTAACATTTTTAAAATATTATCTAGAGAATGTGTCCAAGGAAGCAGATGCCCCTACTACTGGGATAACTCAATTTGTGCTCATGTGGATAGACCATAACCTCTATCATTAGACGCATCGTACTATTTAGAAACCATTTTCCAAAAGGAAGAGCATACACCACCTCGATATAATAGCAGACGCGACCAAATGTAACCAAAAAGACCATATGTGCTTCAGAATGTAAAATAAGCAAGGTGAAGAAACCAGTTATGAGATGCACACTTATAGGGCTCCTGCAAAGCATGTGTGAAATTACACTTAATTCTGTCCATCAGTTTTTTGAGGAGCAGTGGTGATCTGACACTGGGGGACCCCAGGTATAGAAGCCCATGATCAAAGGTCATAATTCATTGAAAAAATAACAAATAATGAATCGAACACATATCTGAATATAAAACAAAAGTATATTTAAAAAAGGGGGCACATTTAAATATGTTGCATCAAACACCAGCAGCAACATGTAAATATGTAACAGTGGGTGTAGGCGGTGCCGTCTTGTGAGGTCTAAAGAGGGTTTACTGTAGTTCTCATAGTACAATGGCCAATATAACTGGCTATTTGGGGCCATTTGTCTGTATAGCCTCTCCCGATGGTGCGCCCCTGGAGATGTGGACAGACCATACCTCCTATTAAACCTGTTACGGATGAATGGGTGGACAAGGGTAACCCTATACTGTATGTCACCTATGTCGAGGGCATAAAAACACATTTAAAAGGATAGGTTGAGATTTTTTCCATATTAATTTCGGATAGACTTAGAAATGTGAAAAAAATCACATTTTTTTGGGAAATCTAATATAACATCCACAAATTTAAAATGACAAAATAAATGATACACCAGTCATAAAAGAGCTGCATTTATTTGACACAGGGACAAATGATAAATCTTATAATGAGGTACAGTGCATCTTAATGGTAAAGGTATTATTATTTTCTTGTTATGAGGTACATTAGTGTTGTTTTTCTATTTTCTGGAGGGTTTTCTGTCATTGCCTAATCTCAGAAGTAGTTGGCAATATTATCTACTGATCATTTTGTAAAAACAAATACCATGACTTGAACCTCAAAACCATGTAAACTCAGGTTGTTGTGAGAATAAATACTTCTTTGAACTACAAAACCTTTATTCAAACAAGCCAAGTTTTAACAGTCACATACACATAAGTGTCTGTCTGCATGTAAACGTACTGCAACCTTTCTATTCCAAACCTAAATACACAACCTATAGTGCCAGAGTAAAATCTAACAGAACAACTGATCTGTTAGAACATTTTAAAACCAATACACTTCAGAATATCTCAACATGAACTGATACATTCAAACACACAGTAACTAACATTATGCCTGTGTTTCTATCTTGAGCTTGGACTAACTGGGTGTAACTTTGCACCATCACATGAGGAGAGGTAAACGTGCTGAAACTCAAAGCACCGTTAAAGGATTATACTGTCACATAACAAAGAATGGAAATGTATGAACCAATAGAAGATTATTCAGCAACACTGGAACGAGTCCTGTGCTTTTCTATACCCTGACTATAATTCCTCCTTGTCCACCTGCTCAACCTTCTCCACTGTGTTGGCTGCTGCCTCTGCGGCGGTATCCTCTATATGAGCCAACATGTCAGCTGTAAGGGCTTCCTCGAGCCGCCTCCTCACATTCTGCACCAGGTCTTCCTGTTTCCTGAGGGACACAGACAAGGAGAAAATTAAAGGTAGCAATAATGAAAAAGCTTTCATGGCTAAGACTCGATGAAAATGATCATCAAGGCTGGAATTGGTCAGTGCATCAACTTTGTAAAGTTGAACATCTTTCAATAAAAGGTGCCTGATATAGCCGAACAGCCAGTCAGCCAAACCAAAACCTAATCTTGTCTTATCTTGCCATGCAGTCTGTATTTACTAACATTTGTGTAAGATATCGTTCTGAAGAGCTCAGTGAATTCAAGCGTGGTTCTGTCATATGATGCCACCTTTGCAATAAGTCAATTGAAGAAATTTCTTCCCTGCTGATATTCCATGGTCAACTGTGAGTGGTATTATTGAAAAGTAGAAGTGTTTGACCACGTAAAGTCACAGAGCTGGTTCACCGAGTGCTGAGGTGCATAGTAGCTAAAAATCACCAATTCTCTGTTGACTCAAATACTGCAGAGTTCCAAACTTCCTCTTGCACTGACATCAGCACAAGAACCGTGTGCCAGGAGCTTCATGGAATGGGTTTCCATGGCCGAGCAGCTGCGTGAAGCCTTACATCACCAAATACGATGCCAGGTGTCAGATGGAGTGGTGTGAAACACGCCGCCATTGGACTCTGGTGCAGTGGAAATGTGTTCTGTGGAGTGACCAATCACGCTTCTCTGTTTGGCAGTCTGATGGATGAGTCTGGGTTTGGCGGATGCCAGGAGAACGATACCTGCCTGAATGCATGTGCCAACCGTAAAGTTTGGTGGAGGAGGGATAACGGTATGGGGTTAGGCCCCTTAGTTCCAGTGAAGGGAAATCTTCATCCTTCAGCAAACCAAGACATTTTGGACAATTGCTTCCGACAATGCTTCCAACTTTGTGGGAACAGTTTTGGGAAGGCCCTTTTCTGTTCCAGCATGACTGTACCTCAGTGCACAAAGTAAGGTCCGTACATGCTTTGGTGTGGAAGAACTTGACTGGCCTGCACAAACCCCTGACCTCAACCCCATCGAACACCTTTGGGATGAACTGGAACGGAGATTGTGAGCCAGGCTTTCTTGCCCAACATCAGTAACCTTATCTCACAAATACTCTTCTGGATGAATGGTAAAAAATTCCCACAGACACTCCAAAATCTCATAGAAAGTCTTCCTGGAAAGGAGGGGGATCAACTCCATATTAATGCCTATATATTTGAATGGGATGTCATGAAAGTTCCTGTAGGTGTCAGGGCCAGGTGTCCCAATACATTTGTCCGTGGGGTAGGTGAAACATCACAACAACACAGGAGAATTAGAAAAACTAGGTTTATGCTTGACAGTGTCTCCCAAGGATCCATGCAAAGGCATTCATTGCAGATTGTGCTCCTGCTGTGCTTTTCATTTCAAGACGTTAAAACTGGCCGAACAGGTTCGTCTCTGCAAACATGTTTAATAATAATTTGGTTTTATTCATAAAGTCTGTGACTTATCTAATCAGTACACTCATTGTTTCAAACTTTGTACTGTGGGGTTGGCCCGATGGCCTACAGATTCAAAGGAAGACAGCCTGATGAGTCAACCGACTCAACCAAAGCATCATGGGATTGCCAAGGGATGCTGAACAGCAACTGTTTTCAAGTTTTAAACCACAAAATAATAGATAATCGCGGACGACATCCACAGCAAGATTTATAATTATTGATTTCTTTTACAAAGCCTCAAAAAAGACACTGCAGTTCAAGGCTGGATTATAAACAGATAAGATCAAACTGCAGCCCCTAGAATGCCATAATAATTAGCTTCTGGGCAACAAAAAGACTTCTGCTCTCACTGTCATCTTATTGGTTACACTGCCAGCTAAACTCCTTCATCTAGTTAAAAGACAGTAGCATTAGTTAAAATGATCAACATCTAACTAGAAAACTTGTGTCCAAGAACACTGATGCCCCTAAAACTCCATTTGCGCTGATGTGGATAGACCATAACATCTATCAAACTTTTATGTATGAGCTTACAAATATGGACGAAACGGAGCAATACCAGCGAAAACGGTTGAGGGCCTGTAGCTACAATTCAAGCAAGGGACGACAAATATTTACGGAAACAACGAAGAAGAAAAAAGTGAAGCGATAAAGTGTAAAAACTCTCCGTCCTCATGTCTTGATGTATTTAAAGACCTCACAGACCACCGGCTGAATACATCGTTGCCTCCGCTTTTGCCACTCTTTGTTTACAAGGTACATTATCACAACCTACAACGGCCGTCGCCGTATTTGTTGTCAAAACCTTTGAAACTTCACTATTCCATTGCGGTTGTATTGATGTCGACGTAGACGACGTATGGAAGTATGTACGGGTCAACCGATAGACCATTTGTGGATGGACATGTCCATTTATGTACGTAGAGGGAGCATAAATGGGCCTTTACACTACCTTGTTATTGGGTGTATCTGCCACAATGAGCAGCACTTTCACATTTTTATTTACAGTCAACATCTTGAATGAAAAAAAAAAAAAAAATATATATATATATATATATATACACATTAATGAATGATAGAGACTACTGTGGTGTTAACATCTTACCTGATGTCTTCATCAGTCACTATGAAGGCTCTGCACAGAGGTTGTGCTGTGTTGAGCCAGACTCCAGGATTTTTCTCCACTGCAGCTGAGAGCTGTCCAGTGACAGGAGCAGGGCTGGTGTGCAGGGCACTGGCAATGACTGAAAGAAGTGTTTTATCTGAACACGCAGGCCCAACACCTAAGCAGAGGACAACAGGGGGGTCAAGCTTCTAAAAACATTACAGCTTTGAAACTGAAAAAGTTGGAATATTTCTTGGTTTACTCTCACCATGCAAGCCTTTAGGAAGAGACATAGTTTTCACCAGCTCCTCTGCGATATCAAAAGCATTTAACCCGCTCAACTTCCTCTCCCAGAACAGCTGAAGATTAAAGCAAACCAAAACTAGAATTACACATCAGCAGTTACATAGCTTTGTCTACCAGTCAATTACAAGTCTATATCCATGTCTGTCCAGACTCATAATATATCTAGTAAAGATTTTAAAGCAACGTAATAAAGATATTAAATGTATTTTTTGGCAAAATGGAAGTTATCACTACATATATGACTTAGTGAATAATGTTGAGTGAGAAACATGATGTCTTCACTTATAGAAAAGAACAATGGACAGATAGAGAGCTTAGTCACATGGTACAAAAACAATCATCAAACCTTTAACGGTGCAAATCAATCACCTGAAGCTCACTTTCAAAAACGAGCTTGTGCTGGACTGTTGCTGTTTGTCTGTTAGTGTCTAAGTTCATTAACAGAAACATAGAACAGACACAAACAACGTGAAGAAGCTAAAAATTCACAAACCTGGATGCTTCACACATCTTCAACCAGGCACAAGGATCTTAATAGTCTCCACAGTTTCAAGGTGGGAACCCCAGATTAGTGTCACCAATTCAGTATCAACTAAATGTGAAACTTGGTCATGAGCTTTGTGGCAAATTTGAAAGCGTTCCTGAGATATGACACTCACAAGAATGAGACAGATGGACAGACAACCCAAAAACATGATGCTGCAGTAGAAACAAACAGCATAGCATGCTGCTAAGCATGCAAGCAGTTAGGTTTGTGACCCATCACTGTTTAATTTGTAGGGATACTGAAGACATAAACAGTGAGACACCACATTTTCTTTGGCTTATTTGTCTTTCTCTAGTATCGCTGGTAAAATGGTGATGTTGTTTCTGACAACACTAAAAAGTGTGAAATCTAAAGAAGCTTCAGAAGTGAAATGTACATGCTTTCTGCCCTGACTTACTTGTTTTGGTTGGTCCACTGCCCTCTGCGGGTCTGACTTCACTTTGTTGCTGGGATGATTTGTTACCTTGGTCACTGGCTGTTTAAAGATGGATGCTGTCTGTCGAACTGGTAATGTTGTGTTTAAATCAGGCTTGGCCTTTAAGAGAGAAAACGTGACAGGACAAAATTCTGATAACCAGGTTTTCTATTGCAATAAAATAAACTCAGACACAAAATAAGATTGTGACAGTTGTGAGAGGTAGTGTACTGTACAAACCTACAAAATTGTATGACTTCTTTATTGTTGGTGCCGTCGATACCACACAGGGGGTAAAATGCTGATGTAATTGTATGTGTGGAGGTTCATTTACATCATGATGAAATGGAATAAAGAATCGAGGTAATTATTTGTGCTTGTACAAAACTGGGTTGGACAATGAAGACACTTAAGGCATAATATGAAGAATTTGTTGGTTGTTGTTTTCAACTCAACTCAAAGTTGGCCCCTTCTGACCAAGAGACGGAGAGCAGCGGTGGTATGAGTGAAAAAGAAAGCAGTGAATCAGAGAAGTAGTTCTTTTCTGATTGTTTCATGGTGGTTGTGTTCTTTTATATGTAGTTCTATCCATTGTTTTTTAGGATAGTTCTGCATGTTATGCCTTTATAATCCAGCATTTTGACATTCCCTGACACAAAAGACTGAAAAAACTTGTTTTGTGGGTCTAAAACACAATCACTAAATCACTAAAAGAGCACATGTACATTTCTGCTATGTATTTTCTTTAAAGTAGCACTGCATACTCATGTATACCTGATAAATACCAAAAATCAAACACAGACTCACCCTGATTTGATGGTTGGTGTCATAAAGATGCTTATGCCTGCAGGGCTGCACTTTGGTCCGGATCGACCGTCCAGCCATGGCGTGGCTATGATTCACATTGGTGTGAAGGTTGCTGCCCAGACTACGGGCTATCAGGGGCTTGTTGAGAATGTGCTTCACAGGCAACATGTCACTAGAAAGAAAAACCTCATTATCACAAGATGGACCTTTTCTGTAACGGAGGCATTAAAGCAATAAAGTCTTTGACACCTATACATGGCTCCTCTAAACGACTGGCCCTCTTAAAGGGCTGAATGAGTTTTCTGAGGTCACCTGGCTGCATTTAAAATGACCAACCTGCTCTAACAGGTGGAACTAGAAAGCACTCAGAGAGCACATAACTCTGCCAATGCCATCATCCCTAATTATCATAGCACCCTGGGCAAAGAACACACTATGCAATGTCGCCATGATGATGTTGCTTTACTTGAATTTGCCTCGTTCCAAATTGAGTAATATCACCTAACTCCAAGACCCAGTAAACCAACTCCCAACATTTGGAATCGTGTTTATCATCAGTAGTTTATTAGATATCAAAGAAAATACGATTTTCCATAACAGCGGATGTATTTTTTGTCTGGACATAACTTCTTACCTTTCACAGATACATGAAATCCATTTAAATGACTAAATCTGCATTATTTCAGCTACATAATGGTGGCAGTGTAATTTCTCTACCCCTCTGTGTTACTGTACTGTGACCCAATACATGTTACCATTTTCAAAATATATATTTTAATCTGCCGGACCTGGGTTTAATTTCACAGAGTAGTGGAGTGCCTGGGTGATTCAGAATCTGAGCCAATACCCGGATCTGCCTCAAATTTAATCAACTCTTCCTTGGCCCACAACATAGGTGATTTTACTCTTTTTATGGGTGCTGAAGCACACCTTAATTTCATCTCAGCACTGCTAAAAAATAATAAACAATTATTGTTATTTTAGAATGTCAAGTCATTTATTCTTTTGCTTACATTCATTTTAGCGTACTCCACAAGGATTTCACATTATTATGCAGTGTTGCTGATACTGTTATCAAATGGATTCTCCTCACCCTCCTCTTATGGCATGTTCACACACTACACAATTACACACAAAGTCAACGCAAAGCCACGTGTAGAAGTGAATTTGTCCTGGGTAACATGAATGAGTTGACTAAAAAAAATAAAATAAAAAATAACAGGGCTTGATGTAAGAACCACAAATTAACAAAGGGCAAAAAAATGACTAATTCATGACAAAGGGCTTTAGTTTTTATAGCTTTCAAATTAGTGCAGTAATTTAGAGTGTCCAGGTAGTATTTCAAAGAGATGAAGACAGTAAGGTTAGGTTTCTGTTTTATAAATTTACTGTTGTGGACATGGAATTTAGCTAATAGAGAAATGACATTACTTATGTAAACTTTCTTCACAGGCATTTCATCAGAAAACTGACAAAAAAGTACAAATTCAAGCTTAAACTTAAATTGGGTACAATTTGTTGAAAAATGTAAACTTGGGCAAGAAATTTAGGTGGTGCTGTGACGTGAAAGCCCATCAGTGTTGAGATTCTCCACACTTCATACGTCTGGACGTCAGTAGGACGTCAATATGGAAGTGGAAGTCAAACTGTATCGTAGCTGTATATGGACACCCAGGGCTGTCTGGGTGTTTGGTTTTCTGACGAATCTGTGACTTTGAAGACAAATACAAAGCAGCAGTTGTGTTTACTTTGGTCATGGTTGATGACGGGAGGAAATGGTGTGCGATGTCCAGAGAATTTCAACACTGACAGGCTTTCGCTTTGCAGCATCACACGAATTCATTCCAAAGTTGAAAATTTTTAACACGCGAATTACCTGACGCGAATTTGCATCTACTGTCGGCTTTGCATTGACCCTCTATGTAAAAGCGCCACACAAAAAATTTGCATCTTATTCGGTGTGAACTCAGCATTGTTTATCAGTCCACATGTCATTTGCAAGCTGCATAAAATATGTTTGACTGCAAAGAGTGAGAGAGGAGGAAGAACCAGATGATAAACAGGAAGATAGTGAAGTTAAGACTGTTTAGACAGGCAAAAGAGGAAACTTGTAGCTGAAAACCCCCCAAACAATAGCATTTTACATGCATGGGAGCGGAGGCCCCCTTAAGATTTGATCCTAGAACCACCCCGGCCCCAAGATCCACCACTACACAAAATGTAAACAAATCCGCTGGAAGCTTTTGGAGATATCCTGTGGTCAAACAAACAAAATAAACAACTCTCATTGGCGGACGTAAAAAATGACCTGGTGTGACTTGTCCCGCTCCAACAGGTGTAATGACTTAGGAGCGGCCATTCCTGCCCATCTAGACACGCCCACATAGGTACAGTATAATCAACAAAGTGAAAACACCTGTGTGGCTGTGTTTGGGTGTGTAGGACTTCGGAGCACCAGCTGCCCTTCTAAGAGTACCAATGAGAGCGATTCAGCTCCTAAGTTGTGCTAGTAGTTTGCCACACATGAGGCAGTATAATTCTTCACATCACTTTACGGCAGCGGAAGGTTATGCAGCGCATTTCAAAACTGGTGCGACTTTGCCACGGTCGAGTAAGTGAAGCGTGTGTAAACAATGAAGCGTAGCTAGCTAATCAAGCTAGCAGCGTTATGAACGCCAGTATACCAATGAGCAGTGTAGTTACGACTGTAAAGCGCTGAAAGTTCATTAAGGTAATGGGCTCATTACTACGAAAAGTATTCAGTTGGTGAAGTAAGTCTAAAAACAGCAAAATGTCTACCTGCAAAAGGCTCGTGTTCATGCACTTCCTGCAGAGAAACTTTGATTTAACAACTCCTTCGACTATATTTCTAAGTCTCACCTTTTTCTTTCCATATTCTGTGTTGATCAGAGTTTCTTATCTTTGATTGTGACTGATAGAAGAGATAATAATCCTGCTAACTGTCTGTTATTGCAGTCATACTACTTCAATTAGTCTGGTCTGTTGTCGATCCCCGCTGTCTGTCTATCGTCTCTGGACAGTCACAACTGGAAATCACTCCGCCAGCCTTGTAACATGAGCGAACCCATCCGCCAAACTCTCACAAACTAGTCCGAAGATGACGCCCCAGGTCTCACGTGGCTTGTAAACTGCACACTGATAGAGATGAAAAGTAACTTAAGTAAAACAAGTAGTTTGATTAAATTACATATTCAAGTAGTGTTTATGTGTAGTTACTTTGCAGATTGAGTAGTTTCATGTCAAAATAATAAACTCTAATAGTCTCATTTCTATGTATGCGCAAGGGATTTAAAAATGCACATATGTTTTCTCTATTTTAAATTGGTTGTTTGTCTATAATATGTAGGGTAGGTTTTGTGATAATCCTCAATTTACAAGATTTCATCACACTTGAATGATTTGAGAAGTCTCAAGTCTGACAACACAATTTTTAGAGAAATAGCCACAATGGCTTTATCCAACTAATCCCAAATGACCACTCCCTTGGTTAACTAACCCACCCATATACCTCTATAAACCACCCAACCATCATCTGGAGGTTGTTGAACCAGTCCATGAGGAGGAGGATTACTGCTGTAATCAATGCTGATGGGGGACACACTGATTACCGATTGTGTAAAATGTCGTATACTCCAGTTGTCACCTGAGAAATTTCTGGCACTTGTTTTGTTTTTGTTACTGATTAAATTTAGATAAACATTGAAAGTAAATAAAGAACAAAATGTATTATTCTATTAATAATATATAATTATTAATTTATTTTCATAACAAAAAGTAATCATGCAAATATAACTAAACACTTTTTTTTTTAAATCCCTTAAGTTTACATTGATCAAAGTACAACTAGCATCTTACAGTAGTTTGACATAACATTTACCAAATGGATTTATTCTACTCTAGTACTTAAACTGGTTAAATCTATTACTACTACTATCTATTATTTTTTCAGGGATCATTCTCCAACTGGAACCAGAGTGAGGTTTGTGGAAATTCTGTCACTCAAGGCAGCTGAACTGAGAAAGTACACAATGTGTACATAGTTATCTTTTTTGCAGACACACAATCTAAGAAAAGTAGCCCCTAAACTCAGCATGGAAACAATTATCAATCCAAAATATCTTGGTTGCTCTTTTAATACATAAACTGATGCTTTAAAGGTTTGTTGTTACTGATGTTTAACATAAATCTTAAACAACCAATTATGTATACAATTATGTATGTAATTATGGTCAGTTATGATACACCAATAAACAGACATTCAGGATGTTTCACAACTGTGTGTCCTTCAGTAATCAGGCAAACTTGTGGCTAAGCTTCACTGGTGGGCTCTATAAAGGATAGAAATACCATATGCGGTATATTAAGAGCAGGACGACAGTACTGAAATCACTGACAGAGAATTGATTGCACACAACCAGGATGTACGATAAATAAGACGTACTTTACTTTTCTATCAAACAGCATGACAGGAGGGACAGATTTAATCAGGTTTGATCCACAACACAAAGAAGACCGGTGATTAAAGGAAATCCTCTATCATTTGTTTTCATGCTCCTTCCATTCACGTTTTCACTGCTTGAGGAACGTTGAAATGTCAAACTCCAGTGCATGTTGATGGTGAACAGTTCAATGTTGACTTAAGCTGCAGGATGAAGACAACAGCTTCCAGTGGCCTGGCATGGAATTGGACCAGAGTACGTGGTGCCAGCTGCAGCAGTTCTTTTTCATTGTTGAAGTCTTTGTGTAAAAAAACAGCACCGACCTGGCAGAGGAAAACAAAGATATCAGTTGGAGAGTAAAAATGTATAGAAGCCGAGAGCGGTCATAGTGGCAATTATTTATTTAATGCAGTTATGTCGAGATAATGAGTTAATTATCTCAAAAGACAAAGGTTGTTTTTAAGTCGTCATGAGAAAACAAGGTTTGTCTTATGATCTTGAGATAAAATTAAATTTTTGACACTTTGATCTCTCTCGGCGGCCATAGGAATGTGGTTTTGCTGTGGCAGACAAATCAAAGCTGTGCAAAATAAATTAAGTTACATTTTGAGTTAAGTCAAATTGATTCACAGATATGTTGAATTATTAGCGGTGATTTTTTACACTAGTAAGAACAATGATTACAGATATCTTCCAATTGTATTTTTGTACGGTGATTAAGGTTCTGACAGGTGGAACTTAATTTCCCTTTTCAGATTTTAACAATTACATCTTCGATATGTCTCAAATATCACCTTTTCAGACCTGTACATCATCTAAAAGAACCAACAAAGCCACAAATGCCAAGGATTTGTAAAAACACTGACATTTGTACATGGGAGAATGGACTCTTTAAGCATCTGTAGTAATTCTAACGTGGTTTTCTTAAACCCAACCGAGTAGTTAGGTCCCTAAACCAAAGCAAACCCAAACCACGATGAAATGCAAAAAGCATAAAGAACAAAAAATATATAAATACGATGTAGATGGTGTTTTGGGCACGTATTATGTGTGCAGCCGACAAATGGAAGAAGAAAATCAACTGAAAATGTCTTCAAATTGGGGAGACAGTGTGAGGCTCGGGAGCTCCTTACCCTCTGAGCAGAGGACGAGATCAGCCGCCACGCCATCAGAGAGAGTAAATGATTTTTTTTTTTTTTTTTTGCCATATTATACCATTATGAACAAAGCCCAGCTTGATGCACATGTAAGACGTCTCACTAGATGCCAATGCTCCTGTGTTATGTTACACCTCTTGTTGGCAGAATGCCGGCTTGCTATTTAAAACTGACATGACATGAACAACATTAAGTCAATGAGGGGTTCTAAATGTTGGTTTCAATACATTTTCGATTAATTGCCCAACCCTATAAACACACATTTCCAAAATGCTGGGAGGAGGTTTCCAGGGTCAAGGAATTAGGTAGCATTTCCTAATTTGGCATGAGGCAGATCTGAGTAAAGCAACATCATCATGATGACATCACAATAGCGTGTACTATGTCCTGGATGCAATGATACAGTAACTGATGATCTCACGGTGATACAAAATGGAATTCACACACTGCACACTCAGAAGTGCTCCCAATTCTTCTTTCAGAGGTCCGCTAATGGACAATCTCTACAGGATTTTATTTTGACAGTCTGGAAATTTTCTGATTGTTTGGGTTTTGACAAGTATGAGTTTAGGCAGTATGTACTCCACACCTATTTCTGTAGTCATCTCTTAACCATCCCTTGAACTAACCTGAGTGCCACTACTCGTCCTTCTTGAATTTGCCGTTTATGTAGGGAACGTAATCTAAAAACAATCGCCAATCTGTGAAGTGGACCAAAGCGACGCCTCCAACGGTGCCCCATACAGCCAGAGTTGGGACCCTGTGGAGTAAAGAATACAGTATTGTCAACATTCACATTGTTCTTTCATTTGGAGTAGATATATCCTCAATGAAAATGATCAGACAACACTTTTAAATTCACAAGTTTAATTCTGTGAAAGCAATAACTATTAGAGGTCAATTTGAAATTGTTTTTGTTATGCAAAGTGTCAGTTGTCTTGTCTGTAGCTGGAAAATTACCCATTGTGTCATAAATATGACCCGAGCAATAAGAACATCAGTGAACATCCATTAGTTTGTAAGATTAAGGAAACATTTAAGGCCAGTCATTTGATGTTATCCCTGACCTTTGTGACCTAAATGATTGACAATTTAATCATATTTCAGATTAATCCATAACAGAGGCTCCAGTCCTTCAAGTTAGATCAGTCAAGTCAGCTGACTAGCTGGTTAAACGTATTCAAACGGAATTAAAGTATGAAATTCATAGTTCTTCAATGTGATCAGGGCGAAAACCTACAATTACTGAGGAAAATGTAACGCTTGTTTTGTTTATGACTTGGAATTTGTCACACTAAGCAACTTTAGCCTGATTTTAGCTTAATAGTAGTTAAAGTCAGCATGTCGCAAAGCAATGACCTCAGCTAGGCTAACAGCTAATGCTAACTAAGGACACATCAAGATTATGTTATGTCAAAAGTTTGGATTATTTCCGTGTCATTACCACAAACACGATAAAAAAAACCTTACCATGATTTGGCAACGGCCACGTATTTCTGACCGATGATTTTGCTGATCATTTTAGCTGAAATATAACAACACACAAGACGTGTCCCTTGAATACTGTGGAGGACTTGCGCTTCTCAGCGTACTTACTTCCTGTTTAGTTCTTCTTCTTCCCTGGAGTTGGATTTCACTGGCGTTTGGCAACCAGCTTATAAATGTATTACCGCCACCTACTGCCTGGGATGTGGGACAGTAGATACACAAATAAGAGCCTAAATCTTATTTTCCTATGTCCGTTTCCGTCAGGTATTTAAAACACTATAAGCACTTCCTGTGATTCTTTCCCCAGCAGACTGTCTGAGGTAATGTCCAGATTTTTCTCCTTCAGTTGTGTCATTAGCTCCCTTTTGCTCCTGACACCGCCCTGTTGTATGTTTACCTGTTCTAAGTATATGAGCACTGTGTATCTCTTCTCTATTGTTCATGTCTCGTGTACCACTTTGTATTTATTATAACGGTGTCTTCCTGTGTCACAGATGTCCCAATATTCTTACCAGAGTTTGTGGATACATTGCTGCATTGCATTGATACATTGTTAGATAATAGTTTTGACCTCTGCCTTACTTATTGGGATTTATGTTTCTTGTGGTTTATGTCAGTGATTGCTTGGCTTATATATCAACATATGTGTCAAACTAAATGTATTATACATTTAATAGTTATGTTTATATTGTGCTTATTCCTAAATATATATAATTATCTGATTCATATTTTTTTGAAATTTTAATTCACTCACACTCAGGAAAACTAAAGCCAAGTAAACCAGCACAGGAGTGCCTATTCAAAGTTCTGAACAAAATGCACTCAAAGTATTTAAAAACTGCACCAGTGTGTTTATAAGCATTTCTCTCAGGTAGATTGTATTGCATGACAACAACCTGTATTTTGTCCCTTATTAACTTTTAATTTAATCAGTAACAAATATATAAATTTATATTTAAATATATAAATTTATATATAAATTTCTCAGGTGACACAACTGGAGAATGCAACATTACATAATCAGTAATCAGTGGTACAACCTCTGGATGATGTCATCCTGTAGGATGATGGCCCACTCTTCAGTCAGACCTGTCTGGAGTTGCTGCAGTCTGTGGAAAATGTTCATGCTGTCACAATCAATCAACCAACCCCACAGGTTTTCTGTTTGGTTTAGGTCAGGGTTCATCACTGCACCTCCAGAACTGTAACGTCATTCTCCTCCTGGAGTCAGTGATAGTGTCCATCAGCACAGCACTGGTGTAAGGTCGTCAGGCTTTAAGTCGGTCATGCCTCAGATGATTCTAGTTTTTTCATGCACAGGCCTGCTGTAGCTTTGGCCAGGAGGTGGATTATGTCAATCCTGATTCTGGGTCATTACAGTCTGTCGTTGTTTCCCTTGCCTCCATAACTATGATGTAGACGCACAACTGTGGAATGGTGACAATTCATCACCCTGCCGACTTGTCTGGTGAACAGCCCCACCTCCGGTATGCCAACAGCATGATCCCGGTCATGTTTCCCCAGCTGTAGTTTTCTCACAGATGTCATTTTCCTTTCTGTCTTTGTGCTCTTCTATAGGAGTGGGTTTGTTCAAAAAGCGAGCCATCATTTGGGATCAGTTGGATTAAAGAGTCAAGAGTATTCTCATAAATCAGTCAGGAGTGACCAAACCTTGAATCTTGAGAATTGTTCATTTTAAAATAAAGGTTTTCACAAATTCAGCCAAAAATATGAGTGGTGAAATGAGTGTATAAAGAAAATACAATGTGTGTTCACCTGAGAGCAGTGCACTTTAGGATGTGGGTATTTGTTGTTCAGTGGCAGCTGTGGCTCAGAGGAAGAGCAGTCTGCCTATCAGGTTAATGGTTCTATTCCCAACTCCTTGGGCAAAATACTGAACGCCAACTTGCTCCCAATGGCCGTTCCATTGCTGTGTGTGATTGTGTGCATGGCAGCCTCTGAATGAATGTGCTTTGAGTCAATCAGACCAGAAAAGTGCTATCTAAGTACAGTCCATTTACCAAGGAACATCTCTGTAGGTCAGGCTATGAAATCATCACTTTGTCTAAAAGAACTTATTTCAATAAATCAAACACTCTAAAAAGAAAAAGAAAATTATTTCTGGGTTTACAAAAAGACAGGAAAATGTGGGGTTTGTTATTACAAATGGCACATTTATTGCTACATTACTGTTATATACACAACAGTTCTCAATATCTACTTTATATAAAAATAGGAAACAGGAGGCACTTTGAGGACATAGCCTACATAGATGATGTCCCCAAACATGATTGAAGACGGACAGATCTGTAGCAGGTTATCTGTTGTGGACGACAGAAAGGCTCTGTAGACAACGGACACTCTGTGAATGTTTTTTTATCCTTGGATACTGTAGACATATTTTTCATGTGAAGAAATAAAAGTCTCCAGCAGCGACCTTTCATGTTAGAACAAGACCGGGTTCTCCTGCAGAGAGGCTCGAGCGACTGACAGAGAGAATGTTTAGGGCCAGTCCACGATACAACATGTGTGACAGAATGACATAAACCAAATACTGTTACATATCAGTATAAGCTTGCATTGATAAAGCTGATGAGGACACATGCAGCTGTACACACACATATCAATGCATATGCCAGTCGGTGACATTTTATTAAACCAAACCTGTTCATGAAAGATGAGAAATTTTAAGTAGAATTTTCAGCGTCAAACTTAAAGACCAGGTTATAAGTCATCTTACATTTTATCACACTCAGACGCTGAAGCCGTCAGCGTCAATTCTTCATTTAGATGTTACTGCAGTATACATGTTTTTACACATCTGTATTATAAAAAGGTACAACTCAAATGCAACACCATCCACCACGTAACAGGGAAGTATTCAGGCACTGGTGAGTAACCATTATCAAAACTCCCAAAGTCAGGAAAATGACTAAGGCCATCCTTTATTTATTCATTTTCTGCTTCATATAATAATGAAACAGTGAATTATGTTGCAGAGTGTGTAGACCACCCCTGTTGCCCCTTCCTCAAAATAATGAACAAGCTCTTCAGAGGACTTCAGGGAGAGGAGGGGAGAAAAATATTGGTTCATTTCAAGAAAAACTGCTGCAAACACCGAAATAATCCAATTCTAACTGGCCCGACAGGTTTGTGTTGAAACAGGCATTCATAAACAAGGAGTCACATGTGATGTCACAGCCAGATTATTCTGTCATTTCTAACATTTCTAAGCACCTGGCACAAAAAAACTCACTTTGTCCCTGGAATCTAAATTGAGACGTCTTACATTTAAACAATGTAAAAAAACAAGAAAAAAAGAAAGCATTCCAAATCATAAAACAAACTCATACAACTATTTTACAAAGTAAAAAATAATAATAAAAAACAATGATAAATCAATTCTAAAAAAAAAAGGAAGATCCTTTTAACAGGCTTTGCAAATTGTTCAAAAAAAATGCCAAAATGCTCAAATCAGAGCAACAACCACAATAAGTAAGCCAATGGCAATAAAGTAAAATCTCCACATGGTAGCAGTAACACTCATGATCCCTTTCAATACTCATTTCTGTCTTAAAGCAAAATGTCATTTACCTCACAAAGCTGTGAGGCTTGCATTAATTGAGTTCACTGTGCTGTAAAGACCACAGAGCAACATGACTAAGGATACAAGCAGTGAAGAAGACTACGCTCGGGTCAAATGGCAGCCTTATGGAGGGAAGCTTGGGATTTGATTCAACATCAGTGTTGATCCTGGATTTGCATCGAGGGGTTCGGTCTCTTCCCAGCAGTCTTTCTATTCCACTTGGCTGTGACAATAAAGGATGTACAGGACTTCAGGAGATAAGACTCAGGGATCCACAGTCAAAAACTAATAATGACCCACCACACGTGAGTCGGCGACTGTGGCACAGCAAAAGCAAGTCAAAAAATTCAGCCAGAGTTACCAGCATATCAAAAAGAGAAGAACACTCTCTCATTGGCCAGTAAGAGGCTGGATGTCTCCAAACCTTCGTCTGTAGTTCAGTCACACCATGAGAGGATAAAGACAGCTACTCTTATCCTAATCAAACATTATGCATTGTGAAACAGGTGTTAACATATAAACACAGGTGTCCCTCTTTGCTTGTGAAGAATGTAAGACCTCCTTTTCAGATGGGAATGCCAATAATTATCCAACACTACAAATCCTAACTCTGCTCACAGGAGCAATTGATCCATAAAGTTTTCTTTGATCCAAACAAGTTTTGCTCCCAACACGTAAAGCAATTTTTTCAAAAATGTCTTACAAAAACACGACCATGAGAACGTCCTTGTGTTTCCAGAGCGGTGTTCTCGGTTCAACGTACTGTCATGTAAAGATTCATAAATGTCTCCTCTTTCTGTAGGAGTGTGCTTGTTACTTTTGTATTGATTGACAGGAATGTGGCTGCCTGCTTTGTCAGTAATGAGGTGTGTGTGTGTTTTGTGTGTGCTTGCCAAAAGTTGATGAACACACACTGAGATGCATGACAATGATAGATTAAGGCCACATGTTCAAAGGGCTGTACAATCAACAGGAACTGGAAGAGAAAGGAGAGAAATGAATGAAGATCAGAACAAGCTTGGGATAAATTCGTTACACTGTCTTGCAGGCACCACAAGCCCCACAGCACAGACTGACCTGAGAATTACATGTGTCCATCTGCTCCAAGACCGGGGTGACCCCCACCGAGCTGCATCTGGGGGTCCACACCGGAAACTTTTTCCTCCTCTCTCCTCTTGAGGCAGGCAGCCTTTGGGTTCAAATTACGCTCTTTGAGAGAAGGACACATCCACAGATTAAACACAGGAAGGAATTGATCTCATTTGCTTTGCCCTCAGAGATCTTTAAGGACATTTAAGCAGAGTTTTGAACATACAGAAGGTTGATAACAGACCGGGAAGGGGCAAGGTAATGAAAAGCAGGATGTGAAGTTGGCAGAAAAGCAGGGGTATACTTCCTCAAATACTCTCCCTTTCTTCTCCTTTTTTCCATTTCTCAAAGCGATACAGGTGAATAGCAGAGAGGAGGCCAAAGTGGATGGATACAAGATAGATAAAAATAAAGAGACTTTGCAATGACTGGCAACATCTAGCTGTGATAACAGGTAGTTGGTTGTCTATGAGGATCAGACCTTCCTGTATTGGCTGACCTACCTCGCACCTGCTTCTCCAGGCCCAGGATGACCTGGACAGCCTGTTGCAGGATGATAAGCTTGGTCTGGGCCTTGTCGCTCTGCAGGTGGACCTGACACATCCTGCCCAGCTCTCTGAAGGCTTCATTAATGTCACGCACACGCACCCTCTCCCTAGCGTTGTTAGCCAATCGGCGCTCACGCTCCCTCTGCTCCTTCTCCTCAGCGGTCAAGTTCTCATCAGTCACCGAGACCACGCTGCAGCCAGGAGAAGAGGGGTGGGGGTGGGTGGGAGGTTGGAGGGGCTGGTTAACGAACCCAAATCACAACCCTTGCGGAACCTAGGCTAGATGTTCTCACAAATGTCGCAGCTGTAAAAGTTCAAACCTATAATTCTGCATTTAGCCCAAGACAAAACCAGTGGAACTGCTGAAGATGATCCCAGTGGAGCAGGGCTACATAGCAAGAGAGGGAGTGGAGGAGTATTTCTTCTTAGTGTTTAAAATGATGAGCAATACATCATTGTATAAATGAAGGGATATGCTCTCAATCAGTCACAACTGTAAGTGTTGTGGGTTGAGCGAGCGTGGCTAACATATAGCAGATGAAGGTTCCACAGCTGACCAGAGTGCCAATGCCTAATAAATCTGTCCTGAAGTCGAACCAACCAACAAACTTTTTTGTTTTGGTCATTGAGGTCCAGGGTGGAAGTCGTAGGGGATCTAGTGACTGCCCAGCAGAATGAGAGATGAGGATTAAGGGAGAGAGAAAGGGAGAGAGAGAGAGGAAGCAACATCCTCTGCCGACATGGAAAGAGCCACAGAGAAAAAGGAGCCCAGAGGAGAGACTGAGGGCATCGTTTTAAATACATCAGCAGAAGGAGATGTATTTATCTGAATGTGAGAGAGATGTGGTCACCCTGGAATCTGTAAAAAGAAAACGACAGAGGGCGGGAGAGTGAGCGATGAAAAGGGTTGTCTCGGCAACGGGGTGGCAAAATTAAAAGGTTAAGGCTTGAAAGGCTGGGGCATGCACCACACACACACTGCAACAAAGCTGAACACGGGTTAATACGCATGACAACAGACTGCTCTGCCTAACATAGGGTGAACAAACACATACAGTATGCTACGAGTAGAAGACATCACAATAATGAAATAACCTCAGTGAAATTAAAATGACAGTTTAGTAAAAGCTCAATGAGGGAACAATGGAACAAAGCAACTAGGTTCCACAAAAAGATGTGTTAATGCCCTGAAAGGGCGAAGAGACGCACAAACATGTTAACAGACAGGCAACCGTAAGACAATGCAACACATACTGCATCAGAACAGTCCTGTATGTGTCAGCAAAGGACGAAAACCTTAGGAGATGAACTGGAGAACGGGCATGTCTCAAAAACAGTCACACGGCTCCATTTCTTTATCCTGTGTCCTCAATTAGCTGATCAGTTTTAGGATGCACTGCATCAAGTATAACAATTTCACTCACTAGTATTGAGCGGCCATCTTTTCTTTTTGAAGATGAGATTTTAAATGACTAGCAGGACATGTCAGGAGCCGAGATGTGAAGCCGTTTGGGAGTTTTATTTTGTACAGAGGCCCTTCACCTCCTCCTCCTTCCTCCCTGGACGCCCACTGACCTCGAACTTGCTGCTCCAGGTTGAGTATAACGTTAACAGCCTGTTGCAGTATGCCCAATTTGGTCTGCTGTTTCTCATTGCTCAGATGGAGCTGACACATGCGCCCCAGCTCCTTAAAAGCCTCGTTGATGTCCCGCACACGCAGCCGCTCGCGAGTGTTGTTTGCCATCCTCCGCACTTTCTCCCGCTCAGCCTTTATCTCCACTGGCAGATCTTCATTGTCATCATCATCATCATCCAGACTGGTGAAGAGCCAATGGCAGATGAGGAGGGAAGGGAACAACAGTATGGGTACAGTTCAATGAAAATTACATGCCAATTATGGTGTGCAATAAATTTGACTAATAATTTCATCACTACATGGAAAATATTAACTCAATGACAAACACTGCTACCAAGGTGGATCACATAGTGTTTGGTCCTGTAATCAGATCTGGACCAGAACATAGACAGAGTCAGGAGTAATGGAGCCCCAGGAACTACATTTAGGAACTATCATCTCTGCTGTTTCCACTACATCTGGAGAACCATGAAGATTATGTAAATGAGGCTGATTTATGGCTTCATGTGAGATGCAGTGTCTTAACAGCAGCAGACTCCACCAAGCAAAACTTGGACTAGGTTTCTGTGGTGTGACTGCTGGTGGAAAGATGAGAGAATGAAGAGCATCCTTGGTTCCTAGAGAGGGTTTTGTGGTGGACAAGTGCAAATATTAGTGTGATAAAAGGTTATTCAAGGCCGACCGACACAACAGAAAGACCTCCATAAAGCATGAATTCTGTAACTTTGGCAGGGGCAATAAAAAGAAAAAGGAGCATAACTGAAGTCCTTCCAAAATGAATTATTAATTGTTCAGACGGTAATAGACTAGTTGTATTGTTGAAATGACCTCCAACAATAAAGAATCATATCAAGAAAGACTTAAAGAAAATTTCCTGACACACATACTAAACCACTGTGGATTATATGTCGTGTAATCTCATGCATTGAAAGATAAATATTAATGTGATGTGGAAAAAAAAAGGTTTTAGACACCTTGTCCCAAGGCGCGCCTTCATGTCTTTTTTCTCATCCTCTGACTTATCAGTGATGGAGCAGTTCTCATCGTCCTCCTTTTCCTCCCGTTTGATATCAGCCATACTGGAACGGTTTAGACTACCGGACAGGCCTGCACAGAGTTCACAAACCAAGATTAACTAAAGACACACCCTAATCCAAAACAAGTCACTTAAACGTCCAATGATGGTTAAGCATCACTCTGACATGAAATATAAAAAGAGTAGTACAAGGCAGAAAGTCTCACCGGCAGGCTTAGAGATTGGCTGGACAGATGAGGGGCCAAGGTGACCATGAAAAAGTCCTCCACTAGAGGGCAGACCTGAGTCCTCGTGCTGACTGGACATCTTCAGGACAACAATTTAAACATGGTTAAAAAGTTTGTAGTACTAGCGTACATGCAACTTAAAAGGTTAAAATATGAAACTGTATTTTGTTGTGTGCTCATTATTCTCACCAGTCCTGGCAGGCGACTGGCCAGTCCCAGTGCTGCATTGGTGAAAGCTGGAGGTAAACCTAAGCCAGACGAGAGCAGGTTCTGCATTTCAGCCAGCCCTGGTCCTCCTTGTCCGCTGGCATGGCGCTGAAGAACATTGATGGCTTCATCCAGATGGTCCTCCATTTTACTCGGCTACAAAGAGTGAAGATCAATGGACAGTGAGACAGCAGACGTTTGTGTGAATGGTTGTGATCTACTCTAACAATCTTTTGATGTACATGAAAAACAATGAAATAGACATGTTGACTCACCATGGACTGAATTCCAACCTCAAAGTTGGGTGAAGGTGTAGCCTGGCCAGAGGACCGAGTCCACTGGGATGCAGAGCCTTAAAAAAATCACAGAGAACATCTACTCTTTTACTGTTAACTGGGCTAATGCGCTAAACTGACACCAACGTATGAATGAATGCACAGGAACGCCCCACACCAGCGGTGGATGTTTGTTGGTGGAAACTTTAGCTGTTCAACACACTGGAAACTTTTATTGTTTCTATAAATTATTGTCACATAATAAAATGTTGATTAGGAACAAGAAACCCTTTGTGATTGTACATATTAAAGATGTGAAACTACCGTGAAGTGAAACAAATGTTGATACAGTGGATATGAAATATACATTTGCCATCTTTACTCTGAATACTAAGCATGAATGAAATCCACAGTTTCAAAGTAAAGTATTTCCTTATTTCATTTTAACAGCGGCCATGATTATCTCCCTTTTTTTCCTCTCGTCTCATTTTGTACCAGCAGCAATATTTGATGTGACCACAACCTCTTTGTATTTTTACTGTTTTTCCCTTCCTCTCTCATGAGTTATATTTGAATCATGTGTGTGTCTTCATGATTAAGTGAAGGTTAAACTGTGGATGGGTTACCAGGAGTCGCAGGAAAGAAATGTCAATAAAAATGCAAAAAAAAAAAAAAAAGTACCCCTTTGAATCTTGGATGGATTTTAGTGCATCGGTTTGACATTTCTTACAACTAACTTACTGCCAAAACAGATGATGTAAAAGTCAAGATAGTTTTATATGCCAATCTTATCACCATTCAATGTTTGTTCAAGGGTCTGACTGAACTCACTGACACAGGTGGAAATCTAGAGGTTATCACTGGAAGTGAATAATCTCCACTGAGAAATATGCTGTATTTGCATAGAGACTATTTTTACAGAGTACAGAGGACTGACAGAGAGCTTCGTCACATGGTGCTATGACAACCACCTGAAGCTCAGCAAAACCAAAGAGCTTGTGGAGGACTGCTGCTGTGTATGTATAAGTGTTTAAGTTCACTGACAGAAACAAACAACAGAGTAATATTCCCGGTATAAAACACAAATCATTCACTTACATCTTCAACCCTGCAGAACAGAGGATCGATTAAAATCTCCACAGTTTCAAGGTGGCAACCCAGGATTTAGTGTCACCAATTCAGTATCAAACCAAAGGGGAACATGGTCACAATCTGTGCTTGTGTTCAGGAGTTATTGTGTTGAATAATGGCCAGAAGAGTGTTTCAGCAGGACATTATAATGTCACAGAGATGCTGACCTTTGAGCTGGATAGAAAAAGTCGTCACTTCGTTTTGTCCAATTAGATATTTTTAATTAGCATATGCATTATTAGGTTATGCTCCAAACTATGTTTTGTGAGGTCACAATAACCTTTGAACATAGGCGTTACTGAAATGTCACCATTTACACAGCCTGTTCAAGGCGGGACTGGTGCACCTTTATTCTGCACCACCGTTCTGTATAAATGCAATGGAGGCGTAATGGGGGTCTGTGTTGTTACACCTGGCAGTGGAAGTAAGAGCGCTGGATCACACAACTGTATAAATGTGAAGAAGACTTAAAAAGCCATTAGTAGCAGTTAGCAGCTAACTCAGAGAAGAAGAAAATCAACCAAATACGTCTGAAACTGAGGAAACAGCGTGAGGTCCAGGAGCTCCTTACCCTCCAAGCAGAGGATGAGATCAGCCATCATGTAACAGGGATGGTAAATGATTGCTTTTTGCCTTGTAATTTCATGTTTACAAAATGCTAGATGTAAGACATCACACTACACGCAGACGCTGTTTATGATGCGTCACGCCTCTTTTGCTTGCAGAAAGCGGCTCGCTATTTAAAATCATCGTAATGGAATTGTTCCTCTGTTCTTTTGTTCAGTTTATAGACGGGTCCCTGTTGCACCATCTCTGTGTGAAAAGGGCTACATTCACAACAATGGGACCTATATGAGGTCTCATTGACCGCCAAAATCTAATCAGCTGATTCTTGATTCCAAGTGGATGTCTTTAAGTCCCTCTAAAGACATAATAATAATATATAATCATAATAATATTCACAGGTTTGGGACAGACAGACAACCTGAAGCCCTAACGCCTCGAGCCACAGCTATCGTCAGTGCTGAGGCAAGAAAAACAACTTGGGTTATTTAAATTTAGCAAACTTATCAGATTTATCAATGGTGACCTTAAACTGTGCAAAGCTCAGCCATGCTATCATTTAATATATGCAGCTCATTTCCTGCATTGATATCGTGTGAAAGCTTTCTGACTGTCAGCTAAGATGATCACTTATTATAAGTTCAAACTTGAATTTGTAACTGACAGTATTAACTGTGTGCAACTGATGGCAAGATGAAAACAAGGCTGTATAAAGTGTGTAATATGACAATATTGATACATATCCTGATGGAATATTTGCACAATTTGGACATTTTGTTTTACTTCCACGTTTAACCCAATAGATGGAGCCACACTGTCACCAAGAACCATTCAGGCTTAGTGTGAAGATTTTATTATCCCCTTACACAACAGCAACGACCCATGTTGAACAAACAAAACAGCCTGCTGACCTTGAAGCCTCAGGAAATAAAGAATAGAGCTATTCCCTCACCTGATACAGCCTGCGGAGAGCCAGAGGGAGTAGACGGGGACGGAGGGAAGGTGTTACTGTTTGGGTCTGAAGGATAAATCTGGACAAAGAAGTTTTATTTTTGATTAAACGAGAATAAACGTAATCATCTACTTCTATTACACTACAGAAATGTGAAAACGTGTAACATTTAAAGTGGTGTATTTCATTATTACTTACAGATGCCAGGGCTTTTCCAATCTCATCCCCTGAACTTCCAGGCACTACTCCACGATTGGCTTCAGGGGAAGAAAAAAATAAAATTCACTGAGATCCTATGCTTAATAACGATTCTGCTCTGATAATGTGGCATCAAAACATAAAAAGCACCTTACACATAGAAAAGAGTACACAATAAAGGCTATACCCATAATGGCGTCAGAGCTAGCAATAGGGGGTGTGTGGCTGGGGACTCCAAAGCTACTGGAGCCCGAGTGGAGGCCAGCAGGATGGGCCCCGTTCACCTCACTGCCATGCAGAGGGTAGTTTTGGGGAGAGACAGGCAGTGGCTGACGTTTCTGGAAGCAAAGAAAACCAATGATTTAAAAGCATGCGTCAAAATTCACAGACGAACGAGTCCAGTGTGAAGGCAGAGCTCACCAGTCTGTCCTGTGGGTTGATGGCAGTGAAGGGACCATGCTGGCTCATATGGGGCGAGTTGCCCAGCATGGCAGAATATCCAGGCTGAACCATCGACCGAGCAGAGCCCCATGGATCAGAGGGCGGGTGGAGGCCTTCTGTCAGGGGGCATCCAGCAGGGGGGGCAGGGGGCAAGAAGGGCGAGGGATAACCAGCCACAGGAGATGATGGGAAGACAATGAAGGCCACATATGAGGCATGCCGGATTAATGTCATGACTTCATTCAACTGTGATGCACCACTCAGCACCACCGAGTGTTAAGTGGCATGCAGCTACTGCCTCGGTTCATCCGGACGTCCATGAGGATGTTAAGGGGAGCTAATTTCACAACCGTGTGTGATACATTTACCCACATTCAACAAGTGTCTCCGTCAGCTGAACTTTTCAACCCAACACAACGAGCATGAGGAGGTTCTGAAGACACATTTTGTTTTCATTCACTGACCTTGAATGTAGAATGGTGGCGGGTAGACATTTCCTGCCTTGGAGGCCGGGTAGCTGGCATCGTCCCTGTTAAAATCCTCGCCTGAGGCTGGTGCATAAACCTACAGTGAAGAAATGAATGGAACAGCTCATCATCTCAGTGCTTGTAAACAAATCACTGCACTATATCATCACTATAAACAAAGAACATGGTGTATGTAACTTGTTGCATGAGTGACACAGTACATACAACATATCACATTTTTATTTTGAGTTCCCCAGAAGAAAGTTCGCTGGGAGCTTCCTTTACAAAGAGAAAGGCCACAACGTCATTTTACTATAAAATGAATTAGCACTAGGACCAGAGTTACATGGTTTAAATACTTAATTAAACACCACTCTTAGAACTATGTTGCTTCCTAGGCTAGGTTCTATTTTTACCATCTGATTTTACTACTGAATTCAATAACAGGCTGCAACAGTACAGATTGGTACACCGAGCATTGTGTAGTGAATAGGCAGTGCTATTCATTTTATTGGGGCCTGAACAAATGCTCTGAACCACCATATCATTCTCAATCAAGAATATTCTAGACAAAAAAAGCGAGCATCAAACTATGTCTGCAAAACTCAAATCCAAATGGACTCAAGTTTTCCTCTGTAAATTCATTAAACAAAGAGAAAAAGGAGAGGAAAAGAGGGGAGAGGAGAAGAGTGAACGGAGAGATGCATGCCTAATTACTGAACCATCTGCTGAATTCTGGATTGCAGCCAACTCCACTGGCAGCTGGGATAGAGGGATGGGGGAGGGGGAGAGGCAGAAAGGGGAGGGAGGAGGCGGGAAGGAGAGAGGGGAGGTGTGGGGGTGGATGTGGGGTAGAGACAAGGGGGGAAGGAAGAAACAGAGGAGAGGAGGAAATAGCGTGCCCAGAGAGCGAGAGTGGGAGGGAGAAAATGAGGTGGAGTAAGAACCATAGAACTCTGGGATCAATCCCCTTCAGTGAGTTTACTTGGCAGACAGGAAGAAATGTGGTCATAAAGTAAAGGCCTGCAAAGACAACACTATAAATATGCTGCAAATGAGTCACTGGGTGACTCCCCCTTTACTTTGCTTCTACTTAACCCCTTTAATTTTAGTGTTGCATGTACACAGTTGTGATAGCTGTATCTCTTGCACTGCAGCTACTCTACTAGTTTGTAAGTCAAGTAAAGGTTAAAATGCCAAATGGACTGTGAACATGAAAACATGGGCTTCCATGGACTGAATGCAAGGGCTGAGATAGATCAGGATGACTCACTCACCGAGGAGGGCAGGCCAGGGGGCACCTTCCTGATCTTTTTTGGCTGAGATTCTGAGCAAAGGAAGAAGAGCGAAATCACTTAAGCAAGCATAAATACACAAAGGTCTTAACTCACTGCAGAACACAACCATCAATGAAAGAATTCATTTATGAAGCCCCATCCCTTATAAATCAATCCTCTGATCTCTCTCATGACGACTCATTACTACGTAAAGAAAATATATTGTAGTCTGATGTTATTCAGTGCCTTTCCTCATTGAGAACTCTCTGTAGCCACTTTCAGACAGGAATTGCGCAACAGTGCCGAAACAATTTCCCTTCTCTGTGACCCTTTCAGTGTGTTCAAACTGAACCAGACCAGGCGTCACAATGCCACCTCAGTGTATGTGTTCAGAGTATACGCCGGCGTTCTACAATTATAAGAGGTGCGACGAACGACGCAAAGCGAACATAAAAACGGATATATTTCACTATCTCCTCAGTTTAGTGGTCATTTTCTGTGCTTGTTGGTCAAACAACGGACTTCCTGTTGCTACTGCAACGTTAAATGTCACGGGGTCAGTTGCACACCTGAACATATTACTACAACGTCACACCCAATCCGCAACACCGAGGCACTTCATTCATACAGACACCCGTTTCGGCGCTGTTACTACCTTCCAAGGCGTCACAGAGCACCGCAGAGGTGGAACAAACTGACACCCCATTACGCCTTCATTGCATTCAGACAGACGTCAGAACGGAATAAAGGTGCAACAGGCCCGGAATGAAAATGTTGTCTGAGCAGGTTTTGTGATTTCACTCTCTTTGACTAAGCAGAAGTGACATTTCTGTTTAAAACCTCAACAGCAGAAGTAAGGATCAACAAGAACTTACAGTATGTAAGAATTTATATACAATATAATCCTTGACAATCTTACCGATGGGATCCTGTTGAGGTCTCCTGCGAGGGTTGCTTCCCTCGTAGGAGTAAAACTGGGAGCTGGACTTCATGCCAGATGGAGAGAGAGCATTGGGACTGGGCATTGGCATCTCACTGGGCATAAAACCCTGCTAAAGAAAGCACGAGTCCACTAAGTGTAAGAGGACAGGTAAAAGGCAACTACAGAAGCAAATTCCGACAGATACAGTAAAAGAGGAAAACTGACTGTAGATTAGTATTTCTCCAACAGGACAGGTGGAGAGAAGAAGTTATACTGAAGCACAACACTTGCCTTTCTGAATTATTTACCTGTGCTGCAAATGAGGAGTATGGTCCTCGCTCACACTTCCCTGTTAGGAGAACGGAATATAAAAGCAGGTCATGATGGTGAAAACTGGGCTTTTATGTCAATATTAAATCACAACCAAGCCATTCTCCGATCCCCATTTGGGTGCCTCCCATCTGCTGTGTGAGTGCAAATGATGATGATGTGTGGCATTTATGGCTGCGGATAGCAAAACAACAACAAATTTGCCCATTATAAATGGTTCAGGGGCAATTGTGCCCAACCTCTCCTCTCCCCTGACAGTTAAACAGAGTAGGGCTATAGGCTACTGTAGTCCCAAGGGAGAGTCTTGTTTGTGCATGGGTTCCCTTTACATCGCCCCAACCCCCTCCCGCTCTGAACAGACAAACCGCAACACGCAAACAAACCCCTCCTCCACATCCTCCCTGATCCCCCTGTTTCTTTCACCCATTGCAATCCAAGTATGAATACAGTGTGCATACAGTTTGCCCTTAGGTGGTACATTAGTGACTAACCTGTGAACAGCTCTTTCAACAGAGACCTCATTGTTTGAGTTCAGTTTCATTGACTATTGTAATAAACTTTAGTATTTCCATTGGTACATTGTTCCATCATTAAATACTATTTTAGAAACATTGACCCACAAACTTTGCTGATCCTTCTTGGTTTTTAAAACAAGATACTGTGAAAGTTGCGGTATCTGTGCTTCAACAGCTTAGTTCAACTTAAACATTCTTACCAACAATCCCTGCTCCAAACATGGGGGCAGAGCCAATGCTCTCCTGGTCAGTGTAGAGGCCTTCTTCTCCATAACCCTGAGGCAAAGGCAGCAGAGGCATTAGAGATATAGAAATAACTGAATAAAAATAAATAAATCCAATTAATAATGCCCCTTTCAAACTAAATCTATTTAGTATGAAACAGTGTGTGTTCAAGTGAACGTATCAATAAAGATTATCCAGCTGGGCTCTGAGACCCTGTGCCATGTCTAGATTTTAGCGCTGCTTCAGTGAAAGGTTGAATATGGGGATTCTGCAGCAGCTACAGGGTTCCTTTACTCACCACAATCACATACAGCAAAGTTGGTCATTTTGCATTTTGGTTTGATGAAAAAATGTTTTTTATGTGTGTGCAAATTGAGTTTAAAGGTGAAAAGTTTCAAGGGTCCATCAGTATGGTCCTTTCATGTGCAGCCATACACAAATAAATAAAAATTTAATAATAAAATAAGTGGATTTCCATCCAACTGTTTTTATGCACAATTTGCACATAAAATGACCTGAGTGGAAATGTTGGAAATTCAGAAAATAGCCAAAATATTGCAAAAATGTGTTTATTAGTGTAAAGAGATGAATGAATTATTTTCTTTAGTCAGTGTTCAGAAAATGTGGCTAAAATTTACACATTTGAATGTAAATTTGGCCAATCATTTCCCTATTTCCAAAGTTATCTTGTGAGCATAATATTGTTGTGCAGCCTACTCGCAGACAATTTTGCTGTTGTTTGTCAATAGCAAACATTTTTGATGTATTGTGTTCTTAAAGTGGGTAATTGCATGGTTTGTGTTTGTTAGATTCAACATAATAGTAAATGAAGATAAACCATACCCTTCCCTGGTTGAAAGAAGGACTGTTCTGCTGTCCTGGTCCCCAGGGATTGGACCCACTCCTCTCATCTATACCTGGAAGACAAAGAACTGGGTTACACCTATTAACTACTAGAAGGCAGACACACTCTAAACAGGGATTTACACTAAGGCTGAGTCTAACTTGAGAGTATAGTGAAGTTGACCTGCTTTGGTACAGGTTTTTCAGGCTGTTCGAAGCTGATGAGCTTCACGTCACAGCTCACACAGAGACAGCATGGTGACAGAACTGTCACATAGAGTGGATATGAGCTGTAGGAAGTTTGAATAATTAACACCCAGTATGAGGCTCCCAGAATTCTTCATTCCCCCACTCCACTCCTTTACATTTTCCATGGCAACAGTCATTCATCCCCGATTCATTCTCTCACATTTGGCCTACAGATTCGCCTCAACACCGATGCAAGTTATCATTCCAACATAGCTGACACACGTTATCCAAGGCCAGAGCACACTAGCAGCTAACAGAGAGGTGAATGTGTCTGAAAGGAGTGATTCTAAAGATTGGCGAAGCAGAAATTCCTGCCCATCCCCTTTCTCTCAATCTCCTCTCGTACTGCAACACAGTATCTCTTGGGGAAAGCGGAAGCTTAATTATGTGTTGATTTGCATAATTGTGCATATTAATGAATCTCGGCTCTATGAATATTCATATTTTTGTTTTGTTGTCTAATCAAAAAGCAGAAAGGGGAGAGGGGAGATGGTCGAGGCGGGCTAGAAACATGATGGTATCAGCAGTAGAGCAGAATGATGGGTTCTCTGCACTGAGGGCTGCTAGATTGCAGCGACAACTGTGATCTATACGAACGACACCAGCAGAATAAGCGATGAAGAGACAATGTCTTGTCCCCTCTCTATGAGTAACTGTCTCTCTCCACATCAATCAAAGACGATAAAGAAAATGCATGAAGCATTTTGTCTCTGCAGTACGTCATCAGCACTAAAGCTGCAGACAAGAAAGGCTTCATTTCAAGATTTTGTGTTTGTGACAGAGTTACATTTTGTGGAGATACGAGTGAAAAGAAGGTTTTTCTGAAGGTGAAACTGACAGAAAATATTTCTATACATACAAAGAATGCATTCAATTCTACCCACTGTTATTCATTCTTTCATTTTGTGTGGTACTGTAACAAAGTGATTTAATCTGTCACATACCTACATTATTATCACGTATTTAGAACCATGCAGCATATCAGAACAGTCTGAAAAAAGATTCAAAGCTATAAAGCTAGATATGCACACGTGGTATTTTTCCCTATATTATGCAGGACTGAGGATTGTAAAGCACTAGAAAAACAAAATGTAATAATTCATTTAACAAATACCAGGATTTTTATGATACTTTGCAGAAACATCCATAACTCCTTTTATAAGAATAAAAGACTGTATAGAAGTGGGTGTAGCCTCCTGGCTAAAGACAAAAAAACAAAACAAGATGGTGATGGCTAACACCAAGTTTGAGGCTTCAGAACGGGAGACCACAAACCAGTGATGATGTCATGTTGACTACATCCATTTCTTTTACACAGTCTATGACAAAAATACCCTTTTCCAGGCCAGCGTAGGGTTGGGAGGTGTGTGTATAGATTTGAAAATTAATTAAATTGAATCAATGAATTTTGTGGGGGGCATAATGGGAAGATTAAAGTGAATATTCACACATGGCAGAACAGAATTACAGGATAAATGTTTAAGACAGTGTTGGAAATTAACTTCCACCGTCCACATGCTACAATGGCAGGTGTATTCCAAAATCTACAAGCCAATATTCTTTTACCCACCCACCATCATAAGGTAAACATTCAAACTCTTAAAATAATAATATTCTCTCTCTGCCTCTTATATAGCACACACACACATGCACACACTGTGAACTGAGAACTCTGAATTCCTGAACAGTATGCTGTCCTTCTCCAGCTGGGCCATTTAAGGCTGGTTGGTGCCTTCAATGCAGCCATATCCTCAAAGGCTAATTCATCATCTGTAACTCAACTTTGACTGATTATCTACATGATCATTGTCTTGTTTAAAAATTATAGACACCTATGAGGACTGCCTTCATAGTCTATAATACTGTCCTGACTTGGTGCTAGAAAGTTTCTTTTTGTGGACAAGCAAATGAATGAGTGTTCACATGTAACCTACAAACCTGCAACTTTTACCAAGCCGCCATTTAGAAGCACTTTATCATATATAGTTGGATTTCACTCTCACTTTGGTTAAGCACAATGTGACAAAACAAAGCCCTGGAAGTGGCTGGCAAACAAACGAGACACAGACCAATCAAGAGATGCGCAACTGAACTAGATTAGCAAGACAGACAGACTAGAAAGAGGTGCCCTGTAAGCACATCAACCTAACTTCACTGTTATTTCCAGAGGAAGGAACATAAGTCAACCTGACTGCTATTCCCACAATTCACTCTAATTGTGTTTTTTGTCCTTTCAAGACCAGAAGGAATAGTTCTGATTCATCCCTTCCTCTACTGTAAATTGTAAACACTGGGAGGTGTCAGTATTTCTATTGTGTATTATTATGAATAATAGTCAATTCCATCTACGTCACACGTCATTACTGTGATGTTACCTTGTCTGAGTGACTGTCTGACACACACTGTTGTAATGAACAATACGCTCCATTTTTCTTGTTCAGTTTTGAGGTTGTTCACTTGAGCCTTGCTTGTGTGAGCTCTGGCTACATTCACCAGGCTGAAGTGACAGAAATCTGATTTTTTTTTTCTTCAGGGCTCTGTGAATGGATTTGAGTCACTTTCATATATGTGTTCAGAGAGCGGATACATATGCGATTTGTAGCCATGTGACATGAATAACAGTCAGATCAGAATTCATGAGGCTTGTTGCCTAGACACATACGCTGAGCACTGTCTGGCAGCGTGGTAGAACTGAACAACCAGAGAGGAGAGATGCCGAAAACAATGCAGATCATCAGCTGTTCACAATCTGTTCGGTAGCAGCTGACCAAGTGCAAAATGTCATGCATACATTTACTCCTACCATGTCCATTTCAGTTTGAATACCATGAGTTGTCTCACAAATATGACATTTTTTGTTGCTAATGACTAGGGATGTCAGGATGAATCTTTTTGCTATTAACCGGGATTAATAACGTCACACTGTTACAATCGTAAGAATTTTATAGACTACGGTATCTCGCGAGTTTATGGGAGAGGTGTGAGGAAATCTCTCTCTCGTCTCAAGTCACGTTCTGTATGCGTGAGTGTGTGTGTGTGTGTGGGTGCCTGTGTGGAAATGGCAGAGAACTCCAGAGTTATATCCACCAAATCAGCAGTGTGGGACCATTTTGGATACCTCTAAAATAAGCAAGGGGTTGTGGAAGATGATGAATATCCAATCTGCAAAGCCTGTCATCAGAATGTTGCTGCTAAAGGCTCCAACACGTCTAATATGTCACATGTCATATGTCTTCGGGTTAATCATCCATCCCCGTAAGCCAAAGTCAAGGTAAAAAAATAATTTTTTATAAATGTACGAAGCTGGCTCTAAACACTGCCCCACTTTACAGAACAGCGCAGCGCAGAGGCAAAACGCCCAAACGCAAACGATTATTTTTAAATGAATGAACATTTGACGATATGTGTCATATAAAAAAATATATTTTGGTCTGTTGTTGGTCTGGCGGGGTGTCTTGTTGGCCTGTACAATGGCAGGGGAAACCCTGTGTGTGTGTGTGTGTGTGTGTGTGTGTGTGTGTGTGTGTGTGTGTGTGTGTGTGTGTGTGTGTGTGTGTGTGTGAATAAAACATTCAATTAAAAAAAATGCTCAGGTTTTCCTTCCATAGTGTTGATAATTGTGAAAACCGTGATTATTTCTCTGACAATAATTGTGATGCCAAAATCTGACATCGTGACATCCCTACACAGAACACAGCCTCGCTTCATGTGCCTACTATGGTTCCTGCCAGCCTTATTTATGTACGCAGACAGGAAACAGCCTATTGTAACCAGAACAACAACAAAAATACATCGGACTGTCTGGTTTAGTTTGTGCTGCAAACTCTAGTGAGTTTATTAACGCTCCTCAGTTGTAGATTTGCTGAACCTGTGTGCGATCATTTCGGAAACGATGCCGTGTGAACGCAGAAGGTTTTGAAGACACAAGGAAAAAACTGCTCTGTTTTCAGCCAAATTGTTGTCATGTAAACGGGGCCGAAATTGATTTCTACCGAGGTATGAACTTAAGTCATGCTTTGAATTACAAAACTGTGTGATGTGTCATTATTTGTTTAATTAAAATAAAACCAAAATTCAAGGATCTTCCCCTCTGCCAGGATGAGGTGAATGATCTCAACATGCAATAAATATGTCAACAAGACCTTCCTACGAACCCAACAGCACCCACAAAACTCCCTAAAAAGTCAAAAAGAGCCTCTCTTTTGATGCTCCCCAGATCTGCATGCGGACTCTGAATAAACAAAAAGATCAAGTATCAAGTAAGTATTCTATAAAGTCACCATTTGGACGAATCAATACTTTCAGGAGTTTTTGTGAGACTCTGCGTCCCTAAAGTTGACTCAAACCAACATCCAGGGCAGAAAAGAAAGCCCCTACAGCTGTTCCTTTGGGGCCCACACGGCAGCTTGTAAGAGACTCCCTATGTGTGGCCTGGCGACAACAACACTTCTGGGATGTGGAGACACCCCAAAACGTTCAGAACGCCATCGACAGAGCCAGAAAAACGTTGCTTGACTGGAGAACTCTTCTTTGACCAACAATCAGTGGGAAATCTCTCTTCTTAAAATGATTAGCAGTTTGATTTCTACTCTTAAAATCCTAAAGCCAGCCAAATCCCTTTGTCCAAATTGTAGCTTCCCTTAAACTTCACTTTCTTTCCGTTAAATCCAAATTATTCAATAACTCTCATATCTTTCATCATTATCCTTCTCCTTCAGACAGTACTCATTAGTTAAACAGTAAGTTTATCTGTTAAACCTGGTTTTCATTACCACAACCCGTTGTTTTAATCATTTATTATGCCATAGTAATACCGGTTCATTTTGAATAAATCATCTCTTTTAAACTAAGTCATTACTCTAGCAAATTTCTTCTTGAGAAATAAGATCGATTTAACTCGACTGACTATTAAATTTGTTTTTCCTGATTATTACGAATCAGGTGGTGCCCCTAATTAATCGATGTAAATTAAGCTTAAATATAAATTAATTTACGCTCATATCACTACAGTCATCGTTACAGAATAATTGCCATTAGCGCCACAAAAAGTGCCCAAACCATGATGAAATCATGAATAGTTTACTACTCAGACAGAGAACCAGGACTGGAAAGAATAAAAATAAAGAAAAGGTTAAGTTACATCAAATGAATTCTCTGGTGAACCCCAATTGCCTTCTCCTCCCAGGATGCAATGCCCCTTTAAGGGTGGCTAGTCTATAATTACACAGGAAAAGATACTGGGAACAGACAGCAAGCCTGAGTCATAGTCTTCATGAGCAACCTCTGGCACATACATTGACCAAACTTGCAGACATGTCTTGGTTTTTACAGGCACACTGCCCTAGGCACCTAAAACTTAGTGTGCTATTTTGTCTACACAACTTCTTCCTTCCTTTGGCAGAGTGAGTCATAGAGACACAAAGCATGAAGTCAGATCAAATCCCAAGGGAGTGAACACTGTTAATGAAGTACAGAACAATGTACAATAACACAGGCCTGGCCGTTTCAACCTGTGAGTCACCAGAGACTGCTCTAACACACTAACAAACATAATTATGAATGGCCTAGTTCGGACACTTGGTGAAATTACATACATTTCAACAGTAATATACAGTAATATGTGCCAGGAATTCCACTTTTAAAAAGCAAATCTACTTGAGTTTGAAGTGATTCACTGACAAATCTGTTTCAAAACGGAACGGTTCATGCCGTTTTGAAACCCCTGCCCTTCTGCTTTTCAGCCATACTAGACCTTAAAATATATTTAAGGACTCTCAGTTTCTGAAGATCGAAAAATGAAAGTGCACTGAAAATTACTTTAACTAACTAGAGAGATGGATCGAACAGGCCCATACTGTTAGACCAGAGCAAAGACATTATCACTGAAGCCTCTAAAAGGGAGGCGCCCCATAGACTCACATGTTAAACCTCCACATATCTCAAATCTTAACCATGCTGGGAAAAAAGACCTTCAACTGACTCTACATGGAAACATGTGGCAGCAGCTCCATAAAAAGAAGGAATACAATATGACCTAGTCAGGTTCTTTGAAACTCATTGGCAACTTTAAGTAACCAGAAAAACAAAAAGAAAATATTTACATGATCAACTTAACAACATACAAACAGATGTGAGTCGTGGTGGAGGTTCCTTTTTTATCTATCCTTTAGCCTCATATCCCACTACCCAGTATCTAAGACAAAATGTTTCATCTTATGCTAAATGGAATAGTTTAACAATTTGGGATATGCCTTCTTTCTGAGAGTGAGATGAGAAGATTTGTACACGTACAGAAATACTGCAGTTTATTTGCCCTGCCAGCACTTCTGTACAGTCTTTCACACAACACATTATTCATCTGGATTGCCAGATAAGGTCAGCGAGCACAGGTTTTACTATAGGTCTCTGCAGTGGGTTGATGGTACCAAACATGGCAACCTCAGTGTGAGAACAAGACAAGACTTCAGGAAGTCATGCATCCGGAAGTTGATCACCAAGAAAATAGAGGTCAATCGTGAGTGGATTTTTAAAGGCTGTTATAAAATGATTGCAGCAGAAAAATGCAGATAGCTTTTTAATCAGCCGATTAAGATTGGTGGAGTTATGCAATGTAAATTAAAGAGGTGTTATTCTCGACCGAGGTGACGTGTCATTTCCGGTTCGCAGGAGAAGGCCGCCTTCGTCGTCGATGAAAACAAAGCAGTTTGTTGCTACCATTTTCATTCATTCATGCATTCATTGATTCACTGTCTTTACATTGTACGCATTTTCGACCTCTATTATTTCATTTTAATTAAAACAAACAAAAACAAAGTTTTCTATGGCATATAATTACCAAGAGACACTTGGAAATAATGTGAAACTACATTTCACAGCCAAACTTCAGGCTGCAGGTCTCGAGCTTTGCCCATACAAACATCCTGCCGATACATGGAAAGATGAACCAACATCATGGCCAAGTGTAGAGCATGGTGATATTTACTTGATTGACTACTTAATTGAAAGTCCTGGTAATAAAATTTTGTGTCTCATATTAGCTACTCTTGTGATCGTACTCTTGGTCCGAGACAGCATTACTGTTAGTGTAGTTCCCTCCAAGCACAGGCCTCCAAGCTAAAATTCTCTCCTCCCTCGTCTCATAGCTCATGACCTGCACCCTCTCTCTCCTGTCGTCTTTGCTTCTCTTTCCTCCCTCACCTGCACTACCAGTCTTTTTTTCCCCCTGTAACACAATTTAGCATTTAGATAGGCAACATACAACCAGTATTTTATTTACTCCATTCTGTATGGACATTTGAACTTGAAATCCAACAGAAACTTCAACAGATAAATAAATCAAAAGCTGTACATTGAAACACAAAAGACAAACATGAATAATCCTATCTATATTGATTCTATGGTAATTTAATTTGAAGATATTCTGACTCGCATGAATACGGGCCGGCATCGCATCCTCATGGACACCAGCACAACAGCACTGCTGCTGGAAAATATTCTAGGGGAAACACTGATTCCACTAGCAAAATAGAGACAGCAAGCTTTCGGCAGAGCAGCAGTTATCTTCAGTCTAATGAATTAATGATGTCATGCTATAACCAAGAACCTTAACATACTCATAATTTATGAATGAGGCTCTCTAATTTAAAGTTAAATTTCATTTAAATCTAAATAATCTCAGATGCATAATGACATTTCCTTGACTTTGTGTATGGAGCCTCCATGCAAAATGGTGATGCGGGTCTCACCGAGAATGAAAGTTGTTAGTACAACCAATCATAGCTGATTAATCGGTCAAACCAAATAATCTGTCAACCTCCACACGATATAGTTGTGGCACAGAACTACTCTTTAAAACACAAACTGTTCTCTGTTTGCATGCAGATTAAACAAAAAGAGACATTGGTAGTCATATTGTTTATATTTGGAAAGAGCCAGGCAAGCCATTTAATGCAGTTTCAAATTTGGATGCTAAGCTAAGCTAACTGTGTCCTTGCTCCAGCCTCATGGTTAACATACAAAGATGAGACTGGTAGAGATCTTTATATGACTCTAGAAAGAATGAAAATAAGGGAATTTCCTGGACATTTTGGACTATTACTTTAAAGTGATGAGTTTATACAACAGGGGAAAAAAGTATTAAACGTCCAAAGAACCTTGCCACTCTTGCATCATAATCATCTTCTTTACTGTCCACCCATATGCTCAGTATGTTCCAAACAATCATTGTTTTGCCAAAGGATGGCTAAATATGCTGATGCTGGGTACGATCCTATTGACCATCTTAGCTGTACTTCGAAGAAGCCAACAACAACAATTTACAGTCATCAAAGTCAATACTCAAAGGATAGTGTTTGGGGGGAGTACTTGTACAATTTCAGGGCTGGGGGAATAATTCCATGAGCAGCCGTTGGATTGATAACATCAATGTGTCTCTTGTGAGCGAACACCTTGCCATAACAAAAGAATGTGTAAGTGACCCTCACATGAGTAGAAAAAGTGAAGCCCCGATACCCCACCCTATTACCGTCTGCTTTGGTATCCAGTTTCATTTCTGTTTCCAGGCAAAAACATTATGCATAGAGATACAAAGGTAAGAGAGAAAGGTTCTTATCAGGCAAGAGGATCTATTATAACAGGAATAAGATGGACAGGTTGACACTTTTTAAGCTAAGCATTCTTTTTGTACAACACCACAAAGGTATAAAAAAAAACAGTCCAATTTTGAGCTTCTCTGAAGCCGTTAGTTTATTTTAAGCTGCAAGCAAATGACTGTAAACCTGTTAATGTTGATGATGATGACAAAAATGGTGAAAATTATGCCCCATTTTACACAATAGCGTTTTTGCTGAAAACTGAGAAGTTTTTCCTTTGCGTTTTCAAAAACGTCTGAGTTCCCGCGGCATCATTTTCAAAACCATTCCTGTACACATGGATACACAAAAACGATTAAAAATGCTGTAGTATGAATACCAAGACAATAGTTGGCAGTGTAGCTTTTCAAACACCACAGAATAAGATCAGAGTGGTGGTTTAGCAAGTCTACATTAGAGGAGAGTTAATAAACTCAACAGAGTCTTCAGCAGAAACAAAACCAGACAGACCGACATTTTTGTTGTTTTTTTGTTCTGGCCATAGTAGGCTGTTTGCTGTCTGTTTATGTGAAAAAGGCTGGCAGGAACTGTAATAGGTATGCATGAAGTGGGGCTGTGTCGTCATCGTTTTTAATGGAGTTGCGTTTTTGCCTGTTTACACGACAACGGTAAGGTGGCGCTTTCAAAAGTTTGCGTTTTTGGGGACTGAAAACCCAACACTCTTTTGTGTAAAGGGATGGCCAAAACACAACAAAACTTTTTCCATTTTTGGGTGAAACGGTTGTCGTGTAAAGGGACCCTCAGCTATATGGCGGTGAAAAGTATGTTGTGAGATTGCAGGACAAGAGAACAATTTGTCAAAAGGTAACCAGTGGAGATTAATTGGGCTGTTCCCACAAAACCACACTCTCTTCCTTTGTCTTCAAGTGACTGAATGGCAACAGCTGAGAAGGTGAAGGAAGAGACACCTGCAAGGCGAGGGTGAGGAACAATGGAGATGATGCTTGATCTACACAACGTAAAATAACCTGGAAATCTTTGCAGAGGTTCCCCACAATAATCTGTGATATCAGGCCCCGTTTACATGACATTGGCTTTGCTAAAAACCACAATGTCTGCATTCATAAAAAATTCCTTGTGCACACAGCCGTAAAAACGACTGATAACACTGTTGTATGTATCTCAAGCCAGGGCAGTAGTTAGCAGTGTAACTCTTCAAAATGGACACTTCAGAATATGATCACAGTAATGATACAGCAAATCTACATTGGAGGAGTGCTAATAAACTCAGCAGAGTCTGCAGCACAAACAAAGCCAGACAATCCACCATTGTTTATGTTGTGTTTTTGTCCGCAAATGGCTATGTAATAGCCATACATAAACTGGAGCTGTGTCGTCACGTCGCCATTCTTCTTCTTCAGAAGAATTGCGTTTTGCCAGTTTACACAGCGACAGACACGGCAGCATTTTCAAAAGACTACACTCTGGAACTCGATTTCAAAAGTTTGTGCTGTCAGGCTCTCAAAACGCCATTGTCGTTTAATCGAATGGCCAAACCGCAACAAAAGTTTACTGTTTTATACAAGAACCATTGTCAGCCCCTCAAACAAAATTCATGAGAAATAGTGGCGAACAGGAACAAACAGTTTACTGTCAGGAGATGTACTAGCTTTAGCTAGCATTACACACCATTAAGGATGTTTCAATGCTATCTGTAGGTGACCTGAAGTAAAAGAAAAAGTAATTTTCTTTTCTTTATCATAACATTTCTTTCAGTAATCAAGATAACCAGATTCATTTTTATTGAGAAGAAAATAGAAGAAATAGAAATCCAGAAAAAAGGTGAATAAGAGAGGAAGACAGAAAGAAAGAAAATAATCTAAAAAATTGAAGAAATTGTAAACAATTAATTTTTGTCTAACCTGAACCTCCAAACTGACTGCTGGCGAGAGTAGTTGGCCGGTTCTTGCCATTTGAAACTGGAGGCTCAAACATCTGAAATGAGAGAAAATAAACAGTAAGCAAAATCCATCTTATACCCCTTCCACACTGGTAAAAATATTCACTAAAACCTACTATAATCTGGCTTTTGTCATCAGAGGGGAAAGGTACAAGCGACATTCAGTCCACGATCAAATGGGCATGGTTACAATTAGGGATGGGCATTATGTTAAAAATTTTCAGCCATGAATGAAAAAAGGTGATGCCTGAACTCTGACTGTGCCACAAAAGTTTAATAGAGACAACATTTCAATTCGACTTTGTTTTCTTTGTTAGGTCAGAATTTTAGACAATGGAAAACCACATTCATATTTATACAACACCATTTCCAAAAAAGTTGGGACACTGTGTAAAATGGAAATAGAAACACAATGTGATGATTTGCAAAACATTAAAACCTCATATTGAATTGAAAATACCACAAAGACAACGTTCCAAATGTTAAAAAATGAGAAATGTCATTGTTTAATTTTTTTTATAACTTTTCATCTTTATGGGGTTAAGATAGGACTGGCTAAATTTGAAGTCGATCTGGTAAAATATCTAGGAGAAATTCGTTAAAATACAAAGTGTGTGAATTATTTATTTTTTTTAAAGGCAAAAAAATGGCAACAAAAATCAAAATGGCTGACTTACTGTTTGTTTTCAGGCATTGCTCACAGAACTTTTTTGTCGGTCTAGGTCAGTTACATATGTTTCATACAAGTACGTTAAACTGGAGGCAGGGGCTGACGTTAGGGGGCACTAGCAAGCCATTTCGCCACACCCATTTCCAATCACGTAAATTTCCCCTCTGACTGATTTTTCTGGCAACTTTTTTGAGTTTTTGAGCATGGGAAAGTCCTCAACAAGGCAATTCTTTTCAGAGAATAATAATTCCTTGCAGAACAATGGGGTCCTCGCACTTAGTGCTCGGGCCCTACAAAGATTCAGAGAATCTGAAGAAATCTCTGTACGCAAGGAACAAGGCCGAAAACCAATATTGGATGGCCGTGATCTTCAAGCCCTCAGACGGCACTGCATTAAAAACAGACAGGATTCTGTAGTGGACATCACTGCATTAAAAACAGACAGGATTCTGTAGTGGACATCACTGCATTAAAAACAGACAGGATTCTGTAGTGGACATCACTGCATTAAAAACAGACAGGATTCTGTAGTGGACATCACTGTATTAAAAACAGACAGGATTCTGTAGTGGACATCACTGCATTAAAAACAGACAGGATTCTGTAGTGGACATCACTGTATTAAAAACAGACAGGATTCTGTAGTGGACATCACTGTATTAAAAACAGACAGGATTCTGAACTGGAGACTGCATTAAAAACAGACATGATTCTGTAGTGGACATCACTGCATTAAAAACAGACAGGATTCTGTAGTGGACATCACTGCATTAAAAACAGACATGATTCTGTAGTGGACATCACTGTATTAAAAACAGACAGGATTCTGTAGTGGACATCACTGTATTAAAAACAGACAGGATTCTTTAGTGGACATCACTGCATTAAAAACAGACATGATTCTGTAGTGGACATCACTGTATTAAAAACAGACAGGATTCTGTAGTGGACATCACTGTATTAAAAACAGACAGGACTCTGTAGTGGACATCACTGTATTAAAAACAGACAGGATTCTGTAGTGGACATCACTGCATTAAAAACAGACAGGATTCTGTAGTGGACATCACTGCATTAAAAACAGACAGGATTCTGTAGTGGACATCACTGCATTAAAAACAGACAGGATTCTGTAGTGGACATCACTGCATTAAAAACAGACAGGATTCTGTAGTGGACATCACTGTATTAAAAACAGACAGGATTCTGTAGTGGACATCACTGTATTAAAAACAGACAGGATTCTGTAGTGGACATCACTGCATTAAAAACAGACAGGATTCTGTAGTGGACATCGCTGCATTAAAAACAGACATGATTCTGTAGTGGACATCACTGTATTAAAAACAGACAGGATTCTGTAGTGGACATCACTGTATTAAAAACAGACATGATTCTGTAGTGGACATCACTGTATTAAAAACAGACAGGATTCTGTAGTGGACATCACTGTATTAAAAACAGACATGACTCTGTAGTGGACATCACTGCATTAAAAACAGACAGGATTCTGTAGTGGACATCACTACATTAAAAACAGACAGGATTCTGTAGTGGACATCACTGCATTAAAAACAGACAGGATTCTGTAGTGGACATCACTGCATTAAAAACAGACAGGATTCTGTAGTGGACATCACTGCATTAAAAACAGACAGGATTCTGTAGTGGACATCACTGCATTAAAAACAGACAGGATTCTGTAGTGGGCATCACTACATGGGCTCAGGAACATTTCTAAAAGACATTATCTGTGAACACATTTCGTCGCTGCTTCCACAAATGACAGCTGAAACTCTACCATGCAAAGAGGAAACCGTATATAAACCAGATCCAGAAACGCCCCGCCTTCACTAGACCTGAGCTCATTTAAGATGGACTGAGGAGAAGTGGAAAACTGTCCTGTGGTCTGACGAGTCAAAATTCGAAATTCTTTTTGGAAATCATGGCTGCCGTGTCCTCTGGGCTAAAGAGAAGAGGGACCATCTGGCTTGTTATCAGCACACAGTACAAAAGCCAGCATACGTAATGGTATGGGATGCATTAGTGCACATGGCATGGGTAAAATATAATTTTCAAAAACAATGAAATTTTCCTGTTTCAACATCTGACCTCTGAGAGTTGCACAGCAGTACCAATCTGGTGGAGGCCAGTTAAAATGTAACGGCAGGTACTTTTTTTTTTATCCCCACGTCATTTGATGTTGGGTCATAATAGTCATCAGTGTGTCTGTCCATCCACCCATTTGTAATAATTTTTTTGTCCGTACCATGTCTCGCCAACTATACACTCCTGGGCCCCCCCAAAAAAGAAAAAAAGCAGTAACCTGCTGTCATCATATTTTGTGCTAGTACTCTTTGTTTTATTGAATAGAGGCATACTATGTGACAACATTTGATATGTGTATATGTAAGCATGTATGAAATATTCTGATAGCACTTGGGGGGGGGGGGGGATTCATCAGTCATGCCTAATTGCTCTAATGAAATTTATTTCAAAAATACATGTTTTTTTTCCCTTCTAACTTTAATTGAATAGTTCTAATACTAACTTGGATCTAATCCTTATGTAAGTTCAAAATAATGTATTTGCAAATATTAGTAATGTTAGTCTGATTTGAGATGATGGATCTCATATAAGGTTTATATATGTTTTGATGTATGGTTTTTGTATAACTGTTTTTCTTCTATTTACCATTTTCTATGAGCTTTATTGCATTGATAATTGCTTAACATGTTTTGGATGTTTATCTTGTGTGGTTTGGATGACTATTATAGAGTTTATCAGACAATCATATGTGTGATGTACACACTGGTATCATATCCAGCATCCTAAACCTAGCCGACAGCTACAATGGACATGGAATAATCTATACATTCCAGCTTTGTTGCAGCGGCAGCAAAAGCTAAAGTGACATAAAAACAGTCTTGTAAAAATGTGGCTGATGATGTCGTGCAGCAATCTTTCAAACCCAGACAGATTGTCCCATTCATGAATGCCCTTATTCTTATTCATAGTTCAACCTAAATGACAAATGTCAGGAATAATTAATGAAAGTTTAAGTAATTTGTAATTCTGTGAGCATAGTATTTGCTATATAGGATGCATACTTGACAAATTAAAGGAATCTTCAGAGGGATCTTACCGCGCTGAAATCCAGCAAGTCGTTGAGCTCCTTGTCTGCTTCCACTGCCACAGCCATTCTCTGATGCTGTTCACTTGGCCCTTTCAGTCTCAGCAAGCGACTACAAGCAGAGGTAAGGAGAATAAGTATATTTTGTCCATTTGGAAGATGGTTCACTAGTCTGACCAGCAAAGTTACAGAGAACTAGGGCGAAATATTATAAAGGTGAAGTACAGGAAATTGCATTACTCAGCTGCGGTCTTTAAAAAATATATTTTCTTACGGATTTTACAAAGCTGACCTTATTTGCACTGTTTTGTTTATCAGTTGTTTCGTTTATGACAACATGTTACTAACCAGCTGCTAAGATAAAAGGTCAAAATACCACCTGAAACAGCTGCTAGGGGCAACCACATAAACAATTGGGCGGGATCAAAACAAGTCTGATCTAAAATAATATCCAAACCGCATATTAAATCAGCTAAACTAGTTTCACAAAAAATAAAGCTAACATTGAAATCATAATTTCTGTTCACTCAAAATACCAAGTGGACGTAGCAGAACTGACTTGTGGTTCAAATTTGATCTACTGGTTTATGGTAGAGAGGCAGGTGAGTAGCTGTATAAAAAATGAAGTATAACTGTGGGGCGGTGCAGATGGCGCAGTGGTTAGAGCGCTCGCCCCATGTAACGAGTCTATAGTCCTCTACGCAGTCAGCCTGGGTTCGATTCCAACCCATGGCCATTTGCCACATGTCTCCCCCTGACTCTCTCTCCCACATTTCCTGTCACCTCTTCAGCTGTCCTGTCCAATAAAGGCATAAAAAGCCACAAAAAACACTTAAAAAAAACTGTGAGTGTAAGACACAACTCCAGACTTACATCACAATGTCCATCTAATGTCAGTCTGTCCCAGCTTTACACAGTAGATAATGATTCAGGAAGATGACTCAAAAGCATTCAATTTGCTTAGTATGACAGTGAGAAAAGTTAATTTAATATATTTTAAGTCTGGCATAATTGTGAGTCAGGTAATCTTTCAATGATACAATTAAACCTGAATAACTAATGTCTACATCATATAATAAAATGACCACTCTTATGGCACATTCTTGTGAGACCATCAGAGTATTGAAAAAGCAATGACAAAACAAGGCAGTTCTAAGAATTTCACTGGTACCCACATCTTACACTGGTTGAGTTCAGCAACAGGCACTTGTTAGTCAAGCCCTGGACTGGGGCAGCTTCCTCTATCTCAAAAGCCAACCTAATCTAACAACTCTTTTGAACAACTTGCTGATTAATTATAGGTGCTGTGCAGCAATAATTCCAGCCTAGACATCTTGAGGAGGAAGAAAAAATGAGAAAGAAAAGGAAGATGAAAAAAGAGGAGGAAGACAATGAGAAATACTGGAGATCCATTATCAGAACAGTCTGGACCAGAATTATCATTACATTTTGAAGTGAAGTGTCTCTAATTCACAAAGCACAATGCCACCGTAAGCAGGCATAAGATTAGGTTGGGAAGGTTTCCAATTTTGGAGGTCCGTTCCGGTGTATGAGCTAAAACAGGTTTGATTTCATGCAAACCAACTGAAACAACATTTTTCAGATTCAAGTGGAGAGAGCTAGGTGCATGCGGCTAGTTAGAAGGAGATACGGGAAGCCAATAAGCTATGTTTAGTTGTAATGTTGGCAACTACAGTTGAGAGCTGTGCTCACAGTTCTGCTATACTACTCCGTGCTATGTTCACGAGAGAATTCTCATTCGTAACAAGCTGGTGGAAATTATACTGTTTAACATGATGTTACATGCTAAAATAAAGTGTCTATATTTCTGCATTACGCTGTTAATGCAAATTAACACTTCCAAAATAACACAAAGTCCTCATACAAGCCTGACATCCTGCTACTGCCATCTTTTCTCAAGTTGCACTAGGTTGAAGTCTTATTTCATTAATTACTTTGATGTTTAACTTTAGAAAACATGATAAAAACAAACAAAAACACAATAATATGTAAAACCTGTCCTGATGGATTGTGGTGTCATTGCACTCCAAGTCATCAATGGGACCGGCAGCTGAATCAAGTGCAACACCTGATAAAACAGGGAGTGGCAATATTCAGCATACTGGTCCAGTCTGGTGTTTGGCTTAATATCAAACCAGAGTTATTCATTTGTGTAAGAGGCTGCAATATTACTCTTGTAATCCTGCATTACTATTTGGCTTCTGATGCTGTCTTTGCCTTTTCCAAATCCTCCAGCTTCTTAACAAAAGGCATGTGTACAGCCATCCTTCTATCTGTGTGTGTGTGTGTGTGTGTGGGTGGGTGGGCGGGTGGGGTTGTAGTTACAACAGCAGTGGTGGGAGGAGGCCAGAGAACCCAGAGGGAACCCACGCAGACACAGGGAGAACATGCAAACTCCACACAGAAAAGTCCCAGGTCCTCAGGTAGATTTGAACCCTGGACCTTCTTGCTGTGAGGCAACCACTGCACCACCATACCGACCCTGGCTCAATATCAATTTTGACAAAAAACAAAAGCTGACCACTATGAGGTACTTCAGATTTATATAATCTATTGATTGTGTCTATTATTTTGTTTAGTTGCACATTAACAACCCTATGTTAAAAAAACGTAACAATTATGAGGGGCCAGAAATTTTTCACAACCCCATAAACATTAATAAGATGTTACTGGATATGGGTCAGTTGTCAGACTCATTATTTTCATTACATATGCTCTTTGGATGCTCATTATTACTCATTATTTGATTAATTGCTATTAACAAATAAATGACAAAAATATATTAAATGATGCTTGTATCATGTATAATTTCTCCACAGCTGTACATTAATTTAATACCACAAGCATGTTTCACCACAGTCCTTAAAATCTGTTGATGCAACTGGGGCTGTGACAACAACCGCATCACTGCGGTCATGTGACTCTAACGGCTGTGATGACCTCATTACCATCATCACTGCATTTCACTGTGTGTTTCTTTCTTGCAAGTGAAAAATACCTCTGTATGTTGTGCATATGGTGCGTTTTATTTAATAGACGCACAACAATCCTTGTTTGTCATGGTTATTGGGTGTTTTCTGTTCTATGTAAGTTACATGGTATCTGGAGAAAAAGAAACTTTATACTGTACCGCTTCAGCTTCACGGCAGGTGGAGGATCAATCCATTAATCACGGCCCCAAGGGGGGATTTCCTCTGTGTGTGTGTAATTATTATTAACTCTTTCTAGGCTTGAGAACTTGTGATAACTGCAGTTGACGTTCAATTGATTATATTATCACCAAATACACAGACATAAAGGCAGAAACATGAAGAACGGCCTCCGTTATAATTTCATTGCCTACTTACAGTGAACAAGTGGTAACACCCTTACAAGTGGTGTCAGTCAATTGGAAGTATTTGATTCAACAATGACCACGAACTTGGCAGCAGCACACCTGCCTCAGGTGGAGGCAGGCCTGCAACACCTGGTCAGCATCGACCGACGGGAGTCTCTGAGGCCTTAGCAAGAGGAGCAAAGTACCAACGTGACAGCAGTCAGTGGCGAGCGCTTACTGATTGCATGACTCGCTATTTGGGTGAGGAAATGGTGCCATTTCGCACCGTGGAGAAGCCGGCGTTCAAAGCCATGCTACAGGCTTTTGATTAACAATATGTTCTCCCCGACCGAAAGCACTTTTCTCAAACAGCGATCCCTGAAATGTATCTGAGACTTAAAGACTGCATACTGCGGAAAGGAGCAGGTGCAACGTCTCCTCCTCCTCCCCAAAAAATGAATCTCGCGCTTATATGTTGCCTCATCATCGCAATAAGAGAAAATTAATACCGCCACAGCCCTAGATGCAACAAAAGAAGAAGCAGACCGTGGGAAATGGTGAGGAAAAAAGAAAACAGCAAGACCATGCAAAATTTTAGTCCAGTGTGGGCGCCTTGCACTGCAAACACCAATATTGTGACACCTTTGTAAAATACAGCTCCAATACAACATCAGTTGTGTACAATCTGAATAGTCGGTAACCAACATTTGCAATGCAAGTCAAAAGTGGAACACCATCATCCCAACAATCATGGTGGTGTTAGCTAGGAGAGGCTGTAGTGTGTACAAAGGCAATAACTATGACACTTTGCTTAATGAAGGAAGAGGACATGATGCCTATGAACATGGCAGATTGTGAAATCTGATTGAAATCAATCAACCACCGAAATAAATAACCATTACATAAATAATGTGCTGCTACAATTTTTGAAGTAAAACTTAAACTGAGACAAAGGCGTGCAATTGGTATCGTATAAATTGCAAATGAATTATTGATAGTTGATTGTTAACATGTTCAACTCTCGGTTAAGGAAAATGCACGAAACAACCCCTGTTCAGGTCTCAACTAATTCCAACACCTTGGTTCATTGGCCACTAACAGAATTTCTTTGCCACATTAAGACCCAAACCTAGACTTAAATCTTGACTACCAGCTGAAACTTAATAAACACGTCAAGACAGTTGTTGAGTTCTGCTACTTTTAACTGGAAAAAAAAGAAAAAATATGCGTGTAGCTTTCCAGCAGTCAGAAATTTAATCAATGTGTATGTGTCTTCCCCCTTTGACTAGTGTAATGCTCTTTATTCCTGCCAAGACGCTGTTACCCAGTTCCAGTTAGTCCAAACCTCTGCATTAAGACTACTCACAAAGACCTTGTACCATTCTCACATCATCTGGCTTCAGATTCCATTTAGGATTCAATAAAAATCTTCCTCCATGTTTATAGCATGTTGAATAATATTGCTCCGGAGTGTGTTAGTGAACTACTAATGCCGCATACATATGCTAGGACGCTCAGGTCCTCTGAACGAGGCCTGCTGACTGAAAACATGATGGGACGGTGCATTTGCTGTACCAAGTCCCAGGCTGTGGAACAGACTTCCACTGGGAGGCAGGGCAGCAAACTATCCTGGTTGTTTTAAGTCTCAGCTGAAGGCCTCTGGTTTATCAAGTGTTTTTGTGTTTGAGCTATGTACAATGTTTTCCTTTGAGATGCTTCCAACTGTTTTTCATTTTGTTGTGCTATGCTCGCTTGTGGAAATGTTTGTGTTGTTCTCATCTTCTGTTTTTTTCCATCATTTTGTAAAGAACATTTTGACCTAGGTTTTCAAAGGCTCTGTATAAAAAATAAATGACAAATGATTTCACCTCTACCACTTGAATAACTTGATATTCTTTAGATACAGGACATTACTTAAGATTCACTTTCAGACTAAAATAATACAATCAAAACAGAGAAAAACCAATAACTTTAATTTATTTAAGCTATTTGATTATAGAAGCATTATCCATCATATTAAAATGTATAAAATATTTATTTACCTACCATTTCCAATAATACTCTTGGATATATTGTGAGTAAACTGACTCACAAGTTTTTTTTAATAATCAAGAAAAGCCATGACAAAGACAAAAGCAAAAATCAACTATTTGACTATGACTATGAGTCAAAACTTATAAATTAAAATAGTAACTGTATTTGTTGCATGAAAGGATGCAACCACTGGATCAAATCTAATGAAAAAATGCAGGGTAAATAGTGGCACAAGGAGCAATAATGACACAATTTAAAGTACTGACTAATGACAAATGTGTTATTACATAAGAGGAGGCCAAAATATTCTGACACTACCTTATCTAGACTAGTCTAGTCTAGGGTCAAAAAGGGGGACAAGTGTTTTTTCCCCCATCTAAGCAAATGGAAGTTCCATACAAGCACCCCCACCTTGGGCCTGACTACTTGGAGAAATATTTTAGGGCAGAAATAGCCACAAAACATATCATACCTGGCGTCAGATGAGCGCGAATCTGTTATAAATAGTCTATGTTTTCAGGGCTCATATATAGGTTTAAACCCTGCGGGATGTTTAAAAGGACCTAAAAACCTGTTGCCTGCTCTGTCGTCGACCAGAGAATGGGACACCCCTGAACACAAAGACTCGGGCCACAATGTTTATGTTTGACGGTCAAAACGCAACAAAATAAGAATAAAGTCAAAATGTATTTAAAGAAATGTTAGGGATGTATTTCATGTTATGCGGGATGGCGTAAATAAGGCTTCAGATGCATTCACGGAGCCTCTTATAGTCGTTTGTTGATGGTGGCGCTGGGTTAAAATAATATCCCTGCGTTATAGTTTTAATTGTATAAAGTTATAACAGGACATTTATATCGTTTTTTACTTTTGAGTACAGTGACTTTGGCTGCATTGGTGAAACTCCAGTACCTCTGTAATATTTGATAGACACAATGTTAGCCACGGACAGGAATGTAGTACTTAACTTAGCTAACTCTAAAACAACGGTTTGCAATTTTAAATGTTTCACGACTGACATTCACGCATTTGTACATCGCAAACGTACTTGCTAATATTACAAACAACAAAATCCCGCGGAAGCTAACTCGGTCTGGTAATATGCTAATGTACTGTAACGTTATAGCCCATTGAAGTGAACAAAGAAGTCTTTTCCACCACACATAAGCTAGTAATACTCGGTAGTAACACGGAGCTCCCTCAGGCCAGAGGGACGAAATTCCGAGACCACTCTGTCCCCGGTTGAGGCACTAGGTACAACTTGAACGATGCGCTTAAAACTTGATCATTGAGGTTATTCAAGTCGCAACGTACCAGACAACGTTTGTTTAACATATATGCGATTGCTAGGTATGCGTATTTGTCAACATAATTACCTGTGTTCATATATGTAGCATCCAACAAGGAAAAATCCACGGCTGGAGTAGAGAGAAAAACAAAGTTAGGGATATGATCCTTCCCCCGTGGTCCGGGCTATGGGCTTGATGAAATGAGGAAAGAAATATGACCCACTCCTCCGTCGACGCGTCTTGAAATTGTCTTCGTCACGAGAGTAAAACCACGTCTCTACAAAGCATAACTCTTGTGTTACCCCGTTTCCTTTATGTTAGAGAAATTGTAACCATTTCATTTTCCAAGTAGACATTTTAACAGCCTCCACATTGTCGGTTCACTCCAAGTATCACTCCGCATCGCAGGCTGAGACTACGGGAGGACGTGGACCCTGAAACATCTACGGTGTCCAATCAGAACTGAATCTCAGTAATCAAGCGACGCCGTTAAAGGAGTCTTCGTATCGTATCTTAAATAAGACAAATGTCACTATTTTGTGGTAGCAAACGAGACACACAACGATGGAGGACTGATTCGAGGGGACCTATGTCGGCTAGCGGATGAGGACAGCCCAACAGTCTACGGACTACACCAGTAGACTAGAGGATGGAATGATAATATCAGAGGAAGGACCAATTGGATACGACGACTATTTGATTGGCAAGTGAGTCACCCAAATATGTTTCATCATCAACCTTTAGGGCAGTCTCATTTTGTAGATGGGTTGTTTGCACTTTTGCTCTTGAACCGTGTTTATGTAAAAAGAAATGTGTGAGTGAGTGAGAGACAGAGAGAGCAACAGAGAGATGGGACACGGAAAGTAAGAAAGTGCATTTCAGGGTTGATTGTAATTTGCCATATAGAGTGACCTTGCAATGAAAATCCGTGAAAGCTACACTAATAACAACGACCTATATAGTATGCTAGCATGTACTGTATTGGACGATTGACTATCAGAACACATTCACAATGGCATTTTTGTCCAGTTTAGTTTAGTATTAAAGGACTACACTTATCTGTAGTTTGGAATATGAAAGTCCCCCAAAGAAATACAGTAATTATGTAAATAAATAATTGTAGATGTGTATCTGTAGTCTTGTATTATCAAGTATCAGGGGTGTCCTGTCCTTAGACCAATTTTATTGGGGCACCTGCCCCAGTATTAATCTATTTTTGTTTTTGTTTTTGTTGTTTTTGTTGTTGTTGTTGTCCCCCCCTCTCATCCACGATGTCAAAACAATGCAGCTTTACCCAAAATACAATACACGCGACTGACAACTGAGATTGGCTAACATTAGCGTTCTTTGAGGCTAAGTGTAATTCGATATAAATGTTACCTTCCTGACAACTACAAAATTTATAGTAGCTTTGTTTGAGGCTAAGCATTATCAGATACAAATGTTACCCTACTGACAACTAACATTGGCTAATATTAGTTCTATTTGAGGCTAAGCATTATTAAATGTAAACTTTACCCTACTGAATCTTACATAGGTTAACAGTATCTATTTGAGACCAAGCATTATCAAATATAAATGTTACCCTACTGACAACTAACATTAGCCAACATTAGCTATCATCAAAATTTGCTAGAAAGCTGCAGTAGTGTTTATCATCATTCAATCGTGTGCTGGATACAAAAAACTTTAAAAGTAGATACAAAGCATTATTTGGAACAAATATTAATGCTATAAATACTTGTTGAGAATGTTTATAATATATGTTGAAATAAATATTTTCATAAAAATTAAAATCTCTATATTTTACTTGTACCAGTAGTTGTTTAAGTTTAGCTGCAGCAGCACTGCTGTATGACTGATAGTGGACGAAGCAAGGGACTTGCACACTCTATGCACATTTGATTTACACAGTTGCCATTTAAGAAAAAACAAATGTGATTTGAGTTATTGGGGCTTATGTCCCAGTAGACTCAGCAGAGTTATGTATTAATTTGAAGAGAAAACACATCATAACTGATGTTAGCACTTCCATTAAAATATTTTTTCATTCACAGTGGACTTCATGTGATGTTTGAATTTCAGCAATATAATTTCATAAATAGTTTAATAAAAAAAAGTTTAATTTAGTCCAACAACAAACCATGTTGACTTCAAAATATGTAAATTCATGAATGAGTGCTTTTAGCAGAAAAAAAAGATATAGCTACTTCATTTTGTCGAACCAGAATCAAAAGAATTGAGTTTACAGCATTAGCCCCAATCAAACTCACTAGAAGAGCCTGACTACTGTGTTTCATGAGTTGTACCTTGGTGGTTATGTAAACAAGGCTGCAGTTAATGTGAGTGTTGGTTTTGAGACTTTCTAAAGAAAACCTCAATTGGTTTGAGGGGAAACAACCTAAATAACATCTGTGCTGGCCTTTACGAGAAAACTCAGCCATGTACACTTTGTGGTTCGCAAACATGCACGCACAAACATGCTCAGCATACATTGCACACATGGAACTCAAACACAAACCTGTATGCCTTTAAAGTATGCTTGTTATGTTTTACTTTTAGAACTAAATAAATGTATTAAAAATGTACAAGGCTATGCATGGACTGCATTGTTTAAGACAAACACAGTTAAACCAGAGAGCTCCTATGTTTTTGCCACAGGGTTAGGAACATTCAGTCAGCGTGAGCAGATCAATGTTATTATGACAAAACAGGTCTCATGTCAGAGATTCACTTGTAAAGCTCCTACAGCACGCCTGGGGAAGGAAGATGCATGTATTTGCCATGGAAGTGATATCGCAGCTCTACAGAAAACATCAAACAATGTTTGGTTTTGTTGTCTTAAAAAGTAGGACGAACGGCATGGAGGCAAATCAACATCAAGGTTGTACGGCTAGGCACTTGACACAAAAAAAATCTATATTTAGAGTAGAAATCCATTTTCCTAACCCTCAAATGTGTACCCTCCTCTCCACCCACTCTTTCCTGGGTTCTCTCTTTGTCTAGATAAGCACTATAGCTTTGTAAATGGGTTACCCCCATGCAGCCACCCACGCATCAGGTACAGTATGAAAACCTGGGGCATCCTGTTATGACTTCTGGTTTCCTGTTTCCTGTGAAAAATACAGCCCCCTCTCTCACACACAAACACACTCATGAACTCCACTGCTCGACACACACCAGACAGAGCAGGGCTGCATGGGATCAGCTGCTAACACCACATTCCAAATGCATTAGTTTGAGTGTTTATGCTTAGAATCATGACCAACTGCACTCATTTAACAGTGGCATACTTCCTCTGTGTAGATTATTCCCGACAATGCTCAATCTAATATTTTAGCATACTTTTGACTGGGTAGTTAGTGACACGTTGTGGTCAGTGTTAAGCCGTGTGAAACACTGCAGCATTATGAGAAAGTCATTATGCTATAAAGTGACAAGAACAGCTGTTTTCCCCCCATTCCTCCCCAAAATTTAATTTGTTTTCATTCCTTATACACATATACTCATTTCACATGCCAGGGAGGAAGATGTATACGTGTCAAGGGACCACTGAAACAGCAATAACAGAAGTGTGTGCTCATGTGTGAACTGCAGGCCCCCTCGTTTGATAAAAATAACACAATTTGTGACACACAGCAAACATATATACACACCCCTGCTAAGATACCTGAACATCTCTCTCAACAGGGGTCAGCCACATCACTCTCAATGAACAGAAATCTCTCTGCCTTCCTGCGGTGGCCCTTGAATGCCATGCTGAACACTCAGTGATGGCGTACACAGATAATTATCTTGGCACAAAGTCATCCAGCCATGTTTTCCCGTGATGCGCTGGTTTCTGTTGGTGCTCTAAAACAATTTTAACTCGTTAAATGTATTTTTCATGTGATTCTTTTATCAGTTTTTCATGAGTTTTGTAATTTCTTTATATTTAATGCGAGTCTAAAAGTAGCAATGTTCAGTATTTCTTTTGACTTTACATTCTACAGAACCCTCATTCACTCGTTTTCTTATTTTTTGCAAGAAAAAGCACAATGCCATCCTATTCTTTTTCCTCATGTTTGGATCATCATCCCCAGCTCCTTTCTTTCAGATTTGAATTCATTAGCAATCAAAGAGCCACTGACAAACGCCCAATCTTAATTGCCCAACATTTGCATATTTGCATATTAATGACTGCAGACTTTGCTGTTTTTCTGCTGCAGTAGTCCCCCTCCCATCAACATTGCTCAGACTGCCTCCCCACATGCTGCAACACTGTGCCTTTCTCTGAGCTCAAGGCCTCACACTTTCAGCCTAAAGTTGACAGAAGGGAGATGTTTCATTACCAACCAACACGAGCCAAACAGAAATATCTTTGTGCTTGTAATTTAAATCGATGCAGCATTCACTTTTCTGCTCTCGCTTTCAGTCAGTGTAAACATGATTTAACTATGTTCCAGAAATTCACTCACAAAACACAACACACTCAGTACCATTTATATTTGGATATTTCTGTGTGATAGCACACAGTATGTATAGTAATCATATCAACGGTATGCTTCCCCCTTCTGGTGAAAAAAGTATAAGACAGGGAAGTGATAATCTGTCAAATGAAGACATCATGTTCCGGTGTTACAATTCATACCATTTATTGACAACTATGCTTTTATAATGCTTTTATTTTACCATGAAATCATTCATATTTTTTAACCATTGCTTAAAGGAGGAAGTGCCCAATCAGAACAAACCAAAAAGATCCAACTGCCCTAATCCTTTCACAACTCAGTGGCAAATCCATGACTTCTTACATTATAACAAATACAAAGAAATTATTTTTTGTTTCTTTTGTGGCTCTTCAGCAAGTTGTCATGCAGCTTGCTCAAGAGATAAAAGGAGTCCTGTTACTGCAGGTACTTTCCAGGGATCAATTTCTACTACCAGTACTTGCAAAAGGCAGCCCCTACCCCTGTGTAGCTAATCTAAAGCTAATATATATATCTATAACAAGATGATGATATGGCTTTAAATGAACAATCCCAATATAGAGAGATTTATGTTTGTAACTTTTTATTGTTTACGGCTTTCACATGAGGGTCACATCAATAAATGAAAAATAGAAAAAAATCCTTGACTCATCAATCACCTCTTGCTAAGACATCTGTTTTGTAAAATACTCTTATTCTAACATTTCTAAGTGTGCTTCTATGTATCTGTCTGTACATTTCTACATTATCGTGTTAACTGGGACTGAAACACTTGTGCTGTAAACCTCAGAGGACGTCTGGGAAATTTAGACAAGAAAGCTGAAAAGCAGAATTGAAAAATATATATTTTTTGCCTTATGAAATAAAATGAGCATTTAAAAGTTGTATTTTGTGCTTTCTCAGGTTTCCTCTGAAAGGTTTCCTAATCTGACACAGTTTAGTATGAGATACACACAAAAATAGAGGAAACCGGGAGCAGGTCCAGTACTTTTACACACCTTTTACATTGACATTTTATGTATTTTTCTTTTCATTTCTAGTTTGATACAGTATCTTTATACAGGATGGCGAGTGAAGCGAAACAAAAGCCTAATGTTTTTTTTTACCACTTATAATACAATCTAGCAACCATACGTTTAAGTCTTAAGGATTAATGGCAATTACACTTAACAACAATGACCAATGTTCTTGATGTTGCCAACCATTAATGGAAATTATGTTGTAATTGATTATAGAGGGAATATTTATGGATAACAGAATCCCTGTGTACTTTGCACAGAATGTTCAAACTGTAGATACATATAGATAGCTTTTCCTACATGTCAGTATTGTTCCTTTGACAGATGGAGACTTCAGAAGTTCACCTGCCAAGAGGATGTGTTCTGTCTGCTGTGCATGTGGGAGTTCAAGGTTGAACCAGAAAATGGATATAGAATCTTTCAGAGGACAATAATTTGGGACAATATTTAAGAGCACTGGTAGGGGCCATGCTGACTTGTGGATAAACTATGAGCTGGGCTTTAGTGATTTTCTCCTTGAAGAAATGATAATTTACTAAGATCAAACTCTCTCCACATAGAGGCTTCTGATTGGGAAATGACTGATCAGGGAAGCAAACTTACTTGTGATCAGTCGTAGATGTTACATGGACTGAAATTCAATGAACTTCACATTTCGTGTTGGGTTACTGCCACTTATTAGGTTGGACAGTCAACCTAGTTATGACCTAGCCTTGGCTTGACTCAGCTTAAATGACCTCTGTTTGATTCACAACTCAATGAGCAGTATAATGCTAATGTTGACTTATCCTTTACCAGCATTTAGGATAACTGGCATTACGGTCACAGCACATGAACTTACACCACCTGAGTGTGCGAGACGATGGTACAAAGCTATAAATTAGGAACACCATGAAAGAATAGTGCCCTGCTCCTCGGATTTATCATCTTTGTGGATTGTGTGCTCGCTCCTGCTTAGCCCAAAGAATAATCACCCTAATTTAATTTACATTTTTGAATTTCAAGTTTTATATATATATATATATATATATATATATATATATATATATATATATATATATATATATTTATCTATCTATCTATCTATCTATATATGTGTGTGTGTGTGTGTGTGTGTGTACAACACATTAACTACTTTTAAATGGAATTCAAATATATACTGAGCAACTTTAAAAACGCATATTTTTAAAAACCCAATATTTTCCTTTCACTTGCCCTAATCTATTGAAACAAACATGTGATATATAGAAATGACTTTTTTAAGTACTCAAAACCAAAACATGTTAAATCATGAATAACCATCAATTAGTCGTTACATAGCCATGTCATTGGTGCATTTCAGAGTAAACGATGGTGGTGGTGAGGTTTTCTTGTGCATAATTGAAAACACTTGGCCAAGGCAGTAAAAACCGGGGCATAATCATATACTACTGAAACAACTGATGATGCTACTACTTCAGCAAAACATACCTGACCAGGCAGTAGTGGACCGTTTTGGTGGTGTTACCATAATGTGGGGGGCCACTGCATACGGATGGCAGTCAGACCTTGTCCACATCCACGGTACACTGACTGCTATCCGTTACCAAGATACGGTCTTTGGTCCACAGACCATTCCCAGGATACAGCAATCAGGCATCACCTTCATGTATGACAATGCCAGACCACATGTGGCTCATTTCTGTCAGGAGTAGCCTACCTGGACCAGAACAATGTCGCTGTCCTTCATTGGCCAGCATAATCACCAGATCTCAACCCAATAGAGCATCTGTGGGATGTTCAGGATCACCAGGTGAGACGGAGAGATCCTGCTCCAGCAACACATGAACAACTTGTCACAGCACTGCAGGAAGAATGGCATGTCATCCCACAAGTCCAGATTATCAGTTCCATGCAAAGGAGATGTGACGCTGTGACAAATGCTGGAGGTGGACACATGCGGTACTGACTGTTGATGTTTTCTTTCTCACCATCCACATGTTTTGATTAAACACTGAGGCAATAACCACTAATTTGTACAAAACTGATTGTTCTGTACCGTTAAAGTGAGAATAAAAAGCTGTGTGAACCATAATTTGCCTTTGTTATTTAATATGAACAGGACTGTGTGAAAGCCTACAAAATTTTTTGTGTTGCTCAGTATATATACACAGTACATTTGTCAAAATTGTGAAATCTAACTGTCCTTCAACATGTGAATGCTTTTATAATGCAAGACACTCATGGAATGTATGGCAATATATTTTCATAAAGTGAGTGAAGAAGGTATGACCGTGTATTAACAAACAGTGAAAATCTCAATATAGCCCATCTCTTGCCTAAGGCTTGAGTGAACCGTTGGACTTAATGGAGGTAGGCGCTCTCTGAGTGCGTTAGTTTTGAAAGGTTTTCTTTTGATTGGTCTTGCTGTGTGATTTTCTCTCAGCAGAGGGTGCACTTGATCATTTCTTTTCAGCCCTCAGTTGAATCTGACTGGTCTGTAGAACTGTTTCCTTTGGACAGCAGCAGCTTGAAGACACAAAGAGAAGCAGAGAGTCAGATGAAACACGGAGAATAATTGTTAAAATCTCCATTATCATTTGAGACAAAGGTCATATAAAATATAAAGCACTCAGTTATCTAAACAATATTTTTGGCCTTTTGTGTTAACAGATTTCTTATAAGCACTATTTGTTTTAAACTCTTCACCATCTTCAATGCTAAAAATGCTGCTCCAGACCTGCTGTTGATGCAATATTAATAGTAATAATATTATGAAAAATCACACAGCGACATACCTCCTGATGGGTCTGGCCTCGCTGATAAGGTTAGGAAGTTTGCTGTTTCTGGTGTCTGGTAACAACATGGTAACAACAGCAGCCGCAATACTGATTGTGCCAAAGATAATGTATGGTAGGATCTTGCTGTAAACACCTGGATAGAGAAAAAAAGGCACTTGAATTAGAATTTTCACTGATGTGTTTATTTCCATTGGTAGTCCTCATAGGGCTTGTTCACAGGGGACATTTTGACACATCACAATGGGAAAAGAGCAGGAGTAAAAACTTTATTATTTTTATATCATTTGGCTGCTTTGATTTCAGGTCCAGGTATCGTGTATGCTGACTCACTGTCACACTGTTGTGAATTACTGGGACACTTAAATCGAACCCACTGAAGTCTACTGAAACAGGGCCCATTAACTCCTAAAATCTTAAAACATATAATGAAATATATAAAATCAAAACAAGATAAAAAAAGAGCGAGGAGAGCCTCATTAGAACACGGGAATAATGGAGTTTAAACAGAACAAAACAAAAAACTAAGACAGGCTTTAAATAGTGCAGCACTTATGGTCAGGGGGACATAAAGTTTAACTAACATTGAAAATAACTTTTCTTCGACTCCCTTCAGATTGTTTAAAATGAGCTTAATAGATATGTAAAACTGCTGGCAATGGAAGTCAGAGGAAGATCACCTAATGGTTTATGGTCCTGTGACAAAGGACCATAAAACATGTTACGGTACTTAATCTGAGGAGACAAAGACTGACACCAAACTGGTGTCGTGGTTTTGAATCATTTTGAAGTATAGTTAAGAATATTAGAATGTGTGTATTTCATGTGAATGCATTTACACTATTTCAGTTCAGCAGTAGCAGAGACAGGCAGGGTCATTCTGATCTGATGGTGTGTGTCTGAGAATGTGAGGGACAAGATGTTCTTGTGTAATGTAGACATTTCTTTGCAGGAATGGGAGTAACTGGGACGGCATCAAAACATTGAGTTAGACCAGATATGAGTGAGGACAACTAGGCTGGATAAAACCAGAATTGTTTGGTTTGCTGTGGTGATGTATTTAGCTGGATGGTTGGAGTATATAGGTCTGTGTTGCACATTTTAAAACTGTCTTTGAATTCTGCAGGCCAAAGACCCAAGGTCATTGCATAAAGATCTTGTAATTCTCCTTCTGCCGCATCAAAGTTTTTCTTCTGCTACACTACGAAAAGCAGAAAAATTCTCCTCAGAGGATGGAACACCGGGGGTCTTAAGGGTCTTAAAAAGATGTCCTGTAAACAGTTTGGAAGATTTTCTCATTCAACACACTTTTATGGACTACTGCTGCCTCAAAATTATTCAACCTCTGAATAGCATCCCTCATAGGAGCATACATTTGTAAATCAGATCAGATCGTAGATCAGATTACAACACTGAGCCAACCCTCATGGACTTACTTTAGCAGTAGAGTCCCAAAGTATTTTCTGTTAAAGCCTAAATTTACAAAAGAGCTCTGGCTGAACTCCAAGACGTTCATCACTGCTGACCCAACGGTACAAAAAACATCAGTTCCAGTGCGCTCAAAATCATCTAGGTGAGCTGCAGACCTTTTGAGATGTTGTTCTGTTAAGCGATAAAACAAAACTGCAACTTTTGGGGCCTATGGATCAGCGGTATGTCTGGAAGAGGAAGAATGAAGCCTATGCTGAAAAGAACACCCTACTGTGGCAGTGTGGCTTGGTTAAAGCTCAGTGGCAGGAGAGAGAGAGCGGGTATAGGGATTGGTGCCCGGGAAGGAGAGCTTCATTATCATCAGAGAGCTTTGTGTTGAACTGATTGCACTCCGTGCGGCACGGTGTAGCAGGTATTACTGTTGCCTCACAGCAAGAAGGTTGTGGGTTCAAATCCACTTGGGTGGGTTCAAATCCACCTGAGGACGTGGAACTTTTCTGCGTAAAGGTGAATTGATGACTCTTGTCTTTCTATGTGTTGGCCCTGTCATGAACCCCATCCAGGGTGTACCCTGCCTCACACCCAATGTCAGCTAGGATCCAGCTCCAGTAAATGGATGGATTGATGATTGCTCCATCTCCATTATCTGCAGTAGAGCCTGTTTGAGCCTGCAGACTGCAGACGGGAGTGCGGAGTGAGACCGTGAGCTGATCGGGTCCAGGTAAATGATTATTTTGAGTTAAATAAAAATTAAAATAAATTAAATTAAATTGAAATAAAAGTCTGTTGTTGTCATCTGAGTCACCCCGCTGAGAGAACCCAGAGTTAGCAGAGTTTACTGTGAAACATGGAGGGGCTGCTTTGCTACAGCAAAAGACAAAACACAGAATACACAGCAACTCTAACAACAAAAGAAAGCACTTGCCCATGTAGATGATGTAGGGACACATGATGATGCCTATGCGTGCTACTGTGGAGGTGATCCCTAAGCCCATGTTCCTGACCACGGTGGGCATGAGCTCAGCTGAAAACAGCCCGATGAAGATGTAAGCACCACTACTGCCCATCTTTCCCATCAAGGCGAACACCAGGAACATGACATGCATGTCTGGGAAAAACAAATGGGATTATCAAACAAGACATACACATCTATATAAATGCAGTGTGTCTTCTACTCCATTCAGAGATTCATGATTCAGTAAAGTTGTACTTAGAGTACAGACCTTCAGGAACCAGCAGGATGATCAGGAGCATGATGCCACAGAACATCATTGTACAGAAAAGAACAGTGGGTCGAGGCACACGGTTGATCACCAGCCAAATGGCTACATACACCATAAGGTCAATGGCTGCTGAAAAGAAGCAGTTGAGGTAGGGATTTCCACTCAAGTTACTAGTATTGAGAGAGAGACCATAGTAGACAATGGAGATGGATATCCTGCAGAAAAACAAAATCAAGACTGAATGAAGATGGAAGACAGTGAGTTGAAATAATACATTGATATCCAAAATATGTTTTACTTTGAAGGCACAATATTGAGCCCAATTCCTCAAACTGACACAATTTATTCAAGTCACTTTGAAAAAGCTACAGTTGAAAGTTTATTTGGTTCAATCATACATATTTGAATAACACCAGATTTTTCAGTCCAAGTTATTAATATTTCCTGATAGAATTAAAATATATTTGTAATCACAGGTGTTTAATCAGCCTGTATTTAATACCTGATTAGTCTAAAGTTTCATTAGTGTTCAGGTAAACTTTTCAAAGTATAATTTATTAAGTGTAGATTTATTTAAAATAAATAAAAAATGATCTGGATGGTGCCTCATGTAATTATTACTTCATAACTGTTATGATCTAAACTACACTTTACAAATCATAGGCCTCAGTTTAATAGTACCGTTTTAAAATTATGGGTGGTAATCTGGTAATAAAAGTGATGACTTTTTATTTGTCAAACACAACTTTATATTTATGAATTAACATAATTTCATTACTTTGGTGCATCATAAAATTTATGCACATCCATATTCAGGAAAGTTACAAACAGAGAAAAGATGACACTTTACCACATGAAAACAGCTGTAATTGTAATATTCCTCATGTTAGGGGTGCGTATCAGGTCCAAATAAGTGTATGTCCTCTTCTCTTCACATTTATCTTGCTGTATACATGAAAAGAAAAAGAACAGTGACAATGTGTACCACCTGTTTACTACAATTTGGACTGTATGTTAAACAACAGCTTTCACAGCATGAGGAGTAAACATGGAATAAATACCATTAGCTCACAGGTCTCATCAGTTCTGAATATGACCTCAGGGGCAGGGACTCTGTTCATTTTAGCAGCTTTGCGTATGATAAGCTCAGCCTCCTCCACCCGACCTCTCTGCAAAAGCCAGCGTGGAGACTCAGGAATCACCCTGAACAGAAAATGAGACAGAAGTTCATTGAACATATGAAAACATTGCCAATTTAAAATTGTAGAGGTTGATGTTAGACAACTTTTTAAGAAAAATAAAAACATCAAGGAGATGTATTTGCATCTGGTAATCCATGGAGTGAATAATCATTTCATACATTCAGAGCACCTAAATACCGTATAGTATGTACAGTATGTTTGGACAGAGATCAGTATTTGTTTTTGAGCTCATCATAAAAACACAAACAGACAGGACACACATGACTAAGAACCGATGTAGACATGCCCAGTCTAGTTTTGCATAACTGCATACAGCTGAGTAAAACCACAGACTGTCTAGCATAAATTCCATTCAAATGTTGACTTGTGTGAAAAATTGTTTGACAGAACTGAACAGTCTTACCACCATTGATTATGACTGACTTTGCTTTTTATAAACTACTTTAATGCAAAAATTATTGGAGGTGGACCATTATTATATTTTACTGTTCTATTCCATCCTTCCTGACTGCCAGAGGCGGTGCTTCAAGCACTGGATATTTCTGTCTCGCACATGCTCAGGTTGAGTAGCTATACCAACAAAGTCACTTGCGACCCCTGATGACCCCGGACAGGGTATATGTTCCGGTGTCATTAGAGGATCTGTTCCTTCAATCTTCTCGCTTCATAGGTTCACTACTGAGTAGCAATAGCTTGGAGCTAATGCTTTTCAACCAGAACTCTTGTGCTGGTAGCCCTGTGACCGCACAATTGTGGGTCAGAGCTGCGACGTCTTGCCCTCCAAGGGCTGCGACGAGCTGTCCTCCCGAGCAGAAGCCGTTGCAGTCTCACTCGGGGAAACATTTTCTTCCTGGAAGAATCATCCATGAGAGCAGTGTCCTTCTGCCAGGTAAGTCGCACAACTAAGGCGATTGTTATATACCTGTCGGTGACGGCAGCCTTCGCTCCCTCTCCCAACACAAATAGCTTATCGTTAGTAGCGGGGTGTCTGCCTGTGCTAACACTAACTCTGTAGGCTGATTATAGCATTTCTGCTCTTTCTCAACTTGAGTGTTTAATTCTTGCAGCTATAGTTAGTGACGGGGTTTCCGCTTGTGCTAATGCTGACGCTGTTAGGCTGAGTATAGCTTGTGTGTTTTTTTTCTTGTGGTTGATAGTAAGCAACAGGACTCTACAAAAGCTAATTAATTACATTGGTAACGACCGTGGTCGTACCCTTGTTTCAGTGACGAACTGTTGGTGACGGCAGCGTTTCCGCCACCCTCTCCCAGCTGAGCATCTGGTCATTGCTGCAGTGATAGTTAGCGATGGTGTTCTCGAGCTAACTTGTTAATTGGCATCAACCATGGTTGTACCTGTACTGTAGTGACGACTTGTTGGTGATGGCAGCATGTTCGCCCCCTCTCCCAGCTTGGGCGTCCTGTTATTTCTGCTGTTATAATTAGCGACAGTGTTTCACCCGAGTTAACTTGTCATTTGGTATAAACTGTGGTTGTACCAGTACTGTGGCAACGACCTGTTGGTGACGGCAGCGTGTCCACCCCCTCTCCCAGCATTGGTGCGTTAATAATAATTGAAGCCAGCAACGGCGCTCCGCTTGAGCCAGCTGGAGTGTGTTGGTGACGTTAAACAGCTGTTTGATTCCGTTCAGGCATATTACTATGAACACCCATCCTTGTACTGCCTGTGCGGCTCCACTGCAGCCCGTGGACGGTCATGACTTGTGCCCTTCGTGTCTTGGCCTCGACCATTTAAAGGAGACCCCTGCATGAACTGCAGCTTCATGCCCTGGGCAGTGAGGGCTGCAAGACTGGCTGAAGTGGAACACCTGTTGGGTGGTGTTCCCTCAGCAGAGCAGTTAACTCTGGCACAGAGGCTGACTCTAGTCTGGTCTGCGGAAACAGAAGGCGTTCCCTCCAAGAGGAAGGCTAGAGAGTGTGAGCTCGCTTCCAAGGTGGACCAGCTGAAGGCAGAGCTTAATCAGATGAAGTCTGTTTTTCTGACGCTCCAGATGCAGAATGTGGGGGGGGCAGCTATTCTTTGCTTGGTGTTCAAACAGGGGTGGGGCCCCTGTGCACTGCTCCATGCCTATCATTCTAGAATTTTTACAATCTCTCCTAGAAAGTTGTCAGGCACCTTCTACCCTGAAGGTGTACGTAGCCGCCATTTCATCTCGACACGTTCGAGTCGACAACTCTACGATAGGGCTGGTGTCATGCTTTTTGAAATGGGCCCAGAGACTTCATCCCCACGGACCCTGAGGTACCCAGCATGGGACTTACCCCTATGCTTGCCTCCCTTTGAGCCTCTAGAACAGGCAGAGCTGAAGAGGCTGTCAGTGAAGACTGCCTTCCTCCTTGCCATCGTCTCGGCAAAGTGTGTTGGGGAGCTCTGTCCAAACAGCGCCTGTCTCACTGGGTTATGGATGTCATACACCATACGTATAAGGCAGCTGGCCACTCCCTGTCGTCCTGAGTTAGGTGCCACTCCAAAGTGTCTCCACATCATGGGCGGCTGTGAGAGGGGTGTCCCTAGAGGCCATATGTACCATGGCCTCGTGGGCATCGCATAACACCTTCTCCAGGTTCTAAGAGTCAATGTTGCCACTCCTCATCCACTGGGCGTGGTCCTCTTACCAAGATGCTGCTTCCGTTCACCATGGTGAGTACAAGGATTCCTCGGGACTCTGCTGGTATAGGTCATCCAGTGCTTGAAACACCGCCTCTGGCGGTCATCCAGGATTCATAGAGTGACAGTTACATTTGTAACTACGGCTCTATGAATCCTGGATGACCACAAGAGGGTTCAGTAACTCAGAATCCTTGTGTTTTTGCGAGAAGATTCTGCAGGAACAGATCCTATAATGACACCGGAAGAGATACCCTGTCCAGGGTCATCAGGGGTCACAAGTGACTTTGTTGGTATAGCTACTCGACCTGCGCATGTGCGAGACAGAGATATCCAGTGCTTGAAGCACTGGCTCTGGCGGTCCTCCAGGATCCATGGAACCGTAGTTACATACGTAACTTTCATTCTATGTGTCCTGCATGGGTTGAGTCTGTATTTTTTCTTTTGGTTAGTGTATATTTAGATTAATTTACTATGTATATGTTGTTTTATGATATCATTAAATCAAACCAACAACAACAACAACAAAGAATCTGATTAATTCTTCATTCATGTTATAATCAAATTAAGACACTTGTTGGCAATGGGGACACTCATCATGAGACACAGCAGAAGTAAAAAGAGTAAAATATGAATTTAAACAGAGGGAAATACATGCACACAAAGACACTAACGTGACAAGTGATAGACCAATAGCATTTCTCAGCCAATGTCTTACCACCACATAGGAATGAATAAGAGGGGTGGGATGGCAGAAGCAACCAGCAGCATCCTCCAGCCTCGAATGAAGTAGGCAAAGAGCGGCAACAAGGCGTAACCGATGCCAAACCCTCCACCGTGCCACAGCACAGTGTAGGTCACTCTGGCAGACTTGCTTAGGATCTCAGTCCCTGACCAAGAAGAGGATCAGGAGAACAACATTAAGATGAGGGAGAACATGAGTAAATACAAAACTGTGTGTTATTGAATCCAGTGCTTTCCTCAAAGAACTGATGACCATTCAGTCACTTTTCACAGCTTGTCTGAGGGGTAAACATGCCACTGCCACAGGATGAGAAACATGCTTCACATCAGGAAGATATTGGAGAAAAATAGAGTCTCTTTTGAGACTTATAGAAGTGCATATGCAGCCTGTCTCACCCAGTATGAGTGACGCGGCGTAATTGGATGCCTGTCCAAGTCCTCTCAGAAAGTTGAGGATACAGAACATGATCCAACTGATGGAGGCAGCCTGGATCAAGGGAGTAACTGCTTGTAAGACCATGGTGGCGAAAAATACTGGCTTTCTACCAAACCTGTAAGACACAGGAAGATGAAATTAACAGACCATCAGCAATCAGTGAGTATACACCATCACAATGATTATTTGATTTTAATTTGTGCTCAGCTAGTTGTTGTTTCTCTTTCTGTCATCCCCTAACTTTTTATGACTGTTGTTTGATTTTACTGCTAGTTCCAGACATGAGTGAAAACCATTAGACATCAGTTAAACAGCAAACCAAAAATCTAAATCAGAGGTAAAACATAATCAATTATCAGGGGTCTGTCCTCAAGCCTCTCATTTTTTCTCTTTAAAAAGTTACCCCATATCCATATTTAGTGCAAAGTACATGGATATGGTTCCTCTTCCTCCATTAATGTCTCATTTCATCCAATATTCTACATGCTTCTGTTAAACCATGACATTTTTGTTTTTAATCAACCACACATCATTTTGAAGTAATGGTGCAATATGGATTTAATAGAGATGTGTTGTGGAAAGGTTTGTAGGTAAATGTAGGCTGAAAACCTGTAGTTTGATAATAATGAAGACAAAAAGGTTGGTGGTGGACTTCAGTAGTCTGCTGCAGATGATCTTTCTTTCAGTGTCTGTATACTTTCACTTCTCTGCAGCTTCAGCAGTGTTCTTAGTACCAATAGTGTTCAAGACGATTTATAAGGATATCATGATTGACTGTATCAAATGCTGGTCTCAAATAAAGGAGAATTTAAAAAAAAGCAAGCCCCAGAATCCGCCAGAATCAACAGCAAATCATTCACAGTAAATCATTTGTAACCTTAATAAGAGCTGTTTCTGTGCTGTGATGGGCACAAAAGCCTGATTAACATGACTCAAAAATATTCTCACCATTCATATATGTGATTAATTGAGAGTCAATTGACTTTCCTATAAGATTTTACATAGAAAAGATAATTTCTAAGATAATTACTTTTCAGATTACAGTTACATACCCTTCGGTGAAAACTATCATCCAAATCTCTTGCTGATAATACCTGTGTACTACATACTTTTACATTCAAAGTATGTTAGCTTTATTAGCAAAAATAAAAAACAAAAAGTAGAAGATTTACTTAAAGTAAATTTCTGAAAACTGGACTTTTCAAAGTGTGGTATTGATATCTAATAATTCTTCCACCAATACTGACCGGTCTGAGAGGTGACCACAAATGAAGGATCCTGTGAGGACTCCCACAAAGAATAGAGAGGTGGAAAAAGGGACCTTCCATGCATTTTCACACACTAGATCCCACTGTAAGTAACAGGAGAGAGGATACATTTAGACTACAGCAAGACAACTCTGAGAAAATATCTGACATTACAGTGAAATCTAAATTAAACCAATACAAAGCAATGAAAGGGAGAGTCTCTGTCAGGACACAGTGCTGTAAAATATCAGTAAATATAGATACCTCTGACACAATAGTGGCGGTGTATCTGTCAGTGCTAAAGACCCATCCATCCAGACACTGCTCTGTGTCATTGCTGAGTCCCGTCCTCTCCGGCCAGCTGTCGTTCAGTTTGTATCGTGAACAGCTGTCTGGTCTGATCCAGCTGCTGTTCTGTGTGGAGTTGATCGACTCTTTGCAGTGATGTTCTGGTGTATCCGAAACAAAAACCACTATCACTGACATGTACCCGTTTGGAATCACACTTAAAGAGAGCATAACAATGATTAAATTTTGAAAGAAGCCGTCGTTGCCTAGAAAAGATGTAAGTTCATTAAAGTCTTCAGTTTTGGTAGCGGACATCGTTTCCAAACTAAATCCACACCCAGGGGATGAAGTTAATGAGAGAAGTCTGTTGAAGAACTTGCTGAACTGGTTTGAGATGTAAAAATGAATAGAAACTATGTCCTGAAAGCTCTTCTTTGTCTAGACTAACCTGCTCATTCACTGGCTGATGTAACAACTTTTGTACCTTGAGGTGCAACCTATAGGTTTCTTCCTATAGGTGCAGCCTCCTTTCAGCAGGAGGCTGGGAAAGGGAAAGTTAAGGGAAATTTGTCTTACAACCAGTGGTAATCCTAGAGTCTTGCGGGTGTAGCATGGTTAATGATTCCACTTGCAGTTACTGTCTTATTTCTTGTTTTATACATATATTTTTAAAGTGCCGTAAATTACTACCTTTTGTTTGGCACACATGAACGCCTCCCTACTCCGGCAGACTTCACGGGGAAACCCGTTCTCAGGTAGCAGTCTGCCATGTTGAAGCTACCGTGTGGTTCTGCATTGCTGTGCTGTGAGAGACTGGAACTTACCACCATGTTTTGCCAGGAAATAAATGGCGTGTGGAGCGAAAGATGACAGACTGGGTGCATTATTAAAACACAACGCACGAGAGAGAGAGTACGAAACCCGCTATACGGGGTCCCAGGCAAAGAAGCCCATTGGCCCCGCTCCCTGCACACCCCTTCCCCCATGACAATATATTCAGTAAATTCAGTAAAAACACTCGGAGAGCACAGACCTCCACCAAGGCTGCTCAGTTTCCCCATGTATGGCATTTCACTCCAAAGCAAAAGTCCCATGACGTTAACCCTCTCAATTAAGTCATTAGAAAGTTTGACAGGAAAAATGAAAACAAAATCTTTGAAATTCACTAGAATCTTTATTTATTGTGGCTGTTAGTTGTTCATATTGTCATCTCACATAAATAAACTGCAATGCCACAACAGGTATTTGACAAATTGCTAAATCACACGCATGCAACACATACGTGATCGCGCTGCAGTCGTCAACACACACAAAACTCCAAACCACACACACAGGCAGGAGAAAAGGAAGTATATTAAAACGGGGTAATGTTTTGTTGAAATTCATAAGCTGTTATATGGACATGAATCAATTAGATACATTTGTCAGGACGGAGACACTTTACATTACAGGTGGACATGCGGCAGTTTAATCCTATAACAATGAAAAATAAATAAAAAATTCCTGGATCCAGACGGTGATCCGGATCACCACAAAAATCTAATCAATTCTTCCTTGGGCCTCTTCAGACATCTCCTGGAAATTTCATCAAAAAATTATTCTGTTCACAATCCAACAAACCAACAAACCAACCAAAGCCGGCAAAAACATAACCTCCTCCCTTGGCGGCGGTAATAACACATACTACCATGCATATACATACACATCTGAATATAAAACAAAGGAAGCCCAACATATAAATTATTAAGTTGTATGTATGACAGTTCAGTTGTAGGTGTCCAAACTCAGTCCTATGGTAGCTAGAGGGGGCCCCTCTTTGGGGTTTTTTGGGGTGTCAGTGTTGAGTGTACAGTCCTATATGGGAGGTTAAAGGGGGGTTATAGTTGTCATTGTAAAATGTGCCAATATAAGTGTCTATTTGAGGGCCCCCTTTACCAGATTTTTTTGGTTGCCCCAAACATTTGCCTGGTTTACCTCTCCTGACTGTGTGTTCCTGCTTGCAACACGGAGTGACCAATCCTCCATTTGTCACATCTCTTTCTGTTGTGAAAGCATATTGGACATTAATTAAAGCCTTACTGCTGTCTGAGATTTGTTGAACGTTGATGAAATCTATCCTGATCTGCAGTTTTTAAAAATACATTAAGCCCAGTCTATGTGATTCTGTGTCAACAGTGTACTGTAGCCTAGAATGGGGTGTACTTGTTCACACACTAAAGTCAGAACTTCACACAAACGTTTGACAACCAGATGAACCTGATGAACAGACACAGACACCCTCCTCCGGTCAACCTCACTGGTACCTCATCTGACACGCACCCACACACATCCATGTGGAAACAAATACACACCAAAGAATTCCATTGTTACAGATAGTAACATTATCTGGATAAATATATGATGAAACGTATTTACATTAAGGTATGAGTCATGACATAATCACATAAAAAGTATGCGATTATGTCGACTCATAACTAATTGGTGGTTGAGTTTGAATGCTGAGTGCCCACTGCCGAAGGTGTCTACAGTGGGCACGTGAGCATCAGAACTGGAACATGGAGCAATGAAAGAAGGTGGCCTGATCTGATAAATCACATCTTTTCTTTACATAATATGGAGGGCCGGTTACCTTTGCTTTGCTTACCTGGCAAAGAGATAGCACCAGGATGCACTATGGGAAGAAGGCAAGTTGGTGGAGTATGTGTGATGCTCTGGGCAATGTTCTGATGGGAAACCTTAGGTTCTGACATTCATGTGAATGTTACTTTGACACGTACAACCTACCTAAACAGTGTTGCAGACCAAGTACACCCCTTCATGGAAACGGTATTCCCTAATGGCAGTGGCTTCTCACAGTTGTATAATACTCCTGCCACACAGCAAAAATGTTCAAGAATGGTTTGAGGAACACAACAATGAGTTTAAGTTGCTGACTTACTGACACTTCAGCTTGCATCATTTTTCTTCTCTCTCCCTTGTCTGTCATTCCCCATTGCTGGAAGTGTGTGGTTCTGAATCCCTGTCTTCATATGCATGGATTGATGATGTCCTTCAACTTCAGTGCGCTTTCTGCCTGTGCCATAGATGCGTCTGCTGTCCACTTGCTCCCTGATCTTGTCTTAACGCCAGCACTTCTGACCTCCTCATTGCATGAGTCTCTGTATATCATTGTGACCCTTCCCCAGCATTCCTGATCTTTCAATCCTCCTCAGCCTGCTTTTCAGTGTTGGCTACATTGCTCCTTGACTTCTTTGGCTTGAATGACATCCTTGCCCATGATGCTAAGTCCCTTAGTGTTTTAAGGACCTACCTTCACTGTACATGGGAAAAGGCTTTTATGGTAAAGGCCGTCCATGAACCCTCTTACTGGAGGTTGCCTGGCTTCGGATTCTATCAATGCCCCCCGGGATTCTTTCCGTGCAGCTGACATGAGGAGGTTCATCCCTATGATGAACAGAATGGGCGGGACTGTGCATCCCGTTATAATTCCTTTTTCCAGGGCCAGCCACTGTGTGGTAAACTTTGGTAACTTGAATCTCAAGTAGACTTCTCCAAAGTAGCTGGTGATCATTCCTGTGATGTGCTGTGGAATGTGGTAGTGCTCCATTGTCAGACTGATTAGGATATGGGGGACTGATCATTATGCATTGGCAAGATTGAGCCAGACAACTGTTAGGTCGCCCTTGCTTGCCTTTAGAATGCTGATGATGTGGCTGAGAACTCCAACCGTTTGTAACGGTGCTTTGTCATGACAAATGTTGGGACAAGACAGTCTTGAATTCTATAAAATTTCAATTGTATATGAAAATTAAATGGATACGTAGGTATAATTATACAATAACTATAATATACATGTCTTTGGTGTTGCAGACAAGAAATTAAAACTGTAAATTAATTCCATTCTGATGGAATGGAAAAACCCACTTTTGATGAACGGTGGGCCCAATCATCTTTGATGATGACACCCAGCTGGACTGGACCGTAAACTACCAATCAGACTTCCTTGACAACTGTGACACCACTCTGCAAAAGTCTGCACCCTGGTGACGTCTAACGGAATAAAATACACATAATGCTATCATAAGAATTAGGTCAACAGCCTTTTCATGATGTAAATGACATTTTTTTATTCAAGTGTAGCAGAATAATTAATGATTGATGATTAAATTTAAACATGGTAGACGTGTGTAATTTTGTGTTCAAAAAAATTTAACATCTGTAAATTTTAAGAATGATTATATAAATTAAAAGTTAAATATAGGATTTTAATTTTGTGATTTAAAAAAAGGTATAAAAAACCCCCATCTTGTCATGAGTTCTTTTCTTCTTACTTTTAGAATAAGTAGGAGAGATGACCATATCCCCTGGAACAACTTTCCCATTGCAGGAATTGGATGAATTGTAACAGTTTTGTTTGAGAAAAAACATCGTACACTGTAAACTAGAACACTAATAACTAAACAGCATTTTCTCTTGATTGGTCTTGCTGTGTGATTTTCTCTCAGCAGAGGGTGCACTTGATCATGTCTTTTCAGCCCTCAGTTGAATCTGACTGGTCTGTAAGGCTGTTTCTTTAGGACAGCAGCAGCTTGAAGACACAAAGAGAAGCAGAGAGTCAGATAAAACATAGAGAATAATTGTGGAAATCTACATCATCATAAACAAATAAACAAAGTTCATATAAAAGATAAAGAACTCCGTTGGCTCAACAACATTTTTGGCATTTTGTGTTTACAGATAAGCAGTACTTGTTTTAAACTCTTCACCATCTTCAATGCTAAAAATGCTGCTTCAGACCTGCTCTTGATGCAACATTAGCAGTAATATTATGAAAAATCACACAGCGACATACCTCCTGATGGGTCTGACCTCGCTGATAAGGTCAGGAAGTTTGCTGTTTCTGGTGTCTGGTAGCAACATGGTAACAGCAGCAGCCGCAATACTGATTGTGCCAAAGATAATGTATGGTAGGATCTTGCTGTAAACACCTGGACTCAGAAAAAAAAGGCACTTGAATTAGAATTTTCACTGATGTGTTTATTTCCATTGGTAGTACTCATAGGGCTTGTTCACAGAGGACATTTTGACACATCACAATGGGAAAAGAGCAAGAGTAAAGACTTTATTATTTATATCATTTGGCTGCTTTGATTTCAGGTCCAGGTAAATGATTATTTTGAGTTAAATAAAAATTAAAATAAATTAAATTAAATTGAAATAAAAGTCTGTTGTTGTCATCTGAGTCACCCGACTGAGAGAACCCAGAGTTAGCAGAGTTTACTGTGAAGCATGGAGGGGCTGCTTTCCTACAGCAAAAGACAAAACACAGAATACACAGCAACTCTAACAACAAAAGAAAGCACTTGCCCATGTAGATGATGTAGGGACACATGATGATGCCTATGCGTGCTACTGTGGAGGTGATCCCTAAGCCCATGTTCCTGACCACGGTGGGCATGAGCTCAGCTGAAAACAGCCAGACGAAGGTGTAAGCACCACAACTGCCCATCTTTCCCATCAAGGCGAACACCAGGAACATGACATGCATGTCTGGGAAAAACAAATGGGATTATCAAACAAGACATACACATCTATATAAATGCAGTGTGTCTTCTACTCCATTCAGAGATTCATGATTCAGTAAAGTTGTACTTAGAGTACAGACCTTCAGGAACCAGCAGGATGATCAGGAGCATGATGCCACAGAACATCATTGAGCAGAAAACAAGAGTGGGTCGAGGCACACGGTTGATCACCAGCCAAATGGCTACATACACCATAAGGTCAATGGCTGCTGAAAAGAAGCAGTTGAGGTAGGGATTTCCACTCAAGTTACTAGTATTGAGAGAGAGACCATAGTAGACCATGGAGGCAGAAATCCTGCAGAAAAACAAAATCAAGACTGAATGAAGATGGAAGACAGTGAGTTGAAATAATACATTGATCTCCAAAATATGTTTTACTTTGAAGGCACAATATTGAGCCCAATTCCTCAAACTGACACAATTTATTCAAGTCACTTTGAAAAAGCTACAGTTGAAAGTTTATTTGGTTCAATCATACATATTTGAATAACACCAGATTTTTCAGTCCAAGTTATTAATATTTCCTGATAGAATTAAAATATATTTGTAATCACAGGTGTTTAATCAGCCTGTATTTAATACCTGATTAGTCTAAAGTTTCATTAGTGTTCAGGTAAACTTTTCAAAGCATAATTTATTAAGTGTAGATTTATTTAAAATAAATAAAAAATGATCTGGATGGTGCCTCATGTAATTATTACTTCATAACTGTTATGATCTAAACTACACTTTACAAATCATAGGCCTCAGTTTAATAGTACCGTTTTAAAATTATGGGTGGTAATCTGGTAATAAGAGTGATGACTTTTTTTGTCAAACACAACTTATATTTATGAATTAACATAATTTCATTACTTTGGTGCATCATAATATTTATGCACATCCATATTCAGGAAAGTTACAAACAGAGAAAAGATGACACTTTACCACATGAAAACAGCTGTAATTGTAATATTCCTCATGTTAGGGGTGCGTATCAGGTCCAAATAAGTGTATGTCCTCTTCTCTTCACATTTATCTTGCTGTATACATGAAAAGAAAAAGAACAGTGACAATGTGTACCACCTGTTTACTACAATTTGGACTGTATGTTAAACAACAGCTTTCACAGCATGAGGAGTAAACATGGAATAAATACCATTAGCTCACAGGTCTCATCAGTTCTGAATATGACCTCAGGGGCAGGGACTCTGTTCATTTTAGCAGCTTTGCGTATGATAAGCTCAGCCTCCTCCACCCGACCTCTCTGCAAAAGCCAGCGTGGAGACTCAGGAATCACCCTGAACAGAAAATGAGACAGAAGTTCATTGAACATATGAAAAATGTCCCATCTTACGACTGAAGAGGTTGATGTTAGACAACTTATTTACAAAAAAAAAAACATTAAGGAGATGTATTTGCATCTGGTAATCCATGGAGTGAATAATCATTTCATACATTCAAAGCACCTAAATACCGTATAGTATGTACAGTATGTTTGGACAGAGATCAGTATTTGTTTTTGAGCTCATCATGAAAACACAAACAGACAGGACACACATGACTAAGAACTGGTCTAGACACGCCTGTCCTGGGTTGAGTCTGTATTTTTTCTTTTGGTTAGTGTATATTTAGATTAATTTACAATGTATATGTTGTTTTATGATATCATTAAATCAAACCAACAACAACAACAACAAAGAATCTGATTAATTCTTCATTCATGTTATAATCAAATTAAGACACTTGTTGGCAATGGGGACACTCATCATGAGACACAGCAGAAGTAAAAAGAGTAAAATATGAATTTAAACAGAGGGAAATACATGCATACAAAGACACTAACGTGACAAGTGATAGACCAATAGCATTTCTCAGCCAATGTCTTACCACCACATAGGAATGAATAAGAGGGGTGGGATGGCAGAAGCAACCAGCAGCATCCTCCAGCCTCGAATGAAGTAGGCAAAGAGCGGCAACAAGGCGTAACCGATGCCAAACCCTCCAGAGTGGCCCAGCACAGTGTAGGTCACTCTGGCAGACTTGCTTAGGATCTCAGTCCCTGACCAAGAAGAGGATCAGGAGAACAACATTAAGATGAGGGAGAGCATGAGAGTAAATACAAAACTGTGTGTTATTGAATCCAGTGCTTTCCTCAAAGAACTGATGACCATTCAGTCACTTTTCACAGCTTGTCTGAGGGGTAAACATGCCACTGCCACAGGATGAGAAACATGCTTCACATCAGGAAGATATTGGAGAAAAATAGAGTCTCTTTTGAGACTTATAGAAGTGCATATGCAGCCTGTCTCACCCAGTATGAGTGACGCGGCGTAATTGGAAGCCTGTCCAAGTCCTCTCAGAAAGTTGAGGATACAGAACATGATCCAACTGATGGAGGCAGCCTGGATCAAGGGAGTAACTGCTTGTAAGACCATGGTGACGAAAAATACTGGCTTTCTACCAAACCTGTAAGACACAGGAAGATGAAATTAACAGACCATCAGCAATCAGTGAGTATACACCATCACAATGATTATTTGATTTTAATTTGTGCTCAGCTAGTTGTTGTTTCTCTTTCTGTCATCCCCTAACTTTTTATGACTGTTGTTTGATTTTACTGCTAGTTCCAGACATGAGTGAAAACCATTAGACATCAGTTAAACAGCAAACCAAAAATCTAAATCAGAGGTAAAACATAGTCAATTATCAGGGGTCTGTCCTCAAGCCTCTCATTTTTTCTCTTTAAAAAGTTACCCCATATCCATATTTAGTGCAAAGTACATGGATATGGTTCCTCTTCCTCCATTAATGTCTCATTTCATCCAATATTCTACATGCTTCTGTTAAACCATGACATTTTTGTTTTTAATCAACCACACATCATTTTGAAGTAATGGTGCAATATGGATTTAATAGAGATGTGTTGTGGAAAGGTTTGTAGGTAAATGTAGGCTGAAAACCTGTAGTTTGATAATAATGAAGACAAAAAGGTTGGTGGTGGACTTCAGTAGTCTGCTGCAGATGATCTTTCTTTCAGTGTCTGTATACTTTCACTTCTCTGCAGCTTCAGCAGTGTTCTTAGTACCAATAGTGTTCAAGACGATTTATAAGGATATCATGATTGACTGTATCAAATGCTGGTCTCAAATAAAGGAGAATTTAAAAAAAGCAAGCCCCAGAATCTGCCAGAATCAACAGCAAATCATTCACAGTAAATCATTTGTAACCTTAATAAGAGCTGTTTCTGTGCTGTGATGGGCACAAAAGCCTGATTAACATGACTCAAAAATATTCTCACCATTCATATATGTGATTAATTGAGAGTCAATTGACTTTCCTATAAGATTTTACATAGAAAAGATAATTTCTAAGATAATTACTTTTCAGATTACAGTTACATACCCTTCGGTGAAAACTATCATCCAAATCTCTTGCTGATAATACCTGCGTACTACATACTTTTACATTCAAAGTATGTTAGCTTTATTAGCAATAATAAAAAACAAAAAGTAGAAGTTTTACTTAAAGTAAATTTCTGAAAACTGGACTTTTCAAAGTGTGGTATTGATATCTAATAGTTCTTCCACCAATACTGACCGGTCTGAGAGGTGACCACAAATGAAGGATCCTGTGAGGACTCCCACAAAGAATAGAGAGGTGGAAAAAGGGACCTTCCATGCATTTTCACACACTAGATCCCACTGTAAGTAACAGGAGAGAGGATACATTTAGACTACAGCAAGACAACTCTGAGAAAATATCTGACATTACAGTGAAATCTAAATTAAACCAATACAAAGCAATGAAAGGGAGAGTCTCTGTCAGGACACAGTGCTGTAAAATATCAGTAAATATAGATACCTCTGACACAATAGTGGCGGTGTATCTGTCAGTGCTAAAGACCCATCCATCCAGACACTGCTCCGTGTCATTGCTGAGTCCCGTCCTCTCCGGCCAGCTGTCGTTCAGTTTGTATCGTGAACAGCTGTCTGGTCTGATCCAGCTGCTGTTCTGTGTGGAGTTGATCGACTCTTTGCAGTGATGTTCCGGTGTATCCGAAACAAAAACCACTATCACTGACATGTACCCGCTTGGAATCACACTTAAAGAGAGCATAACAATGATTAAATTTTGAAAGAAGCCAAAGTCGCCTAGAAAAGATGTAATTTCATTAAAGTCTTAAGTTTTGGTAGCGGACATCGTTTCCAAACTAAATCCACACCCAGAGGATGAAGTTAATGAGAAAAGTCTGTTGAAGAACTTTCCGAGCTGGTTTGATATGTAAAAATAAATAGAAACTATGTCCTAAAAGCTCTTCTCTGTCTAGACTAACCTGCTCATTCACTGGCTGATGTAACAACTTTTGTACCTTGAGGTGCAGCCTATAGGTTTCTTCCTATAGGTGCAGCCTCCTTTCAGCAGGAGGCTGGGAAAGGGAAAGTTAAGGGAAATTTGTCTTACAACCAGTGGTAATCCTAGAGTCTTGAGGGGTCCCAGGCAAAGAAGCCCATTGGCCCCGCTCCCTGCACACCCCTTCCCCCATGACAATATATTCAGTCAATTCAGTAAAAACACTCGGAGAGCGCAGACCTCCGCCAAGGCTGCTCAGTTTCCCCATGTATGGCATTTCACTCCAAAGCAAAAGTCCCATGACGTAACCCTCTCAATTAAGTCATTAGAAAGTTTGACAGGAAAAATGAAAACAAAATCTTTGAAATTCACTAGAATCTTTATTTATTGTGGCTGTTAGTTGTTCATATTGTCATCTCACATAAATAAACTGCAATGCCACAACAGGTATTTGACAAATTGCCAAATCACACGCATGCAACACATACGTGATCGCGCTGCAGTCGTCAACACACACAAAACTCCAAACCACACACACAGGCAGGAGAAAAGGAAGTATATTAAAACGGGGTAATGTTTTGCTGAAATTCATAAGCTGTTATATGGACATGAATCAATTAGATACATTTGTCAGGACGGAGACACTTTACATTACAGGTGGACATGCGGCAGTTTAATCCTATAACAATGAAAAATAAATAAAAAATTCCTGGATCCAGACGGTGATCCGGATCACCACAAAAATCTAATCAATTCTTCCTTGGGCCTCTTCAGACATCTCCTGGAAATTTCATCAAAAAATTATTCTGTTCACAATCCAACAAACCAACAAACCAACCAAAGCCGGCAAAAACATAACCTCCTCCCTTGGCGGCGGTAATAACACATACTACCATGCATATACATACACATCTGAATATAAAACAAAGGAAGCCCAACATATAAATTATTAAGTTGTATGTATGACAGTTCAGTTGTAGGTGTCCAAACTCAGTCCTATGGTAGCTAGAGGGGGCCCCTCTTTGGGGTTTTTTGGGGTGTCAGTGTTGAGTGTACAGTCCTATATGGGAGGTCAAAGGGGGGTTATAGTTGTCATTGTAAAATGTGCCAATATAAGTGTCTATTTGAGGGCCCCCTTTACCAGATTTTTTTGGTTGCCCCAAACATTTGCCTGGTTTACCTCTCCTGACTGTGTGTTCCTGCTTGCAACACGGAGTGACCAATCCTCCATTTGTCACATCTCTTTCTGTTGTGAAAGCATATTGGACATTAATTAAAGCCTTACTGCTGTCTGAGATTTGTTGAACGTTGATGAAATCTATCCTGATCTGCAGTTTTTAAAAATGCATTAAGCCCAGTCTATGTGATTCTGTGTCAACAGTGTACTGTAGCCTAGAATGGGGTGTACTTGTTCACACACTAAAGTCAGAACTTCACACAAACGTTTGACAACCAGATGAACCCGATGAACAGACACAGACACCCTCTTCCGGTCAACCTCACTGGTACCTCATCTGACACGCACCCACACACATCCATGTGGAAACAAATACACACCAAAGAATTCCATTGTTACAGATAGTAACATTATCTGGATAAATATATGATGAAACGTATTTACATTAAGGTATGAGTCATGACATAATCACATAAAAAGTATGCGATTATGTCGACTCATAACTAATTGGTGGTTGAGTTTGAATGCTGAGTGCCCACTGCCGAAGGTGTCTACAGTGGGCACGTGAGCATCAGAACTGGAACATGGAGCAATGAAAGAAGGTGGCCTGATCTGATAAATCACATAGACGTGTAATTTTGTGTTCAAAAAATTTAACATACCTACAAATTTTAAGAATGATTTTATAAATTAAAAGTTAAATATAGGATTTTAATTTTGTGATTTAAAAAAAGGTATAAAAAACCCCCATCTTGTCATGAGTTCTTTTCTTCTTACTTTTAGAATAAGTAGGAGAGATGACCATATCCCCTGGAACAACTTTCCCATTGCAGGAATTGGATGAATTGTAACAGTTTTGTTTGAGAAAAAACATTGTACACTGTAAACTAGAACACTAATAACTAAACAGCATTTTCTCTTGATTGGTCTTGCTGTGTGATTTTCTCTCAGCAGAGGGTGCACTTGATCATGTCTTTTCAGCCCTCAGTTGAATCTGACTGGTCTGTAAGGCTGTTTCTTTAGGACAGCAGCAGCTTGAAGACACAAAGAGAAGCAGAGAGTCAGATAAAACATAGAGAATAATTGTGGAAATCTACATCATCATAAACAAATAAACAAAGCTCATATAAAAGATAAAGAACTCCGTTGGCTCAACAACATTTTTGGCATTTTGTGTTTACAGATAAGCAGTACTTGTTTTAAACTCTTCACCATCTTCAATGCTAAAAATGCTGCTTCAGACCTGCTCTTGATGCAACATTAGCAGTAATATTATGAAAAATCACACAGTGACATACCTCCTGATGGGTCTGACCTCGCTGATAAGGTCAGGAAGTTTGCTGTTTCTGGTGTCTGGTAGCAACATGGTAACAGCAGCAGCCGCAATACTGATTGTGCCAAAGATAATGTATGGTAGGATCTTGCTGTAAACACCTGGACTCAGAAAAAAAAAAGGCACTTGAATTAGAATTTTCACTGATGTGTTTATTTCCATTGGTAGTCCTCATAGGGCTTGTTCACAGAGGACATTTTGACACATCACAATGGGAAAAGAGCAGGAGTAAAAACTTTATTATTTATATCATTTGGCTGCTTTGATTTCAGGTCCAGGTAAATGATTATTTTGATTTAAATAAAAATTAAAATAAATTAAATTAAATTGAAATAAAAGTCTGTTGTTGTCATCTGAGTCACCCGACTGAGAGAACCCAGAGTTAGCAGAGTTTACTGTGAAGCATGGAGGGGCTGCTTTGCTACAGCAAAAGACAAAACACAGAATACACAGCAACTCTAACAATGAAAGAAAGCACTTGCCCATGTAGATGATGTAGGGACACATGATGATGCCTATGCGTGCTACTGTGGAGGTGATCCCTAAGCCCATGTTCCTGACCACGGTGGGCATGAGCTCAGCTGAAAACAGCCCGATGAAGGTGTAAGCACCACAACTGCCCATCTTTCCCATCAAGGCGAACACCAGGAACATGACATGCATGTCTGGGAAAAACAAATGGGATTATCAAACAAGACATACACATCTATATAAATGCAGTGTGTCCTCTACTCCATTCAGAGATTCATGATTCAGTAAAGTTGTACTTAGAGTACAGACCTTCAGGAACCAGCAGGATGATCAGGAGCATGATGCCACAGAACATCATTGAGCAGAAAACAAGAGTGGGTCGAGGCACACGGTTGAGCACCAGCCAAATGGCTACATACACCATAAGGTCAATGGCTGCTGAAAAGAAGCAGTTGAGGTAGGGATTTCCACTCAAGTTACTAGTATTGAGAGAGAGACCATAGTAGACCATGGAGGCAGAAATCCTGCAGAAAAACAAAATCAAGACTGAATGAAGATGGAAGACAGTGAGTTGAAATAATACATTGATCTCCAAAATATGTTTTACTTTGAAGGCACAATATTGAGCCCAATTCCTCAAACTGACACAATTTATTCAAGTCACTTTGAAAAAGCTACAGTTGAAAGTTTATTTGGTTCAATCATACAAATTTGAATAACACCAGATTTTTCAGTCCAAGTTATTAATATTTCCTGATAGAATTAAAATATATTTGTAATCACAGGTGTTTAATCAGCCTGTATTTAATACCTGATTAGTCTAAAGTTTCATTAGTGTTCAGGTAAACTTTTCAAAGCATAATTTATTAAGTGTAGATTTATTCAAAATTAAAAAAAATGATCTGGATGGTGCCTCATGTAATTATTACTTCATAACTGTTATGATCTAAACTACACTTTACAAATCATAGGCCTCAGTTTAATAGTACCGTTTTAAAATTATGGGTGGTAATCTGGTAATAAGAGTGATGACTTTTTATTTGTCAAACACAACTTTATATTTATGAATTAACATAATTTCATTACTTTGGTGCATCATAAAATTTATGCACATCCATATTCAGGAAAGTTACAAACAGAGAAAAGATGACACTTTACCACATGAAAACAGCTGTAATTGTAATATTCCTCATGTTAGGGGTGCGTATCAGGTCCAAATAAGTGTATGTCCTCTTCTCTTCACATTTATCTTGCTGTATACATGAAAAGAAAAAGAACAGTGACAATGTGTACCACCTGTTTACTACAATTTGGACTGTATGTTAAACAACAGCTTTCACAGCATGAGGAGTAAGTAGGTCACAGGTCTCGCCAGTTCTGAATATGACCTCAGGGGCAGGGACTCTGTTCATTTTAGCAGCTTTGCGTATGATAAGCTCAGCCTCCTCCACCCGACCTTTCTGCAAAAGCCAGCGTGGAGACTCAGGAATCACCCTGAGACAGAAGTTCATTGAACATATGAAAACATTGCCAATTTAAAATTGTAGAGGTTGATGTTATACAACTTTTTTAACAAAAATAAAAACATCAAGGAGATGTATTTGCATCTGGTAATCCATGGAGTGAATAATCATTTCATACATTCAAAGCACCTAAATACCATATAGTATGTACAGTATGTTTGGACAGAGATCAATATTTGTTTTTGAGCTCATCATACAAACACAAACAGACAGGAAACACATGACTAAGAACTGGTCTAGACACGCCTGTCCTGGGTTGAGTCTGTATTTTTTCTTTTGGTTTGTGTATATTTAGATTAATTTACAATGTATATGTTGTTTTATGATATCATTAAATCAAACCAACAACAACAACAACAAAGAATCTGATTAATTCTTCATTCATGTTATAATCAAATTAAGACACTTGTTGGCAATGGGGACACTCATCATGAGACACAGCAGAAGTAAAAAGAGTAAAATATGAATTTAAACAGAGGGAAATACATGCACACAAAGACACTAACGTGACAAGTGATAGACCAATAGCATTTCTCAGCCAATGTCTTACCACCACATAGGAATGAATAAGAGGGGTGGGATGGCAGAAGCAACCAGCAGCATCCTCCAGCCTCGAATGAAGTAGGCAAAGAGCGGCAACAAGGCGTAACCGATGCCAAACCCTCCAGAGTGGCCCAGCACAGTGTAGGTCACTCTGGCAGACTTGCTTAGGATCTCAGTCCCTGACCAAGAAGAGGATCAGGAGAACAACATTAAGATGAGGGAGAACATGAGAGTAAATACAAAACTGTGTGTTATTGAATCCAGTGCTTTCCTCAAAGAACTGATGACCATTCAGTCACTTTTCACAGCTTGTCTGTCTCTTTTGAGACTTATAGAAGTGCATATGCAGCCTGTCTCACCCAGTATGAGTGACGCGGCGTAATTGGATGCCTGTCCAAGTCCTCTCAGAAAGTTGAGGATACAGAACATGATCCAACTGATGGAGGCAGCCTGGATCAAGGGAGTAACTGCTTGTAAGACCATGGTGACGAAAAATACTGGCTTTCTACCAAACCTGTAAGACACAGGAAGATGAAATTAACAGACCATCAGCAATCAGTGAGTATACACCATGACAATGATTATTTGATTTTAATTTGTGCTCAGCTAGTTGTTGTTTCTCTTTCTGTCATCCCCTAACTTTTTATGACTGTTGTTTGATTTTACTGCTAGTTCCAGACATGAGTGAAAACCATTAGACATCAGTTAAACAGCAAACCAAAAATCTAAATCAGAGGTAAAACATAGTCAATTATCAGGGGTCTGTCCTCAAGCCTCTCATTTTTTCTCTTTAAAAAGTTACCCCATATCCATATTTAGTGCAAAGTACATGGATATGGTTCCTCTTCCTCCATTAATGTCTCATTTCATCCAATATTCTACATGCTTCTGTTAAACCATGACATTTTTGTTTTTAATCAACCACACATCATTTTGAAGTAATGGTGCAATATGGATTTAATAGAGATGTGTTGTGGAAAGGTTTGTAGGTAAATGTAGGCTGAAAACCTGTAGTTTGAGCATAATGAAGACAAAAAGGTTGGTGGTGGACTTCAGTAGTCTGCTGCAGATGATCTTTCTTTCAGTGTCTGTATACTTTCACTTCTCTGCAGCTTCAGCAGTGTTCTTAGTACCAATAGTGTTCAAGACGATTTATAAGGATATCATGATTGACTGTATCAAATGCTGGTCTCAAATAAAGGAGAATTTAAAAAAAGCAAGCCCCAGAATCCGCCAGAATCAACAGCAAATCATTCACAGTAAATCATTTGTAACCTTAATAAGAGCTGTTTCTGTGCTGTGATGGGCACAAAAGCCTGATTAACATGACTCAAAAATATTCTCACCATTCATATATGTGATTAATTGAGAGTCAATTGACTTTCCTATAAGATTTTACATAGAAAAGATAATTTCTAAGATAATTACTTTTCAGATTACAGTTACATACCCTTCGGTGAAAACTATCATCCAAATCTCTTGCTGATAATACCTGCGTACTACATACTTTTACATTCAAAGTATGTTAGCTTTATTAGCAATAATAAAAAACAATAAGTAGAAGTTTTACTTAAAGTAAATTTCTGAAAACTGGACTTTTCAAAGTGTGGTATTGATATCTAATAGTTCTTCCACCAATACTGACCGGTCTGAGAGGTGACCACAAATGAAGGATCCTGTGAGGACTCCCACAAAGAATAGAGAGGTGGAAAAAGGGACCTTCCATGCATTTTCACACACTAGATCCCAGTGTAAGTAACAGGAGAGAGGATACATTTAGACTACAGCAAGACAACTCTGAGAAAATATCTGACATTACAGTGAAATCTAAATTAAACCAATACAAAGCAATGAAAGGGAGAGTCTCTGTCAGGACACAGTGCTGTAAAATATCAGTAAATATAGATACCTCTGACACAATAGTGGCGGTGTATCTGTCAGTGCTAAAGACCCATCCATCCAGACACTGCTCTGTGTCATTGCTGAGTCCCGTCCTCTCCGGCCAGCTGTCGTTCAGTTTGTATCGTGAACAGCTGTCTGGTCTGATCCAGCTGCTGTTCTGTGTGGAGTTGATCGACTCTTTGCAGTGATGTTCCGGTGTATCCGAAACAAAAACCACTATCACTGACATGTACCCGCTTGGAATCACACTTAAAGAGAGCATAACAATGATTAAATTTTGAAAGAAGCCAAAGTCGCCTAGAAAAGATGTAATTTCATTAAAGTCTTCAGTTTTGGTAGCGGACATCGTTTCCAAATTAAATCCACACCCAGAGGATGAAGTTAATGAGAGAAGTCTGTTGAAGAACTTTCCGAGCTGGTTTGATATGTAAAAATAAATAGAAACTATGTCCTAAAAGCTCTTCTCTGTCTAGACTAACCTGCTCATTCACTGGCTGATGTAACAACTTTTGTACCTTGAGGTGCAACCTATAGGTTTCTTCCTATAGGTGCAGCCTCTTTTCAGCAGGAGGCTGGGAAAGGGAAAGTTAAGGGAAATTTGTCTTACAACCAGTGGTAATCCTAGAGTCTTGCGGGGTCCCAGGCAAAGAAGCCCATTGGCCCCGCTCCCTGCACACCCCTTCCCCCATGACAATATATTCAGTCAATTCAGTAAAAACACTCGGAGAGCGCAGACCTCCGCCAAGGCTGCTCAGTTTCCCCATGTATGGCATTTCACTCCAAAGCAAAAGTCCCATGACGTAACCCTCTCAATTAAGTCATTAGAAAGTTTGACAGGAAAAATGAAAACAAAATCTTTGAAATTCACTAGAATCTTTATTTATTGTGGCTGTTAGTTGTTCATATTGTCATCTCACATAAATAAACTGCAATGCCACAACAGGTATTTGACAAATTGCCAAATCACACGCATGCAACACATACGTGATCGCGCTGCAGTCGTCAACACACACAAAACTCCAAACCACACACACAGGCAGGAGAAAAGGAAGTATATTAAAACGGGGTAATGTTTTGTTGAAATTCATAAGCTGTTATATGGACATGAATCAATTAGATACATTTGTCAGGACGGAGACACTTTACATTACAGGTGGACATGCGGCAGTTTAATCCTATAACAATGAAAAATAAATAAAAAATTCCTGGATCCAGACGGTGATCCGGATCACCACAAAAATCTAATCAATTCTTCCTTGGGCCTCTTCAGACATCTCCTGGAAATTTCATCAAAAAATTATTCTGTTCACAATCCAACAAACCAACAAACCAACCAAAGCCGGCAAAAACATAACCTCCTCCCTTGGCGGCGGTAATAACACATACTACCATGCATATACATACACATCTGAATATAAAACAAAGGAAGCCCAACATATAAATTATTAAGTTGTATGTATGACAGTTCAGTTGTAGGTGTCCAAACTCAGTCCTATGGTAGCTAGAGGGGGCCCCTCTTTGGGGTTTTTTGGGGTGTCAGTGTTGAGTGTACAGTCCTATATGGGAGGTTAAAGGGGGGTTATAGTTGCCATTGTAAAATGTGCCAATATAAGTGTCTATTTGAGGGCCCCCTTTACCAGATTTCTTTGGTTGCCCCAAACATTTGCCTGGTTTACCTCTCCTGACTGTGTGTTCCTGCTTGCAACACGGAGTGACCAATCCTCCATTTGTCACATCTCTTTCTGTTGTGAAAGCATATTGGACATTAATTAAAGCCTTACTGCTGTCTGAGATTTGTTGAACGTTGATGAAATCTATCCTGATCTGCAGTTTTTAAAAATACATTAAGCCCAGTCTATGTGATTCTGTGTCAACAGTGTACTGTAGCCTAGAATGGAGTGTACTTGTTCACACACTAAAGTCAGAACTTCACACAAACGTTTGACAACCAGATGAACCTGATGAACAGACACAGACACCCTCCTCCGGTCAACCTCACTGGTACCTCATCTGACACGCACCCACACACATCCATGTGGAAACAAATACACACCAAAGAATTCCATTGTTACAGATAGTAACATTATCTGGATGAATATGTGATGAAACGTATTTACATTAAGGTATGAGTCATGACATAATCACATAAAAAGTATGCGATTATGTCGACTCATAACTAATTGGTGGTTGAGTTTGAATGCTGAGTGCCCACTGCCGAAGGTGTCTACAGTGGGCACGTGAGCATCAGAACTGGAACATGGAGCAATGAAAGAAGGTGGCCTGATCTGATAAATCACATAGACGTGTAATTTTGTGTTAAAAAAATTTAACATATCTGCAAATTTTAAGAATGATTATATAAATTAAAAGTTAAATATAGGATTTTAATTTTGTGATTTAAAAAAAGGTATAAAAAACCCCCATCTTGTCATGAGTTCTTTTCTTCTTACTTTTAGAATAAGTAGGAGAGATGACCATATCCCCTGGAACAACTTTCCCATTGCAGGAATTGGATGAATTGTAACAGTTTTGTTTGAGAAAAAACATCGTACACTGTAAACTAGAACACTAATAACTAAACAGCATTTTCTCTTGATTGGTCTTGCTGTGTGATTTTCTCTCAGCAGAGGGTGCACTTGATCATGTCTTTTCAGCCCTCAGTTGAATCTGACTGGTCTGTAAGGCTGTTTCTTTAGGACAGCAGCAGCTTGAAGACACAAAGAGAAGCAGAGAGTCAGATAAAACATAGAGAATAATTGTGGAAATCTACATCATCATAAACAAATAAACAAAGCTCATATAAAAGATAAAGAACTCCGTTGGCTCAACAACATTTTTGGCATTTTGTGTTTACAGATAAGCAGTACTTGTTTTAAACTCTTCACCATCTTCAATGCTAAAAATGCTGCTCCAGACCTGCTCTTGATGCAACATTAGCAGTAATATTATGAAAAATCACACAGTGACATACCTCCTGATGGGTCTGACCTCGCTGATAAGGTCAGGAAGTTTGCTGTTTCTGGTGTCTGGTAGCAACATGGTAACAGCAGCAGCCGCAATACTGATTGTGCCAAAGATAATGTATGGTAGGATCTTGCTGTAAACACCTGGACTCAGAAAAAAAAGGCACTTGAATTAGAATTTTCACTGATGTGTTTATTTCCATTGGTAGTACTCATAGGGCTTGTTCACAGAGGACATTTTGACACATCACAATGGGAAAAGAGCAGGAGTAAAGACTTTATTATTTATACCATTTGGCTGCTTTGATTTCAGGTCCAGGTAAATGATTATTTTGAGTTAAATAAAAATTAAAATAAATTAAATTAAATTGAAATAAAAGTCTGTTGTTGTCATCTGAGTCACCCGACTGAGAGAACCCAGAGTTAGCAGAGTTTACTGTGAAGCATGGAGGGGCTGCTTTGCTACAGCAAAAGACAAAACACAGAATACACAGCAACTCTAACAACAAAAGAAAGCACTTGCCCATGTAGATGATGTAGGGACACATGATGATGCCTATGCGTGCTACTGTGGAGGTGATCCCTAAGCCCATGTTCCTGACCACGGTGGGCATGAGCTCAGCTGAAAACAGCCAGACGAAGGTGTAAGCACCACAACTGCCCATCTTTCCCATCAAGGCGAACACCAGGAACATGACATGCATGTCTGGGAAAAACAAATGGGATTATCAAACAAGACATACACATCTATATAAATGCAGTGTGTCTTCTACTCCATTCAGAGATTCATGATTCAGTAAAGTTGTACTTAGAGTACAGACCTTCAGGAACCAGCAGGATGATCAGGAGCATGATGCCACAGAACATCATTGAGCAGAAAACAAGAGTGGGTCGAGGCACACGGTTGAGCACCAGCCAAATGGCTACATACACCATAAGGTCAATGGCTGCTGAAAAGAAGCAGTTGAGGTAGGGATTTCCACTCAAGTTACTAGTATTGAGAGAGAGACCATAGTAGACCATGGAGGCAGAAATCCTGCAGAAAAACAAAATCAAGACTGAATGAAGATGGAAGACAGTGAGTTGAAATAATACATTGATCTCCAAAATATGTTTTACTTTGAAGGCACAATATTGAGCCCAATTCCTCAAACTGACACAATTTATTCAAGTCACTTTGAAAAAGCTACAGTTGAAAGTTTATTTGGTTCAATCATACATATTTGAATAACACCAGATTTTTCAGTCCAAGTTATTAATATTTCCTGATAGAATTAAAATATATTTGTAATCACAGGTGTTTAATCAGCCTGTATTTAATACCTGATTAGTCTAAAGTTTCATTAGTGTTCAGGTAAACTTTTCAAAGCATAATTTATTAAGTGTAGATTTATTTAAAATAAATAAAAAATGATCTGGATGGTGCATCATGTAATTATTACTTCATAACTGTTATGATCTAAACTACACTTTAAAAAACATAGGCCTCATTTTAATAGTACCGTTTTAAAATTATGGGTGGTAATCTGGTAATAAGAGTGATGACTTTTTTTTGTCAAACACAGCTTTATATTTATGAATTAACATAATTTCATTACTTTGGTGCATCATAAAATTTATGCACATCCATATTCAGGAAAATTACAAACAGAGAAAAGATGACACTTTACCACATGAAAACAGCTATAATTGTAATATTCCTCATGTTAGGGGTGCGTATCAGGTCCAAATAAGTGTATGTCCTCTTCACTTCACATTTATCTTGCTGTATACATGAAAAGAAAAAGAACAGTGACAATTTGTACCACCTGTTTACTACAATTTGGACTGTATGTTAAACAACAGCTTTCACAGCATGAGGAGTAAACATGGAATAAATACCATTAGCTCACAGGTCTCGCCAGTTCTAAATATGACCTCAGGGGCAGGGACTCTGTTCATTTTAGCAGCTTTGCGTATGATAAGCTCAGCCTCCTCCACCCGACCTTTCTGCAAAAGCCAGCGTGGAGACTCAGGAATCACCCTGAGACAGAAGTTCATTGAACATATGAAAACATTGCCAATTTAAAATTGTAGAGGTTGATGTTATACAACTTTTTTAACAAAAATAAAAACATCAAGGAGATGTATTTGCATCTGGTAATCCATGGAGTGAATAATCATTTCATACATTCAAAGCACCTAAATACCGTATAGTATGTACAGTATGTTTGGACAGAGATCAATATTTGTTTTTGAGCTCATCATACAAACACAAACAGACAGGAAACACATGACTAAGAACTGGTCTAGACACGCCTGTCCTGGGTTGAGTCTGTATTTTTTCTTTTGGTTTGTGTATATTTAGATTAATTTACAATGTATATGTTGTTTTATGATATCATTAAATCAAACCAACAACAACAACAACAAAGAATCTGATTAATTCTTCATTCATGTTATAATCAAATTAAGACACTTGTTGGCAATGGGGACACTCATCATGAGACACAGCAGAAGTAAAAAGAGTAAAATATGAATTTAAACAGAGGGAAATACATGCACACAAAGACACTAACGTGACAAGTGATAGACCAATAGCATTTCTCAGCCAATGTCTTACCACCACATAGGAATGAATAAGAGGGGTGGGATGGCAGAAGCAACCAGCAGCATCCTCCAGCCTCGAATGAAGTAGGCAAAGAGCGGCAACAAGGCGTAACCGATGCCAAACCCTCCAGAGTGGCCCAGCACAGTGTAGGTCACTCTGGCAGACTTGCTTAGGATCTCAGTCCCTGACCAAGAAGAGGATCAGGAGAACAACATTAAGATGAGGGAGAACATGAGAGTAAATACAAAACTGTGTGTTATTGAATCCAGTGCTTTCCTCAAAGAACTGATGACCATTCAGTCACTTTTCACAGCTTGTCTGTCTCTTTTGAGACTTATAGAAGTGCATATGCAGCCTGTCTCACCCAGTATGAGTGACGCGGCGTAATTGGATGCCTGTCCAAGTCCTCTCAGAAAGTTGAGGATACAGAACATGATCCAACTGATGGAGGCAGCCTGGATCAAGGGAGTAACTGCTTGTAAGACCATGGTGACGAAAAATACTGGCTTTCTACCAAACCTGTAAGACACAGGAAGATGAAATTAACAGACCATCAGCAATCAGTGAGTATACACCATCACAATGATTATTTGATTTTAATTTGTGCTCAGCTAGTTGTTGTTTCTCTTTCTGTCATCCCCTAACTTTTTATGACTGTTGTTTGATTTTACTGCTAGTTCCAGACATGAGTGAAAACCATTAGACATCAGTTAAACAGCAAACCAAAAATCTAAATCAGAGGTAAAACATAGTCAATTATCAGGGGTCTGTCCTCAAGCCTCTCATTTTTTCTCTTTAAAAAGTTACCCCATATCCATATTTAGTGCAAAGTACATGGATATGGTTCCTCTTCCTCCATTAATGTCTCATTTCATCCAATATTCTACATGCTTCTGTTAAACCATGACATTTTTGTTTTTAATCAACCACACATCATTTTGAAGTAATGGTGCAATATGGATTTAATAGAGATGTGTTGTGGAAAGGTTTGTAGGTAAATGTAGGCTGAAAACCTGTAGTTTGAGCATAATGAAGACAAAAAGGTTGGTGGTGGACTTCAGTAGTCTGCTGCAGATGATCTTTCTTTCAGTGTCTGTATACTTTCACTTCTCTGCAGCTTCAGCAGTGTTCTTAGTACCAATAGTGTTCAAGACGATTTATAAGGATATCATGATTGACTGTATCAAATGCTGGTCTCAAATAAAGGAGAATTTAAAAAAAGCAAGCCCCAGAATCCGCCAGAATCAACAGCAAATCATTCACAGTAAATCATTTGTAACCTTAATAAGAGCTGTTTCTGTGCTGTGATGGGCACAAAAGCCTGATTAACATGACTCAAAAATATTCTCACCATTCATATATGTGATTAATTGAGAGTCAATTGACTTTCCTATAAGATTTTACATAGAAAAGATAATTTCTAAGATAATTACTTTTCAGATTACAGTTACATACCCTTCGGTGAAAACTATCATCCAAATCTCTTGCTGATAATACCTGCGTACTACATACTTTTACATTCAAAGTATGTTAGCTTTATTAGCAATAATAAAAAACAATAAGTAGAAGTTTTACTTAAAGTAAATTTCTGAAAACTGGACTTTTCAAAGTGTGGTATTGATATCTAATAGTTCTTCCACCAATACTGACCGGTCTGAGAGGTGACCACAAATGAAGGATCCTGTGAGGACTCCCACAAAGAATAGAGAGGTGGAAAAAGGGACCTTCCATGCATTTTCACACACTAGATCCCACTGTAAGTAACAGGAGAGAGGATACATTTAGACTACAGCAAGACAACTCTGAGAAAATATCTGACATTACAGTGAAATCTAAATTAAACCAATACAAAGCAATGAAAGGGAGAGTCTCTGTCAGGACACAGTGCTGTAAAATATCAGTAAATATAGATACCTCTGACACAATAGTGGCGGTGTATCTGTCAGTGCTAAAGACCCATCCATCCAGACACTGCTCTGTGTCATTGCTGAGTCCCGTCCTCTCCGGCCAGCTGTCGTTCAGTTTGTATCGTGAACAGCTGTCTGGTCTGATCCAGCTGCTGTTCTGTGTGGAGTTGATCGACTCTTTGCAGTGATGTTCCGGTGTATCCGAAACAAAAACCACTATCACTGACATGTACCCGCTTGGAATCACACTTAAAGAGAGCATAACAATGATTAAATTTTGAAAGAAGCCAAAGTCGCCTAGAAAAGATGTAATTTCATTAAAGTCTTCAGTTTTGGTAGCGGACATCGTTTCCAAATTAAATCCACACCCAGAGGATGAAGTTAATGAGAGAAGTCTGTTGAAGAACTTTCCGAGCTGGTTTGATATGTAAAAATAAATAGAAACTATGTCCTAAAAGCTCTTCTCTGTCTAGACTAACCTGCTCATTCACTGGCTGATGTAACAACTTTTGTACCTTGAGGTGCAACCTATAGGTTTCTTCCTATAGGTGCAGCCTCTTTTCAGCAGGAGGCTGGGAAAGGGAAAGTTAAGGGAAATTTGTCTTACAACCAGTGGTAATCCTAGAGTCTTGCGGGGTCCCAGGCAAAGAAGCCCATTGGCCCCGCTCCCTGCACACCCCTTCCCCCATGACAATATATTCAGTCAATTCAGTAAAAACACTCGGAGAGCGCAGACCTCCGCCAAGGCTGCTCAGTTTCCCCATGTATGGCATTTCACTCCAAAGCAAAAGTCCCATGACGTAACCCTCTCAATTAAGTCATTAGAAAGTTTGACAGGAAAAATGAAAACAAAATCTTTGAAATTCACTAGAATCTTTATTTATTGTGGCTGTTAGTTGTTCATATTGTCATCTCACATAAATAAACTGCAATGCCACAACAGGTATTTGACAAATTGCCAAATCACACGCATGCAACACATACGTGATCGCGCTGCAGTCGTCAACACACACAAAACTCCAAACCACACACACAGGCAGGAGAAAAGGAAGTATATTAAAACGGGGTAATGTTTTGTTGAAATTCATAAGCTGTTATATGGACATGAATCAATTAGATACATTTGTCAGGACGGAGACACTTTACATTACAGGTGGACATGCGGCAGTTTAATCCTATAACAATGAAAAATAAATAAAAAATTCCTGGATCCAGACGGTGATCCGGATCACCACAAAAATCTAATCAATTCTTCCTTGGGCCTCTTCAGACATCTCCTGGAAATTTCATCAAAAAATTATTCTGTTCACAATCCAACAAACCAACAAACCAACCAAAGCCGGCAAAAACATAACCTCCTCCCTTGGCGGCGGTAATAACACATACTACCATGCATATACATACACATCTGAATATAAAACAAAGGAAGCCCAACATATAAATTATTAAGTTGTATGTATGACAGTTCAGTTGTAGGTGTCCAAACTCAGTCCTATGGTAGCTAGAGGGGGCCCCTCTTTGGGGTTTTTTGGGGTGTCAGTGTTGAGTGTACAGTCCTATATGGGAGGTTAAAGGGGGGTTATAGTTGCCATTGTAAAATGTGCCAATATAAGTGTCTATTTGAGGGCCCCCTTTACCAGATTTCTTTGGTTGCCCCAAACATTTGCCTGGTTTACCTCTCCTGACTGTGTGTTCCTGCTTGCAACACGGAGTGACCAATCCTCCATTTGTCACATCTCTTTCTGTTGTGAAAGCATATTGGACATTAATTAAAGCCTTACTGCTGTCTGAGATTTGTTGAACGTTGATGAAATCTATCCTGATCTGCAGTTTTTAAAAATACATTAAGCCCAGTCTATGTGATTCTGTGTCAACAGTGTACTGTAGCCTAGAATGGGGTGTACTTGTTCACACACTAAAGTCAGAACTTCACACAAACGTTTGACAACCAGATGAACCTGATGAACAGACACAGACACCCTCCTCCGGTCAACCTCACTGGTACCTCATCTGACACGCACCCACACACATCCATGTGGAAACAAATACACACCAAAGAATTCCATTGTTACAGATAGTAACATTATCTGGATGAATATGTGATGAAACGTATTTACATTAAGGTATGAGTCATGACATAATCACATAAAAAGTATGCGATTATGTCGACTCATAACTAATTGGTGGTTGAGTTTGAATGCTGAGTGCCCACTGCCGAAGGTGTCTACAGTGGGCACGTGAGCATCAGAACTGGAACATGGAGCAATGAAAGAAGGTGGCCTGATCTGATAAATCACATAGACGTGTAATTTTGTGTTAAAAAAATTTAACATATCTGCAAATTTTAAGAATGATTATATAAATTAAAAGTTAAATATAGGATTTTAATTTTGTGATTTAAAAAAAGGTATAAAAAACCCCCATCTTGTCATGAGTTCTTTTCTTCTTACTTTTAGAATAAGTAGGAGAGATGACCATATCCCCTGGAACAACTTTCCCATTGCAGGAATTGGATGAATTGTAACAGTTTTGTTTGAGAAAAAACATCGTACACTGTAAACTAGAACACTAATAACTAAACAGCATTTTCTCTTGATTGGTCTTGCTGTGTGATTTTCTCTCAGCAGAGGGTGCACTTGATCATGTCTTTTCAGCCCTCAGTTGAATCTGACTGGTCTGTAAGGCTGTTTCTTTAGGACAGCAGCAGCTTGAAGACACAAAGAGAAGCAGAGAGTCAGATAAAACATAGAGAATAATTGTGGAAATCTACATCATCATAAACAAATAAACAAAGCTCATATAAAAGATAAAGAACTCTGTTGGCTCAACAACATTTTTGGCATTTTGTGTTTACAGATAAGCAGTACTTGTTTTAAACTCTTCACCATCTTCAATGCTAAAAATGCTGCTCCAGACCTGCTCTTGATGCAACATTAGCAGTAATATTATGAAAAATCACACAGTGACATACCTCCTGATGGGTCTGACCTCGCTGATAAGGTCAGGAAGTTTGCTGTTTCTGGTGTCTGGTAGCAACATGGTAACAGCAGCAGCCGCAATACTGATTGTGCCAAAGATAATGTATGGTAGGATCTTGCTGTAAACACCTGGACTCAGAAAAAAAAGGCACTTGAATTAGAATTTTCACTGATGTGTTTATTTCCATTGGTAGTACTCATAGGGCTTGTTCACAGAGGACATTTTGACACATCACAATGGGAAAAGAGCAGGAGTAAAGACTTTATTATTTATACCATTTGGCTGCTTTGATTTCAGGTCCAGGTAAATGATTATTTTGAGTTAAATAAAAATTAAAATAAATTAAATTAAATTGAAATAAAAGTCTGTTGTTGTCATCTGAGTCACCCGACTGAGAGAACCCAGAGTTAGCAGAGTTTACTGTGAAGCATGGAGGGGCTGCTTTGCTACAGCAAAAGACAAAACACAGAATACACAGCAACTCTAACAATGAAAGAAAGCACTTGCCCATGTAGATGATGTAGGGACACATGATGATGCCTATGCGTGCTACTGTGGAGGTGATCCCTAAGCCCATGTTCCTGACCACGGTGGGCATGAGCTCAGCTGAAAACAGCCAGACGAAGGTGTAAGCACCACAACTGCCCATCTTTCCCATCAAGGCGAACACCAGGAACATGACATGCATGTCTGGGAAAAACAAATGGGATTATCAAACAAGACATACACATCTATATAAATGCAGTGTGTCTTCTACTCCATTCAGAGATTCATGATTCAGTAAAGTTGTACTTAGAGTACAGACCTTCAGGAACCAGCAGGATGATCAGGAGCATGATGCCACAGAACATCATTGAGCAGAAAACAAGAGTGGGTCGAGGCACACGGTTGAGCACCAGCCAAATGGCTACATACACCATAAGGTCAATGGCTGCTGAAAAGAAGCAGTTGAGGTAGGGATTTCCACTCAAGTTACTAGTATTGAGAGAGAGACCATAGTAGACCATGGAGGCAGAAATCCTGCAGAAAAACAAAATCAAGACTGAATGAAGATGGAAGACAGTGAGTTGAAATAATACATTGATCTCCAAAATATGTTTTACTTTGAAGGCACAATATTGAGCCCAATTCCTCAAACTGACACAATTTATTCAAGTCACTTTGAAAAAGCTACAGTTGAAAGTTTATTTGGTTCAATCATACATATTTGAATAACACCAGATTTTTCAGTCCAAGTTATTAATATTTCCTGATAGAATTAAAATATATTTGTAATCACAGGTGTTTAATCAGCCTGTATTTAATACCTGATTAGTCTAAAGTTTCATTAGTGTTCAGGTAAACTTTTCAAAGCATAATTTATTAAGTGTAGATTTATTTAAAATAAATAAAAAATGATCTGGATGGTGCATCATGTAATTATTACTTCATAACTGTTATGATCTAAACTACACTTTAAAAAACATAGGCCTCAGTTTAATAGTACCGTTTTAAAATTATGGGTGGTAATCTGGTAATAAGAGTGATGACTTTTTTTTGTCAAACACAGCTTTATATTTATGAATTAACATAATTTCATTACTTTGGTGCATCATAAAATTTATGCACATCCATATTCAGGAAAATTACAAACAGAGAAAAGATGACACTTTACCACATGAAAACAGCTATAATTGTAATATTCCTCATGTTAGGGGTGCGTATCAGGTCCAAATAAGTGTATGTCCTCTTCACTTCACATTTATCTTGCTGTATACATGAAAAGAAAAAGAACAGTGACAATTTGTACCACCTGTTTACTACAATTTGGACTGTATGTTAAACAACAGCTTTCACAGCATGAGGAGTAAACATGGAATAAATACCATTAGCTCACAGGTCTCGCCAGTTCTAAATATGACCTCAGGGGCAGGGACTCTGTTCATTTTAGCAGCTTTGCGTATGATAAGCTCAGCCTCCTCCACCCGACCTTTCTGCAAAAGCCAGCGTGGAGACTCAGGAATCACCCTGAACAGAAAATGACACAGAACATATGAAAACATTGCCAATTTACAATTGTAGAGGTTGATGTTATACAACTTATTAAGAAAAATAAAAACATCAAGGAGATGTATTTGCATCTGGTAATCCATGGAGTGAATAATCATTTCATACATTCAAAGCACCTAAATACCGTATAGTATGTACAGTATGTTTGGACAGAGATCAATATTTGTTTTTGAGCTCATCATGAAAACACAAACAGACAGGAAACACATGACTAAGAACTGGTCTAGACACGCCTGTCCTGGGTTGAGTCTGTATTTTTTCTTTTGGTTAGTGTATATTTAGATTGGATTAGAGGATGAAGTTAATGAAAGTAGTCTGTTGAAGACGTTGAGATTTAAATGACTCTAATATGACTTCCAGATGCAAGTCATTTGGAGCAAATGTCAACTGTGGTGCGCTGTGTTTCATTGAAATCTAAGCCAGATATAAAAGAATACTTTTTTGCATATGTGGCTTTTGAGGAAACCACTGGGCTGAACCTTTCAAATGTCATACTGGACAATCTTGAAGAGCTGCATTTTCCTTTTGATAATTGCAGAGGACAGGCTTATGACAATGGAGCAAACATGAAAATGTTGTGCAGAAGCTATTCACATTCCTTTCAGTAGCCTCACAGTGCTGTGGCATATTAACAAAGTCAATGTGACACTGAAGTCCTAGAGTTATGTAAGATGTGAAAGCAGACAGAGTATTGAGGCTGTCAGACATCAACCCATCTAATATAGGCTAGGCAAACTGTGAAGGACCCAGCTGCCAAAGTAGAGGCTCGGGCTCTGGCTGAATAAGTGGCTTCATACAGGTTTTTGATAAATTCAAATGTATGGTTTGATCTTTACCACCATAAACCAGGTGTACAAGCTGCTTCAGTCTAGTTCAATGCAAATTGACATTGCTGTCACACTCACTGCAAGTGAAAAAAACAACAACCTCTCTCTCAAAGTACAGAGAATCTGGGGTTGCTGATACTCAGTAATTGCCAAGTAACTCTGTGAAACCCTTAACATGAAGCCAGAGCTAAGGGAGAAGAGGCTTAGGAGCACTAAACGGCAGTAGTGGAGCACCAGATCCATCATCCAGTCTGGGGTAAGAGTGACTGTCTAACATGTCTATGTTACAGGAAAGGTTCTCTCGAATACATTCTCAGCAGTTGCCCAATAGCCCTGGGGGAGGGCTGCTACCGTTGGCGAGACCCGTCCAGGTGCTGAAGACAATTGCTGAGACCATCTCCAAACCTATGACCAACACCAAGCTTTTCAGCAGCCAGAGGAACATCGCCTTTGTCAGAGCTGGAGAGCAGTGGATGTCACAGTCCAGACCAGCAGTCGGACTACTCATCACCGCAAGTTCCCAGATCATGTGATGACAACTACACTGAGGCCAGACATAGTGCTCTCATCAGCCTCTTCAAGGCAAGTGATCCTGCTAGAGCTGACAGTTTTCTGGGAGGACAATATGGAGGAGGCAAGTGAGAGGCAGTGGTCCAAGTACCAGGAACTGGTGGATCAGTTATTGTTCAGGCAAAAGAAGGTAATTCTCAAACAGTTCAAACACCAACCTTTGAGCAACAGCTTGAACCAGGTAAAATCACCCAGTCCCAGTCACCAGCTGCAGTTGTGAAAGGTCTTTTAGTGCCCTGTGACGACTACACACATAGCTGAGGAATACAATGGGTCAGGACAGGCTAAGTAATCTGGCTATAATGTCAATTGAGAGGGAGATGTTGACTCATGTGGACCATGGGGAGGTCATTGACGCTTCAGCCTAACACTTCCACCTTCAACGCACTAAAAAGAGAAAGAGAATGCAAATGAAAAAGAAAAGAAAAGATGGCAGCAAATGATGGAGAGAGAGAGAAGAGAAAGAAGCAGATGATTGAGGGAAAGTAGCAAGTGAAGGAAGGAAAGCAGCAAGTGAAGGAAGAAAAGCAGCAAGTGAAGGAAGAAAAGCAGTAAGTGAAGGTAGGAAAGCAGTAAGTGAAGGAAGGAAAGCAGTAAGTGAAGGAAGGAAAGCAGCAGGTGAAGGAAGGAAAGCAGTAAGTGAAGGAAGGAAAGCAGCAGGTGAAGGAAGAAAAGCAGCAAGTGAAGGAAGGAAAGCAGCAAGTGAAGGAAGGAAAGCAGTAAGTGAAGGAAGGAAAGTAGCAAGTGAAGGAAGAAAAGCAGCAAGTGAAGGAAGGAAAGCAGCAAGTGAAGGAAGGAAAGCAGTAAGTGAAGGAAGGAAAGCAGCAGGTGAAGGAAGAAAAGCAGTAAGTGAAGGAAGGAAAGCAGCAGGTGAAGGAAGGAAAGCAGCAAGTGAAGGAAGGAAAGCAGCAAGTGAAGGAAGGAAAGCAGCAAGTGAAGGAAGGAAAGCAGTAAGTGAAGGAAGGAAAGCAGCAGGTGAAGGAAGGAAAGCAGCAAGTGAAGGAAGGAAAGCAGCAAGTGAAGGAAGGAAAGCAGCAAGTGAAGGAAGGAAAGCAGCAGGTGAAGGAAGGAAAGCAGTAAGTGAAGGAAGGAAAGCAGCAAGTGAAGGTAGGAAAGCAGTAAGTGAAGGAAGGAAAGCAGTAAGTGAAGGTAGGAAAGCAGTAAGTGAAGGTAGGAAAGCAGTAAGTGAAGGTAGGAAAGCAGTAAGTGAAGGTAGGAAAGCAGCAAGTGAAGGAAGGAAAGCAGCAGGTGATGGAGGGAGAGAAACAGCAGCTTTTTAAAAAATGTTTTGAGAGAGAAGACAGGAGCAGATGGTGGAGAGGTGAGCAGTACGACACCAAATGAACCTTATCTGTGTGTTTGTGTGTTTGAGGGGAAAAAATGAAAAATATAACCAATTGTAACCAATTAACTAATTTTAACATCCTGTTTCTATTCGATATTAATACTAATTACTAATAACTGCTAATATTTTTCATAAGTCACGATTAATTTGGAAAATAAACAACAGTTTTTTGAGGTACACATTGCAATTTTTCCAGACAAGACAAGACATGAAATTAATACATACTTTTAAAATGTAGATAAGGTACCAGAATGCACAAGAAGGCATCAAAATAGAGCTTGTTTATGAAAAAGATCAAGGACCTCATCCTGAACTACTACGGGAACGTCAGGCTCCGAGTCACTTCTGAGAACTCAACATCTGAGTGGCATCGGCTTGAAAAGGGGATCATAACTGGGTGTATCTCAGTTATCCTCTTTGCCCTTGCTATGGGCATGTTGGTCAAGGCAGCAGAGACTGAGTGCAGAGGCCCTCTGTCCAAGTCTGCTGCTCGACATCATCCCATCAGAGCATTAATGGACGACCTCACTGTCACCACGACATCAGTGTCTGGTGGAGGGTGGAGGGTGGATCCTGCAGGGCCTGGAAAAGCTGATCGCCAGAGCAAAGATGAGCTTCAAGCCAGCCAAATCCCCAGCCATGGTGTTGAAGAGAGGACAAGTGGTGTACAAGTTTGGCGTCTGTTTGGACAGCACTGTAATCCCTTCCATCACAGAAAAGCCAGTCAAGAGACTAGACAAGGTCTTTGACTGGAGCCTCGGGGATACAGTGTCAATCCAAGCAACCATCAAGGAGCATCAGACTTGGTTAAATGCTGTAGACAAGTCTGGCTTGCTGGTAAGTTCAAAGCTTGGATTTACCAACACGGCATCTTACCCCGAGTCCTTTGGCCTCTGCTGGTATTTGAGGTAACCCTGTCGACAGTGGAATCCTTTCCTAATCCTGCAGTCCAGAAAACAATAAAAGAAGCAGAACTAGCAGTTGACACCCTCAGTCATTTATTCTACAGCTGACCAGAGCCCCACAACCCAACCTCTACGCAGACTACTCCATCATTCCTGCCTAATACCACCTGCATGGACACACATACTGTATATCAGGGGTGTCAAAGTCAAATGGACGGAGGGCCAAATAAAAAATTTAGCTACAAGCCGAGGGCCGGACTGATCGAATGTTCATTGAAACATTTTCAAATATAGTGTAGTGAACCAAATTGAACCTACTGAAAACCTAACAAATATAGTACAATATGATCGGATAAATAAAGCAATATTTTCTTATGGCTCTGACAGTAATTTTTTATTTTCAACAGGCACAAAAGACAAATTTCCTTTCTATAAAAATCCCCATAACATGAACATTAAATGATTGAACATGAACATTAAATGCGGTATTATTCAAGGCACCATCAGTATATTTTCTCATTTAGCAAAACTGGGCTAAATTTACTTCAAAGAAATAAATAATTTTAGCTATTTTCTATCATTCACTCAACTGAAAGATTTATAAAACATAATTGGATTGAAATACAATAAAATAAAGTGCAAAAATCTATTAACCAAAAACAACACTTTCTTCAAGGAAAAGGCACATGTGCAGTGAAAACAAATATTTAACTTTAACTTTTAAACTGAGTAAAAACTCTAAATATGTTATTGCACAGTAATATTCACTTGTTTGAGGCTGAGGCTGATACTTGGTGGTGTCTCATCTTTTGTACAAGTTCGTCAATGTTCGGGGTCAGGCTCTGAGCTGAGGAAATCCTCAGAATTGAATGAAGGTGTTCAGCAGAAAGTCGACTTCTGTGCGATGTTTTGTTCAGCTTCATCAAAGAAAACAGTTGTTCACACAGGTATGTGCTGCCAAACATAGACAACGTTTGAGCAGCCTGGATGCGCAGCTGGGGCATTGTGTCGGGGAGGAAATGGGCAAACTCTGCAGCACCTACTGCCGCATATTTTGCCTTCAGTGCATCACTGCATTGGAGCTCAATCAACTCCATTTGGAGATTTGGTGGCGAGCTTTCCACATCAACTGCAAATGGATTACTGAGCAGTTCAAGCCTGCTTTTTTGTGCTTCAAAGTCAGCAAATCGGCGTCGGAAGTCAGCGGCCAGTACACTAATTTTATCAGCAAACTGTGCGCTCGGGAATACACTGGTAGAGAGCTTCTCTTTCATGGTATGGCAGCTAGGAAAGTGGCTCAAGTTTTCTTTCCGCATCTGTGCCTCCCACAGAATGAGTTTGGTTTTAAACGCCTTCACTGTAGTGTACATATCAGAGATGACACGACCCCGACCCTGTAGCTGCAAGTTCATAGCATTCAGATGACTCGTAATGTCACACAGAAAAGCCATTTCACACAAAAACCTTTCGTCTCGGAGTTGTGTTGTGTCTTTACCTTTGCTGTCCAAGAACAGACAAATCTCCTCACGAAGCTCGAAAAATCTTTGTAGCACCTTTCCTCGGCTTAGCCATCGCACCTCAGTGTGATACGGCAAGTCACCATGCTCCGTTTCTAACTCGCTCAGAAATGCCTTGAACTGGCGGTGATTTAAACCTTTGGCTCTGATAAAGTTAACTGCGTGCGTGATGGTGCTCATTACATGTTCCATTTTCAAGGCTTTACCACACAACGCTTCCTGGTGTATGATACAATGATAAGCTGTCAGCTCATCTCTGATGTTTTCCTCCTGCATCTTCTCCCGTATCCTCGCCACCAGTCCACTCCTGTGTCCACACATCGCAGGTGCTCCGTCTGTTGTCAAAGCCACAAGTTTTTCCCAAGGCAGCTCCATCTCATTTATACATCTTGACACCTCTTCATACAAATCATGTCCTGTAGTTGTGCCATGCATAGGACGTAACGCCAAAAACTCCTCTGTCACGTTTAGGCTGGAATCCACTCCCCGGATGAAGATTAACAACTGGGCAATGTCAGAAATGTCGGTGCTCTCATCCACAGCCAGGGAATATGCGATGAAATCTTTTCCCTTTTTCACAAGCTGCTCTTTTAGATTGATGGACAACTGGTCGACTCGCTCAGCAATGGTGTTTCTGCTCAGGCTCACGTTTAAAAAGACTTGCCTTTTGTCTGGGCAAACTTCGTCACAAACTTTAAGCATACAGTTTTTGATGAAATCCCCCTCTGTAAATGGCCGGGCTGATTTAGCGATCTCTTCTGCCAAAATAAAACTGGCCTTGACAGCAGCCTCGCTTTGTGATTTGGCAACCTTCTGTAGCCTTTGTTCCATGTCCATATTCTTGTATTTGTCCGCGTGTTTCGTTTCATGATGCCGTCTCAGATTATACTCTTTCATTACCGCCACACTTTCTCCGCACAAAAGACACACAGGTTTTCCAGCGAGCTCCGTGAACATGTACTCCGACTCCCACCTTGTTTGAAATCCCCGGTTCTCAGTGTCCACCTTCCGTTTTGCCATTTTTGATGGGTATCTGAAAGTTAAGTTTTGCTGTTAAGCTAATGACTGTTGATAAATAATGAAATGAAGGCGCCCCCGCTCGGTGCGTCACCGTTGCATTGTGGGAAATGTAGTATTGGTGCGTGTAAAACATCTGCGGGCTGCTGGCTTGCTGCTGCCTGCGGGCCGGTTCTAATAATAAATCAATATCATCCTGGGGGCCATAGAAAACCCTCTCGCGGGCCTGATTTGGCCCGCGGGCCTTCACTTTGACACATGTGCTGTATATTAACCTAAGACACATGCACACCCCCACAAACACAGCAAGACATCACAAAGAACTGATAGGGGGCACAAATTGATACAAACGTTCACAATATAAATCAGCAGAGAAAACAGACAAAAAAAACGGTCTGAGAGGGATTACAGGCACCATGAGGGAGGGGAGATTTATGTCTACAGTTTGATCAGGAACACTCCTGTCCATCAGATATCACTTATCTATAAGGCACAGCCCCATCACTTCTGATGTCTATGACTGACACAAAAAAAAAAATCTGGATGCCAAAGCTTCCTGTCACTGGAGATTTTGTCTCAGATTCAGAGGTTGCCTGATGTCCTAATGGAGCTGTGACTCATCGCTGACAGACTGTGACGGCTGCTGACAGTTTTATTTATTTATTTATTTTTTTAAAGAAAAACATTTGCAGACTTTGACAGTGCCCTTGCCATTTTGACAAGCAGCACCTCTGCCCTTGTGACGACACCGTTCATGTGTTCATGGGTTAGGACAGCTGATGCTGTGTCTGACCAGACATTTATTGTCTCACTTTATTAAAGTAGCAGTAAATAAGCTGACAGGACTGCCTGTTTACTGCAGCGGCATTCAAACCCAAGAACTGTTGAGAGACGGTTTCTCAAAACTCTGCTCAAAAATATGTTTTTATGTTTTCTGCTTTTGCAAGCATCTATTGTATCTGCCCCAAGAAATGATTGGGTGATACTTGCTTATTGCAGCATCTTAGTGTCATTGTGTTCTCCTTCATTTCTTTTATTTAAGATGACACCATACTCACCAGAGTAATGACCGAGATCCGGGAACACAGAGGCATTACTCAGGGTCAGACAAGTCAGACACAAAACATGAGTTGACCAGACAGATTGTAAACAAGGCAATCTGTTTATTGGAGTTAAAACTGAAAACTAGACGCACTCTGAGAGTTCATACTTCTGCCAACAGCATCGTCGCTAAAACCTGAACGATCAGAAAATAGTTTCCGAGTTATGTCAAACTAAATCCTGTTAGCAGTGTTCATGGTGTAACAAAATGTATCATCAATTATATTATTGCATCCAGTGCATAGCACGCACTGTAGTCATGTTACCATGGTGATGTTGCTTTAATGTGATCTGCTTCATGCCAAATGAAGTAACACCCTCTAATTCTATGACCCTTGAAACCGACTCCTGTTATTTGGGATCCTGTGTGTATCATCAGTAGTTGAAAAGTTTTCACCAAAAACAGATCCAGATCTATTTTTCATTAGCTCTAACATCTTACCTTTCACAGATACAAGAAATCCATTTGAAAAACTCTGAATCTGTATTTTCTCAGAGACATATTGGTGGCAGCCAATGGTGTGGCTCCATCCCATGCATTACTGCAATGTGACCCAATACACGTTGCCCCTCTCCAAACATAGATTTGATCTCCCAGGATCATTGCTTATATTGCTCAATCAGGAGTCGGTATGTTTTAAGTGTTTAGGACTATTATTACCTCCACCATGGAGGTTATGTTTTTGCTGTTGCTTTGTCTGTCTTCTCTGTCAGCAGAAATACTCAGATGTTATCAACTGATTTTGATGACATTCTTTGATGAGCTAGGGTACAGCCCAAGGAACAATATATTCTAATTTGATGGTGATTTGGATCATCATCTTGAGACAGACATTATGAATGATTCTGTACCATTGTAATAAATAACAGGTAATAAAGGTAATAAAGAGGCAGAATTAAGGAATAAATGAATGACAGTGAGATCAGAGGGGATTTGTGACACTATAAAAATTGGAGTGTTTGTGATGTTGAGGAGCTTTGAGATCATTTTGTACATTTCTATTAACATTTTGGATTTTATTGGTGTAGTCTGAAATTAATACATGAAGTTTGCTTGCTTTAGTAGCTGACCCTATTAATTATTGAAATTAACACTTCCCATTTCTGTAGATTTTTCACCTTCTTCAGCAACGTTAAAGATCATCTGCATCAGAAGTGTTGTTTCAAAGACCCCTACATTTTTTAATGGTTACCATTTGAGTTGAAATTCTTTTTTTGCATTTAAGTTTATAAGCTGAAAGGTTCCTGTATTGTTGTAAAAATCTGAGCTTCGGGGGTTTGATATGATTTATTTATTCATCATTTATTACAACCTCGTTTCCAAAAAAGTTGGGACGCTGTGGAAAATATAAGTAGAAACAGAATGTAATGAATTGCAAAACATTGAAACCTCATTTAATTGAAAATAGCAAAAATACAATATATCAAATGTTGAAAATGAGAAATTTCATTGTTTTTTGAAAATTATAAGCCCATTTTGAATTTGATTTCAGCAACATGTTTCAAAAAAGTTGGGACGGTGGCAACAAAAGACTTCAAAAGTAGTGAAAGGCTAAAAGAAAACACCTGGTGGAACATCTTAACATTAATGAGGTTAACTGGCAACATCCAGAGAGGCTGAGTCTGTCTGAAGGAAAGATGGGGAGGAGTTCACCACTCTGTGGAAGTCTGCACTGGAAAATAGTGCAACAATTTAAAAATAATGTTTATCAACGTAAAATTACAAAGAATTTGTGGATTTCATTGTCTACAGCAGTGGTTCCCAAACTTTTTTTCTGGGGGCCCACATTTTTAAAATGACAAACCATTTTGACCCAAATCACAATAGGCCTTATCTATAAATTGCAAGATTAACAATTTGTGCATAAATGAACATTTCTGACCATTTTTACTGCCGTCTGCATCATCATATTATCTTGAAGAGGTAAACCTGCAGCCATTTCAAAGTGATGTACATTTAAATTACAACTACACTGTATGCTTATTGAAAATATATACTGTACATATTTTAAATACTTCATAGATACAATCAATTAAGTGCATTTAGGAGGGTTGTGGTATCTCATTGATATTATCTCCTCTTATCAAAATTTAAACATTTTAAATAGGCTACTTTATAAATGAGAAATTTCATTGAGTCTGAGTAAACAGCCACTCATGTTCATGTGTTTATATTTTTATTTGAGAACTTAAGTGCATCTTAAATTAAACGGGCACACATCAGGTAAACAACACACATTTGAACTACTTTATATGAGACACATTAGGTGCATTTTGTTGTAATTAACAGACTCTTATTTCCCTCTCATCATTAAATCAAACAGAATATTGCTTGTTCTTTGCGTTCCAGTCAGGTGTACAAGAGATCAGGTGTAGCATTTAGTCTGTGGGCAAACTAATCTAACATTACCTGCAGCAGTCTGGTCCTTAGCTGGGTCTTGACCCTGGTCTCTAGCTATGCCTTTCTTTTTTATTAGCCAGGCATCCATGTTTGTGTGACCACCTGCAAAATCTGTTCATTACTTTGATGGAAACTATGGTGGACACCTGGGTGCAAACCCTTCTGAACAAGGCACCGCCTGCCTGACTCCAATGTTGCGCTATGATTGGCAGAACTCCATGTCTGGTGGAGCTAGAAACACGCTCCCTCATGTGGCTGAAAGATGTACTGCAGATATAAATCTAGAATAATAGTAAAATAGAATCATAACTATTTTATTTGGCGACCCAAATAAAATCTCCCCAGACTTTGGGAACCACTGGTCTACAGTAACAATATCATTAAAAGATTCAGAGAATCTGAAGAAATCTCTGTACCAAAGGACAAGGCTGAAAACCTTCGCTGGACCTGAGCTCATTTAAGATGGACTGAGGCGAAGTGGACAAACCACTGGTGTTCATGGAAGGGAACTAAACAAAAGAAGGTGGAAGAATCATGACCAAAAAGGGCACGAAAAATATTCAGGTCCAGGCACTCAAGGTAGTTGGAAAAGTTAAAAGGCCTTTATTCTAATGGGCTAGAGTCACAGAAGAAAACAACATTCCATCACCTCCAGTTTTATCATTTAATTTTTGTTTCTTCTTGAGGCTAAATATAAAGTTTATGTCGTGAACAATGAATAAATCAAATCAGCTTTAAATGAATCAAATCACTTGATAATTTATCACTTCATTTTTCAATTCACATCCACTTTTACTACTCTGTTTTTTAATTCACGTGCATTTTCATCACCTCCAGTTTTATCATTTAAGTTTTGTTACTTCCACCCCTCATAGAGGCAAAGTGGAAAACTGTCCTGTGGTCTGTCGAGTCAACATTTGAAATTCTTTTTAGAAATCATGGACGCCGCGTCCTCCAGGCTGAAGAGGAGAGAGACCACCCAGCTTGTTATCAGCACACAGTTCAAAAGCCAGCATCTGTGATGGTATGGGGGGGCATTAGTGCACATGGCATGGGTAACCTGCACATTTATGAAGGCACCATTAATGCTGAACCATATTTACAGGTTTTGGAGCAACATATGCTGCCAAGTAGACAACGTCTTTTTCAGGGAAGGCCTTGTTTATTTCAACAAGACAATGTCAAACCACATTCTGCAGGTGTTACAACAGCATGGCTCCGTATAAAGAGTCTGGTGCTAAACTGACCTGCCTGCAGTCCAGACTTGTCACCCATTGAAAATGTTTGGAGCATTATGAAACGTAAAATACGACAAGGAGACCCCGAACTCTTGAGCAGCTGAAATCCTACATCAGGCAAGAATGGAACACATTCCACCTTCAAAATGACATCAACTGGTCTCCTTAGTTCCTAAATACTTACAGAGTGTTGTTAAAAGAAGAGGTGATGCAACACAGTGGGAAACATGACCCTGTCCAACTTTTTAAAAACCTGTTGCTGGCATCAAATTCTAAATGAGGATATAACTTTATAAAAACAGTTACATTTTTCTATTTCAACATTTGAAATGTTGTCTTTGTGCTAGTTTCAATTACATATGGGGTTTCAATGATTTCCAAATCATAGATTATTTTTTATTTACATTTTACACAGCTTCCCAACTTTTTTTGAAACTGCGTTGTAATAAAAACTTAAATCATAAATAATGAATAGTATAACAGGTATGTATTTTTTTCATTATTTATTATTGGACGTTTATTGTATGGTACTTCTTGTAATATTGAGGCACAGCTATAAGCTAAATGTTAACCACAAGGTCATCCACCTGTATCACTGCTTGGCCCTGACTCTGGTTTCCTCCTATGGTGTTTCTCTGTGCCTTTTCCCCATGTCTCCTCCTCCCTTGTATGTCTGTGTATGTGTCATGGGTGTGGCCTCACTTTTTTCGGTCCTGATTCAACTCCTCACCTGTGTCCAATTTACTCCGCCTGTTCCAAATCAAGTCATTAAGCAGCGCTGCAGAACCCCATCTCACGTTGCATTCAGGAACCATTTATTCAGCTTCCATATGTGGTAGTTATATCAGCCTGTCTGGCTTTTTCCTTGTATTGTTTCCAAGTGCTCGGTTATGCCAACCAGTAATCTTCTTGTGTTCAGGACCTCATCACCAGCCATCCAGTCCAGACCTCACCAACCACGCCTCACTGGATTACTCACACACGAAACTCAGGTCTCAGCCGGTCTCTGAATCTTGTGATGGATATTTTTTTAAATTTTCTCTCACTATTTAAAGTTGTGTAAGTGTAGAATGTCTATCAGTTGTGTTTTGGACACAAATTTTGGGGATGGACTTTTACAGCATGTTTAAATGGGGAAGGAGGGAGATGCTGGTGGACAGGTGAGCAGCTTAAACAACATACGAGTGTGATGATAAAGATGCAACGTCTTGTTAGTGTCTATGCTCCGACAAGCTGCAGACAGGCACAGCACCAGGATTACAGTTGTGTCAGTGCTAATGTCATTTTAGTGGAACCTTTTATTTACAGAGGTCAATACTGTTTGCCTTCCTTTGAATCAATTTATTTTCACTGACAGATATCCTGCTGTGGAATGTGACCATGTCTGTCTTGTTGATTCTGACACTTTCTTTTTCTAAAACATTTTTAATGCCCATATATCTTATTTATATGTGGGCATTAATTTATATTTATACAATTTACCGATGACAGTATGGAATTATTACACCACCATCATGTTTATTTTTTTGCTGTTGATTGTGTAGACAAATACGTCCATTCGTTTAGAACACTTATACATTTATACTATATTGGGGGAAATATCATCTAATTTTACTGATCTGGTTGGATTATTTTAATATTTAAATTGATTACAGGGCATAAGGGAGAGATTGACTCCTGGGTGAGTTACTTTGATTTTTGACGAGAGGTACTGCAACTCACATGCCAAGTTTGAAGTAAATGGAATGAACAGTTCTTGAGGTAAGTGAATTACAGACAGACAGAGGTTACGGTGTGTTTAGTAACCCAGCCACTGGGTGTGCACATTGCTGTTGTAGTTTTGGTGCCGCTCCCAATCCTGCATATTTGGGCAGGTTGCGTCACGAAGGGCGTTTGGTGTAAAACCTGTGCCGGTTCAACAATGGGGATGAGTCAGATGAATTCCACTGTGGCAATCTCTAATCTGGAGCAGCCAAAAGAAGATGATTCAGGTTATGCTTAGTCTCATTTGCAGACTTACTTTGTCACTCTCTGACTCCAGTACATTATATTAGATCCATTTGGCGGTGGCTTTTGTTTAAAGTGACTACAATGACAACATTGAGTCAAGGTTCCACACAAATGTTTGCATCCCAAAAGTGACACTTGAATACTAGCACTCAGTAGAGCGGATACATCCGCCAAGGCCCAACTGGCCCCTTTCATTCAGTCAAGCCTTATCAAACATCAATCTGATAACTCTAGAACCATAATTTCCAGGGCATGAAAACATATGTACACCTGGTGGGTCTGGATTTTAATTTGGATCCAAACCAAGTTGCGCACACTCATAGATACCAACCCCCTACATATGGCTGATTCTTTTCCCCATCAAGATCCATACATTATGCTGAGAAATTTAAGACGACATCAGAAAACACCCTCTCTTGCAATGCTAAAGAAAGGATTAAAAAAATCCTGGATCTGCCCTTTTATGTGAATCCAAGCCAAGATTTGAGTCTATTCTTAACTTACCTCCAATTAATGACAAATTATTAAGATGGTTTTCTGCACATGAAGATGTTTCTTGTTATGTATGGAGTTTCAAACAGGATCCAAATGCAGACAAAAACAAGAGGTTGGCCAAATATTAAATACCTTTAATGACTAACTCAAAATCAGCACAGCCAGGCACGAATCATAACAAAACATTCTAAGGGACATTTGATTAACAAAATTAACGCATAGCCAAATGATAGTAATGCATGGCCACGAGGCAATTGTCTTGTGGCCACACGTTAATTTGTGGCCATGCATTACTATCTCGTGGCCACACATAAAATTTTTGTTTTTAATGTGACCAAGTGATACTCAGTTCATAGGACTCTGAGAAAACCCAAAGGCAGAAACTGCTATACCAAATATATGAATTTATTGACAATTGTTAAAACAAACTTTCTCACAACTATGACATAGCAGCAACCCAGTTCAACCATATGGTCAATTGCTGACAATAAACAATGAGGGGTGAAGTAGATCGTGATATATGAAGACAGTAAAGTAATAAACCAAAAATTCAATTAAATGTGGGGCTGAACTGCGTCAACAGGGAGTCAGTGTAGAGTTATGTCTCAAATGGTTTGGTCACAAAATTATATAGGCAAATTATTTAAACCACTTTACACACACAACACTGCAACCCTAATTAAAGTTGTAACACAGCACTCAAATTTACCTCTTCACAGCAAGTGACTCAAACCACACAGTAAAGCACATGTCAAATGGCCGCACCTACACTTGATTACCCCCCTTAATGCAGCAAAAACCCCATAGAGAAAATAATATTGCAGATGGCCCACAAGCATTAGTGAAGAAGAAGCACTAAAATAATTAAATCTGGGAAAAACAGTGATTGGCTCCTCTACTGGGGCCTTTGTTTGCACTACAGGAAGTAAAAGCACATTAATTTACTACAAGAAAACTTTACAACACTTTCGCAAATATATACTTTATAAAGTAAATATACCTCATTTAGCTGAAACACACTTTCCTCCCTCAGTCAGAGACATGCAGGTGACTGGAATCTATATTCATAAAACATCATGTCAATATGGAATAAAAAGGACTAAAAACCTGTTTAAAACAACAATTTTCTGTTTCAACAAACCTTATTTTGGCTGATGTGCCTTTAGCAATCACTCCAAGTTAAGATCCCTCACTCAGCATGAAGTGTGTCATCAATCAGCAAGCAAAGGCCAGTCTCAGCTGCTCTCTCAGGTGTGTGTCAGTGCAGGAGGAAAGGCCCAGGTGAGAGTCCTGCCCCTTTTTATAGACTCTGCCCCTAATCTGGATCCCAGTGCTAGACACCTGTCGATGCCCCTTCCACATTAATTAAATGTCCCCTTAAGGACTCCGTAGAGGGTAAGAAACACTAAATACACAGGTAAGGAGAGGAGATGGGGACAACCAGAGACAGGTGGGAATGATCAGACAGTCACAGTGGAGGGAAAATAAAGAGGGAAAACTTAAAGGGGAAGACATGAGGAGGATAGAATAATAAAAATAAGGCAGAGTAAAATAGACACAGAGGGAAAGGGAGTGATCTGGAATTAAAAACCTGTAAGACTAAAACACAGATAGAGGAACCAAAAGGGTAAAAACAGATCACAAGAAAAGAAGACAGGAAGTGTAAAGCACAGGACATGAGATGGAGAACTAAACTTTCAAAATAAAACAGGAAATGGCAACCTAAACACAGAACCATGACAGTTTCTAAGTATGTCATTTACAACGTTTGTCCTTTGTGATGTGTGTATTCTTTTTAAAATATAGCACAATTTACAGACAGTATAGTATTTTCTTAATGGCATGCACATGCTGCCTCTTGCTCTCCTTTAAAAAATATTTTATGAAAGATTTTGCATTTGTAACAAGATGAAGAAAAACCAAAAATCAAATCAAATCAACAAACACACTGCTAAGCTTACAGAAAAAAAGCACACATATACTGTCTGTACAGTGATTGAAATGTCCACAAATGAAATGAGGGTCAGAAATAGAGTCCATAGGGCCAGGAGGCGGTGCAGGAGCAGGTGCAGTCATGGCACCTGCTGGCCCATGGCACAGGCCAGAAACGCCCAAGCCCAGACAGGCAGTTCAAAGCTCAGTAGAGAACTCAGCAGTCTGCACATGCTGCCTCTCTGAAGTTCTGCTTTCGAGCTTTCACAGAAACTTTTCTGGAAAACATTTTAAAGTTGGACCATTAGCTGGAAACGGTGACAGACAAACCTCCTGTCCACCTGATTAAAAGCATCCCTTGTGAGCTTGATGTATTTTTTTTATGCCAACCATTCATCTTAAATCCTCTGAAGTTGATATAGACTAAATAATAGACAGCACACACATTGTGTTCATCACATAAAAAGAATCATTCAGTCCCATTTAGAGTGGTTGTGAAAATATCTTCTGAATTACCTCCTCCAAGGATGTTATTTTTCACCCATGTCTGTTTGTTTGTTTGTTGCTGTTGTTTGATGGACACGACCAGATGGGCCAGAAAAGAACACAATAAATTTTTGGCGAGGATCTGGATAAAGGAGCATATTCAGAAATTTTATCCACTTTCTTTTACATACAGTAGGCTATATGTTCGTTTTCCTTTGCTATTTTTAAGAGCACATAATCATATGGCAAGTCTTTGTCAAACGTAAAGATTGCTATGATGTCCATGTCTTTGTCCGTCCACAATGGAAGATTTTGTGGAGTGGAAACAGAACCTAAACTTTCTCTCACTTATAATACCAAACATTTTGATACTAAGATGGACAGATTGGGATTCTGTAGTTATTTGGACCTTAAAGTACCGTATATCCAGAGGCATCCTAATGGTAACCACACTCCCCAGCTCCTGGCTTCCACCTAGAAGAACAACTTCAAATCTGAGTCCCATTTTTTCACTGAGAGACGACCCCAGCCTGGAGGCCTGTACTAAAAAAGTTGATCATGATATTCAAAAACTACATATTATGACCACTCCTGAACTGATAGCCTTGGATGAACTTCAGTTGGAGAAACTGCATTTTGTTGTTGAGTACCTGTACTGAGCAATGATAATAAAGTTGAATCTAATCTAATCTAATCTAATCTAATCAGACCCGATACAGGCGGAGCTGTGGTGACATAGCATTACAATAAATACATCCAAGACGCACTTTGCCAGTTTATTTTATGTTATTGTTTTGGTCCTCTAGCTGAATGGCTCTTGAGTAGAGAACCTGAGTAACTGAACCTCATTTTATATTAATATAATATTAATACCAGGAGTAGTATTTAAACTTGTATTACTGCCATTAACAGGCAAAGAATGTATGTAGTTTGAAACAACATTATGAAGAATGCAAATAAGAGAAAACAAGCTCTATTTGTCACAAACATTGACATTGTAGATGGGGGACCACCTCTACATAGGCCTAAAAAGAAAAATGGTCATGCTTAACGTTTTCTTCACTTTCGGTCATGTCGCTAACGGTATCAACGATAATTCTCGCTAATGTGGACATTATTGTCTTCCTGGTCATGTTTACTGCAAACCACTGCTTCCGCATCTTACCTGTTGTACGTCTGTCGTGATATGCACTGATGCATGCACCAACAGATAACAAAGTTATTAACTAGCCTTTCAGAAACATCCTGTTGTATCCTTGGTTGTCAAGCTTGTTTGTGAGTTTCCTCATACTCTGGGAGTGGCTCTGGTTCAAACATGATTTGCAGTGCTTTGTTTACCCCTGCAGCCATGCTTCTCCCAAAGTTCAGGATCGAGAGTTGCCATGCAAATGAGACACCATTGCACCAGCACTCCCCTCATTTGAGGGGGCGGACTGAGAAGTGTCTCATTTGTATATTAAGCGCCAGACACTCAAACCGGCTGCTCTGAGAAAGGCTGATAAAGCAGGATGAGAAGGCTGCAGCAGTGCTTGGTATTTCAACCCAGGCATGTCACAGACATTTCAACCACCAGAAATTATGCTAACTCACAAACCCTCCAATGACGCTGCACTAAAGCAGTTCTTCAAAGAAGATTGGCAAAATTCCATCACAGACTGATCTCAAGTTACCAGAAGTATTTGGATGCAGTTGTTTCAGCTAAAGGTGAAAGTCATCTTTGATGATGACACCCAGCTGGACAGGACAGTAAATTACCTATCAGACTTCCTTCACAATGATTGATGGTTAAATGTATACTCCCACTCAGTATTTTCCTGCTCAAGGTGTGTGAAGAACTTTTAAAGTAACCACGATATTTTTATGCAGTAGGATGAATGTTATTCTACAGCCTGATAAAAAAACTTCCAATTTTAAGCCAGTGAAGGGTGAAAACTACGCAGTAAACAAAGGGCCATTTTGAAATTCGGTGTCTTCTCCAAGGGCTTCTTCAGATTTCCAGGCCATGCAAAGGCCCCATGCGCGGAAGTTTCAAATCTGCGAGAACATGGAGAAGAGGAAGAGTGGACGACCTAAAATAACAGATAGTGTGAGGAAAAGGCGTCGAGTATCTGAACAAAAGAAATGGAGAGCAAAACTGGTAAATACTGGAGAGAAGAAGGATCGATGGGAGCTACTGAAATCGAAATCTGGACACACGGCTGGCTTGTACACATGTATAAGCAACAGGAAGCTGCAGGGAAATGGCAGCCAGGTAGGGGATATCCAAAATAAATCTACCCACAGAATTCCCTTTCGTTAAGCATGTTTTCATTTGAATTATGTATTGAAAGTTGACCAAATAATAAAATTATATTTATTAATTGATATGCCGCATTTTAGGTGGAGGTTGAGTGGGAGTATACCTTTAAATTTAAACATGGTAGATATGTGTGTTTTTCCTGTTCTTTAAAATATCTATACATTTTAAGAATGATTGTATAAATGTTAAATACAGGATTTTATCCATTCATCCATCCAATTTCTTCTGCTTATCTGGGGTTGGGTCCCAAGAAGAAGAAGTGTATTCTAAATGTCCCTCTCACCAGCAACATTTTTTAGCTCCTCCTGGGGGATCCCGATACTATTGATTGATTGATTGATTGATTGAGATGTTTATTTCGAATACGTAAAGAAGTAAAGAAGATGCAGCACACAAGAAATAATTCTTTTAAAAGAGAAAAAAAATCAAATAACAAAAATTAAATGAAAAGCATATAGTGGACATAATATTTACAGACAACGAAAAACATAAAGCAAAAGAAATTGTTAAAAACTTGACTTGTTTACATATTCGAAAAGGAGTGAGAAGAAGTACAAACTTATTCAATCCCACCCCGTCTCCATAAGTCATTGATTGAATTACTATCAAATTATTATATTATATTACATATATATACTATTAATTAAACAATACGTATATGTAATATAATATCCAGTATATATAATATTCAATATCTGATTATACATATAAAATATAATGAATAATATACACTATGGTGATTATATCTTATTTTTCTATACACATATACACATATTTACACCAACGCAACCAAAAGTCAAATATCTTACAAATTTACATTATTATTTACATAAAAAGAGGAAGATAAACTAAGAAAGAATATATATTAAGTAACCAAATAAATAAATAAGCACCCCCTGTAAACACCCACTGATTTTCAAACCCCGCAATCATCCCTGTTCCTGGTGAAAATCATGTCTTTATACATTATTTTAATCTGGTTAATATTTGGACATTGCTTTAATTCCACACTAAAACTGTTCTATAGTTTCACTCCACAGATTGATATACAAAAACTTTTCCTGGTTGTACGAATGCTGTAAGTTTTGAAATTCCTTCAAAAACTTTTCCTGGTTGTACGAATGCTGTAAGTTTTGAAATTCCTTCAATCAATAAGGACATAGTCAACTGCTTTTATACTGCAAGGCCTAAAACTACTTTAACATGCTCTGGAGCAACTTTCCCATTGCAGGAACTTGATGTATTGTAGCAGTTTTGTTTGAGGAAAACTTGGCTTCCAACTAGATTGGTCTGCCTGATACATGGCATTCACTGTAAACAATTTTAAAAGCATTTCTCTTGATTCCTCTTGCTGTGTGATTTTCTCTCAGCAGTGGGTGCACTTGATCTTCTTTCCAGCCCTCTTTGGACAGCAGCAGCTTTAAGATACAAAAAGACGTAGATGGTTAAAACACGGAGAATAATTGTTATAATCGACATTATCATACGCAAAGAGAGAAAGCTCATATGAAAGATAAAGAACTCAGTAGGCACAGCAACATTTTTGATCTTCTGTGTTTACAGATTTCTTATAAGCACTATTTGTTTTAAACTCATCACCATCTTCGGCGCTGAAAATGCTGCTCCAGACCTGCTCTTGATGCAACATTAGCAGTAATATTATGAAAAATCACACAGTGACATACCTCCTCATGGGTCTGACCTCGCTGATAAGGTCAGGAAGTTTGCTGTTTCTGGTGTCTGGTAACAACATGGTAACAGCAGCAGCCGCAATACTGATTGTGCCAAAGATAATGTATGGTAGGATCTTGCTGTAAACACCTGGATACAGAAAAAAAGGCTCTTGAATTAGAATTTTCACTGATGTGTTTATTTCCATTGGTAGTCCTCATAGGGCTTGTTCACAGGGGACATTTTGACACATCACAATGGGAAAAGAGCAGGAGTAAAAACTTTATTATTTATATCATTTGGCTGCTTTAATTTCAGGTCCAGGTATCATGACTTACTGGGACACTTAAATAGAACCTACTGAAATCCTACTGAACCAGGGTCCATTAATTTATATACTCTTAAAACACACAATAAAACACATGCAATCAAAACAAGATAAAAAGAGTGAGGTGCTCATTAGAACAAGGGGCTAATGGAGCTAAAAGGGAACAAAACAGAAAAGCCTGTGTGACAGGGTCAAAATGCATGCCATTATTTGTTTTTTATATTTACTTCCATATTGTCAGAGTGCTGTGTTTCTGTGTTTTTATTTGCATGCTTTGAGTAACATTTTACCTGGTTTGCTGTGGGTTTGGTTATATTTTATTCTTAATCTTTGTAGTGTGGGGAGTGTTTTCAGCAGTGTTTTTTAATTGACTGATGACCCTGGGAGCGCCACGTCCACACCTTCACCATCGGCCTAATTATTGGATGAGCGACAGGTGCGGAAGGGAGGGGATACCGAGGGCTTTTAGGGAAGCAGCACGGAGGAGCAGTGAGAGCGCGGATCACAGCAGACGCCGGAGGAAAGAAGCCGACCGCAAAACAGCCCTCCCGAGAACCACCACCGAGCCACGGGATACTACAGCGGGGAGACGTGCAGCAGCGAGTGTCCGCCAACGCCGTTCTACTCAGGCCTGGGCCGGCAGTGGGATATCTGCCGCCCAGGAAAATCGTGAGTACCCTCTGACATTCGGGGAGGCGGGCACAGCAGGCGAGGAAGGGAGTTGTTCAGGGAGCTGGTGCAGCAGGGAACACACTACTCGCCGCTGTTTCTACTTCTCCCGCAGGTACAACGCCATCCGGACGCCTTGGGTCAGCGTGGGCGGAGCGCGAGAGTGGCGGCGGAGGACACGGGAGGAGTCGCTGGTTTGGAGTCGGACTTGGAACTTTTATTGAATTTTAGATCAGACTTTTATTAGCATATTTTACAGGCCTGTTTTAGCGTTTAGTTTAGCATTTATTAGGTAGCTTCGATTTTATTATTAGTGTGTTTGGGTGGTACCATTCCTGTTTATATTTGTTTTTGTAATAAATTGAATTTTCAGTTGAGCTCCACTCTCCTGCTGGTTTTTAACTCTGCTCCCCCCTGATTGTTAGATAACCTGCGAGCCTTTTTAGAGTCCTAGGCTCTAGTAATTCCTAGGTGGCGTTGTCGGTATTGGTAACATAATTAATTAACCTAAATTTAAATTATTGCCCCATTCTAGTCGTAAAGTTGGGCCACACCTGTAATGCAGGTTTTAAATAGTGCAGCACTTATGGTCGGGGGAACATGAAGTCAAACTAATATTGAGAAGAACTTTTCTTCGACTCCATTCAGATTGATTAGACTGAGCTTAATAGAAATGTCAAACTGCTGGCAATGGAAGTCGGAGGAAGATCACCTAATGGTTTATGGTCCTGTGACAAAGGACTATAAAATGTGTGGCATTGGGGTTTTGGTTAGAGAGAGAGAGAGAGAGAGAGAGAGAGAGGTTTGGAAAATGGGGTCAGGGAGAAAGAGCTAATTATCCCTGTTTTTCTATGTTGATTGCGCTCTCTCCCTCATTGCAGTGTGCTGGACTGGGACAGAGACCAGCTGGAGTCCATGACTGAAAGAGTCGGAAGGCTGGAAGTTAAGGAATGCTGAAAAGCTTGGATTTTGTGATGTACTGTATTTGAGTTGCATTATTAGCTGTTAAAATAATGTCTGATACCAAACCACATCATCTGTGCCGTCACTGAGAGAACCCACACAAGGGTGGCAGCAGAGACCCGATTGCTGCACTGGCAACCACCAACCAGTGATGAAAATGACTATATAGCCCAATTGCTATACAGGCTAGCAGCCATGCACCGGGAGTAGGTAGAGAATAGCCTACATCTCCTCTGTTGATAGGGGTTTAGTTTAAGAAAATGTCCTTCATGGAGGACCCACAGTCCTTCCTGGTGATATTCGACACAACTGGGATATGCGAGTGGCCAGAAGCAGAGGGGGCCATGGGGCTGATACGCCTGATGCTGGGGGAGTCACACACAGCGATGCTCAGTCTGCCTCAGCGACCAGAACAACTTAGCTGACGTCAAGTGAGCCATACTGGAAAGTATGGGACTCTCACCACAGCATCATCAGTGGAGGTTCCAGGTTGGGACCCACTGACTGTCTCTTCATCTTCAGCAGATGATGGATGCAGTGGGAAGGCTCCAGGCGGGGACCTCTGAATAGGTCCGCCATTACTGCCCAGCAACGGTAGAAGCGGCCAGCACCTTGGTGGAGGACCATTTTGCTGGCCACTCTGGGGAGAGGGAGCATCAGAAAGGTGAACTCCCCCAATTGTCCGTCCAACTCCAGCACCCAGCAAGAAGACCCTCCTGGCCTCCTTGGGTCACTCCGTCTCCCTGGCACAAGCCTCAGCTCTTCCCCAAACAAATCCACCTTTCCCCCCCCAGGATCCAGTCACTGCAGGTGCTGTTCGCAACCTACAGCAGGGCCCTCAAACGCCAGGGCAGGAGTGCTTGACGTGTGGGCAGCCCGGAGAGTGTCTTCTGGTGGAAGTTGGTTAGGTGATTAGGGTTGCAGGCCCTCCGGCAGTCTCCCCCACTCCTGGTTAGACACACAGCATTTCGGTAAGGATCTGAGGGGGTGTACATCAGGCTAAGGTGGATTCTGGCTGCAGGCAGTCCACGGTACACCATAGCCTAGTTTGCCCTGGCACAGTAGTGGGGGTATCGGGGATGAACTATCAAAAGGTAGATAGTGTGTCATGGTCTGATGCGTATGGCCATTACAGCCTGCAGACTCGGATAAGAGGGGCAGTGACGTGGCCATCGCTGCCGGCCCTCCAACCAAATTGCATTGAGAAACACTGTGAAGGTTGGGCCCCTCCTGAAGACCTCAACACATCCAGAGGAAGAAACCAACTACAACCAGGCCCTCATCGCCAGCCACCCCCCCTCCCACAAAACCGGCTCCACCTTCACCCACAAAGTCTCCCACAAAGTCTCCCACAAGCCCAGATGCCATCAGGATAGTGCAACTACCAAGGGATTGAATCATCTAGTCCTAGGAATAACTAACTAACTATCAATCCTGGACTGATTGGTCACTGCTCATTTTTCTTGACACTGGATTTAGTCAAGGGCTACATGGAAGATTCCCTTGTCTCCAGTGTCTGATCATGGTATGTTTCATTCTGTATGGGTTAAACCAATTTGTTGCACTTTCTTTTGGGTTATTTGGTACCCTGGCCATCTTTGAACATCTCATAGACTGGGTGGTGTGTCTGTGGTAGGAAGTGTGTGAGTTATACCAAAATCATGTAACAAAATTTAGTATGAATGTTATATGTAAACTGCTATGATTTTTATCCTAAGGTTTTGGGTGAAATATAAATACATATACACCTTACATACGTGCATATACATAGGAACACATATACACATCATATAAGTACATATACACATACATAGCATGTTAAAGTAGTTTTAGGCCTTGCAGTATAAAAGCAGTTGACTATGTCCTTATTTGAACTCTGTGTTTGGATGTATGATTGAAGGAAAGTTAGTCATTGTTGCTGGAACACATGAGCTGGTAAACTTTGTGAGGTAGTGACCTGAGAAATATTCTTTGGTTAAATAATATCACCATGTTAGACAATGAGGAAGAAGTCTGGAAGTAGAAGGAGCACACACTCATCCACATGTCCGCATGCTGCATATGCTGCCTCCTGCTTGGATGACATCATCATCATCCATAGTGACTCTTTTGGAGCATGTGAGGTGGGTGGCCATGGTGCTCGAGACATTGAGACATGCCGGGCTCACACCATCCCAGGAAGTGGACGGCGGGCAGTATGGTATCAGGTGCCACTTGGGCTGTGGGCAGGTGCGTCCACACACTGAAAACAGTGACAATTGCAGCCTGTCTGCAGCCAACGGCCAAAAGAGACGTGATTCAGTTCTGGGGGCTGGCAGGTTATTATCGCAGGTTGGTCCTGGCTTTGCAGGCCTGGCCAGCACCATAAATATATAAATAAATAGAAAATAAAAAACTTGCTGTTTTACATTAAAAAAATGAAGTAATCCTGACAAAGAAGTCAGGTTATGCTATCAGTTCATGTACAGAATTTAATATCACACTTGTGGGAAGGACAGGTTTTCCACATAATCAATAAAGGGAGACCAGGTTTTATATTTTTTCAGTGATCCATTCAAAGAGGCTCTCAGCTCATCCATTTGAAGGCACATCAATACTTCCTTAATCCACTGTATGAAAGGGGGGTGGGTGGGTAGTTTTCCATTTAGTTAAAATTAAATGTGCTAATAATGAGAATGAGATGGCATTTGATTGATATATTGTAATATTATATTCGGTTGGAGCTACCCCAAATATTGCAATGTATAGATTTGGATCCATTTTCTGTTACAGATTGAGGAATAAACCTCAAATATGGGGGTCCGAAAGTTGTTTAGTGAGCTACAGGACCAAAACATATGGCCCATTATTGCGGGCGATTGGTAACATCTCGGACAGCTGATATCAGAGGTTGAAAACATTTTCGCCATCTTAACTTTGGTGTAGTATGAACGATGAATAACTACACTGAAGCAAACAGTGGCGGATGCAAATAGACGACGTATGGATACGCCTGATACCAGCATCCCAAGTTTGCTCAGGGATAGTCATCCCAAGGTCTTTCTCCCAGGCCTCCTCCATCTTCATTAATGTTGGGGGGTTAACCTGTTGTAGTATATTATATAATTTAGAGATAAGGCCCTTAAGGTTCACGTCTGGTCTTAAATAGTCCTCTAGAGGGTGGTTTATGATTGGAGAGGGATATATGAGGTATTTCATAGCAAAGCTTCGCACTTGTAGGTATCGGAAAAAATGGGATTGAGGGATATTGTGACTTTTAGCTAGGCTCTCAAATGAAACAAATAAATTATTTACAAAGAGATCTTTGAAAAAAGTTGTACCATTTCTTGACCACAGTTTGAATGCTGGGTCTATCTGAGCTGGAGTGAAAAGAGGGTTTAATGTAATAGGTGCACATCTGAGCATTTGTTTTGTGTTGAAGTTACACCTGCATTGTAACCAAATTCTTATGGTGTTCTGAACCACCGGATTGTTAAGGTAATTGTTTAAGTTCAGTGGTAAGGGAGAGCATAACAGAGATATGGGTGAAACTGGTAAGCTTGAATTTAGCTCCATAATAGACCAGACTGGACCTTCACCTTTTACAAATGTAGAGAACCAGATTGACAGTTTAACAATATTTGCTGTCCAATAATAATATAAGAAGTTAGGTAAGGCTAGGCCTCCTGATTGTTTGGGGCTCTGAAGGTATCTTTTGCTAATTCTTGCAGTCTTTTTATTCCAGATGTAAGCAGCTATTATTTTATCTAGTCTTTAAAAAAAGAATTGGGTAAGAAAACAGGGATCATTTGAAAAAGATACAGGAATTTTGGTAGTGTTATCATTTTAATTGAATTAATACGTCCAGCGAGGGAGATGGGCAGATTTGACCAATGTTCTTTTTTAAAAGGAAAATGGGCAAGATTAGAAACCAACGGCAACTGATTAACTGGAAAAAGCAAACTTTTACTCAAGTTTAACTTATAGCCAGAAAGAATACCAAATGATTGCAATAAATCCAAAAGTACAGGAATGGACTCCTCCGGTTCTGAAATATATAAAAGTAGGTCGTCTGCATATAATGATACTTTATGGGTAAGATCATTTCTAGTGATCTGTAATCCCCACATTAGATCTTAAGGTGATAGCAAGAGGTTCGATAGCTAGGTCGAACAGCAAAGGGCTGAGGGGACAGCCTTGTCGTGTTCCTCTATGTAATGGAAAATATTCAGATATAGTATTATTGGTACGGACAGATGCTAGCGGTGATGAGTATACTGTTCTGATCCAAGAGATAAAATATGGGCCAAATCCGAATTTCCCTAGGACAGTAAGTAAATACTTCCATTCAACTCGGTCAAAGGCCTTTTCGGCATCAAGGGCAATAATAACCTCCGGTACCGTTATGGAGTGGTCAGAGTATAAGATATTAAATAATCGGCGCATATTGAAAAAAGACTGCCTATTGGGAATAAAACCTGTCTGATCTGTATGTATAATGGTAGGGATTACCTTCTCAAGGTGAAGTGCGAGAGCCTTCGTAAGAATTTTATAATCTACATTTAGTGTAGAAAGAATTATGATTAAATGAAAACCTTTTCGATCTCCTTTATTGGAGTATATTCCTCCCCTTTTTTTTTTCTAAATTAACTTAGGCCTGCTGTCCCTCACATCATTTTTGGAGAGAAAGGAAACGATAAATAAGTCAAAAAAAAATTTAAAAATAACTTATATAAATACTTATATACAGATCAAGGCTTTTCCTCCCATATCTGGGTTTCTTGAAATCCCAGTTATGTTATTAAAAGTGGAGGGACAATAACTAGATTTATAGGCCACAAAAGAAAGAGCGAAAGAAGAAGGAAAGAGTAAAAATAAATGTTAAAAAAAATTAAATAAGAAAAATAGGAGAAAAGGGGAGGGGAGTAGAAAACTGCCCCTGGTGATACCAATTACAATACGCATTATCAGAGCAAAAACAGTGTGCTGACATGTTATATTAATTTTCAGTTCACAGTTTTATTATTATGGTTCATGTCAGTTCACAGTATGTTCTAGTCCATATTGATATTGGTTTTGAAATAATGTAGGTACTTATCTGTTATCCATAGAGTTCTGGGTTGAAGGAAAGTTTTTGAGCACATATTCTTTAGCAGCGGTTGGGTCAGTGAAGACTTGTTCTCCTAATGGGGAAGAGATCTTCAACCTTGCTGGATATAGCATTCCAAACCTCACGTCCTGGCAGCGGTCTAGCAGCTCTTTAACTTCTTTAAAAGTGGCTCTGCGTTTCGCAGCCATGGATGGCAAGTCCGGGAAGATCATGATCTTATCGACGTAGTATTTCAGTGGGCTCATCTTCGCTGCCTTCTGCAGCACTTCTAGTTTCTCTTGGTAATAATGAAACTTTACGATGAAGGCCCTGGGTTGATATCCTTTTGCAGTTTCTGTTTGTAGACTACGGTGTGCGCGGTCCAGAATCGGTACTGTATCCAATCCCAGGGACTTTTGGAGTAGTTTGGCCACCGATATAGCAGGACGAGAGCCTGCCTCAAAGTTTTCTTTTATCCCTAGGATTCGGATATTGCATCGGCGTTGTCAGCCTTCCAGGTCCTCTGTTTTCTGGCTGAGCCTATTCACTTGTTCCTTCAGTTGGAGTACTTGTGTCTCTAAATGCACCACTCTATCGAAGTATATGTTTGTGTCATCTTCAAGGCTAGTCAGGCGAGCCTGTTGAGCGGTAGAGGTAGCGTTTAGCGTGTCGATATTTGCCATAAGTTCCCTTCGTACTGTGTTGATTTGGCCTTTTAAGTCGGTAGATAGAGAGTTTATCAATTCGTGTAGTTCATGTGACTTTGAGTCTACCTTCTTGTCCGTAATATCTATTCTCGACAGTACTGTTCTTTCCGAGTTGGTTATCGCCACCATTACCTTAGCTACATCTGTAGCATTAAGGCCTGCATCAGGTAGCACTCCTTCAGGAGCGCTCGGTGTTTTGTGGGCAGCTTTTGAGGTATCATCGCTTTTCTTTGGCATTTCTTTTTCTGGTATCACAAAAAATAAGGATACGTTTCTCAGTTGCCAACTTGAGTATTGGAATTGTTGGCAAGTAGTTTTAAGGACTTTTAAGCACTATTTATATAGAAAGTAGTTTTGCGTTTCTGCGGAGCTGTCTAAACACGTCTTCACATGTCACTCGGGAACGCCCCTTCCCAGCTGGCTTTTGAGAGGGTGAAAAAAGCTCTACTCACACATACCTCACTGCTCTGTACCCTTCTTCTTGCAGACTGATTGATCAGCCCTGTGTCCCTGGTGGCACGCCTGGGCCCTCTGGCTGCGCTGGTCAGGTAACTTCCTGTGCCCTGGGCTCGTACGTCATGCTTGGGCCCCTATGGTGCTGTGGGTTCTTCGTCCTGGATGTTCTCACGGCTGGGGGGACTTACTGGACTATCTGGTTTCTGTTGGACTCTGGAGGGGGTAATGTGCACTGGTGTGGGCTTTGCTGCATGATCCTGGCCCAACACACCAGCATCTACTACGACCCGATCTTCAGTGTTGATTGGGGCCACCAGTGGCTGCTGAGCTAGTGTTTGTGGCCAACATCACTGCTCTGTATTTGATTCTCGGGACTCTTTAGGCTTTGGGTTAGCTGAGGGAGCATGGAACACAAACCACGACACAGCTCATTGGTGTTACTGCCTGTCCTCTTGTCCCTGTTTGTCTTGTTTTGTCTCTCTGTTTCACTCATGGTGGATCACACCCTCTTTGATGACAGATAGGTATTATTTCCAAATAAAATGTAATAGGCTAGTCTTTCAAAGAGGGCTGGTGTAGGTCACACACACACTCCCAAGCACAGAAATACTAATTATCTGCTGCAAGATCAAACTGCATGTATTTTAAAGAAATGGTTTTTACCTAATCATGGCACAAACCATAAGTATACGTGCAGACAGATCTTTAGAAAAAAAAAGTTTAATGACAGTTGAAACAACCACTGTTGTTTTGCACAATGGATAAATAGATACTGTCGTGTCTGGGATAGCCGGTTGGAGTTTCCCAGCATACCTTCAGAAAATGTGTTTGAGGCCATGAACCCAAGTAACCTGTGTTTAAATGTGTTCTGAATAATTATCAGTTAAGCAGTAATGAGTTCTTTAGAAATATTTCATTAGAAAATGATTAGTTATACAACATCATGGCACCATGAGTTACGTCTCTCAGATGGTTAGGGACGTCCCGTCTGGGTGATGCAAGAGGGTGATAAAATAAGCTTGTGTGATGTATTGTAATAACAAGCACTCCAGAGCAAAAAGCAAATCATTTTGTCAAATTCATGCCATAAGAAATTTCAGCATGCTACAGTACTTTTTAGGATCTTGGTAGTTAAAGTTATAACACTAACAGTAAACAAGCTAATTTAAGTGTTACACACACAAAATAAAGATGTTGGTCTCAGTATTGCACTCTCAAAATCTCAAGTTTACTTTTCTTAATTTATCTAAGGCAATAAGTTTGCATGATATTTTTAAATAAGTCAACTTATTAGATTTTACAGTGCACTATACTGGAATAATAAGCTGGCCTCAGGAGGAGATAGATGCCACTGATGTTAAGACACAAAAACTCCACACAATGCATGGAGGGTTCCACCCATAGTCCAACACCCTGAGACTCTACAACCAACGTAAAGAGGGAGGGCGAGGATTAGTGAGCGTCAGAGCAACAATCCAGGAAGAAACAAAGAGCATCCATGTATACATCATGACCCCCCAGGATGGATTGCTAAGAGAGTGTAGACAGCAAGAGACAGAGGGTGATGAGGAAGATAAGATATCCCTTTATTAATCCCACAGTGGGGAAATTCACAGGAGGGTGTATCGTGGAAAACCAAGGCCCTCCATGGGATGTACCATCGGCAGATAGAGGAAGTGACTGACATCAAGAAATCGTACTAGTGGCCTTTTCCCGGCTGGACTGAAGGACAGCACAGATGCTCTGGTCATGGCAGCACAAGAGCAGGCCCTAAGCACCAGATCCATAGAGACAGGGGTCTACCACAGCAGACAGGACCCAAGGTGCAGGCTGTGCAAAGATGCCCCTGAAACAGTCCAACACCTAGCAGCAGGGCGTAAGATACTGGCTGGGACAGCATACACTGAGAGGCATAACCAAGTGGCTGGAATAGTGTACAGGAACATCTGTGCCGAGTATGGATTAGAAGTCCCTCAGTCCGGGTGGCCATCGGATGTGGTTGAGAACAACAGAGCCAAGATCCTGTGGGACTTCAAGTTCCAGACTGACAAACAGCTGGCTAACCAACCGGACATAGTTCAGTCAGGACCACTTTTGTCAAAAATAAGATTTAATAACATTAGATTTATAATTGCAAGTTTACGACAGTTTGATCAGGACCACTTCGGTTATTATAAAGTTTTTGCCATTAACTTATATTTGGCGGTATGGTTCTGTTCTGGGACCTCCCTGCCCTTCCACGTGCAAACGTGGAAAGCCCGGAGCAGGAAGAGCACACCTTCCTGCCCTTCCATGAGCCATCATGGAAAGGCTATAAGCAGGGAGAGCAGCCTGCAGAAGCCCCCCAGAAAAGGAGGAGTTGGGGTGGAGGTGGGTTGTAAAGCAGCATGCAGAAGAACCAGCAAAGGTAGGCAGGCTAGTGCAGCTTAAATAATGCGTCCTGTATGAAATTTGCCAGTTGAATGCATAGAAGGGAATCAGCTGGGCTGTCAGCTGATTGTGGGCTGGCTTAGAGATTAGCTCCTGGCAGCTGATGTAGCAGAGAATGACAGCTGGGCTTGACTTCCGTGGACTGCCTGAACTAACCCTAGACGCTCCATTGGTGGTTGACAAGGAACAGAAGAGGGCAGTTGTGATAGATGTGGCAGTCCCAGCTGACAGCAACATCAGAAAGAAGGAGCAAGAAAAGATGGAGAAGTACCAGGGGCTGAAGGAACAGCTGGAACAGATGTGGAAGGTGAAAGCCATAGTGGTCCAAGTGGTGATTGGAGCATTAGGGGCTGTGACCCCCAAACTGGAAGAGTGGCTTCAGAAGATTCCAGTTACAACATCTGAGGTCTCTGTCCAGAAGAGTGCAGTCATAGAAACAGCTAAGATACTGCACAGAACCGTCAAACACCCAGGACTCTGGTAGAGGACCCGAGCTTGAGGAAGACACACACCACCCCCATGGGAGATTTATTTGTATGGGCAACAGTAAAAATGCATAATTGTCTAAGATTTCATGCAGTCCTGTTCATATTAAATATCAAAGGCAAAGTATGGTTCACACAGCTTTATTCACACTTTAACGGTACAGAACAATCAGTTTTGTACAAATTATTGTTTGTTGCCTTAGTGTTTACAAGTCAAAAAGAGTGGATGGTGATACAGAGAACAGCAACAGTCAGTACCGACCGCGTCCAGCATTTATCACTGCGTCACATCTCCTGTGCATGGAATGGATAAGAGGGTTATTCTGGACTTGTGGGATGACATGCCAGTCTTCCTGCAGTGCTGTGTCAAGTTGTTCATGTGTTGCTGGAGCAGGATCTCTCCGTCTCACCTGGCGATCCAGAATATCCAAAAGATGCTCTATTGGGTTGAGATCTGGTGAATATGCTGGCCAAGGAAGGACAGCGACATTGCTCTGGTCCAGGTAGGCTACTCCTGACAGACATGAGCCACATGTGGTCTGGCTTGTCATGCATGAAGGTGATGCCTGATTGGTGTATCCTGGGAATGACATGAGGACTTAGGGCCGTATCTCAGTAACAGATAGCTGTCAGTGTACCGTGGATGTGGACAAGGTCTGACCGTCATCTATTAGCAATGGCTCCCCACATCATGACATCACCACCAAAATGGTCCACTTCCTGGATGTATGCTGCAGGATAGCGTTCCCCACGGCGACGATACACACACCTTCAACCATCAGCTCTGTGCAAGATAAATCTGGACTTCTCACTAAATGTGATCTGCCTCCACTGTGCAATGTGCCATAACATCTGTAACATCTGTGCTACACGTGTCTGCCAAGTTCCGGCTATCAGCATCATCAGCATCGCAACTGCCTGGTTACGTGAGTTTTGCGGAAGCCGTGGCATCATCGGTTGTTCCTGTAGGATATTATTTTGCCCGGGTTTTTATAGCCTTGCCCAGGTGTGTACAATCATGCACAAAAAAATCTCACCACCACCATCATATACTCTGAAATGCACCAATGACTGTAAATGAAAATGCTTTACTAATTGATAGTTATTCATGATTTAACATGTTTTGGTTTTGAGTACTTAAAAAAGTCATTTCTATGTATCACATGTTTGTTTCAATAGATTAGGGCAAGTGAAAGGAAAATATTAGGTCCTTAAAAATATGCGTTTATAAAGTTGTTCAGTATATATATATGTATGGAATATATCCTGTGGGGAGTTGCGTTTTTGTTCAGTGTCTTTGTCTTTGCATGATCAACGCATGTACTGTACTTCCTTTGTACTTTCATGTCTTGGGATTGTTTATTTAAGTTTTGTCATTTTACTTCAAATGTTTGTGTCAACTGCATATGACATGTGTGTATTTATTTCAACAGCCAAGGACAATTATGTAGGTGGTGATAACGAGCCATGGGGTTAAGGGAGGTGTTTTTTGTGTATGTTGAGTGATTTATATTTTCTAATGCATATTATTTCTACTTTTTGTATGTATTTTGTACTTTTGTAAGAAATAATAAAAAACTCTTGATCTGAAAAAAATTGAGGACATTTTTCATAATAATTTATAACATGATTAATAACTGGAACAGAGCAATTGTTAATTCTATTAGCTCCACCTTTTCCTGGTATGACAAATAGTCTGAATGTGATTGATTTTGTAAATGGAAAATGCAAAATATGAAGAATCATATTACATATAATTACTGTTAATGTGGTATCAGATTTGGCTTTTGAGCTTAAAAAACAATTCTTAGTTTCTGTCACTCCACAATGTTGTTATTGATTGACTTTCAAAGGGGGCCATGACAAAAAAGGTGTGTGAATCATTGGCCAAGTCAAATCCTTGAATCCTTGAGAATGAGGGCTCTTGTTGGCATGAAACAGAGACTCATACTTTGCATGCCAATGTTTCGTATGGAACGAACCTAAATAGAATAGTGTAAACAGGAGCCTCACTCTGCGATGCCTTAAAATCCTAAAATCAATCAATAAATGATCATTAAATCAATCAATCAATCATTAAAGAGACAGCAGCAGCAGCAGGGAGTAGTCAAATATAATTACATTACAAAACTATAATATTCAGAGTCATTCATTCAATTCATAAAGTTTATGATTCAGCAAGAAAAAAAGAAGTAATTTAAGGGGTCACTCTTCCTCAATGATTTTACTAATTAAGTTCCAAATTTTGGGAGAAACCCTTTTTTGCAAACTCGTAGACAGAATCAGAAAATCTCTTGTAAGTCACTAAACCTTGTGAAGCACTATCACTTCATAGTCATTTATGTTCACATAAGCACAGCACATTCTGTCTCTCTCTCTCTCACAATGCTTTGGCTTCAACAGTGTTTACAAATCCAACAAAGAAAAACAAAACAAAACAAAACAGATCAATCACAAAAAAAGCACTTGCCCATGTAGATGATGTAGGGACACATGATGATGCCTATGCGTGCAGCTGTAGAGGCAATCCCTAAGCCCATGTTCCTGACCACAGTGGGCATGAGCTCAGTGAAAAACACCCAAACGAAGGCGGAAGCAGCAACACTGCCAATCTTTCCCATCAAGGCAAACACCAGGAACATGATATGCATGTCTGAGAAAAACAAATGGGATTATTAATCAAGACATACACAACAATATCAAAAAAGTTGGGACGCTGTGTAAAATGTAAATAGAAACACAAATCTGTTCTGAAATCTGAAGAAATGTCTGTACACAAGGAACAAGGCCGAAAACCAATATTGGATGGCCGTGACCTTCAGGCCCTCAGACATCATTGCATTAAAAACAGACAGGATTCTGTAGTGGACATCACTGTATTAAAAACAGACAGGATTCTGTAGTGGACATCACTGTATTAAAAACAGACAGGACTCTGTAGTGGACATCCCTGCATTAAAAACAGACAGGATTCTGTAGTGGACATCACTGTATTAAAAACAGACAGGATTCTGTAGTGGACATCACTGTATTAAAAACAGACAGGACTCTGTAGTGGACATCACTGCATTAAAAACAGACAGGACTCTGTAGTGGACATCACTGCATTAAAAACAGACAGGACTCTGTAGTGGACATCACTGCATTAAAAACAGACAGGATTCTGTAGTGGACATCACTGTATTAAAAACAGACAGGCTTCTGTAGTGGACATCACTGCATTAAAAACAGACAGGATTCTGTAGTGGACATCACTGCATTAAAAACAGACAGGATTCTGTAGTGGACATCACTGCATTAAAAACAGACATGATTCTGTAGTGGACATCGCTACATTAAAAACAGACATGATTCTGTAGTGGACATCACTACATTAAAAACAGACAGGATTCTGTAGTGGACATCACTGCATTAAAAACAGACATGATTCTGTAGTGGACATCACTGCATTAAAAACAGACATGATTCTGTAGTGGACATCACTACATTAAAAACAGACATGATTCTGTAGTGGACATCACTGCATTAAAAACAGACATGATTCTGTAGTGGACATCACTACATTAAAGACAGATATGATTCTTTAGTGGACATCACTACATTAAAAACAGACAGGATTCTGTAGTGGACATCACTGTATTAAAAACAGACAGGATTCTGTAGTGGACATCACTGCATTAAAAACAGACAGGATTCTGTGGTGGACATCACTGCATTAAAAACAGACAGGACTCTGTAGTGGACATCACTGCATTAAAAACAGACAGGATTCTGTAGTGGACATCACTGCATTAAAAACAGACAGGATTCTGTAGTGGACATCACTGTATTAAAAACAGACATGATTCTGTAGTGGACATCACTACATTAAAGACAGATATGATTCTTTAGTGGACATCACTACATTAAAAACAGACAGGATTCTGTAGTGGACATCACTGTATTGAAAACAGACAGGATTCTGTAGTGGACATCACTGCATTAAAAACAGACAGGATTCTGTAGAGGACATCACTGCATTAAAAACAGACAGGATTCTGTAGTGGACATCACTGCATTAAAAACAGACAGGATTCTGTAGTGGACATCACTGCATTAAAAACAGACAGGATTCTGTAGTGGACATCACTGCATTAAAAACAGACAGGACTCTGTAGTGGACATCACTGCATTAAAAACAGACAGGATTCTGTAGTGGACATCACTGCATTAAAAACAGACAGGATTCTGTGGTGGACATCACTGCATTAAAAACAGACAGGATTCTGTAGTGGACATCACTGCATTAAAAACAGACAGGATTCTGTAGTGGACATCACTGCATTAAAGACAGACATGATTCTTTAGTGGACATCACTGCATTAAAGACAGACATGATTCTTTAGTGGACATCACTGCATTAAAAACAGACAGGATTCTGTAGTGGACATCACTGCATTAAAAACAGACAGGATTCTGTAGTGGACATCACTACATTAAAGACAGACATGATTCTTTAGTGGACATCACTGCATTAAAAACAGACAGGATTCTGTAGTGGACATCACTGCATTAAAAACAGACAGGATTCTGTAGTGGACATCACTGCATTAAAAACAGACAGGACTCTGTAGTGGACATCACTGCATTAAAAACAGACAGGACTCTGTAGTGGACATCACTGCATTAAAAACAGACATGATTCTGTAGTGGACATCACTGCATTAAAAACAGACAGGAGTCTGTAGTGGACATCACTGCATTAAAAACAGATAGGATTCTGTAGTGGACATCACTGCATTACAAACAGACAGGATTCTGTAGTGACATCACTGCATTACAAACAGACAGGATTCTGTAGTGACATCACTGTATTAAAAACAGACAGGATTCTGTAGTGGACATCACTGCATTAAAAACAGACATGATTCTTTAGTGGACATCACTACATTAAAAACAGACAGGATTCTGTAGTGGACATCACTGTATTAAAAACAGACAGGATTCTGTAGTGGACATCACTGCATTAAAAACAGACAGGATTCTGTAGTGGACATCACTGCATTAAAAACAGACAGGATTCTGTAGTGGACATCACTGCATTAAAAACAGACAGGATTCTGTAGTGGACATCACTGTATTAAAAACAGACAGGATTGTGTAGTGGACATCACTGCATTAAAAACAGACAGGATTCTGTAGTGGACATCACTGCATTAAAAACAGACAGGATTCTGTAGTGGACATCACTGCATTAAAAACAGACATGATTCTGTAGTGGACATCACTGCATTAAAAACAGACATGATTCTGTAGTGGACATCACTGCATTAAAGACAGACAGGATTCTGTAGTGGACATCACTATATTAAAAACAGACAGGATTCTGTAGTGGACATCACTGCATTAAAAACAGACAGGATTCTGTAGTGGACATCACTGTATTAAAAACAGACAGGATTCTGTAGTGGACATCACTGCATTAAAAACAGATTCTGTAGTGGACATCACTGTATTAAAAACAGATTCTGTAGTGGACATCACTGTATTAAAAACAGACAGGATTCTGTGGTGGACATCACTGTATTAAAAACAGATTCTGTAGTGGACATCTCTGTATAAAAAACAGACAGGATTCTGTGGTGGACATCACTGTATTAAAAACAGACAGGATTCTGTAGTGGACATCACTGCATTAAAAACAGACATGATTCTGTAGTGGACATCACTACATTAAAGACAGACATGATTCTGTAGTGGACATCACTGCATTAAAAACAGATTCTGTAGTGGACATCACTGTATTAAAAACAGACAGGATTCTGTGGTGGACATCACTGTATTAAAAACAGACAGGATTCTGTGGTGGACATCACTGTATTAAAAACAGACATGATTCTGTAGTGGACATCACTGTATTAAAAACAGACAGGATTCTGTAGTGGACATCACTGTATTAAAAACAGACAGGATTCTGTAGTGGACATCACTGCATTAAAAACAGACAGGATTCTGTAGTGGACATCACTGTATTAAAAGTCATAATCTGTGAACACATTTCGTCGCTGCATCCATAAATGACAGCTGAAATTCTACCATGCTAAGAGGAAACTGTATATAAACTAGATCCAGAAACGCCCCGCCTTCACTGGACCTGAGTTCATTTAAGATGGACTGAGGAGAAGTGGAAAACCGTCCTGTGGTCTGACGAGTCAAAATTTGAAATTCTTTTTAGAAATCATGGACGCCGCGTCCTCCGGGCTAAAGAGAAGAGGGACCATCTGGCTTGTTATCAGTGCACAGTTCAAAGGCCACCCCATATCATCTGTGATGATATGGGGTGTGAATGGAAAACATCAAAATGACATCAGCTGGTCTCCTTAGTTCCTAAACACTTACAGAGTGTTGTTAAAAGAAGAGGTGATGCAACACAGTGGGAAACATGACCCTGTCCAACTTTTTAGAAACCTGTTGCTGGCATCAAATTCTAAATGAAGATATAATTTTCAAAAACAATTCAAATTTTCAGTTTCAACATTTAGGATGTTGTCTTTGTGCTAGTTTCAATTACATATGGGGTTTCAATGATTTTCAAATCATTGCATACTGTTTTTATTCACATTTTACACAGCATCCCAACTTTTTTGGAAAAGGGTTTGTAAATCCATTGTGTCTTGTACTCCTTTCAGAGATTCATGATTCAGTAAAGTTGTACTTAGAGTACAGACCTTCAGGAACCAGCAGGATGATCAGGAGCATGATGCCACAGAACATCATTGAGCAGAAAACAAGAGTGGGTCGAGGCACACGGTTGATCACCAGCCAAATGGCTACATACACCATAAGGTCAATGGCTGCTGAAAAGAAGCAGTTGAGGTAGGGATTTCCATTCAAGTTACCAGTATTGAGAGAGAGACCATAGTAGACAATGGCGATCGAGATCCTGCAGAAAAACAAAATCAAGACTGAATGAAGATGGAAGACAGTGAGTTGAAATAATACATTGATATCCAAAATATGTTTTACTTTGAAGGCATAATATTGAGCCCAATTCCTCAAACTGACACAGTTTATTCAAGTCACTTTGAAAAAGCTACAGTTAAAATTTGATTTTGTCCAAATTATTTATATATTATTAAGTTATTAACATTTTCTGATACAATTTATAATTTTTTTGTTATCAAAGGGGCTTAACCAGCCTATAATTAATACCTGATTTTTTCTGAAATTCAGCTAAAAGCATAATTTATGATGTTAAGATTTATTCCAAATCTTAAGTTTATGCAATTATAGCACAACTGTAATGATCTAAATTGCCTCCGTTGAATAGCACTATTTTACAATTATGGGTGGTGATGACTTTTTATTTGTCAAACACAACTTTATATTTATGAATTAACATAATTTCATTACTTTGGTGCATCATAAAATTTATGCACATCCATATTCAGGAAAGTTACAAACAGAGAAAAGATGACACTTTACCACATGAAAACAGCTATAATTGTAATATTCCTCATGTTAGGGGTGCGTATCAGGTCCAAATAAGTGTATGTCCTCTTCTCTTCACATTTATCTTGCTGTATACATGAAAAGAAAAAGAACAGTGACAATGTGTACCACCTGTTTACTACAATTTGGACTGTATGTTAAACAACAGCTTTCACAGCATGAGGAGTAAACATGGAATAAATACCATTAGCTCACAGGTCTCGCCAGTTCTGAATATGACCTCAGGGGCAGGGACTCTGTTCATTTTAGCAGCTTTGCGTATGATAAGCTCAGCCTCCTCCACCCGACCTTTCTGCAAAAGCCAGCGTGGAGACTCAGGAATCACCCTGAACAGAAAATGAGACAGAAGTTCATTGAACATATGAAAAATGTCCCATTTTACGACTGAAGAGGTTGATGTTAGACAACTTTTTTACAAAAATAAAGACATCAAGGAGATGTATTTGCATCTGGTAATCCATGGAGTGAATAATCATTTCATACATTCAGAGCACCTAAATACCATATAGTATGTACAGTATGTTTGGACAGAGATCAGTATTTGTTTTTGAGCTCATCATAAAAACACAAACAGACAGGACACACATGACTAAGAACTGGTCTAGACACGCCCAGTCTAGTTTTGCATAACTGCATACAGCTGAGTAAAACCACAGTCTGTCCAGCATAAATTCCATTCAAATGTTGACTTGTGTGAAAACTTGTTGACAGAACTGAACAGTCTTACCACCATTGATTATGACTGATGTTTTCTTTTTATAAACTACTTCCATGTGTTTGCTAAAAGTATTGGAGGTGGATTATTATTATAAGTTTTACTGTTCTATGTGTCCTGGGCTGAGTCTGTATTTTAATTTTAATTTTTTGGTATGTGTATACTTGAATTAATTTATTATGTATATGTTGTTTTATGATAGAATGAAATCAAACCAACAAAAAAAAATCTAATTAATGCATCATTCATATTACAATCAAATTTAGTTACAAAGCAGACACTTTTTGGTAATATGGACACTCATCATGAGACACACCACAATCAAAAAGAGTAAAATATGAATGTAAACTGAGGGAAGTACATGCATACAAAGACACTAACATGTGACAAGGGACAAAAGGGACAAACCAGTAGCATAGCATTTTAATGTCTTACCACCACATAGGAATGAATAAGAGGGGTGGGATGGCAGAAGCAACCAGCAGCATCCTCCAGCCTCGAATGAAGTAGGCAAAGAGCGGCAACAAGGCGTAACCGATGCCAAACCCTCCAGAATGGCCCAGCACAGTGTAGGTCACTCTGGCAGACTTGCTTAGGATCTCAGACCCTGACCAAGAAGAGGATCAGGAGAACAACATTAAGATGAGGGAGAACATGAGAGTATATGTAAAACTGTTTGCAGTCATATTGAATCCAATTCTTCCCTCAAAGAACTGATGACCATTCAGTCACTTTACACAGTTTGTCTGAGGAGAAAACATGCCACTGCCATACAAAGAAAGAAAATAAAATAAAGAAGATCCACCGGTATTCAGTAATTACAGACCAATTTCTAACCTTCCTTTTCTCAGTAAAATACTTGAAAATGTCATATACAAACAAATAGATGAATGTTTTTCAACCCATAATATCTATGATACATACCTCTCAGGTTTCAGAGCCAATCACAGCACTGAAACTGCCCTTGTTAAAGTCAACAGTGACTCACACAAAACCTGAATTGCTTGACTTCACTGCTGCCTTGATCACAAGATTTGAATTCAAAGGCTGCATAAATCAGTCGGCTTACATGGAGCATAGCGTTAGTTCAGGCAGGCCACGGAGTCAAGCACGGCTGTCATTCTTAGCTACATCAGCTGATAGCAGCTAATCTCTAGCCAGCCCACAATCAGCTGATAGCTCAGCTGATTTCCTTCCACACATCCAATTTCATACAGGGCGTGTTACTTAAGATGCCTTACCCTGTCTCCCTTTTCTGCTTAATCTGTGAGCTGTTTTGCAACCCATCTCCACCCCAGCTGCTCGTTTCAATGTCTTTGTTGTCATTGATGCTGGTTTTGTTCTAAACGGGGGTCTCAGCAGGCTGCTCTCCCTGCTTATAGCCTTTCCATGCTGGCTCGTGGAAGGGCAGGAGGGAGTGTTCTTCCTGCCTCGAGCTTTCCACGCAGGCACGTGGAAGGGGCAGGGAGGTTACAGAACAGAACCATACCACCAAATATAAGTTACTGCATATACGTTACTGCTAATAAACTTACCTATTTTTGACTAAAGTGGTCCTGACTGTCCTGTTTTTAACTTGTCTTCATCTTACCTAGAGGACAGGAGCTTTTATGTTTCAATAGGTAATATTAAATCTGCTGAAAGACAGTTTTCCTCAGGAGTTCCACAAGGTTCAGTCCTCAAACCACTGCTCTTCGATCTCTACATGCACCCACTTGGTATTGTCATAAAGAAACATAAAATATGATACCATTCATATGCTGATGACACACAGTTGTATATTTCTCTTTTCTCTGATGATCTGGGTCCTGTTAACAGACTAAATTGTATTGAATACATTAATTGCTGGATGTTCAGAAACTTTCTGCAACTAAATAAAGAAAAGACTGACATACTCATAGTTTGTTATGGTTCTGTATTTTGGTTATCATTTCCTGTTTAATTTTGAAAGCATAGTTCTCATGTCAGGTGTTGTCCTTTAGATTTCCTGTATTCTTTTCTTGTCATCTGTTTTGTCCTTTTGGTTCCACTATCTCGGTTTTAGTCTGTTTTCAGCTCTGTTCATTCTCTCTCCCTCTGTGTCCATGTTTTCACTCTCAATGTTAGTTTTTTGTTGCACCTTTCTTGTGTCTTCTCCTTTAAGTTTTCCCTCTCCATTTTTCCCTCCACTGTGAGTGTCTAATTATTTTCACCTGGCTTATTTTCTGGTTCCACTAATGTTAATACTTGGGTGATGCCTTTTCAAATTAGTTAAGCATATTTGATGTGCTACCAGCTACATACGCTACTGCAGTTGCACAATGTCAGCATACGGCTTTGTAGCGATCCACTTGTCTTTGTCCGTCGTTGATTGCGAAACTAGTGTCCCCACACAGTAGACTCCTGTTCAAACTCCTGTTTGTCTGCGGTCTCCATGACAACAAGCCTGCTGCACCGATTGAACGAACAACATCTGGTCCTTTGCTAAAGTTGTCCCTTGGAATTTGAGTCCTGAATGCAGACAAATAAGTTTCGCATGTGCACTGGCTGCATTTGTTCAGTACACCTGTGTGTGTGTGTGTGTATATATATATATATATATATATATATATATATATATATATATATATATATCCTGTCTCACCCAGTATGAGAGCCACGGTGTAATTGGATGCCTGTCCAAGTCCTCTCAGAAAGTTGAGGATACAGAACATGATCCAACTGATGGAGGCAGCCTGGATCAAGGGAGTAACTGCTTGTAAGACCATGGTGGCGAAAAATACTGGCTTTCTCCCAAACCTGTAAGACACAGAAATATTAAATTAACAGACCATCAACAATCAGTGAGTATACACCATCACAATGATTATTTGATTTTATTATGAAATCAGCAATTGCTCTTTCTCTATCTGTCATTCCCTCAGTTTTTATGACTGTTGTTTGATTTTACTGCTCTCATCAGCCATCAATGAAAACTGCTAGACATCAGTTAAACAGCAAATCAAAAGTCATAATCAGAGGTAAAAAATAGTTAATTAATCATTATTTGATCAACAGAAAGCAGTTGTTTTGATAATCGATTCATGATTTATGTAATCTTTTTAGCAGTTCAACAACAACAAAAGGAAGATATTACAGTGCATGGTTCTGAGAAATTGTCAGAGTATTATCCAAAACCTTGACAAAAACTATCATCCAAATCTCTTGCTGATAATACCTGTGTACTAAATACTTTTACTTTTGCTTTATCAGCAAAAATAATAAACAAGGTAGAAGTTTTACTGGACTTTTCAAAGTGTGGTATTGATATCTAATAGTTCTTCCACCAATACTGACCGGTCTGAGAGGTGACCACAAATGAAGGATCCTATGAGGACTCCCACAAAGAATAGAGAGGTGGAAAAAGGGACCTTCCATGCATTTTCACACACTAGATCCCACTGTAAGTAACAGGAGAGAGGATACATTTAGACTACAGCAAGACAACTGAGAAAATATCTGACATTACAGTGAAATCTAAATTAAACCAATACAAAGCAATGAAAGGGAGAGTCTCTGTCAGGACACAGTGCTGTAAAATATCAGTAAATATAGATACCTCTGACACAATAGTGGCGGTGTATCTGTCAGTGCTAAAGACCCATCCATCCAGACACTGCTCCGTGTCATTGCTGAGTCCCGTCCTCTCCGGCCAGCTGTCGTTCAGTTTGTATCGTGAACAGCTGTCTGGTCTGATCCAGCTGCTGTTCTGTGTGGAGTTGATCGACTCTTTGCAGTGATGTTCTGGTGTATCCGAAACAAAAATGATCATCATTGACATGTACCCGCTTGGAATCACACTTAAAGTGAGCATAACAATGATTAAATTTTGAAAGAAGCCGAAGTCGCCTAGAAAAGATATAAGTTCATTAAAGTCTTCGGTGTTTGCATCCGACATCGTTTCCAAACTAAATCCACACCAAGAGGGTGAGGTTGATGGGAGTAGTGTGATAAAGAACTTGCTGAACTTGTTTGAGATATTAAAAAATAATAGAAACGTTATCCTCAAAGCCTCAAAGCTCCTCTCAATCTATATGATCTTGTTGATTGACTGGCTGATGCCATCTGTCGGTGAATAGACAGATGGCACACACACACACCCTTTCCCCATAACAATGCATTCAGTCAATTCCGTCAAAAAATAACAATATCATGCATGACACATCTCACACATCTGAATATAAAACAAAGGAAGCCCAACATGTAAATTATTAAGTTGTACGTTTGACAGTTCAGTTGTAGAGGTGTCCAAACTCAGCCCTATGGTAGCTAGAGGGGGCCCCTCTTTGGGTTTTTTTGGGGTGTTGACATTGGGTGTACTGTGCCTATATGTGAGGTTTAAAGGGGATTATAGTTGTCTTTGCAAAATGTAACAATATGAGTGGCAATAGATTCACATATATTTGTTCATTGTTCTGCAGCTGTCCTATTCAATGTTGGGTAATTGACGTTTTTTGCCCATATGAAAATAAATGTTTTATGACATTTGAATCAACCAAACAAATGTTCTCAGTGTATTGTTTTTAGGGGATTACTGTGGTTTACACAATGGGTACAGTAGATACTGTAGCCTGTTGGGGTTAGAAGGGTGGAGTTTCCCAGCATACCTTGAGACAATGCGTTTGAGGCCATAAGCCCAAGTAACCTGTGTTTAAATGTGTTCTTAATATTTATCAGTTAAGCAATAATTAGTTCTTTAGTAATACTGTTATATAACACCATGGCACCATGAGTTATGTCTCTCAGATGGTTAGTGACGTCCCACCTGGGTGATGCAAGAGGGTGATAAAATAAAGTAGTGTGATGTATTGTAATAACAAGCACTCCAGAGCAACAAGCAAATCATTTTGTCAAATTCATGCAATAAGAAATTTCAACCCCCCACCCGCCTGGCACCATATCCACCCCCCAAGGTCCAAGGGTGTATGTTATTAGACACAACAGGATGGGGAGGGGGCAAAGGCCCCAAAGGGCGAGGCAGAAGCTGCCCTGCCCCAGTGTACCAGCTTCCAGACTGGCACCCACACTCATCCCTGCCATCAGCACCCCCAGTCAGATAGGACACAGGCCTACTCGACCTAGGGGGCCATGCCAGAACCCCCCAGAACATCACCGGAGCACCGAGACCTGCACCACCCCACCCCACAAGGGCTAGCGCCCGGAGAAGCCCCCCCCAGCACACGAACGAGCCCCATGCCTGGAGACCGAGCGGAGTCCCGGGGCCTAGAGCCGCAGACCCACATGCACCCGAGATGCAGTCCAACCCAGTCCAGGCCCGGGACTCCCCGCCACCCCACCCCCCAAAGTCACCCCGGCAACGAAGCACAACCCACTGCGACCCCAAATACCAATCCCTTGGGACGGGCCCGCAGCTACCCAATGACAGCAGCCACAGGCCCCATCAGCTCAACGGGGTCTGGCCTCGCCCCACCCCACAGGAGGGTGGACCTGAGGGGCCACAGCCCCCCCCTCGCGCGCAGACAGCCCCCACGCCCGAGGACAGCGCTGGCCCCCGGCGCCTGGAGCAGCAGACCCACCAGCACCCAGGAGGCAGCCCAGCCCCGGGCAGGCCCAGAGCCCACCACCCCTCGACCCCCCAGAGCACCCCCTGACAACGAGGAAGCACCCACCGCATCCCCCGCACCAACCCCCACAGGACAGACCTACAGCCACTGGGCACCCACGGCCGCTGGGTCCCCATCACCACCCGCACAAGGGGCTGAGCAGCGAGGCCATGACCACCCACTGTTGTTTAGGTAACAGACTTAATTAGTGGGGCCCAGATTAAGTTGAATTCGGTCAGTTGATTTTTGGAAGTAGCAGACATTCTCTCCATGGAGATGTGGTCTAACAGGAGATTTCTATATTGGGTTATACTTAAATTCTTTCTGGACTTCCAGTTCATTAAGATAGTTTGCTTGGCGATGCTAAGGGCAGTGAAAACCATGTGTGATTTGTTTATCTCCATATCGATGTTAGTGAGGTCACCCAGAATGCAGAGGGAGGGGGAAGCTGGGATGTGGCACCCTAAACATGCTGATAGGTCTTCACATATCCTCTGCCAGAATTTATTGACAGGTGCACATAGCCACATAGCATACATATGTTACATCCCTGAAAAGCGGGGAGAAATAATGACAAGAGTGACACGTGTGTTTCCTCTCTGGGTGCATTTACTCGAATGAGGAAGGTAAGATTTCCTATAGATTACAAAGAGCACGATAATAACTGAGCAATTGATCTCTGACCAACAGAAAAAGGCTACTTCATAGATTACAGAAAATACCATTATGACTTAGATTTTAACAATACAGGATGAAATAAGCAATGAATAAAACAACGATAAAAGACGTTTTTAAAGCATTTTAACCTCTTTTAACACAATATGAATTACTATTGTTAACAATTTTACTCCAAATAATCATGAAATCATGGCTGTATGATCTTTTTAACGTTATCACAGCATTTTAATGTCATCACAGACCATCAGTGTATTAACTTTTTTCTTTTTACCTTATCACACATATAACAGTCCTTTATGTTACCAATGTTTGAATGTGTTAGACCCATTCTGAACATCCTTTGTCCTGTGTAATGCGTTCTATGAAGAATTTTGTACTGTATGAGCTGTAGGTTGGGGCATTTGATCATTTTAAAGGTATTACAACAGACTTGAACCCAGAAGTTTTGGTCTGGACTGATAGATAAATCTGTCTCCCACTCGGAAGTCGGGAGAGAAACTGTGCAATCTGTTTTGGCCAGTAATACATATATTTTGGATAACAATTTGTAGGACGAGAGGTTCAGAAAATCTTTTACCCTTGAAGGTAGTTTTAGGTCCAATTGACTTACTCTGAATCTCGCCTGGATTATGGATTTAAATTGTAGATATTCAAGACATTTCTTACTGCTGATTCCAGGGGGGGTCATTTTATGCCTTTATTGATAGGACAGCTGAGGTGACAGGAAATATTGGAGAGAGAGTGGTGGAAAGACACGCAGCAAATGGCGACGGGTCAGAATTAAACCCGCGCCGACCGCTAGAGGACTATAGCCTCGATACATGGGGCGCGCGCTATAACCACTGAGCTATCTGCGCCCCGTGATTCCATATTTTGACACCAGTTCTTGAAATGGGGTGAAGTTACTACCTTGGATGATATGTTCCAGATGTCTTACCCCCTTATCATACCAAGATGAAAAGTTAAGAAATTGCAGGATGTCCAGATTGTTCCAGATTGGCGTGAGTCTGCATGGGATAAGTGAACCTACTTGTTTTAAGAATTTCCCACCAGGCTGTCAGGGAGGTGCTTATATTGATGCTTTTAAAGCAGTTATGTCGTTTGATAGTGGGGCTGATGAATGGCAGGTATGAGATTTGGATTTCATCACAGAATGTTGTTCTACATCAATCCAGTGGTCCAGTGGATTGGGTTTGATCCATTTTAAGACATATTGCAGTCTGTTGGCAAGGAAGTGATGAAAAAGATTAGGTAATTCTAACCCACCATGATCTTTGGTTTTTTTGAAGTGTATTTCAACGAATTCTTTTTCCATAAAAATTTGGAACTTGTGTCTTAAACCAAACAGAAGATGGTTGAGTTTGGAACATTGAGAAAAGATCATTAATTTTTGGGAGGATCATCATTTTAATTATCGCGACTCTTCCCATGAGTGATATGGGGCAAAGTCCTCCACCGCATGAGGTCATCCTCTATCGATTTGAGAAGTGGGGCGTAGTTTAGTCGTGTCAGGTCTGACAGCCTGAATGAAATATTGATACCTACAGTAAATATCTGATGTTTCCTGACTGTAGAGGAGTGGATGACATACTTTGGAAATTGGAATTGATGGGTACCACAGTGGATTTGGTACAAATAATAGATCAGTCTGAGAGAGTCTGAGAATTTGTCTATAAGTGTAGTTGTTTCAGAAAGAGAAGTTTGTGAGTTTTGAAGTTAACCCTTTTAACTTTTAACTTTTCCAATTAACCCTATCAAATGCTTTTTCTGCATCTAATGAGATAATTGTAGTTTCCAGATTGTGAATGGTGGAGTAGTCTATTAGGTCACGTTTCAGTTGAAAGTGGGAAAAAAGACCGTATCCTCTGGAGCAACTTTCCCATTGCAGGAACTTGATGTATTGTAGCAGTTTTGTTTGAGGAAAACTTGGCTTCCAACCAGATTGGTCTGACTGATACATGGCATACACTGTAAATAAAATTAAAAGCATTTCTCTTGATTGGTCTTGCTGTGTGATTTTCTCTCAGCAGAGGGTGCACTTGATCATTTCTTTCCAGCCCTCAGTTGCATCCGACTGGTCTGTAGAGCTGTTTCCTTTGGACAGCAGCAGCTTTAAGATACAAAAAGACGTAGATGGTTAAAACACGGAGAATAATTGTTATAATCGACATTATCATACGCAAAGAGAGAAAGCTCATATGAAAGATAAAGAACTCAGTAGGCACAGCAACATTTTTGATCTTCTGTGTTTACAGATTTCTTATAAGCACTATTTGTTTTAAACTCATCACCATCTTCGGCGCTGAAAATGCTGCTCCAGACCTGCTCTTGATGCAACATTAGCAGTAATATTATGAAAAATCACACAGCGACATACCTCCTCATGGGTCTGGCCTCGCTGATAAGGTCAGGAAGTTTGCTGTTTCTGGTGTCTGGTAACAACATGGTAACAGCAGCAGCCGCAATACTGATTGTGCCAAAGATAATGTATGGTAGGATCTTGCTGTAAACACCTGGATACAGAAAAAAGTCTCTTGAATTAGAATTTTCACTGATTTGTTTATTTCCATTGGTAGTCCTCATAGGGCTTGTTCACAGAGGACATTTTGACACGTCACAATGGGAAAAGAGCAGGAGTAAAAACTTAATTTATATCATTTGGCTTCTTTAATTTCAGGTCCAGGTATCATGACTTCCTGGGACACTTAAATAGAACCTACTGAAATCCTACTGAACCAGGGTCCATTAATTTATATACTCTTAAAACACATAATAAAACACATGCAATCAAAACAAGATAAAAAGAGTGAGGTGCTCATTAGAACAAGGGGCTAATGGAGCTAAAAGGGAACAAAACAAAAAAGCCTGTAATGCAGGTTTTAAATAGTGCAGCACTTATGGTCGGGGGAACATAAAATAATGTCTGATACCAAACCTCATCATCTGTGCCGTCACTGAGAGAACCCACACAAGGGTGGCAGCAGAGACCCGATTGCACCACCTACCAGTGATGAAAATGACTGTATAGCCCAAATGCTATACAGGCTAGCAGCCATGCACCGGGAGTAGGTAGAGAATAACCTACATCTCCTCTGTTGATAGGGGTTTAGTTTAAGAAAATGTCCTTCATGGAGGACCCACAGTCCTTCCTGGTGATATTCGACACAACTGGGATGTGCGAGTGGCCAGAAGCAGAGGGGGCCATGGGGCTGATACGCCTGATGCTGGGGGAGTCACACACAGCGATGCTCAGTCTGCCTCAGCGACCAGAAGAACTTAGCTGACGTCAAGTGAGCCATACTGGAAAGTATGGGACTCTCACCACAGCATCATCAGTGGAGGTTCCAGGGTGCCAGGTTGGGACCCACTGACTGTCTCTTCATCTTCACGCAGGAGCAGACGATGGATGCAGTGGGAAGGCTCCAGGCGGGCACCTCTGAATAGGTCCGCCATTACTGCCCAGCAACGGTAGAAGCGGCCAGCACCTTGGTGGAGGACCATTTTGCTGTCCACTCTGGGGAGAGGGAGCATCAGAAAGGTGAACTCCCCCACTTGTCCATCCAACTCCAGCACCCAGTAAGAAGACCCTCACGGCCTCCTTGGGTCACCCCGTCTCCCTGGCACAAGCCTCAGCTCTTCCCCAAACAAATCCACCTTTTCCCCCACAGGATCCAGTCACTGCAGGTGCTGTTCGCAACCTACAGCAGGGCCCTCAAACGCCAGGGCAGGAGTGCTTGACGTGTGGGCAGCCCAGAGAGTGTCTTCTGGTGGAAGTTGGTTAGTTGATTAGGGTTGCAGGCCCTCTGGCAGTCTCCCCCACTCCTGGGGCGTTTTGGTAAGCATCTGAGGGGATGTACATCAGGCTATGGTGGATTCTGGCTGCAGGCAGTCCACGGTACGGTAGAATGAATGTTATATGTAAACTGCTGTAAACTAAATAGCATGTTAAAGTAGTTTTAGGCCTTGCAGTATAAAAGCAGTTGACTATGTCCTTATTTGAACTCTGTGTTTGGATGTATGATTGAAGGAAAGTTTAGTCATTGTTGCTGGAACACATGAGCTGGTAAACTTTGTGAGGTAGTGACCTGAGAAATATTCTTTGGTTAAATAATATCACCATGTTAGACAATGAGGAAGAAGTCTGGAAGTAGAAGGAGCACACACTCATCCACATGTCCGCATGCTGCATATGCTGCCTCCTGCTTGGATGACATCATCATCATCCATAGTGACTCTTTTTTGGAGCATGTGAGGTGGGTGGCCATGGTGCTCGAGACATTGAGACATGCCGGGCTCACACCACCCCAGGAAGTGGACGGCGGGCAGTATGGTATCGGGTACCACTTGGGCTGTGGGCAGGTGCGTCCACACACTGAAAACAGTGACAATTGCAGCCTGTCTGCAGCCAAAGGCCAAAAGAGACGTGATTCAGTTCTGGGGGCTGGCAGGTTATTATCGCAGGTTGGTCCTGGCTTTGCAGGCCTGGCCAGCACCCTGACTGACCTGACCCAAAAGGGTGCCTCAGGTCCGATGGATGGTGCGGTGCCAGCTGGCTTTTGGGAGTGTGAAAAAAAGCTCTACTCACACATACTGTACCTCACTGCTCTGTACCCTTCTTATTGCAGACTGATTGATCAGAGGGCTGGGGGCTGCTTTGTCTCAGGGGATACAGGGAGTCGGCCGTCTGGTGCTGTACAATAGTCGCACCATCAGTGGCTGCTGAGCTAGTGTTTGTGGCCAACATCACCGCTCTGTATTTCATTCTCGGGACTCTTTAGGCTTTGGGTTAGCTGAGGGAGCATGGAACACAAACCACGACACAGCTCATTGGTGTTACTGCCTGTCCTCTCGTCCCTGTTTGTCTTGTTTTGTCTCTCTGTTTCACTCATGGTGGATCACACCCTCTTTGATGACAGAAAGGTATTATTTCCAAATAAAATGTAATAGGCTAGTCTTTCAAAGAGGGCTGGTGTAGGTCACACACACACTCCCAAGCACAGAAATACTAATTATCTGCTGCAAGATTAAACTGCATGTATTTTAAAGAAATGGTTTTTATCTAATCATGGCACAAACCATAAGTATATGTGCAGACAGATATTTAGAAAAAAGAAGAAGTTTAATGACAGTTGAAACAACCACTGTTGTTTTGCACAATGGGTTAATAGATACTGTCGTGTCTGGGATAGCTGGTTGGAGTTTCCCAGCATACCTTCAGACAATGTGTTTGAGGCCATGAACCCAAGTAACCTGTGTTTAAATGTGTTCTGAATAATTATCAGTTAAGCAGTAATGAGTTCTTTAGAAATATTTCATTAGAAAATGATTAGTTATACAACATCATGGCACCATGAGTTACGTCTCTCAGATGGTTAGTGACGTCCTGTCTGGGTGATGCAAGAGGGTGATAAAAAAAGCTTGTGTGATGTATTGTAATAACAAGCACTCCAGAGCAAAAAGCAAATCATTTTGTCAAATTCATGCCATAAGAAATTTCAGCATGCTACAGTACTTTTTAGGATCTTGGTAGTTAAAGTTATAACACTAACAGTAAACAAGCTAATTTAAGTATTACACACACAAAATAAAGATGTTGGTCTCAGTATTGCACTCTCAAAATCTCAAGTTTACTTTTCTTAATTTATCTAATTAATTTAAATAAGTTTGCATAATATTTTTAAGTAAGTCAAATTATTAGATTTTACAGTGCACTATACTGGAATAATAAGCTGGCCTCAGGAGGAGATAGATGCCACTGATGTTAAGACACAAAAACTCCACACAATGCATGGAGGGTTCCACCCATAGTCCAACACCCTGAGACTCTACAACCAACGTAAAGAGGGAGGGCGAGGATTAGTGAGCGTCAGAGCAACAATCCAGGAAGAAACAAAGAGCATCCATGTATACATCAGGAAGATGATCCCCCAGGAAGGATTGCTAAGAGAGTGTAGACAGCAAGAGACAGAGGGTGATGAGGAAGAGGAGGGTGTATCGTGGAAAACCAAGGCCCTCCATGGGATGTACCATCGGCAGATAGAGGAAGTGACTGACAACAAGAAATTGTACCAGTGGCTGGAAAAGGCCGGACTGAAGGACAGCACAGAGGCTCTGGTCATGGCAGCACAAGAGCAGGCCCTAAGCACCAGATCCATAGAGACAGGGGTCTACCACAGCAGACAGGACCCAAGGTGCAGGCTGTGCAAAGATGCCCCTGAAACAGTCCAACACCTAGCAGCAGGGTGTAAGATGCTTTTCCTCTTCTCCACTAATGGTAGACATTAGATTGATACAGTTTTCATTCTAAACGTCGAAGATTAAAAAGACAAATACATCTGATTGACAAGAGCTGTGGTTACAAAAAAAGTTTGTAAAACTTTTCAGGTAAAGGTGCGGACTGGCCATCCACCTCAAGGTTTAATTGTCAGTCTTTACAGCACTCGGTGTGGAAGTTAGTATGCACATAGGGTATTCGCAGTGGACTTAACTCTTTTCAGTGCAGTACAGTGTACATGTCAACCTGTCACTTTTCATCAAGAGAAAACATACCAAAAAATAAAGGAAAAGGAGGGAATGACATTACAATATATATATATATATATACATATATATATATATATTTATCGTATATGAACCAATTTTTAGTGTACTGAATTAATACCAGTTTCTACCACTACAAAACCCTTTTTTGCAAACTGGTAGATAGAATCAGAAAATCTCTTGTAAGTCACTAAACCTTGTGAAGCACTATCACTTCATAGTCATTTATGTTCACATAAGCACAGCACATTCTGTCTCTCTCTCTCTCACAATGCTTTGGCTTCAACAGTGTTTACAAATCCAACAAAGAAAAACAAAACAAAACAAAACAGATCAATCACAAAAAAAGCACTTGCCCATGTAGATGATGTAGGGACACATGATGATGACTATGCGTGCAGCTGTAGAGGCAATCCCTAAGCCCATGTTCCTGACCACAGTGGGCATGAGCTCAGTGAAAAACACCCAGATGAAGGTGTAAGCAGCAACACTGCCAATCTTTCCCATCAAGGCAAACACCAGGAACATGATATGCATGTCTGAGAAAAACAAATGGGATTATTAATCAAGACACACACAACAATATCAAAAAAGTTGGGACGCTGTGTAAAATGTAAATAGAAACACAAATCTGTTCTGAAATCTGAAGAAATCTCTGTACACAAGGAATAAGGCCGAAAACCAATATCGGATGGCCGTGACCTTCAGGCCCTCAGACATCATTGCATTAAAAACAGACATGATTCTGTAGTGGACATCACTGCATTAAAAACAGACAGGATTCTGTAGTGGACATCACTGCATTAAAAACAGACAGGATTCTGTAGTGGACATCACTGCATTAAAAACAGACAGGATTCTGTAGTGGACATCACTGTATTAAAAACAGACAGGATTCTGTAGTGGACATCACTGCATTAAAAACAGACAGGATTCTGTAGTGGACATCACTGCATTAAAAACAGACAGGATTCTGTAGTGGACATCACTGCATTAAAAACAGACAGGATTCTGTAGTGGACATCACTGTATTAAAAACAGACAGGATTCTGTAGTGGACATCACAGTGGACACTTTTTCAGGGAAGGCCTTGCTTATTTCAGCAAGACAATGTCAAACCACATTCTGCAGGTATTACAACAGCATGGCTCCGTAGTAAAAGAGTCTGGTGCTAAACTGACCTGTCTGCAGTCCAGACTTGTCACCCATTGAAAATGTTTAGTGCATTATGAAACGTAAAATACAACAACTCCGAACTCTTGAGCAGCTGAAATCCTACATCAGGCAAGAATGGAAAACATTCCACTTTCAAAACAACATCAGTTAGTCTCCTTAGTTCCTAAACTCTTACAGAGTGTTGTTAAAAGAAGAGGTGATGCAACACAGTGGGAAACATGACCCTGTCCAACTTTTTAGAAACCTGTCGCTGGCATCAAATTCTAAATGAAGATATAATTTTCAAAAACAATTCAAATTTTCAGTTTCAACATTTAGGATGTTGTCTTTGTGCTAGTTTCAATTACATATGGGGTTTCAATGATTCTCAAATCATTGCATACTGTTTTTATTCACATTTTACACAGCATCCCAACTTTTTTGGAAAAGGGTTTGTAAATCCATTGTGTCTTGTACTCCTTTCAGAGATTCATGATTCAGTAAAGTTGTACTTAGAGTACAGACCTTCAGGAACCAGCAGGATGATCAGGAGCATGATGCCACAGAACATCATTGAGCAGAAAACAAGAGTGGGTCGAGGCACACGGTTGATCACCAGCCAAATGGCTACATACACCATAAGGTCAATGGCTGCTGAAAAGAAGCAGTTGAGGTAGGGATTTCCATTCAAGTTACCAGTATTGAGAGAGAGACCATAGTAGACAATGGAGATCGAGATCCTGCAGAAAAACAAAATCAAGACTGAATGAAGATGGAAGACAGTGAGTTGAAATAATACATTGATCTCCAAAATATGTTTTACTTTGAAGGCATAATATTGAGCCCAATTCCTCAAACTGACACAATTTATTCAAGTCACTTTGAAAAAGCTACAGTTAAAATTTGATTTTGTCCAAATTATTTATATATTATTAAGTTATTAACATTTTCTGATACAATTAATAATTTTTTTGTTATCAAAGGGGCTTAACTAGCCTATAATTAATACCTGATTTTTCTGAAATTCAGCTAAAAGCATAATTTATGATGTTAAGATTTATTCCAAATCTTAAGTTTATGCAATTATAGCACAACTGTAATGATCTAAATTGCCTCCGTTGAATAGCACTATTTTACAATTATGGGTGGTGATGACTTTTTATTTGTCAAACACAACTTTATATTTATGAATTAACATAATTTCATTACTTTGGTGCATCATAAAATTTATGCACATCCATATTCAGGAAAGTTACAAACAGAGAAAAGATGACACTTTACCACATGAAAACAGCTATAATTGTAATATTCCTCATGTTAGGGGTGCGTATCAGGTCCAAATAAGTGTATGTCCTCTTCTCTTCACATTTATCTTGCTGTATACATGAAAAGAAAAAGAACAGTGACAATGTGTACCACCTGTTTACTACAATTTGGACTGTATGTTAAACAACAGCTTTCACAGCATGAGGAGTAAACATGGAATAAATACCATTAGCTCACAGGTCTCATCAGTTCTGAATATGACCTCAGGGGCAGGGACTCTGTTCATTTTAGCAGCTTTGCGTATGATAAGCTCAGCCTCCTCCACCCGACCTTTCTGCAAAAGCCAGCGTGGAGACTCAGGAATCACCCTGAACAGAAAATGAGACAGAAGTTCATTGAACATATGAAAACATTGCCAATTTACAATTGTAGAGGTTGATGTTAGACAACTTTTTAAGAAAAATAAAAACATCAAGGAGATGTATTTGCATCTGGTAATCCATGGAGTGAATAATCATTTCATACATTCAGAGCACCTAAATACCGTATAGTATGTACAGTATGTTTGGACAGAGATCAGTATTTGTTTTTGAGCTCATCATAAAAACACAAACAGACAGGACACACATGACTAAGAACCGATGTAGACACGCCCAGTCTAGTTTTGCATAACTGCATACAGCTGAGTAAAACCACAGTCTGTCCAGCATAAATTCCATTCAAATGTTGACTTGTGTGAAAACTTGTTGACAGAACTGAACAGTCTTACCACCATTGATTATGACTGATGTTTTCTTTTTATAAACTACTTCCATGTGTTTGCTAAAAGTATTGGAGTTGGACCATTAGTAACTATAACTGTTCTATGTGTCCTGGGTTGAGTCTGTACTTTCTGTTTGTGTTTATTTGCATTTATTTAATGTATATGTTGTTTTATGATATCATTAAATCAAATCAAACCAACAACAACAAAGAATCTGATTAATTCTTCATTCATGTTATAATCAAATTAAGACACTTGTTGGCAATGGGGACACTCATCATGAGACACAGCAGAAGTAAAAAGAGTAAAATATGAATTTAAACAGAGGGAAGTACATGCATACAAAGACACTAACGTGACAAGTGATAGACCAATAGCATTTCTCAGCCAATGTCTTACCACCACATAGGAATGAATAAGAGGGGTGGGATGGCAGAAGCAACCAGCAGCATCCTCCAGCCTCGAATGAAGTAGGCAAAGAGCGGCAACAAGGCGTAACCAATGCCAAACCCTCCAGAGTGGCCCAGCACAGTGTAGGTCACTCTGGCAGACTTGCTTAGGATCTCAGTCCCTGACCAAGAAGAGGATCAGGAGAACAACATTAAGATGAGGGAGAGCATGAGAGTAAATACAAAACTGTGTGTTATTGAATCCAGTGCTTTCCTCAAAGAACTGATGACCATTCAGTCACTTTACACAGTTTGTCTGAGGGGTAAACATGCCACTGCCACAGGATGAGAAACATGCTTCATATCAGGAAGATATTGGAGAAAATTCCCACTCTAGGCCCGCCTACTGTTTTCCCCTAGAAGTAAATGCCCCAGCTCTCTCACCTGTCCCATTTGTTCAATGTGTTGCTAGCTCCTTGTGTATGGAAGGTCAGACAGGCACAAATTACTCTTTTTATCAACCCATCCTTGTCATTGTAAAAACACAGAACAAGAAGGCAGCAAGCGACCGAGGGCAGGTATTTTCGGGGGGCAGGAATCTGTCATTGGCCTAGTCAGAAATATTAAAATATGTGGACCAACAAATGCACCTTGAAGAAAAAGTGAAAAAGTAAAGATGGTCGGAAAGAACCCATCAGAGAACTGAGCGAAAATGGAGAAAACACAGACTACAAGTTTATCTCGGAATCTATAAAAATGCACTTTACTGTTGTAACAAAGACACAAAATCTGCCGAAATCTTACATTTCTAAACTGTCACGTTTCCAGCAATTCAATGAAGAGGACCCAAGTGCAGACAAGAGGCAGAGACTTGAGAAATGCAATTCAAAATGAAAATCAAAAATAACTGGAAATCCTAATTAGGAGGCAAATTGTGTCCATAGATAATGACAAATAACTAATCCAGACAAACAGGCTGGTTGGATCACAGAAAAAAAAATGGCATCAAGGCAAGACATCCCATAAAACAGAGGACAAAACTGAATCCAGAATACACACAAAAAGACAAATTTACACTGGGCATAGAGGACTAGGAAACAAAACTGGAACAGAGCTTGAAAGTCTGCGATAAGCATCTAAACACAATGAACTAATACAGAGGACAGAAACAAACAGACTTAAATACACAGAGTAACGAGACAATGACACACAAGTGGCACAGGGAGGAGGAGAGAACCAGAGACAGGTGGAAACAATAAGACAATCACACACTGGAGGGAAACATGAAGAGGGAAAACTTAAAAAGGGGAAAACATGAGGAGAATACAATAATAAACTAACATAAGACAAAGCAAACATAAACACAGAGGGAAAGGGAGCAAACTGGAACTTAAAGCATAGAAGACTAAAACACAGACAGAGGAACCAAAAGTGTCAAACAGATCACAAGAAAATAAGACAGGAAGTGCAAAGCACAGATCTTGACATAGAGAACTAAACTTACAAAATAAAACAGGAAATGGTGACCTAAATACAGAACCATGACACTAAACTAACTAACAATAATCAGAATAACGGTGTATTCCTATTCCAATATCCTATTCTTATTGTCTCCCATTGACAAAATGATAAACCTCTCTAAATCTATCCCTTCCCTCACTCTCTACGACTTGATGTGATGAATTTGTCATTTTCTTCCAAGAACAACATTTCCTTATTAGAGATAATATATCAGCTTCTTACAGAAATACATCTGGCCCTGCTTCATCCTCACTCAACATTACTGCCACAAGATCAATGTCTTCATTTACATCTGTTACCTCCAGTGATCTGGATGAAGCCATTTACAGCCTAAAGTCCTGCACCTGTTATCTGCATTGCATCCCTTAAAAACTTTTCAAAGCCATTTCTCTTTGTTTAAGAAATGTATTAATAGCTCACTTCGGATGAGCATTTTCCCTGTTTCTCTCAAGCGTGCTGTAGTATCACCTCTGTTAAAGAAAAGAATATATATATAAATAAGTGTATGTACAGCCTGTCTCACCCAGTATGATAGACACGGTGTAATTGGAAGCCTGTCCAAGTCCTCTCAGAAAGTTGAGGATACAGAACATGATCCAACTGATGGAGGCAGCCTGGATCAAGGGAGTAACTGCTTGTAAGACCATGGTGGCGAAAAATACTGGCTTTCTACCAAACCTGTAAGACACAGGAAGATTAAATTAACAGACCATCAGCAATCAGTGAGTATACACCATCACAATGATTATTTGATTTTATTATGAAATCAGCAGTTCTTTCTCTTTCTGTCATTCCATCAGTTTTTATAACTGTGGTTTGATTTTACTACTAGCAACAGACATCAGTGAAAACCATTATCCGTCAGTTAAACAGCAAACCAAAAGTCATAATCAGAGGTAAAACATAGTCAATGAATCGATTAATTGATCAACAGAAAGTGTCTTTTTTATTATCGCTTCATAATTTACATAATTTTTCAGGTAAAAAAGCCAAATATTTTAATCTCAATGTGAGGATTGGCTGTTTTTCCTCATCACATATTATAATAATTGTATATCCTTGGGTTTTTTAGCACTTCAATAACAACAACAACAACAAAAAAGTTATTACAGTGCATGGTTCTGAGAAATAATAAATGCTTTAAATGACTTTTAACAATGTCTTTACATTTTAAGGCCAAACACCTCTTCAATTAGATTGAAAAATAAGTATCTGATTAATTATGGACTTAATTATTAGTTGAAGCCCCAACTATAATCAAATTCAATAAAAAAAACTGTTGCTTGACATATTGAAGTTAAACATTTCTTTAAACCAGCTGTAGAAGACACGAAATCTTACCTGAGACACTTAAAAATAAGTGTGTTTTATTCTTAAAAACAAACAAACAAACAAACAAAAACAGATAAAATTGCATTAAGAAGTCATTTTTAATTTGCCCGCGGGCAGGCTTGGGAAGTAACGGAATACATGCAACAGCGTTATGTAATCAGAATACAAAAAACTGTATTCAGTTACAGTCATATAAAAAAAATTTAATCAGATTATAGATACATGTACTAAAAATATACTACCAGTACCAGTGCCAGAGGAAAGTGACACATACAAACACACTGTCATGGATCTGATCCATAGAGGTAAAAAAAAACATTAGAGCGGACACACTAGTAGCTTTCACTAGCGGAAGATGGCAAACGCGGCCGCCAGCTTACGTAGGGAAACATGTGCTGCCGTTACATAAACAAACATTGACAAAGCCTGTATTCGACCCTAAATTTGGTATTTATTTGAAGAATAACTCAATCGATATATATATATATATATACATATATATATATATATATATATATATACATATATATATATATATATATATATATATATATATATATATATATATATATATATATATATACATATACGTATATATATATAAAGCTCCAAGTACTGTGCATTATTAACCTGGATTTGTTCATAAGGGGGATCAAGTTATTCCCTTTTTTATTCAGACTTATAGATTCATTATTCAGACTTACAGATATCTTTAAATAATTCATAAATTATATTTAAGATATCTGGATTTAATTAAAGATATCTTGAAATAATTTTTGATATCTTTAATTGTATTACAGATATTTGTATAACAATTATAGATATGTTAAATATATATTTCAATGGAGCCTATTTATGATATCTGAAACTGAATGAATGAATGAAAGTGTTTATTTTGAACATAAATTATGAGATAAATAACTCAAATATCATTTACAATGTCCAAAATGTATTTACAGCCAATTATATATATATATATATATATATACAGACAACTATTCCAAACTACAACTAAACAACTTCCATATATTTATTAATCTTTATCAAGCTTTTGTAAAAGATCTGGCAGATCAAAAACAGATGGCTCTACATCATCCCGAAGGCGGATCGTCTGCTCAGTCAGGTCAAAGTCGGCTTTTGTAAAGTGATAGCTACAGACACGATCATGATAGATATATAGATAGATAGATGGAGACTTTATTAATCCCCATAGGGGAAATTCGGTTGTTACAGGGTACCAGACTTTATTGTCTTCGCATCAGCCACGCCCACCTGGCACGCCGGTTGGGATCACTTGGGAATCTGAAAAATTGAGGTACAACTATCAGACTGTTTAGAACCGTATTGACTTTCTGGTGAATTGTTGCTGTTCTGTGGGGAGGATACGAGACACAGAGTCATACTAGGTCTAACTGTGAATCTTATCTTGTAAATTACTGTCTTGATGCACATTGGAATACATTTATGAAGCAGACTGTTATTTCTCTAAATTACCTATGAAAAGATATTCCTTCCCGACGTCCAACGTTTCTACAGGTTGCATGAGAACACTCTGTCTGCATGTCTGAACTGTAGTGTAGCACTGAAAGACCATTCTCTGTACAGTCGTAAGATGGCCGCTCTATTTGCCACGAAAACCACTAGCATGTCCGCTCTAGTGTTTTGTTTTTTTTACCTCTATGGATCTGATCCATCTGTTGGCTCCTCTTAATTTGAAAGGTTTATATCATGAATTTGTGCCACTATTTCCCGTTTTATTTTGAAAGTCTGTTTTCCATGTCATGTGCTTTTGCTTTGCATTTCCTGTTTTCTTATGATCTTTTTTTACCCCTTTGGTTCCTGTCTGTGTGTTAGTCTTCTGTGTTTAGTTCCAGTTCACTCCCTTTCCCTTTGCTCATGCATTCTCTGTCTATTAGTTTATTGCTGCACCTTTCTTGTGACTTCCCCTTAAGTTGTCACTCTTGATTTTTCCCTCCACTGAGTGGCTGATCATTTCCACGTGGCCCCAATTGTTTGCTCCTCCCTGTGTCACCTGTTTGCAGGGGCGGATCCAGAGGGGCACTGGCCCCAGCTGAAATCTGATTGGCCCCTGAAGTACCCCTGTCCTGTTACTTGTTTGTCTTTTTTTTCTGTTTGTTTACAACTTGAATACTTGACTGTGTCATGTTTTTCTCCTCTAAACTGTTGTATATGCTGTAATATAGTATATAAGTACTTTCTTTAATGTAAAATTTAAAAAAAAAAATTATTTTATGTATTACATGATTGGAAAAATTGTATTATATTTATTTATGCATCCTAGTTTAAAATTCAATAATTGCTTAACTTTTTTGATGTACACAATGTGCTTGAAAAAGGCACAATTTGCATAATGTATTCAATTGTGTGTGTCTTTACTAAAAGCTATGGAGCCAACAGCAAACAATGAATGACTGGTGAAATAGTCTGTGTACACATCTTACTGAATAAGGAAATGTGCATGAATGTTGGACATATAGTTGACCCTTCTGTAAAAAATGTGGCCCCTCTATGGCCCCTGATTTAGAAAAATCTATCTTTCTGTCCACACTCACACATGGTGCAAGCATCAGAGAAATACATGAATAAATGAATAAAAGAAGGTATTGAAGTCTGACCTAACCTTTAAAATGTTGTCCTGGTTTTATGTGTTAGAGTCCTTGATTGGAGCGGTAACTACAAGGGCTACTATGTCACTTTCTAATGGCATGTTAAGTCCAACATTATGTTAAATTGAACTCGTTTAGATCATTAGCATCAATCACAGCTGTGATCTAACTATGTGCCGACAAACAGCATCTGGACAGTTAAAAACTCTGAATAATAGTTACTGAAGCTCAGAGGGTTAAACATGCTTCAAACAATCATATCATATATATAATATCATATAATATAGAGTGAAACTGAAAAGTGTTAAGGTAACAATTGGAAGAACAGAAAAATACATCCATGACAATCAGACTACACTGCTGCTTTCTGTTTTGGAGTAGAGACAGAGGCAATTCTAAGATCAGACCTTTAGGGGTTCTCAGCTCCTAATGAGAATATGACATACATACAATGCCTTGCAAAAGTCTTCAACTCCCCAGTTAAATCACTAATTTCACTGGATAACAATTAAACATTAAAGGTATACTCCCACTCAGTATTTTCCTGCTCAAGGTGTGTGAAGATTTTTTAAAGTAACCACAATATTTTTATTCAGTAGGATGAATGCTATTCTACAGCCTGATATAATTGGCAATAAAAATGATTTTTAGTACAGCGGAATACCGATTTTCATGTCATTGTGCCCATGGTCCATCTACATTAGCACAAACTCAGTTCTTCCAGTGGCATCTGTGTCCCTGGACACAGACTTTCTAGTTCTCCCTGCAAAATCAGTGATCACTCATGATGATCAGGTGCCTTGTATATGGTAGCCTCTGTGTGTGAATGGGTTAATGCTGGCTTGTGTCAAGCACTATGAGAAGTCAATCAGACTGTAATGGTCCATTTACCACTTTAGTTCTTTAATTATCATGAAGTAGATGCATACTGTAGATTCAAATTTACATGCTGTAAATTTACAACATTTTACTACAAACCTGTTACCAGTATTGTGTTGGAAATTTGCAAGGATACAGTAATTAACTGTATATTAATTTCAATTAATTTCTTTAATTCAAAAATGCAGTGAAAAACGCAGTATTTAGCTTGTGGAGCTGCTGCCAATTTTACAATGTAGTGGCCACTTCTTCCACCAATACTGACCGGTCTCAGAGGTGACCACAAATGAAGGATCCTATGAGGACTCCCACTCCCCCGCTCGAAGTTAAAGTTTTCCGGTGGGTTGAACTTCGCCATAACGTCGGATGTCTCTCTTAGAACACTTCTGACAGCATGTCAAATAAACTGATGACGACACAGCTTATTTGTTCTGAACAGGAGGCTTTATTAGCTCGACACACTTCATCTTAGCCTACTACTTCTCACCGGAACAATCTCAATCAACCTTGTTGACGTCACACAAACAGCTGCTTAACTAGCTCTCTGATTGTGTAAGCAGTATGTCCCTCTAGAGTATTATCCAAAACCTTAACAACTATCGTCCAAATCTCTTGCTGATAATACCTTTGTACTACATACTTTTACATTCAAAGTATGTTAGCTTTATCAGCAAAAATAAACAAGGTAGAAGTTTTACTAAACGTAAATTTCTGAAAACTGGACTTTTCAAAGTGTGGTATTGATATCTAATAGTTCTTCCACCAATACTGACCGGTCTGAGAGGTGACCACAAATGAAGGATCCTATGAGGACTCCCACAAAGAATAGAGAGGTGGAAAAAGGGACCTTCCATGCATTTTCACACACTAGATCCCACTGTAAGTAACAGGAGAGAGGATACATTTAGACTACAGCAAGACAACTCTGAGAAAATATCTGACATTACAGTGAAATCTACATTAAACCAATACAAAGCAATGAAAGGGAGAGTCTCTGTCAGGACACAGTGCTGTAAAATATCAGTAAATATAGATACCTCTGACACAATAGTGGCGGTGTATCTGTCAGTGCTAAAGACCCATCCATCCAGACACTGCTCTGTGTCATTGCTGAGTCCCGTCCTCTCCGGCCAGCTGTCGTTCAGTTTGTATCGTGAACAGCTGTCTGGTCTGATCCAGCTGCTGTTCTGTGTGGAGTTGATCGACTCTTTGCAGTGATGTTCTGGTGTATCCGAAACAAAAACCACTATCAATGACATGTACCCGCTTGGAATCGCACTTAAAGTGAGCATAACAATGATTAAATTTTGAAAGAAGCCGAAGTCGCCTAGAAAAGATATAAGTTCATTAAAGTCTTCAGATTTGGCACCCGACATTGTTTCCAGACTAAATCAACACCAAGAGCGTGAGGTTGATGGGCGTAGTGTGATAAAGAACTTGCTGAACTGGTTTGAGATAGTGAGAAAAATCTTTAAAATAGCCTAAAGCTCCTCTCTAATCTGCTGGGGTTCGGATTTTCTTGTGGGTCTTTTTGTACACCTATGGCACAGGTGCTGGAAGCGGCCAAAATGGATATGTAGCGACGGAGTGAAATGGTTAATACATTTTTTTTTTTTAAGTTAGATACTTAATTCCACAGGGCGAAATCCTTTCTCTGCATTTGACCCATCCCCGAGAAGCAGTGCGCTGCCATTACATGCAGCGCCCGGGAAACAACCAAACTACGTACTGTTGTTTTGCACAATGGGTTAATAGATACTGTCGTGTCTGGGATAGCCGGTTGGAGTTTCCCAGCATACCTTCAGACAATGTGTTTGAGGCCATAAACCCAAGTGACCTGTGTTTAAATGTGTTCTGAATAATTATCAGTTAAGCAATAACTATTTCTTTAGAAATATTTCAATAGAAAATTATTAGTTATACAACACCATGGCACCTTGAATTATGATAGTTAGATAGTTGCAGATAGTTAGTGACGTCACACCTAGGTGATGCAAGAGGGGGATAAAATAAAGTAGTGTGATGTATTGTAATAACAAGCACTCCAGAGCAAAAAGCAAATCATTTTGTCAAATTCATGCAAGAAATTTCAGCATGCTACAGTACTTTTTAGGATCTTGGTAGTTAAAGTTATAACACTAACAGTAAACAAGCTAATTTAAGTGTTACACACACAAAATAAAGATGTTGGTCTCAGTATTACACTCTCAAAATCTCAAGTTTACTTTTCTTAATTTATCTAAGGCAATGAGTTTGCATGATATTTTTAAATAAGTCAACTTATTAGATGTTACAGTGTACATACACATCCAGGAAGCCCAACATGTACATTATTAAGTTGTATGTATGACAGTTCATTTGTATAAGTGTCCAAAGTAAGCCATATGGTAGCTAGAGGGGGCCCGCTTATGGGTTTTTTAGGTGTTGGTGTTTGGTGTATTGTGCCTTAATGGGAGGTTTAAGGGGCAGTTGTCTTTGAAAAATGTGCCAATATGAGTGGCTATTTGAGGCTTCCCTTTACCAAAATGTTTTAGGTGTGCCCCAAAGATTTGCCAGAGAGAGAGAGAGAGAGAGAGAGAGCATAAGTAGAATAATAAAATGTAGTATGAGTATAAATGCTTGCATTATGGACTCTGGCCCTCTCCAGCAGGGTTCCACCTTCACTGCTGGCCTCCAGAGGATGTTCGCTGCTGGACTCATGCCCGACCTCCAGACTGAGACAATCAATGGACTATGGACTATGACTCTGGTGTTGGTTTGTTTAGAGGACTGGTCTACTGTCGAGACACCTGCTTATATATTTCACTATTGAAAATAAATCCCTGAACAGAACCTACATTGCTTCAGCCTCTCGTGTCTCTAAATGTGGGACACATAAAAATGTCCACAAAGAAGCGTCGTTTGCGGTGATGTGGAGCCTCACTGCTGCCTCACCACTTTTGCCTCACCAGTGCCCAGCTCTTCTGCCTCACGGGTGTCCAACTCTTCTGCTTCAGTGCAGCCTAGCTTGTCTGCTTCACCACTGCCCAGTACTTTCGGCTCATTGCACAGCACTGTGGAGGTCTTGCTGCCCAGCGCCGTCGAAGCCCAGTCATCTGTCACCATGGATGTACAGCTATATCCAGTGCCCTAGAGACCCTATTGCCCAGTACTCCAGAGACTATGGCCCAGTTCCCCAGAGACTCTATTCCCCAGTTCTCCAGAGACTCTGTTGCTCAGTGCCGTAGAACTCCGCCTCCACAGTGGCCTAGCTACACAGTACAGAGTTGCCCCCACCGCCTGTTACGGATTCCCAGTCAGCGGACTGGTGAACCTTTTCTATTGGTCTCTGTTTGGCGCTGCTCTACCCCTGTTGACCCACAGTGAGACCCCTCAGCTATCTGCTTTCTGCCCTGCACCCTAGCAGTCACTGGCCTCTTGTTCAGCACGCCAGTTCCTTTCCTGTCCCCCAGTTCAGCATGACAGCATGGCAGGCATAACATTGTTTGGCAAGATGGCGGCACGGATGTAAGCGGCTTTGCTCCCTACGATGTGGTTGTTTATGTCTGTTTTTGTTTGCTTGTCTGTCGACCAGCGGCTCAACATATAGCCGATACGAACTACTAAAGCTGATTTCAGGAAAAAGAGAGAGGAAACTGCTCCACTATACATCAGAGGAGATAGTGGAGAGAGTCACTGACTTTAAATTCCTTGGCACACACATCTCCCAGGACCTCTCTTGGACAGTGAACACAACCTCTGGTGAAGAAGGCACAGTAGCGGCTCTACTTTCTAAGAACACTACACAGTGCAAACCTGTCTGAGCAGCTGCTGCTGTCCTTCTATCACTGTTCTTATGGCATCCTGGTGTGGTTCACTAGCTGCACTGAGGCTGACAGGAAAGCACTACAGAGAGTAATTATATCAGCACCGAACATCACCAGCACACAGCTTCCATACATAAGCCAAAGACTCATCTCACCCAGGACACCATCTTCTCACTCTGCTGCCCTCTGGAAGGCGCTACAGGTCTATTAAGACCCGCACTTCTAGACTCCTTAACAGTTTCTACCCATGTGCCATCAGAGAACTGAACTCTGTTAAACAGTAGTACTGGATGATACTTTTGTATTACTTGACTATTATTGTACTGTGTGATTATGTGTTGTGTCATTTTTTAACTTTATCTTGTGTTTCCTTCCACTGAAAGAGATGCACTGAAATTTCGTTGCACAGTTGTGAAATGACAATAAAGCATTCTATTTTATTCTATTCTATTCAAACAGCTCTTCACCCCAGCAGCCAGACTTGAGTTCCGACCTTCAGCCTCATCGCTGGCCTTCAGAGAGTTTTCTCGGTCTGGACCATGACTCTGGTGTGTTTTTGTGTGGAGGACTGCTCTACGGTTCAGACTCCTGCTTGTATATTGGAAGATTGATATTAAATATTTGAACTGGACTTGCATTGTTTCAGCCTCTCATGTCTGCACTAGATTCCTAACCCTGAACTGCTTGAAATGTTTTTCTACATTTTTTACTTTGTTTATGTCATTGTCTATGGAGAAAAAGAAAAAAAAATTAATGTAGTGAGCTGCAACTTTCTAAGGCTTGGTCTCTTGGAGTAGCACCCTGGTAGCTTCTAACAGAATAAAATACATGTGATGCTGTCATATGAGTTCTGTTAACATTTTTTATTTCTTAAGTGGAGCAGAAAAATAATGGATGATGGTCAAATTTAAACATATGTGTAATTTTTTCTGTTCTATAAAATTAAACATATCTATAAATCTTTTATAGATGTGTTTATTTCCCCCCCCCACTTCTAATGTATTATAAACACCATGATGTCAATGCCTTTTAATGCAGAAATAAGTATACTTTAAATCATTGTATATTTTAGATGCAATTATTTGCACTTTGTGCAATTCTACTTAAGTCTTACTGCAATCTTTGGAAAGGATTTACTTCACTTTTTAATAAATACTCTTTAACTGTACTTTATTACAGGTTTTTCCAGTCAAATAATTAATACCAGCTAAGTTGCACTTCATAAAAATATCTTTTTTGAAATATTAACTGCAAAACGTATTTATTTAATTTAGTCTGAAATTTTTTTTTTTTTGAGATACTGTATTAATCCCACAGGGGGAAATTCTTTCTCTGCATTTAACCCATCCCTGAGGAGCAGTGGGCTGCTACTACATGCCGCGCCTCGGGAGCAAATTTCAGTACCTTGCTCATGTTTGTGCTTGCTGTGAATCAGCTATAGATGATGCTCTTTCCCTCATCCACACCAACACACACCCACATAGAACAACACATGCTCTGTATGAGGCCATTACTGCTGGCCTACCAACTCCCTACATTTGCTGTGTCTGTACACCACCATTAGTCCAATTGCTAATTGCTGAATGGACCATGTTTTCACTGCTATCTACTCTACTTCTACTTTTCACAAGTATGTTTTTAACATTTAACCATCACTCTGATGAACAGGAGGGGTTACAGCTAGTTTGAGCACGCCTCTAAAAACCTGTAAATACCAGGTATATGTAGATTTACATGTTATAAAACATCTGGTAGGCTATACAATGGTGACTATAGGTAAAGACCTTCTAATTTCCTCGGAAGAGTAAGTTAAATCAGGCAGAACACCCAACATGAAGTGGTAGGAAATTATCTGTGAGAATAAACAACTAAAGAGAGATAAAACAGAATCAGCCACAAAGAACCCACTTTAGTAGCTGTGTATACAACCACCACAAGATGGTGCAACACTGCACAAAATAGTCAATAAGGCTGGAATTGACTACACAGAAATGAGATATGTCTTTGTATTCAAAGGTTATGATAATCAGAAATCAGATACAGAGATACAGAAATCAGATCAGATACAGATAATCAGATACAGAGGTATCAGCAACAACGTGTACTTAAAATTATAGTACTCATAATGCAGAGTGTCATAGTGTCTTATCATTGGATCATTATATATTAATATGGTAAATGGTATTTTATAATGTCATTGTCAAATTATCAAGTATAGAAAGTAAATACTCTATACATTACTCTGCATACTCTATATCTCATTCAGTACATTTAATTGTACTTTACATTCAATCCCTGTGTGAAATTATGTTTTGTATACACCACATATAAAACAATGAAACATTAACAATACTGACTTTTAATTTATTTAAACATAAGACTAGAAAGTTGGTTTTCAACAAGGTAATTTTCAAACATGAATAGGAATCTTGTCAATACCAGTAGAATGATCATCGAAATCAAAAGCTGACTAATATTCAAAGAGTTTTCAATGCGCTGTTGAGAAACAGATTCATTTGCATTTGTTTGAAGCACTGCAGTTTGTATTAAACCATGTTGGGGTGAGTACTGAACCTGGTTGTATACATGCAACAGTCTGGAAAAATGTTCAGCTTCCTCTGAATGCAGCTTAACAAGTCGAGTAACATCACATCACTGCTCAGTATTTCCACAGGGGCTCCTCTCTTCCTGAGGACCACACTTGCCCTCTGTTTGGTCAGTGCTGTTACCACAGCAACGCCTCTCTGACCAGCAGAATAGCATTGCCCTCTGACCCCAGGAGAGGTGGCCTTTGGCCTGAGCGTCATCAAACAAGGCCAAAGGGTCAGCTCTTGCTGCAAGACAGTAAAAGCACTTCACTGATTGGCTATCATTTGCCCTTACCATACCCTCATCTATGTAATTGGCGTATTGACCAACTAGCCCTTTGTACATTGTTAGCAGCGCCTTATCCGGTTTACATAGGACAAAGTTTAGTGTTGACGGCTGGTGTACGAGATACTAATATTTCAGTACATTTGCATTTGTAAAGTTGTGTTTGAAGGTGCGTGGTGAAAATATCACCAATGTTCTCCACCCTGTCCTCACATCTGAGTTGTAGAGGAAGAGAATTAAATGATGGAGGTCTTTTGAGATATACGTTTGGTAGATATTTGCTGGGCAGGAACAGATAACTAGCTCAGTAAGCTGCTGTAGGGTGGATGATAGGGAGACCCCTCCATCCGTTGTCTCCACTCCCCCTCATGATCTATGCCTCCCAGGCCCATCACTTGTCAATATCTATACATTCATTTGAGAGACTGCATGGCAGAGGGGACACTGGGGGATGCGGGAGGTGCTCTCTGAGCAGGTAGAGGGGAGACATGGGTGGGGGAGCAGTGGCACACACAGGAGACAAGGACATAAGAAGGAGAGAGCCATGCAGGTGGAGGAGGAGAACGCAGAGGACAATGAGGGAATGGAAGCTGGATGAGGGATGGCACAGACAAGCGTGGGTGAGAAAGAGAGGACTGGAGGGGCTTGTGTTTTACCTGTTAACCACTTTCATACAATGCTTTTGGATATCAAAAGCCCTCACCATTTGTCCAATTGAGTCCTGTAGTCAGTAGGATCTGCGATGATAATACTGTATTAGACGTTAGAATCCATCATTCCCCACGTTCACATCTCCTCTGCAAAGAGAGAGCACAGTGTTTTTTATTTTTATTTAATGCACATGTCTCACACCTGCAACCTTATTACTGCAGTAAAAGACTTCTGTTATGTCGGAGCTGATAATAAAAATGATGGCTTGTTCAATAACGATCCTCTCCTCTATTGCCCTTTGGGCTCTGTGGTATCTTCAAGCGCTACGTGCCCCCTTCACCCCTAAATTCTGACCCTGAATGGTCCAGATTACACCAGGGAGTGACAAACCTTGTAACACCATAACCTCCTTCTTGGTGACCCAGAAGAAGATTTTAGATAACTGAAATAAAATTGAAAGGTAAATAATAGGGAAAAGACAAAAGTACTTGAAATCATTTGGTTTTGTTTTTTTTGTTTTTTTACAATTTGGATAAGTGAGTTGACAAAACAAGCATGAGGAGGCATCGTTACATATTGAGACGAGAATGTCTTCAAAGACCTTCCTTTTCGATAAAGCTTATAATTATGGCTGGCTGAAGCTGTACCCTTGTTATCCTGCTATATGTTCAGACTGCTGGACTTCCCATGATGCACTGAGCTTCTCTCTCCTCCTCTCCATCTCCTTCTCTACACATCCATGTTATTAATGCATGATACGAACTTGACTTCTTCCCCAGAATCTCTGTGCTTTCTCATCCTGCAGGTTACCATGGATCCACTGTGGTCCTGGTTGACGCCCACTGTTACTGCTACCTCGATGATGATGATTGTTATTATTATTGTTGTTGTTGTTGTTGTTATATATTGTATAGTCTAATTGTGGCAATTACTATTGATACTCTTTGCAATCTCGCTATTATTACACCTGTTATCATTGTTGTTGCTTTACATGTCTGTGTGTCTCTCCTCTCTCTGCTCCATTTTTCTGTCTCTCAACCCAGCTGGTCAAGGCAGATGGCCGCCCACCCAGAGCCGGGGTCTGCTCCAAGGTTTCTTCCTGTTAAAAGGCTGTTTTTCCTCTCGACTGTCGCCAAGTGCTTGCTCCTGGGGGAACTGTTGTGTCTTTGTAGAATAAAGAGTATGGTCATGTCATGAGATAACTTTTGTTGTGATTTGGGGCTGTATAAATAAAAATGTACTTGAATCACATGCCTGCACAAAACGTTATGTTTGTATTGTAACACCTATTCTGACCTTCTCAAGTCTTGCCCATGACAAATTCCCTGAAATTATAATAAAAAATTGAAGAAAAAAAACTAGTCTGGAAAGTGACTAAACTGAATTGAAATCAAAATTTTAAAGTGAAATAAAGATAAAAACTAATGGAAAAATCCAAATTTTAAAAACTCTGAACTGCACAACCATACAAGCACATGGTTCGTCTTTCTGATTCCATTGGCTTTTTGTGGTCGTTGTTTCTTTTAAGTGGTTTCTCCCAGTGTTAATTTTTCAGTCTCTAATAACCGCTGTTCTTGTCCGTGAGGCCGGAGGGACTGGATGCTTAATGGTCATGTTTGTCATCCTCTCATTATCTCCAAGATCTTACATCATTTTGCTGATAATATATAAACCATGATAAATTGATACTTTTTGCTTAATGCTCTGAACAGAGAATATTGGATGCTGGATAAAACTCATTTGTCTTTTTGAAGCCCCAAAATATCCACAAAAATAAAGTGCAGGTCAGAGCGTTTGTTTGTTTTCTCACTTTTGTTTGCAGTCAAACGTGTCACCTGTTTCTAATAGACTTATTGCCAAACATTTTAAAAGACTTCAGGCTGAATAGCTATTGAGTTAGACTTGCTTCAATGAATATTTCAGCCTAGAGGAATTCTTTGAAGTAATGGTCTGTTAAGCAACTTCACTGCATTGAGCTCGATAGTTCCTCCACACTACTTACAGAAAAGATTTTTCTTTTCCATGCAGCTATGGTTGAAAAATCGCCTTTACCACACTTATTCAAAAGTGAAAAATATTTACAGATTCAGAAATTGCATGTGTGCATGTGTGTGTGTGTCTGTGTTTGTGTGTTTCCAGATTTCCCAGCTCTCCTGCAATCTAATGGGTTATTTGTCATCTGCAGAGTAAAGGATTTTTAAAAGTCAAGCCAGGACCGACTCCCTCCCTATCCTTTCTCTCACCCTCCTTCTCTTTCCCACTACCCCCCTGACACTCGCAATGGGAGATCGATAGGTTATTGATCAACTCTCTCTATCGCCAACCCACCAGACTAATCACCTTAACACCAGCCCAACTCTTTCTCTCTCTTTCCATCTCTCTCCTCTTCTTCAGTCCTGTTGCTCTCTGTTTCCACCTCTCGTCACACTCATTAAGTAAACGGCACCTATTTGGAGCTTGATCCTGGCTGGATGAGTGTTTTCCCCTCTGAAGTAAACACACACACAGACAACCTTTAAATGAACCCAACATTAAATTCCAGTCCTTGTATCTCCTTCCCTGTGGCCTGTGATCGCCAAAAAGAATCTATATGACAGCTGTGCATCAGAAAAATTTACCATCGTGGCCATGTGTGCTTCATCTATCTATCATCTCTCTCCTTCCTCTTCTCCCAACCCCCTGCCTCCATCTCCATCTCTCTCTCTCTCTCTCTCTCTCTCTCTCTCTCTCTCTCTCTCTCTTTCTGTGTCTTTGTTCGAGGGCAAAATCAATGGAGTGTATGAAACCAGCATATTTCTCTGCCTCCTGTTGTAGGAGACCTGGGGGAAAGACATAGAGAGGAGGGTTTAAAGGTCTGTGCATTTCTCCTTGTATCTTGAACACCTTTTTTGCCAAAGTAAATTTTCAAGCATTGGAAGCTTAGCTGATTATTAAAAATGGAAACTTTCAGAACAAAAATATTTTCCTAAATAGGTAGAGAAAGTGTTTTGCCTTGATATTTTGCCATTTCTACATGACAAACAACTGTGGCCTTCCCTAGGTATTGAACATACTCCGTACAGATGGTGCAGTTCCAACCCTTTGCTTTGCAGACTTCGCTGGAGTCAAATTTATTTAAATATCCTCAAATCCCTTATTTTTCTCATAGGACATGACCATCGATGCAACAGTCTCGATCCTTAGACCCTCGATTGGGATGAGAAAAAACAACACAGAAGTAAAAATGACCCGATTAGTTTACTAATGATTTAATTATCAAATCTCATTTTGAACAATTTAACGTTTCAACAACAAGTTTGCACTCAGAGCAGGAAACTACTCTGTCCAACAAAGTCCAGGCGGTCAGGTTGTTTTTTTGGGGGGGCAAGTGAATGATGTCCAATGATGTCCCTTTTGGGTATACGGACCACAAGGTCTCACACTGGTCCACCTGACTAATAATCTGTTGCTTTGCCTCTGTCTGGTGAAGATAAGACTTTCCCTTATAAGCCTCAAACTGCAATTGAGTGATGTGATGTAAGATGCTGCCTGAAGGAGGGGAAAGAGACTCCTGACCTGGATATAAAACAGTTGAAGATGTTGTTCTCAATGTAAAGAGTTGAAATAACAAGTGAGGAAAAGTGAATGATGTTGAAAAAAGAATGTTGGCGCTGAAGGAGTTTTCAAATACTTTTACTTCCCTTCACAGCTTTGAAAACAGACTTTGTATACAGACTCAGCAGCAGAAACAATATGGCTGTGTAATACATAGACAACCACCATACACACACACACACACACACACACACACACACACACACACCTCACAGGAGAATTGATTGACTATTCTGTCTCAATACATCTCTCCTTCTGTTTCTTAGCAACCAGTGCCTGTGCAGAAAGGGATGCTGGAGAAGTTGGACTCCTGTGCATTTTCAGTTGATAAAGCGATATGATAAATGACAACATCACTGTTACTAGGCGGTGAAATGCTGTAAAAAATGACACAGACACATGAGAGGCAGTATCTCTTTAAGTCTTGAAAAAAAAATGTTTATCTGTTGCTAATCACATCAAAACATGTAAAAAAATTGTGTTTGTGTTTGCAAAAACTGACTATATATATATATATATATATATATATATATATATATATATATATATATATATATATATATATATATATCTTTACTACTAATTAATGTGTTGTGTGCATTTTTATTCTTTTATAAGCACTGAAACTGCTGACATGTAAAGATGGTTTTATGTTCTTTACTATTCCATTGCTAAGTTTAATGTGTTAAATCTTAATAAGGGTTGTTTCATTTTTAAAAGCTGTAAACTCAGATTTTGCAGACACACACTGTAGTTTCTCCACCCAAAAGTAACTCAATACAGCCACAACTGCAAGGGAAGCAGTGTGGAGAAAATATACAGGCAATGTAAATATTCAACATTACAGTCAGATGCTGCTTTCAAATTCTGAAATATCTATTTATCATATACCAATAACTCAAGATTAAATAGTTGTTTTCATTCGCTCTCTTTCAGCTGTCTCATGTGCTGCAATTTGCATTTAAACTTCATATTATTCAGTATTTATGAAATAATCTCACACTGATTGAAAAGATTTAGATGTTTGGATAAAAATTAAAAAGAAAAATAAATGTGACATAAATTGCTCTGCCACAGACGAGTTAAAGCTCTACAGATTAAAAATAAGACGAGATCTTTGAAAAAAGCTCATGTGGAAACATATCAAACGTTCTTTAACGCTGTCTAATTAATTATACATGTGGCAAATAGAATATTCAGTTCATGTGCAGAATGTTATTTTTCTATGTCCAATCTTCCTGACAGTATCAGACCCTCTTAACTGTGGCTCATTTCACAGAAACAAATCGAATGTAATCAATATTTTTTTGTCGTTATTTTAAACATGCAATTAATGCCATATGTTAGAGCATATTAGACCGCTAAGAAATGGGACAACAGAGAAGACAAACATCTTGATTGTTTAAGAAATAGATTCCCTGCGCTCTGGTCCACATATATTTTTATTGTTTTATTTTTTTTAGGTGTTCGATTTTTTATTTTTTTATTTTTTTGCAACAACTCGTCACTCTTTCTCTAAGATGAATGCCGATACATCTAGCTTTGATGGCATATCTAAAATACTGAACAATCCAGACATTTGAGTGATAGATATGGGGAAAACTTGTCATTCTGCAGAGATTTAAGAACGCAAGCACATAAATAAATAAATAAATAAATAAATAAATGACACAGTTGCATGCAACCTTGTGCATCTTGCCTTTAATCTACATTTTAAGATTTACAGACGTGCGTATTAACTTCATTAGATCCAAGCTTAGAGAGAAAATGATACAGAGAAATATAGTATAACGCAAACGAAAATAATACAAATATTTTCCTGTTAAAAAGAATATTATTTTTCGACATATAAATTATACTATTTGATATAACTACATTAAATTATGAACGGCTTCGTTTCATTTCTCATGATCGAAATAACGTCTCACCAGTGAACCACAACAATGTCAGAGACTAAGGCCGACACAGATTTCATTGTTATTTATTTATTAAAGCGGGGAGGAAGTTTAAGTTTTTAATGGCTCTGTGTTCACTAGATAATGAAACAACACAGCTGATATTTATTTTTCCAACATATTCTTGGTGTCCGTCATTCATGAGCTACAGGTCAATCCTAACCGCTGAAACGATCCCACACAAATGCCTCTGTGTTTAGCAAACAGCGCCGACTGAGCATGAAGTGATCGATGATCAATATATCGAACGTGGCGATCAATTTCTGAAAACAGTTTAACCACGGAGCTTTATGATACTATCCAGAAATAACAGCAAGCATGGAGCGCGTCATGGACCGGTCAGTCCTTTGTTGGAGTTATTGTTGACACCGTGCGCTTACAGATTATACTTGATTAAATTCTTCCAAAAAAATATAATTTTGTTTGAAGGGCAGTAGGCCTCGAGCTCACAGAGAGAAAAATATACTTACTGACTAAAGAAGCTTCGTGTCTGACCGTGTGTTTCTTCTCAGATGTGTTGTTTAATGCCTCAAAACTGAGAAGCCTTAAATATTAAACAACACATGAAAAACATAATTTATCTGGGAAAAATCCATACACATACACACTTACACTATAAATTAATTATTGAATACAAGTTGTAAAATATATTTTGTTAAAAAAGCCCTGATACGCTTCATTTATTTATTTGTTTATTTATATGTCCGATCATGTTCACGTTGAATTAAAGGCAAAAATCTGCTTGTTTGTTTAACCTTTCTGTCGTGTTCGGGTCAAATCTGACCGATTTCCTACTTTCATCAATCATAAATATTGTGTTTTACATTTGATCGTCTCAAGGCCTTATGATATCCTCCACACTAGGCATTTGAACATATACAATTGCTGATCACCACTTTCATTGAATTTTGAGTGGTTTAGTCAACTTTGTAAAACCTGTGGTGTTCCCGGTCAAAAATGACCGCCATAGGAAATTAATGGGTGACCCTAGATTGTGTTCATCCATCAGATAGTACACAACCACAAATCCACAACCACCACCACACACACACACCCACACACCTACACGCACACACACACACACACACACACACTCCACACACACACACACACACACACACACACTCCACACACACACACTCCACCCCACGTGAACCCCTTTCAGACTGAACAATTAGGTGTCTCCTCGTCCCACATATTTCCCACGCTTATGTGCCTATCTCCCCACGTGAACCACACCTTCCAGACTAAACGTATAACACCTGTTCCACATTTCAAAGTAAACAATTAGGTGTTTGTTATGGGAACCTGTCTATTTCCCGGGCTTATGTGGCCATCCCCCCACGTGAACCACACTTTCCGATACAAAATGTATCATATCTTCTCACAGACCCCTTATATATAGCTTTTTTTGTGTGCATTGCTCTCATTTTACTCTGAACACAATGAGTAGGCGCCCGGTCAGACGATTTCTCGTCAGAGAGGCTCTTGAACTTTTGTTTCAACGTGATGAAGAGGGGATTGAAGTTGAACCAGAAATAGAGGAGGATGTCTCAGAAATAGAAGACAACATCGATCCCGATTTTGATCCAGACCATTGTGAGACCGACCAGTCAATAGATGGCGAGGAAGAGGCCCCTGAGGAAGACACACCTGGGGAAGAGGCACCTGAGGAAGAGGCACCTGAGGTGACATTCCAGTCCAAGGATGGCAATTTGCTCTGGTATTCATCCACCCAGGACAGAGGAGGCAGAGCAAGAGTGGAAAATATTGTTAGGATGACGCCAGGGCCAACACGATATGCAACATCTCATGTGGATGACATCAAGTCCAGCTTCCAACTCTTTTTACCAGAGTCCATTGTGGAAATTATACTGGAAATGACAAACCTGGAGGGGAGGCGTGTGTTTGGGGACACATGGAAAGCATTGGACCAGGTAGACCTGCAAGCCTACATGGGTCTGTTGATTTTAGCAGGAGTATATCGGTCCAACAATGAGGCTACAAAAAGTCTGTGGGATGCGGAGTCAGGGAGGCCTATATTCCGGTCAACTATGTCCCTGCAACAGTTTCATGTCCTCTCACGAGTTATCCGATTTGATGACAGAACTACACGACCTTTCCGCTGGCGAGACGACAAACTGGCTGCCATCAGGAATGTTTGGGACAGGTGGGTGGAGCACCTACCACTGATGTACAATCCAGGCCCTGAGGTGACAGTGGACGAGCGCCTGGTCCCTTTCAGAGGTCGCTGTCCGTTCAAACAGTACATCCCAAGCAAACCAGGCAAGTATGGGATCAAGATCTGGGCAACATGTGATGCCAGGAGATTGCAAAATGCCACTCCTGTGTGTGAAGACACACGCGCCCACACACACACACACACACACACACATACACACACACAGATGATGTGTTCATGTTGATGTTCTGATGTTCTGTGAATTTGGTCTCTGTTTTGATTTTTGTTTGTTTCTTTTTTTTACAATAAATGTTAATTTTGGAATACAATTTACAATTTCTGTGTCTATTCTTTGTATATTCACTGCAGTTATTCGTGTAAACCAGTAGTCTGAGACATTGTTTACAGCTTAAAAGGGAGTTAAATAAAATTTGGTGATGATCAATGGTTTTTGTGTTAATGTAAGAGCAGTTAAAACAGGCCGGTCAAATTTGACCGGGAGCACCAAAGTAAGGGGGAAGAAACGAACACGACACAAAGGTTAATGAACAAATTTAGTAAAACGAATGGAATTAACTATAAATATCTTGCAAAATGTTTTAGATTCAATTTCTTAATTTGTCCTTTGCAGTGAGTCAACAATATAAACAAATTAAAATAGATAGAAATACACTATTGACACAACAAACTGGCTCTGCTGGTTTTGAAGCTTCTTAATTTTCCTTAAAAGTGCTTACGACACACACACACACACACACACACACACACACACACACACACACACACACACACACACAATGACATTCAGATAAAGCGGGCAGCATCTGCATATCGGCCGTTGTTGAAGAAGCGGATGATACACGCATCAATCACCGGCACCGAGCCCGGTGCCGATCTGCTCCTTCCGCTGACCAACTGTTTGTTTATTTCTGTTAGTTATTGAACAGAGTGATCAGACACCTGACCGTCTGCAAATAAATAGAAATAATGTGTGACATACGTCATTAAACAAAAGTAATAATAATAATAATATTTATAATAATAATGATGGTATAATAATATTGATAATAATAATAATAATAATAACAATAATAATAATAATAATAATAATAGCATGTTTTCCCCGTGTCTGCATTAGTTCCCTTCAGGTTCTCCGGCTTCCTCCCACCTCCAAAAACATGCAGAGGTGAACCGGTGACTCCAAATTGTCCGTAGGTGTGAATGTGAGTGTAAATGGTTGTTTGTCTTTCTATGTGTGATGAACTGGTGACTTGTCCAGGGTGAACCCTGCCTCCCGCCCAAAGTCAGCTGGGATAGGCTCCAGCCCCCCCGCGACCCTATACAGGATAAGCGGTGACGGGAAAGGAATGAATGAATGAATAATAATGATAATAATGATGAAAATAATAATTATAATTATAATAATAATAATAATAATTATAACGACGATGATAATAATAATAATAATAATAATAATAATAATAATAATAATAATAATAATAATGATGAAAATAATAATTATAAATATAATAATAATAATAATAATAATAATAATAATAATAATAACAATGATTATGATGATAATAATATTAATAATAATAATAATAATAATAATAATAATAATAATAATAATGATGAAAAATTCTACACTTCAGTGTCCAAATGATTAATTTAACCTGAAATCACTCATCTGCTTCACTTTTTTTTTGAAAGAATGTGTTCATTTATTTTGGGAACAGTCCCCTGCTCAGATGTATTGTTCTGTTGTCTGGAGTCTCCTCTGGACTACAGCGTTTTTAGTGTGCCACAAAAAACACAACATTTGGTCTGAAGAAAACAGAATCGTGTTGAGCTTCCCTTCTGGAATTGGCGAACTTCGCACTAACCAAACCAGGGCCTTGTCTCTCAGCTACTCTCTCATTGGTCTGTAGCGTTGGGATCCTAACTTACTTTGTGACCTCCTTCGCCCCCTCCCCAACCCCGCTTTACCGGCCCCCACGCAACGTCATTAATCTCTGTCAGTCAATACTTCGATCAGGTTTATCACTAAGTGCATAAATGCAAAACCATACAGTCCATGGGAAAACAAAGTTTATCTGTAAGGAACTCCCGTGTCCAGAAACTGATGCTGTATACATGTAGCTATCCCACGTCAGACCATCACCTGTCTGCTTGTCACACGTGGACAGGTACACGCCAGCTCCAGGCGCGCACGCTCCCACACAAAGGCACCCTATTACATAATATCTTCTGTAGTGATATGCAGGCTTATGTAAAACTGTAATATCCGCTCTGAGACATTGTTTTCATCATCACCGCAGAGAGGAAGACTATTATGAAAACTCTGCTCGTACCCGCCCCACATTTTAAATACACAGAGGCGCGCTCCCATCTCTCTGACACGTGGCTCAGCCTCCTCTTAGTGGAAGCGCTGCTGGACCAGAGATGAGATTTAACCCTGAAGAGCTCCCGTCCACATCAATGCATAAAGCGCTACGGCGCCGAGGAGACGCTCGGTTCTGTGCCTTCCTCAGAACATCAGAACTTATCCAACACTGGATTGATCAGGAGATTGGAATCAATGGATTGGCTTTCAAACGGTTGGTCATTTTATCGCTCCAGGAGGGCTAGGGGGTAAGAGAGAGCGCGCGTCCCTGAGTGAGCGTGAGAGATAGGAGCTACAGACAGGGGGAGAGGGTGGGGAGGGTGGGACAGAGGAACATATATCCTTTCAGCTATGGAGCTCACCATGGAGAACCTTCACAGCGTTTCCTCGCACTCCCAGGCGGGAGACCTCATGAGCTCTCCGCACGCGCGGCCGTCACCGTCCCCCAGCTCTACCCCCCGGAATCTGGTCTCACATGCTCCCGGCTCGCGTTCATCCATGGTTTCCGGTATGGCCTCGCTCCTGGAGGGCCCTGGCGGGGACTACCGGGCAGATCCGTCTGCGCTGTCCGGACACTTACATCCGTCTATCAGCATGTGCGAGACCGGGATGAGCCTTAGCAACACCTACACCACCCTGACTCCTCTGCAGCATCTACCTCCGATATCCAACGTCTCGGATAAGTTTCACCACCCGCACTCACACCACCATCCTGCCGCCCATCAGCGACTCTCCGCTGGCAACGTAAGCGGCAGCTTCACGCTGATGCGGGACGACCACCGGGGGCTCGCCTCCATGGGTAATCTGTACAGTCACTATCCCAAAGAGATGTCCGTGTCCGGTATGGGTCACGGCTCGCTCTCCCCACTATCCAGCGGACTGGGCTCTTTGCACAACTCCCAGCAGCCACTCTCAGCCTACGGTCCGAGCGCGCACCTCTCCACTGACGCCAAGATGCTCTCTCCGGTGTCAGGCTTCGAGTCCCACGCATCCATGCTGTCCCGAAGCGACCAAGAACACCTGGCCAGAAGTTTAGGGGGCCACAGCCATGGTATGATCTCCAACCTTAACGGCATGCACCACCACCCACACAGTCACCTCCACTCTCAGGCGAACGGCGCGGTAATGCTCGGGGATCGGGAAAGGCATGGCCATGGAGCGGGGCAGGGAGTGTCGGGGTCAGGCATCCAGGCGGAGGAAATCAACACAAAGGAAGTGGCTCAGCGGATAACGGCCGAGTTAAAGCGGTATTCCATCCCACAGGCCATATTCGCTCAGAGGATCTTGAGTCGGTCGCAGGGAACCCTCTCAGACCTGCTACGGAATCCCAAACCATGGAGTAAACTCAAGTCAGGCCGGGAGACCTTCAGGAGGATGTGGAAGTGGCTGCAGGAGCCAGAGTTTCAACGAATGTCTGCTCTCCGACTGGCCGGTAAGATTCAGTCCCCTCCGTTTATAAGTATTTCACATTCAAATTAATCAACCTGAAGTAACAGCTCGGCCACCTTCCATCGTTATTTTCCAAATTGTTAACATCCACTCTGACCGTGGAGGCTTGAGAGATTCAGCACCAAGGACAGCTCCACTGGCCAAACAGGCACGGCGGCTTCGTCTCTAAAAGTAGCCGTCTCTTTATTTCCTAAAACCTGAAACATAAAGTAATTTATAAATAGCAAATCCACTGATAATGACTTTGGGGATGGTGATTGCTTTGGGCGTGTACGTCTGCGTTTACGCAGGCTGTTGTAGACTAAATTTGCGGGTCTATATTTTGATCGACACACAGCAAATCGCCATTGATTCACAATAAACTTCGAAATGCCCTCCCCCGACGCATTTTTCACCCCTTCTCTGTGTCCGGCTACAGACACGCAG